>OZ030390.1:96019534-96674534 GCA_964023965.1 Melinopterus prodromus
GACCTCTACTTTTAATAATTATGATAAATTTCATCATTTCTTTTGTTCCAATTTTCTACTGTCATATAAAGAATTTTTGACACAGAATGGCGATAGCTTTTACATGACCTACTTATTGACGCTGATTGAAACTATTATTAATTCACATTCTTTTATTTTATATTTTATTTTCTTAGGTGTATTTTTTACTCATGTAAGTCGCTTAAAACTTTGAATTTTTGTAAAATTATTATGATAGTAAAGAGTTGTTTGACAATATCTTTCTAAATAATAAAAAAAAAATATACACGGACATAAAGCGGTACAAACTTTCAATTATTCGGAACTGCAATGATAAATTAGTAAATTCAAGAATATCTTTAAAAAGCAAGTGTTACAACCCAATCTCCCATTAATCAGTTATGCTATTTTATACAACATTTCTGATAATATTGGGGGTATTTAATGTAAAATAAAAGGTGTATTAAAATTAATAGGTAATGAAATTTGTCTGCTTTTGGTTGAAAAGAACAGAAGAGATTTTATAGTACCTTTACAGGGTGAAATTTAAAAACATATTCTTTTTACAGTTTTTCCCCAAAAAAGCAGCTGAATTGGACGTTTCAACGATAACATTGCAGAGGTACGACAAATCTAAATGCGTGAATGAGTTTTAAAAGCTATTACCTTTAAAAATGGTGCTGAAACCATGGCCAAATTTTAGTTTTTTTTTTTTATGGGTGCCATGTTTGATTTTAACAATTTGAGGGATTTTTCTTACTCACTATTTACCTATTGTACCACACTTTTTGTTTTCGAAGTGTTTTGAAACTAAAGTCAACATCTAAAATTATCAAATAAAAAATATCGAAACAAAAAGGAGCAACACAATGTATTCAGGGTTCAGGCTGATGTTGGCTATTCTCTTCATTAAAAAATGCAATAACAAATAAAAAGAGAGGACTTGGTTTGAAGCGATGTGACATTCTCAAAAAACGTTGATTCCAGCTCCGATTCAATCTTTGCAAAAACAAGCAAAAGATGTAACATTTGTATACAATTTTTAGCTAAACTACACAGTACACAACGTTATTGAAACTGAGGAAAAGTCAACCTAAAATGTTAAAATCAACGTGCCCCGCCCATAACAAATTCAACAGTTGTCAATTTCTCGACAATCTCACAATTTCTCGTGCCCATGCAATGGTATTGTTACAACGGTAAAGTTCCGCTGCTTTTCCGTAAAAACATTAATTTTTTTTTTAAATTCACCCTGCATTCCAAAACAAGGCAAATATCACTAGGTACCTATTGAATTTAATACACCTTTCATTTTTCATTTGATTGACGTGATTTCATTAGAAATGCTGCATAGCCTAAAGTAAAGACATTAGTTTGGAACGTTCTGTTATTGCGTACATGGTATGGTTTCAATTTTTACATTACAAGCAATTCGTGTTTTAAAGAAAGTATTGAATACTAAATAAAAATATTGACTAAATATTATTGGAAATACGAGTAATGACAAATATGTACCGTCTTTTTTTATTCCACATTGTATGTATTTACTATTACAAAAATCGTCGAAAAAGTTAACAATCAAAAGTACTAAGACTACGGCACGGACAGATGAACAAAGGTTCATTTGCATCAGCCGACTTTGGTCACTTTTACCAACATGTAAAAATAAATTGATGAAACTCTATCATCTACAAACAAACCAATAAATTTCGTGTTTGTGTGATAGAATCAAGAAATGATGACCAAAACATAATGGTGTCATTATGGTGGTCCAAGGAAATCGAATATCTCCCGTTACTCCTAAAGAGGTAATAAATGAAATAAAAAAAAAATTAAAACAAAGAAAGGCACCTGGTTTTGATCTGATAACAAGTGAGATTTTAAAAGAATTGCTTATAAAAGCAATAGTAATGATTACTAACCTCTGCAACGCAGCATTTGGGTTTAAATATGTGCCAACTATTTAGAAAAGTGCGGAGGTAGTGATGATTCCCAAGCCAGGAAAACCACCAAATGAAGCGTCCTCCTACAGGCCAATTTCTTTGCTGCCCATATTGTCAAAACTGTTTGAAAAGCTACTTCCAAAACGACTGAAGCCAATCTTAGATGAAAGAAACATCATACCCACTCATCAGTTTGGATTCAGAAACAAACATTCCACAATTGATCAGGTGCATAGAATAACAATGATCATGGAAAGTACTTTAGAAGAAGAAAAAGTATGCTCCTCCATATTCCTCGATGTGGCAAAAGTCCTTCGACAAAGTTTGGCACGAAGGTCTACTCTACTCTATAAGCTGGATCGGCTACTACCCTTCGAGTATACCAAACTATTAGGATCATATCTTTCTGATAGATACTTCCGCATAAAGCAAGATAACGAGTACTCAACCCTCAAATGTATTAAAGCTGGAGTACCATCAGGTAGTGTACTTGGTCCAATTCTTTATCTTCTACATACACATGATCTTCCGCAACCAGATGGTGTTACCGTTGCCACGTTTGCTGATGACACTGCTATCAAGGCAGTACGTAGACACAAATGTTGAAGGAGCAACACTAAAACTGCAGAATGCTGTCAACGATATTAGTGATTAGATGCAACGATGTCTAATTACATTGAACGAAACCAAATCCGTTCACATAAACTTTACCAACAAGCGAATACGATACGTTCCAGTTACAATAAATATCACCACCGTACCCTACTTGAACACGGCAACATACGTCGGTATGACGCTAGACACCGAGCTCCGCTGGAAAGCACATGTTAAAAATAAGCAAAGTAGAATTGGGCATAAGATACAAAAAAATTTACTGGGTTATTGATAGGAAGTCCTCTTTGTTGACATAATAAACTCCTACTTTACAAGCAGATACTTAAACCTGTGTGGACCTATGGTATCCAACTGTGGGGTTGCACTAAGCCAAACAATATCACCATCATTCTACGCTTCCAAAATAAGGTGCTAAGAAACATTGTGGGTGCATCGCGATATATAAGAAACAGAAATCTCCACAGGAATCTTGAAATGGAATTAGTAACAAACGAAATTGGAAAGTTTGCAGAGAACCATCAGAATAGACTTCTCCAGCACACGAATGTCGAGGCAATCCAGCTTCTTGACAATTGTGACAGTGTGCGAAGACTCAAAAGAACCAAACCTTTTGAAATGGTAAAGTGAAGTTAAAAAAGCAGAACACAGTGTTATGTGAGTGATAGCTGATAGGTGAACAAAGCAGAGCAACGTGCAGTGTGTGAAGTTTAAAGCGTCAGCATCCAAATTAAATTTAAGTTACACCAATGGGGTACACTTTTTATACGTAGCAATTTAGGTTAGGTTAATATAGCTAGATAGTCATCAGAGTAGGGGTTAATACAGTATCTGTGGGGTGCTGTTAATTAATAAAAAAAATTATGGTGATCAACAATATTTAAAAATAATATCAGAAGCGTGTGAATGTAAACGTAATCCGCTTAACTTTTATTTAAATCTTGTGAAGCTTATAATTACTTCACACTGAGCTATCTGGGCATCTATCCTGCAAGTTACTATTTTTAGTTTTGATAAAACACTAATTTGCATTATGCCATCCGGATCCAAGTGAGTTAACATTTCCAATGCATTAGAAACCATTAATCCGAGATGTAAGAACACACAAGAATAAGGAAAACACGGCACACACACATTAATAACGTTGGTTAACCGATTGCGTAACACAGCATACCAAGCAGATAATAAACAAAACGGCGCCTACGTACATGACTTGTTACATCCGATAGACCGAGTTCCCATGCCATGTTTTCAATATTAATTAATAAACTAAATACAGAGATTTTTTCCGATATACTTGCGCGTTACTAATTACCAGCAGATATGCAAATCGCCCGTTATTGCGGGGCAAGAGGGTACAAATAACCGCTGTACCTGTAATGTTATTCCATTGTCCGATTCTGGTATAGATAACAACAGTAGGGTATTAATTGCCGTCATTTTTCTTCTGTTTTTTCCATATTTTTAATTAGCATGTTTAAGGTGTAAGACGGTAAGTCGGTAAGTTCAGAATTATCATACGTAACTGTCCGTTTTCTGTTGTGTCGTGTCTCAGAAACGAATCCCATCCATCAGGAATGGATGGCTTCTAATCCCATTCCCACCCGTTTATACTTATATATAGATATAGATATGCATCGTTACGAGCCGTGAGCCGTAACTCTGTCTAATTGTACGTATTATGTGTAATTGTTTTGTATAGACACTCATCAAGTAACGAGTATAACCGCCGCTGTAGGTACATTGTTGTATCTGAAGCTACTTAGCATTGAATAATGTGTTCTGGTGCAGTGGAATTGGGACCGTGTTCTGAACACGCAGCTTAGCTCCTAGAGACAAACGCCAGTCGCAATGGTGGCGCTGGAAATTGTAATTGTAAACCGAAAAGTAGAACATGTGTCGATTCTATATGAATGTGTTCGTATGGGAATGGAAATTTGCTGCATTGTGTCGAGCGGTAATTGATGCAAATCTTTTAATCTTCTGCTGGAAGATTTCTAACCATTATGAAAAAATCAGTTATGAGGATTATTAGATATAGGTACATTAGTTAGGTGGTACTACAAATATGGAACGCCTTTATTCTTGTAAATCCAAATGTATTTTTTGGATGAATGAAAATGTTTTCGATTTGTATAAATATTTTGGTATGTACATGTACAAATTTTTAAAATAGAACTGTGAATAGGAATTCGGCTTAAGTTTTCATGTATTTGAATTAGGTACTCAATTACTCAACATTGATGTTCATCACCAAGTCTTTTTTAAGGATCCTTTTTAGAACAAATTGCTATGCAAAATGGACGAATAGATTGTTTGTAAAGCAGTCAACATTCTTAAAAATAAGTCGTTTTAAAAAAAAAAACAGTATTGAAAAGAATTGATTAAAAATCGTTAACTGAAAAAAAATTTTAAGAATTGCTCTGTAAATTTGCTGTTTCCAAGGTATGGTAACCCAATCGACAAGCGACAAGAATCTTATTAAGGTATCGGGACGAAACTTCATATTTAGAAGTTTTAAGACTAAATTTTGAGCTGAAAGAAGACAAAGACGTCAACGATTTTGCAAATGAGCCGCCATATCTCTAATGTCGACAAAGTAGTTAAATAATAAATTAAAGTAGAGGAAACTTTATATATAATTTATGTCTATGACATTTTTGGTAAAATAATACTTTAGCTGCATGAGCAAATTCTAGTTGATTGAGATAGGTCGTGGCTGTATTAGAACTAGTTAGCCAGAATTTGACAGATATTTTGATTCTATTGGCAGCACTGGCAAAACATCAGCGTTTGATACAGTTTGACACTGCTGTATAGTATGATACAGTAATGTATCTCGCCCCACCAGATTTTACTTTCTTGGGGCAGTATAAATTTTATGATATAACGTAATCATTAAAATCTTAAAAATCACCCTATATTATTTTTGCTATATTTTCAACCAGTATTACATTTTGAACTCAAAAACATTTTGTGGTTTATTTGGCCACCGTACTTAGGTGGATGTGAACTTGTTAAAAAGACCGAAAACTATACAGGTTGTTTCAGAATTAACGGCTAACTTTTTAGGTGCATAACCATCAAGCATATTTTAAGGTTTAAAAATTAAAATGTTTGTCAAGAATAAGTAATAAGGTAAGACAAAACATTTTCCATTCTTCTACTGTTTCACTCAAGAATATTGGGAATTGTAGTTGCAACTTGCATTATTTGTGCATTTAGATGATTTACTTCCTTGCAACTTCCTTCACAGATAGACAAATTGGGTGAAGATACGACTCTATAATTGACCCACAGTATTGTTCCACTGTCAAAAATTGACGTTATTAGTCATTCCATGTTTTCCATTCTTTAGTATTTCTTCATACCTACTGGCATCTTTAAAAACTATGTAACAAGAGACAATTAGTTTTCAGGGACAATGAATTTCATGACTGTTTTATATGAATTCCTTCCTATAAACTCGATATCAGATAATAAGAACTTGCTGGATTGTTTTCAAAGACTTGCTTTGTACAGAGTAAAGTTGATTCTTTTTTATTGCTACAAGTAGGTATTTTTTAATTATTTACTTCTTATATTGTTTTAAGTGAATATTGATTATAACATAAAATCAATCAAGATCGTAATAACTGACAGTAATAAAGCATATCCATTTAAAAATGTTGTTTTCTCTTGAATTATCGTAACTCATACCAAAACTAACATGTTCTAAAAAATCATACACATGTAGATGCACAAAAAATGCCAATTAAACGCCAATTTTGCAAATAACACGTAATTATCGTCATACCGAGGCAAAGGCAAATAATAATTTATTAGATACCAATTTTATGAAATGCATCGCTATTTAAATGCCATTACGGCGTACAGTTATAATCAATAAAAGTCATATTGGATAGAAAACCCGCTTTAGCAGTTATATAGGAAAATGTACTGTTATAAATGCCACGTACACACATAATGGGGGATTAATAAAAACCGATAAACATCGACGTGATGGCTCAATGCGCACACAATGGATATTATTATTTATGAGCGCAGCTAAAAATAACAACAACCGCGGCGCGACCGGACAAATGAACCTGGCACTCACCGGCCACAAAAAAAAAACAGATTAAAATAAAGTAAGTGGTACCCGTAATTTGAAATTATGGTGTTAAATGTTTCAAGTTTCTTCATAAACTTTTTTCTCGCGTCTGTTTTGTATTTTACTCCATTGGTTTTCAACTAAATTTCACTGCTAATATTATAATTTAATTTAATTTTTTGAAACAATAACTGTTTTAAATAAATAATTAATTAATGAAGGTTTGCCCTGACTTTTTAACTCTAACTCACTACTACACTATCATAACTTCAAGTAGAGGTGAGTTCAACTGGTTGCAGGGACCAACCCCATTAACTGACAAAAGAGGATGGACAAAGATCTCCGATTAACTGTGAACCTTAGTATCTGATTGACCCACATGAGTCTGTTTAAAGACTAATAGGAATTTTTCAAGTTTGTTACCCGTATGACCTAAGATGGACACATTTTTTGATATGGCGCTGAATAAGTTAGATCGCATGTAATTAAACATTAAAAACGACTGCAAACGATTTGCATTAACTTGTTCGGTGCTATTCTTGACTTCGGATCAGATCAACAGTTCAAATCAATAGTACGTTTTAGAACAAAGTATTGAGCGAGTGGGTAATTTAAGTGTCTTTAAAATATGACTCAAAAGAAAAACCTTCTGTTTAGTTTTTATAATAGGTATCGCAAAATCCACTGTGTACAGTGTGATAAAATGAAAAAATCTGATGTGGCCAGCCACATGACTTTATCATACCATGTATTAATTGTTTAGCTGCATGAGACTCTATTTGATCGAGATCGGCCACGTATGCATTAAAATAAAACTACTTGAACTAGACACATATTTTGATTATATTTACAGTATGTTAAAACATCAGCATTTGACCACTACCTACTGTCATTAGAATAACAATATCTGACAAATCCTGGCTAACTAGTTTTAATGCAGTACGAGCGATCTCGATGAAATAGAATTTCCTCATGCGGCTAAACTATTTATTATACCAAAAAATTTCATAGTCAGAAATTATTCAGAATTTCCTCTACATTAATTTATTATTTAACTATTTCGACGAAATTCCAGAAATAGCGGCTTATTTGCAATATATTTCAAAAATGCTAAGACTAAACCTCCTTGTAGTACTACGTATGATAAAGTAAACACGTTGTTGGTTCTGATGATTAATATATTAAATTGGCTTCTAACATACTATATTTTCGGGTTTTACCCCGTCTTCAGTGCTAACTACAAAAGATAATAAAGAATTATGCTCAATATTCCAAATAAGTTTTAATGTTACCATACCGTCTTACAATCTTTCTTGTATTTATTAGCGAAATCACAGTGCTATCTGCACTGGAAATACACATTGACTTTGTAAACACCAAGATATTTGTATATAAATTATACAAAATTTCCTCTACTTTAATTTATTATTTATCTATTTAGACGAAGTTACAGATATGGCGGCTCATTTGCAAAAGCGTTGAAAAATGCTAAGATTAAATAGCCAGTTCCTTTGGACCCTTTTGAACCAAAAGCTTTTCAGCTCTAAGTTTAGTCAGGAATCGTCTCCACAAAAATCGGGTACACACACACACATATACACGCATATACACACATATACACACATACAACGGCCAATAATACAGTAAGGACTTGTCCAGAGTTTCCAAACATGTCAACGTTTGTCAGTTTATAATTAGATGAAGCCAATTAATTTCAAGTGAATATGGTTGGATAACAAAACCGCAGTTTTGTCGTGCTACATACACGAACGAGCGTGGCTCCATACAGATAGCAATTGAGTTCCGATAATTAAAAACGAGGGAGTAGCCAATACCCCACATAAATTGCTATCATTATTGATAATAATACTGATTTATTACTTTATCATACGCAGTATGCTAAAGTATTGTAATCATGCCGAAAAAAGAAATTGAGATTTTAGTGGAAATAGGTCTTTATGGGTCCCCTGAACATTTTTGACCAAGGTACAAAAAAATGTCTGTGTGTGTGTGTGTATGTATGTCTGTGTGTGTGTAAACGATTTTTGTGGCGACGATTCCGGAGAAACTACTAAAGGTATCGGGACGAAAGTTCATATTTAGAAGTTTCATGACCTAACTTAGAGCTGAAAAGCTTTTGGTTGAAAAGGGTCCAAAGGAACTGGTAGTTTATTCTAAGCCTTTTTGAAGCATTTTGCAAATGAGCCGCCATTTCTGTAATTTCGACAAAATAGTTAATAAGTAAATTAAAGTAGAGGAAATTTTGAATAATTTATGCCTATCATATTTTTTGGTAAAATTAATAGTTTAGCCTTTTAGTTTATTCTAAGTCTTTTTGAAGGATTTTGGAAATGAGCCGCCATATCTGTAATTTCGATAAATTAGTTAATTAATAAATTAAAGCACAGGAAATTTTGTATAATTTATGCCTATGAAATTTTTTGGTAAAATTAATAGTTTAGCTTCAAGAGCAAATTCTATTTGATCGAGATCGGTCGCATCTGCATTGATATGAAATTACATAGTAGCCAGGATTTTGACAAATATTTTTTTGTGCTGTCACCACAGAAATGTCTATGGCTGTCACACTCGAAAACAGCTGATTTCATCAGAGGTTGGAGAACCGCTATGGAACGTTGCCGCTCTACTGCGGCAAAGTAGAAAATACAAAATTCAAATAAAATAAGATCGCCAATTTGATTGTTTGTTGATAAGAAATATCAACCCGTTGTTATCTAATTGTAAAAACGATAATTGAGAAAATTGTAAATAAAGCATAGCGATGAGTATAGTTACGTTTTAGTATGTTGGTACGGATGCGACATCTACAGTGTCATGAACGAATATAAATCTGTCAGAATTTGATTTAGCTTTTTAAACTTGACGTTTCGTAGAAGTGGTATCAACCTAACATTTCCTATCCAGAAATATAACCATTTTTAATTTTTTGTAAGTACGTATTTCTCAAAAAGCAACACAAAAAACGTTGACGTCACTCCTGCCGAAAACTACATAGCGCGACTCGCTCACATGCGACGGCGACGCTTCGCCTTCGGTGACGCGCCGCATCACCGGTCGCCGCGCTATTCCGTACTTTCGGCACTTGTGACATAAATAACTATTATTCTAATGACGTAGTGTAAGTAGTGTCAAGTGCTGATGCTTTGACAATACCTACGATTTATCTCAATAAAATAGATTCTCATGCAGCTAAACTATTAATTTTATATATTGTATGATAAAGTCATGTGCCTGGCCACATCAGATTTTTTTTTAGTATGATTGACGATGACGATTAAGACATTATTGTAATTAAATATGTCTAATTATTATAAAATAATATATGTATTCTTATTGTTAGATATTACGTATCATGAAAATTCTTATCAAATTTATGTCAATGCGGAAGTGCTCATAGAAAAGCTAAGAAAGTGAAATACTAAGTTTTGTGAAGAGCAAAAATGTTTGGTCAATAGGAGTCACTCAAGACGTGTCTGTTGTGTGATATTTCAATGTATTAAACGATTTCCATTTATGATAACAAATTATTAAAAATTATTGATATTTAGGCATTTTAAGGCTTCAGTCTTCAGAGGAGGCACAATCGGTATAATTATAACCATTACATATTTATTACTGTTCTAAAGTACGTTTGATCTCAACATACCCAAAATTTAACCGCTTAAATATTTGGTCATAATTCTGATGGTGGTTTCCTAGCATAAAATTGTCTTCCAGAATAATTCCTCCTGGTTTTTAAATAGACCGTAGACATTTGTAATCCCATTGACTAAAAATTCATTCCCAGATTATTACTATTTTCTGCTTTGACAGTTTTGCACCCATAAATGAAACGAAGGTATAAAATTCAATTGGAAACTTAATACGGTACTGCTCCCAACGAGTGTTCTGCAAGCAGTATAAATAAGCGTTTGTGTTAGTTACAGTACAAGTCGAACGCAAATTAGCGAGTATCGAGCTGACGTACCGTTTTTATTTAACAAGTAAATTACAGCTCAGCTTGGAGCAACAGGGAAAAAGTGAAGCGCAGCTACCTGAAGTAATTGTCTTCGCGGTGTCTTGTATAATTTGCAGTTTCATCATCAATCAAGCGGCACTCGGCCACTTCTTTTGCCGATATCGCCGCTATGGGAACACTTTCGCAAGACGAGCAGGACAGGAAGAAGCCGAGTCGTCACCGATGGCTGGCGCACTTGGTAAAGTGTGAGCATCTAAGTAAGTTATGTTAGGCTGCTTATGCACCTGTCCATGGCACCCGTTATATAGGAAAATAAGTCCATTTTATCTGTTGGTCGTAAATTTTGAAACGGTCGTCGTAAATTTTCGATGCGCGCAGCGATCGCGTGAAATTTGCTTCACGCATTTTAATATGATTACGAATGCGCATAACACACTGTAATTGTTTCTGTATGTAAATTGTCGGAAAAGCCGCATCGCGATATTGAAATTAATGGCTAATTTATTGCAGAAATAATAAATTTGCCTACAGTACAGGAGAGTTTTGATATTATTATCAATATTTTGACTTTAAACGAAAAGAAGGCAGAATTTTATTTATTACAACTGGCAATGTAGGTAATACTTTCTTTAATGCTTTTTTCTACCATAGAGATAAGGACCCAGCGCGACTCAGTAGTTCATAAATAAGAGCTCTGAAAACTCTGGGGTAATATAATACTGGTTAATAAAGGTTGCCTCAAAAGGTTTGACATATGAATTCAATAGCTTCTCTATTCGTAAATTACCAATCTAGCACTCAACCTGCTTAATTATTTTTTAAATTGCTTCAAAATGTCAGGATATCTCGTTTTTCAGCAGTCTTGAGCTATCTGCAAAATAGAATACCAAAGTGTTAAATACCGTCAAGGATATTTTACTACACACAAATTAGCATAAGTTTATGTAGAAAGAGTTGAAAATAATTTTATCACAATGGTGAATGGCTTAATCATAAGAGAAACTGCGAAAACTCCAAATTCTTGTGTATTTTTTTCAACAAATTTGACGTATGTCTTTAAAAATAATAAAATTTGCACAAAATTTGACCTATTTTTGGAAAAATTGTTGCCAATTAGTGTTCAATTTTGGTAATAGCAATAGCCTAGAGGCAAATGGCGAATTGTCAAAAACACTGGACATTTGCCTCTCACTCATCAATCTCACATTAAGGATTCAACTCCTATTTTTTAACATGTCGTCTAGTCTATTTCAGCCAGTCTGCAGGATTTAAAGTGAAAAAGCTCGAACCCGACGACTTCAGAGAAACTTTCAAATGACGCCAATGGTTTAAATATTGTATGTTTTCAGCTCATCTAAATAGATATTTTTTTACAAACGTTTTTACTAATACATACTCAACTTTTGATCCCAGATTCGTACTCACTGCAAACAAAAACGCCCATGTCTACATTTACCAATAGCTTATTGCATATTTTTTTCTTTTTGAGAGTGTTCCATCTGTGGAAATAGTAGGGTTGGAATGACAAGGCACTAGCTAGTACATAGTACGTCGTCTGTGCAACAATTTTCTTGATATTTTAAATAAATTTTCTGAAAACTTTGACGTTTAACAGATTAGTTATCTAAAAAAATCAAAGGATTAGAAATACCGACGCTAATATAAAAAAATGACAAACAATTATGTGTATAGCAAATTAGAGGACGGACATGCTTTCCATACCCAATGAATTAATTATATACCATTCAATTGATTATAAAATCAGAGAGTCATTGATATCGATATTTAACGCATCAGAGAGTCAGGGATATTAAAATCAATGAAGATCAATCAGACATCATCAATGATTTATCTGAAACTGAAAAACATTTAGATTTTTTGGTAGGTAAAACCAAATTCAGTTGTTACGTTTTATTTTAGATTTTTCTGTACATTTTCTGGAGCAATTAGATTAAGTATGTAACCTACTTGTAAACGAACAGATATATGTAGCGTCATTTTGAGCCGAATACTTTGGTTTTGGGATCATTTTTCGGGAGTTCTTCGGGTACAGTTTATGTTGCAAATTTCTTTACTTTTTCGGTGTTGCAATCTCAAAAAGGTATTTTTCGTAACAATTAAAGGGCTTTTCGTCTATTTACAGGGATACAAACTTACTACAGATACTATCTTTTAGTTTTTCAGTTATAGACAACCAAGATTTTGAAATTTGGTATGCTCAAGTGTTCTCCTTTTTACACTGTAGTCTGCTTAGAGGTATGGTAATAAGTGTGCGTAGAATTTAATACATAGGAATACATATAGAACACATAAGTACCACTAGGCAACATTATTAAAATGATTCCGTGGTTAAGATTGTATAAAGGTTCTATAAAGGTTCCAAATGTCATTATATCTTGGTTTTTTTTTGGTACCGAATTCTTTAGGTAGGCTGACATAAAAACTGTTAAACACGTGACCTGTTAAATAGTCTGGCTTATACAAATTTACGAGCTGTCACATGTCACATGTTTTCTAAACTTCAAGGTTCAATCAAGCTTGCACCTCAGCCGATTTAAAGAATTCTTCCAATTATTTGTTTATGGATAATCAAAAAAATAGTGGTGACATACAGGCGAGACGTAAATTTTAAATAAATCAAAAATTACAGCCACAACCTAGATTTTTTTCCCTGGTTCAAATCCAGGTTGTGCCTGTAATTTATGATTTACTTAAAACTTACAGCCCGCCTGTATGTCCCATATTATTAACCTATAATAATGCTTTGACAAAGTATGTCGTTTATTTCTCAAAATCCTCTCACTTGGAGCAATGAAAGTAAAATTACATCTTTCTTATCTCAGCCATAAATATATTCTGTTTTATTTTTCAAATGGTAATCCAATTACTTCTGCTCACAATGTAATGCCCCAATTGTGTCACCTCGACATCGCATACAACAAAATATGCATGTACATCGTAAATCCGCAAAGCCAACTTAATTAAACACACCCCGATACGTATCGCGCATTACTTACTTACTGGTACGAAGTGATACGCAATTATAAAAACATCAAGATACCAGCGGTAAACGTATTCTGAGGTTAAAACGCGACTCGATTAAGACCGCACAAAGGAATCCACTCGGGCACAATTAAGCGATAAGGACGACTCTCCGCAGCCTGGCTCAGCGGTAGTTAATAAAATGCTCGCAAGGTGGTTTAGGCGTAGGCCGTGGCAGCGACGTCGTCGTCGTCGCATTTATCTGTTCTGTGCCACATCCGGTCCGAGAAAGTAAAGTGTTTGCTGTTGTATGCATGTATCGAGATACCGCAATATGCTAGCGGTTGCAAATTGTTCCTGTTTGCGAGCGCAAAAACAAGCGCGAGCGAAGTGCGGAAGACTTTATTTCGTACGCACCAGCAGTTTGGAGTCGAACAGGGCGACGCATTGTTTGTGTTAAAACGTGATGAGTGCATGTTGTCGTCGGTTGAAGGACTGATATGATACGGTTTACGCTGGTTTCGTCATTCCTCGATAGTTTACACCCACGTATACAGAGATGGATGAACGTTAGAAGTTGCAGACGCTTTGTCGTTGCAGGAGTTCTAAAACAATTTTGGATAATAACTAATAGAACTTTTTGAAGCTTTATTGTGTCAATTTTGGCAAGATTAGTTTGTTGAGATATTGGCCATCCAAATTCTCTGGCCATTTACTTGGTATCACTTATTGGTTGTTGTTATTCTGGATGTGCGATTCTATCTTGATAATATTTCGCACAATTTGACCATCTTTTCGGAAAAGATGCTAGCAATTAGTGGTAAATTATGGTAATATTAATAGCCTAGATACAAATGCAGAATTAAGGAGGATTTAGGATTCAACTCCTTTCCTTTAGGATTCAACTCATTTCTCAACGGTTTCACAGAAACTATAAAATAACGTCAATGTTTTATAAATTCCATGCTTTCAGCTTATCTAAATTTTTTCTTTACTTTATGATACGTAGTATGACAAGTCGTAATTTCGGCAAAATACTAAAAAAAATAGATCTAAGGTAAAACTAGTTAGCCAGGATTTGACAGATATTTTCATTCTAATTCTAACTAGTTTTACTTTAACGACCGATCTCGATCAAATAGAATCTCATGCAGCTAAACTATTAGTTATTTAGAGTATGATAAAGTCATGTGTCTGGCCACATCAGATGTTTTCACTGGAAAATTGTTTTACATGATACATACTCATCTTTTACTCCGGGTACGTGTTCACTGCAAAGTAAACCCTATCATTTCAAGCGCATTACATAAAATGGAGTTAGGAATCTTTTTAGAGACAACTGAAAATGAGGACACACTAGAATTAGGAATGGTATTGACACCCTACATAAAAGCGCCAGCTGTGCAACATTTTTCTCAAGTACGCAAAGATTCAGGAAAGCTGAAAGCTGAAAGCATGCAGAAGGTTTAAGGTTTACTTTGACGTCATTTTGAAGTCCTTCTTAACTTTTAAAATCTTATTGCAAGCATCTTTTTTCAATAACGTTACCAATAACGTACTTAAATCGTCGAAAATACAATCAATCATCCATGCTGAATAACAAAAAGATCTGACGTGGCCAGGCACATGACTTTATCATACTAAATATAAAATTATTAGTTTAGCTGCATGAGATAATATTTGATCGAGAGGGGATCCTGTCTGCATTAAAATAAAAATATTTAGCCAGGATTCGATATTTTGATTCTATGGACAGCGGGTATGGTCAAAACGTCAGCGTCAACATTTTCCTCAGTTTTGATAAGAAACAATATTGAGATTATGAGATAATATTCTGAAAACTAGCAAACAGGTTAAGTTAAAAAATCTAATTCCGCCTGAAGCACAATTGACGAATAAGTTTAAAATTTCAGATATATGATTTTATAAAACATTTGTTAAATCAACGTTGTACGAAAACACTAGACCAGTACTTAAAATACATTAAACGGTAGATATGATCTTTAATAATGCGCTAGGGCATCCGTATTTTTCGCAAGTATTAAAAGATCTTAGACATAAATGTTGTTCGTCTATTTGAAGAGATACAACTATCTGTTATTTTTGCAGTTTCAGAAAACCATTATTTTGAATTTTTGTTTTTAATCTTTACTTTTAGATACCTATTCTCAAATGTTTTTCTCTCTCTTCTCTGCTTAGAACTATGATAATATATGTGCGTAAACGTACCACTCGCCAGTATTATTAGAATAATTTCGTGTCAGGAATGACACACAGAGGAATTACAGATCATTCCGATAGTTTTCTTGTCATAGATTAAGAATCAATAAACCACACTGTCACATTTCTTTTTAGAAAAAGTGGCTCAAAATATTATATATGATTTTATAAAACATTTGTTAAATCAAGGTTGTACGAAAACACTAGACCAGTACTTAAAAAACATTAAACGGTAGATATGATGCTAAAGCGTCGATCTGGCAACACTCCCACCAACTTTCGGGTAATAAAAGGAGTAAAAAAGTCAGAGCAGACAGAAAAAGTGCAGAAAATTATTCATTTTTACTTAAAATTATTCATATGTTTGGAAGAAGTTTGAAATAAATAGTCGCTTATCAGTCTCGGTGGATATACAAGTAGTTTCTGGTATGACAACAAGCAAAAAAGGATTGAAAACATCTAAATAAACATTAATAAAACATAACTATCTTTTTGATAGCTATATCCATTGGAGACCTTAGTTGATAAGTAGTAAAATTGTCAGGCAACCAAATTAAAAATATCAACGCATAGTATGAACTACTGACTCAAAAAGTATTACTGACCTCAAAATATTATCCTGTCTTCCAGAAATCTGTTTGCAAAATATACGCCGGTAGAAAAAGTTTCTTAATTTCTTCAAGCTTTATGTGGTATTCATCCGGTACGTTCAACATTTGAACGGTGGGCCAGAATGTTCGGTTTTGGGTTTCTGAACGTCTTCAGACATTAAGAAACGTGTTGAGCAAATTGTGAAATATTCTACTAGAATTGAGGAAAAAAGGGTCGCCATTAAACCAAATAACTCCATGATTCTCCTGAATAATGACAGCAAAACCCAGAAGGAGTTTGATAATAAAATTGCATTTTAAACAAATAGAGAAGATCGGTGTTTTATAATGGCAGTTTGATGTTTTATGATCATAACCAAACCAGACAATCATCAAAATAGCTCGTGTATATTATGGTAGATATTGTGCAGCTATAGGTATGAACATAACGAATGTATTACTTGCGTATCATAGATAAATATTCCTAGGAAATTTTTGGATGCACTGGTTGTGCCCCTAATCTACACAGCGTAAATCCGCTAAATCTGGTACTGTATATCGGTACTACTTTGTTGCAGCTAGCAGTTTGTTAGGAGCGTTACGTGCATGGTACACTCAAGATAATGTGCTCGCCATTTCCACTGACATTATCCACCGAGTTATAAATGATTTCTTTGTGCCGGTATAGTAGCTCTCCGCTTCGTCGCCCAGCTTTATCCCTGTTATAGAATGTAGAATTCGCAGCGCGACTTCGCAGCCAGCGAGGATTTCGCCTACGTTCGCCCATTCGTTCGCCGACTTCACTCCTTGTAAATATTACAATGTGCAATTTGTTTACAGTACCGTGCGCGGCTTAGCTAAGCGATTTACGCCCGTAATTGCGATTCGCGTGATGGTTGTTGCCGGTGCGCGCGAATTTGCGAACGAAGTTCTTCATTGACCTGGAATGTCTGCAGAGAATGATATTTTAATTGCGCTTAATGATGATAAATGGGACATTTGAATGTCTCTAAAGATTTTTGCCTTAGATTTATTTATTCGGGCTGTTCCGAGGAATGTCGCCTAAGTTTAATGTTTGTGATTAATTAGGCTAATAGGTATAATAATCTGATTTGTTTGGTCAGGTTAATTGGCGTTTTAAAGGTTACTGTGTATGTTGCGTTAGGTAGAAACACGTGCAATTTAATAAAACGTGTTTTAATGGGTTTACATTCAATTAACAGGGTCGTTCCCTGTTTTTCTGCGCTATCACAGAAACATGTATATGACAGGTATGTCATATGACATGTATGACATGTATATATGATAATACATGTACTTTTATGAAAAGGTTCTGAAGACTATAGAAGCTACATATAAACATTCCTTCACAGAAGATAACTGAAGGAGAAGGCGGTTTGGTATTTCGGTTTATTGACATTCATGGTAGTAAAGGAGTTTTGCCGTTTTAGTTTTTGACGCCATTCTAACAATTTATGAAGAAATACACAAAATTAATTTTTATTCCATTGGTTTTGGAATTTTATAAAATTATGGATTTGTAAATTTTCCAAATGACTAAACGTTATTTTCAAAAATATAACTTCTAACCAATTTTAAATAAAACAAGACGTAGGTATATATCCTAACTTTGTACTAAATTTGTTCATGAATTACTTGCTGGTGCTTTGGGATTTTTTCTAAATGAGCTGAAAATTAACAATATCTAACCGTTTATTTTTTTACGTAGAGAATACCACAGAAAAAATTTCAAAATGATTCAAATTTCAGGTAATTGTTTTACTGTTTACAGATGCTTACAGGTTCATTTTGCTGTCCTTGTGCTATCTCCTTTTGGAATTCAACCGATCTAAATAGATTCTTGAATATACAATGAGCGCGTAAAGTATGGCAACATGACAAAATCTTTGATACGGTTTGTTACTTGGCGCTGAAAGCGAATATGAGCTCATAAACGCTGCATATCATGTCAGATTATTGCGTTTTTGACGTTTCATTTATGGAGCCGACCGCACCCCACTTAAAAAATCGCTGTAAATGTTTCAATGCTGGTGTAAATTGGTAAAAATTACTGAAATAGCGCTTTTTTTATACTTTACCCTATATTTTTCGAAAACCTTGCGCGATAGACAACTTTTGGGCACAGATACGTTTTTAGTGACACTTAATTCTACCCCAAAACGCAATTTCATGTACAATTCACAAAAATAAAACTATTTTCCCTAAAATATCAATATTTTATAATTTTCATGTCTTTTCTTAAAATTTTACTTATGTAAGGCCATAAAATATTTGGGATGCCATTTAGATAATTAAATGATCTATCAATTCAGTAAGAAAAAAAGTGGGGGTGCTGTTTAAAAGAACTGTCGATGACGTCATAACTCAGTAATAATTGATGGTCAGAAATTGAACTTTTCAAAAAAATGTGTATTTTAGTATTTAATAATTGACGTGTTCGGGGATTTTTTAAAATGACAAACCGTTTCAGAGACTGTCTTATGTTTCCATAATATAATCTCTCACAATAAGTTGGCAAAGATGCTGCCGACCCATGGTTACCTCTCGTCAGTACCTGTTAAACTGTAAATCTGATTTGTAGGTTTTCTTATTCCAAAATAGTTCAAGTCTGAAAATATGCAGGTTGCTGAATATACGAACGATTTTTAAACCTTTTATTCTACTTTTATCCCGCAATTTTTTTTTTATTTTCATTCTGAATAAAAGGTGCCATACAGAGGAGAAAAATGCGCGGAAGAAAGTAGGAAGAAAGAAGGTGCTGTAAAATTATAGTATGTACCGGTAAAATTTCAAAATAATATAAAATATTCTGTAAAAGTAGTGCTGTAATTTCACAGGAACATTTCTATATCACAGAGAAGTATTGTGAAAATAATGTTGCAGTGGAAAAACAATGCGAATAGTAGCAAATTCTTATATGACATCATTTTTACTGTAATGTATATCATATTATTCACTTTACTTGTACAATGTATCCGTTACCTTCACAGCATTTTTGCTGTAGTACATCTGTACATCCGTTTCTGAAACATTACACAAATTTTTATCGGTATTTATTTTAGTTTACCAATTCTTTCTACTTGTAATCAATTAAAATATTAACAAAAGGAAGGAAAAATAAAATAATTGGTATAAATTTTATATAATTTGCAGCTGTCAAGTTTTCAATTAATTTTCAAGAACTAACATAGTTCATACATCCGAAATGACCAACTTTGAATTGTCGATGTATGCACCCGTTTTTGTGGCAACGATTCCGGAGAAACTACTAAAGGTATCGCGACGAAACTTCATATTTAGAAGTCTCATGACCAAACTTAGTGCTCCAAAGATTTTTGTTCAAAAAAGTCCAAAGGAACTGGATGTTTCCTCAATGCATTTTTCAAGGATTTTGCAAATGAGCCGACATTTCTGTAATTTTGTCAAAATAGTTAAATAATAAATTAAAGTAGAGGAAATTTTGTATAATTTATGTCTATAATATTTTTGGCAAAATTAATTTGTTAATTATGTAGTTTGGCTTCAGGAGCAGATTCAAATTAAGATCCGTCGTGTCTTCGTTAAAACTAGTTAGCCAGGATATTTTCATTCTAAGGACACTAGGTAGTATCAAACGCTGATGTTTTAACAATATCTACTGTCAATAGAATCAACGTATCTGTCAAATCCTGGCTAACCAGTTTCATTTTAATGCAGACACGACCGATCTCGATGAAATAGAATGTCATGCAGCTATACTTTTAATTTTATATATAGTATGATAAAGTCATGTGCCTGGCCACATCAGACTTTTTAATAATTCTGTTCGTTAAACCTTCGGATGGAAATCGATATTTCATATTTTTTGTTTATTAAAATTATATATTTGTTTTTTAAATACTGTCAGCTTTTTCGGAAACATTGAAGCCATATCAAGCCATATGAATTGTCGCGTAGGATTGTAAATCACTCTGTATTGTATATTTATTGACTTTGTATGAATGGAAGCGCACAGTATCTGTATTTGTTGCTCATATCGTGTCTGGATATAGGTTTGTAATCGAATCTAGAATGTAAGATCAGATTGAAGGCTACAGTTATGCTTTTGTCGTAATGTCATGTTTTCAGGACGATCAGCAGATTCATATTGTAAGTATATTAGAGTCACAGATTTGTGTTCAAAAGTCGAAATACTGATACTGGTACGAGCATACAGACAGATCATTGTAGATTGATAAGTTGCAGCATAGAGTAATATTCATAGAAAGTAGAATTTAACTGTAGTTGTGAAAACGTGTATACAATACAAAACAATAGATTTAAAGAAAAATTCCTAAGAATCAGCAACACTATATCCAATTGATACGGACATAATATATCCTATTATAGAGAGATTGATACATCATTAAAACAGATGACCACAGCACCAAGCCATCGCAAGAAATCGCCAGTCGACTTTCCCCAGAACAAAAGAAGACTCTCAACAAACAAACACTTAATAATCAACTGTCCATAACGCGACTAATTCACGCGTTTCATGGTGTCAGTCTTCGAGCAGCTTCAACAAGTTGTATACGCTGTCCATGGCAATCATACCTTCGGAGCTAACACGATTGAAGCGCCTCTGGTGAGTGAACACTTAAAACGATTGATTAATAAGGCAATTGTATACGACAAACAGGCGTGAAAATATTCAAAGCCGAGTGTAAATAGACGCCCGTATCAGGAACCGAGATGATGGCGATGACTGTTTCGAAACAAGGTGTAAATAATGACGGCCAGATTTGAATCTATAGGTTGTCGGTGAGTGTGGGCGACCTCTTATCAAAACTAACACGTCCACGTTTTAAAATCATCGTCGTCATTATCGACCGAATGTTAATTAGACATTCGGCGTTATCTGCGAGCTCATCTGTGAGCTTGGGTACGTTTGATAGCCGGGGGAATATACTTGTTATGTTTTATTAATGCTAATTGGACGTTTGGTGGCGTTGGCAGTCGAGTGTTGTGTTTATGGAACGCGTACGAGGTAATTTTGTGAAAGGGTGTATTGGCAAAAGGAAGAAGAAGTACGAGATATTTTGTTATCTACTACAACGGGTTTCGTATTTAAATATCAAGTGAAAATGCGTCACTTGTTCTAAACTTGTGAATACAAGCGCCATCAAGCAAGAAAATAAATTTAAAAAAATGCTCGGACCTGGATTTGAACCATAAGCTTAAATCTTGTTTTAATAATGTTTCCCGTGACCTTGTCCTGTAATAGTTATAAGTTGCTGAATTAGTTGCTGACAGAATATAAAAATAATTAACTTTATGTGCTTTTACATCGTAAATTGACGGGATTAGATCCTTTTAATAATTCTTTGTCAAGTTCTCATATTTATTAACTTTAACAACTTTAATAAATAAAAAAATCATTTCCTCTTTGTGCTTACGGTATTTTGATTGATAAAAAATTTGAGATTTTAGCGGAAATAGGTCTTTTTGGGTCCCCTGATCATTTTTGGTAAAAAAAATGTCTGTGTGTGTGTGTATGTATGTGTGTGTGTGTGTGTGTATGTGTGTGTATGTGTGTGTGTATGTGTGTACTCGATTTTTGTGGAGACGATTCCGGAGAAGCTACTGAAGGTATTGGGACGAAACTTAGAGCTGAAAAGCTTTTGGTTCAAAAGGGTCCAAAGGAATTGGACGTTTCCTCTAAGCATTTTTCAAGGATTTTAAATAATAAATTAAAGTAGAGGAAATTCTGACTAATTTATGTCTGCGACATTTTTTGGCAAAATTAATAGTTTAGCTGCAAGAGCAAATTCTATTTGATCGAGATCGGTCGCATCTGCATTGATATAATACTATATAGTGAGCCAGGATTTTCCAAATATTTTCAGTCTAATGACAGTACCGGTAGTGTCAAATGCGAATGTTTTGGACAATATCTCACTACATCCACTGTCAATAGTAAAAAGATCTCATATTGTGATACCGTGTACGGTCCTTGCCTGACGGCGTCGTATAGGCAGCCTGTTCAGCGTGCCCAAACTGCATGTGTTCTGTTTGCTTTTGGTTTGCGGAAGTATTATGTATCGAATGGGCTGGGCGACTTGGGGTGGTTGAACATGGATAACACTAGGGTGTTGCATGCAGCAATATTATATCATAAGTTGCTATCCAAGAGGATCCCACAATACCTCATGCGGAAGATACGCTGTAGAACCGATGTCCATAACCTTAATTTAAGATTCAGGGGTTTGTTTGCTCCACCTGCCCATCGCGCTGAGATGTATAAACGGTCTTTCTCTTACCAGGTCAGTCACATATACAATGGTCTCAGGGAAGATATGAAAAAATTATCGTTAAACGTTTTGGGGGAAGGTGAAGTGTTGTCTGTTTGCTCAACAGGGGGGACTTTAGGCATTGAGCGCACATCGGAGGCTCTTTTAATTTTTTTTTTTATGGGCATGTGCGATGTTTTGTTGAGTTGGATTTGTTGTAATTATGTGTAATTAGACTCCGGAGCATTTTTTGTTTGTTTTTGTTTTGATAAGTTCTCGGAATTATTTTTATATTATTGGTACAATTATGTCTTAGTTCTAGTTTGAGTGGCAGCGCAAGGCAATTTGGAAACAAGTGTGCTGATCTCCGCCCAAAATATAAATATTACTTTGTTGCCTTAATATTGTTTTATGTTAATAAAGGAATTATTTATTTATTTAATTATTTATTTATCTGTCAAATCCTGGCTAACTTGTTTTATTTTAATGCAGACGCGATCGATCTCGATCAAATAGAATCTCATGCAGCTAAACTATTAATTTTATATATTGTATAATAAAGTCATGTGCCTGGCCACATCAGATTTTATTCGATATCTCTAAAACTATTAAGATTATCACAACAAATAATACGCCATTTTAAAGAAGATAAATGTGGGTACGTTAACAAAAATAATTTCTGAAAAATATTGAAAGATGTAGGTATGGGACGCGGTGACAGAAAGCTGCCGAAAATAGAGATATGATGCTCAACATCTGACTGAGGAACCGGTATTTCTTCAAATTTGTTTTTTAAAATTTTACAGTGTATTCTCTATCTCTAAATGTAGTGTGATAAAAAGAACGAAACTAAAAAATATTTATTTTTAAAAATGATTCACCAGAATGTACCCTTAAAATAAACATGTCTTATTTGTAATTTCGTCGCACTTTTTGTAGAAAATCTTCTAAAACCAAGTGTTTTATAAATTATGTAGGCAGCACCAACTGATTATGTGTCTATGAAATAGTTATCTCAGTAATACATCTGAAAAATATAGTAATTAGTCATTTGCCTGTTTCAATATTATTATCATGCCACGAATATACCAGGAAAAACAGGAATATGACAAAATTATGTTGGAAGTACAAGTTATAATGGAAAACATCAAATGTTTTACCTACTTTGATAATTTGTTTATTAGAAAAGAATCGCGGTTGAGCCTGTTCAATAGCGTTCTTTATTATAAATGATATTAGACGACCGGGTTCGTCCGCAAGGACATTTTCACGTCCTAGTCAGAAATCTCTTAAATTAATATAAGAAAGCGTGTGTAGGTGTAGATGTTTGCATTAAAAAACCACGTTTAACCTAAGATTGCGAAGATAACCACGAATGAATCCAACAATGCAGGAAGCAAAACAAATATCTTCAATGAATTTTGAATTTTGTTTATGGTCAGTGTTTGGTTAGCCGCATCTTCCTAAAAAGGTACATGTTCCTTTAGGAATCACTATTTAAATGTATAACCATAATTTTTCAACATCTAAGAAGGCTAATTTATTGTAAACTAAGACATATAACTTGGCCCATGTGACATTCAGGCTGCCATTTAATATCCTCATATTTGGGAACATTACAATTCATATGACCACAACTGAAGTTGTAAATAAATTATCAAAAATATTAATTCAGGTTACCAAAAGTGTATTGCTGTTATACAATATATTATTCAATAGTAGATCCAGCAAATTTTAGGGGACTTGAGAACAGAAATAAGCCTATTGACGAATATCTATCGGCTATTCAGGTTAGCATTCGAAAATATTCGCAAATCCACACGAGAATGCATTATAAATAGAATGATCCCGATCGGTTCGTGTTAAGAACCAAATATCGGATGTTGATTTTGCGGTGACATTCTGTCTGCCGTACTGTTTACATACCAGCCAACAATGGCACATCTGCAGATCCCTTACTCGAACAGATCGACACGTACAATAAATATACCTAACGTTTCATCCAACAAAAATACTCCATCTCACCATCAGACAAATAATTTTGTGGTCATATTACAGAACGATATACTCCTATAAAATTGCCAGCTTATTACTGAATACAAGAGCCGCACAGTGAGGAATTTTCAATCAACATGTTTTTATAAAACGAACTAAAAATAGTCGTTTGTTAACAGTCAAAAAAGCAAAGATATCTAAGCATTAAAATTCTAAAACCTTGCCAACACGATAATGTTATACTTGCACGCGAAAAATAGTTTAAAAAGTTACTAATGGGTAGGTACTAGGTAGTTATGAGCTGGATGAAAAATATTTGTTTAACTGTATAAAACCTTGCAAATATAAAAGTTTTACACTTAAAAAACAGGGAAAAATAGTATAAAAAATTCACGAATGAGGCTTTTGACGTGGTGGTAACATAAATTGGGCTAAACTTCTGAAAACTTGGAAATAGATAATGTTATTCATGAGAATGGAAGAAATATAGTAACGAAAGGACGTGGGCGTTAAACTTTTTTGTAGTTTTGTAGACATACTAAGTGTAACACAGCTTATCAACAAGAATTAATCAAATATGTTCTTTTCAATAAACAGAAACATAATTTCTTAAAAAGAGATATAACCAAAGTACAAGAGAAAGCGAAATTTGGCATAATTGAATTTGATTTAGCCTGAGCTTTCGACACAATTTACCATCTATCTTCTAGGTCTAAAATTACGAATGACACACAATACACTAGGTACTAAAAATCTAAGTGATCAAAATTATATCTGCCATTTACGTGTAACATCACAAGTTGTCATGTGTGTCAATATTTTTTATTCACACTATTATTTTATAAGTCTGAATAATATTAACTTCTAGAATACGGTACAGTAAGTATTTTTGCAAAGTTTTACGTTTAAGTGAATGTTGAAAAACATGAATACATGCTCCCATGAATACAAGAAAAACTGTTTTTTTTTTAAAGAGTAATTAGACATATTTGTCATACTTAAGAAATAATGCCATTTCTTGTGACAATGTGACGTCACGTGTGAATTCAAAAACAAATAGTTTTTAAGAGACAGCCTTGAACTATTTCGATATTAATTCATAAGTATCATCTCAATATTCTTTAATTCATGAGATAGGAAGGGTTTCGCATTATCCACTCCCTGCAGAACTTGCGGGTAGATGCGACAACTTTCGCTCTATAAAATTGATCTGCAGTACGTACTATTACACACAGGTAAACATATTTGGCTAAAATAAGCTACTTAAAACTTGCACAGCATTTAGAACGCTATTGCTTAATATCAAAATAATAAATACGTGAGCAGCACTAACCTACCAAAATCAAGACTTATTTTCGAAAATATGTCCAATACCGTTCAAACACAAGATTAGTCAAAATTACCGAAAAACCTAAATAATCTTTTGGCTTTAATCAAGGTATCGTTTAAATCTAGTTTTAATACACATGGTGTTCATTTTATGATGGAAATTTGGTAACCTTTTTTCCAAAAACACCGTGTATATTATTAATTTTTTTAATTACGAGATTAATTCCAAGAATTGTTTATAGTAATATTTTATTTGTAGAATGCATTATTCTTTAATTATAAGCTATTAAGCAAAATTAGTCAACCATTCCATTTTCAATT
The DNA here is from genome assembly GCA_964023965.1 of Melinopterus prodromus. Taxonomy (NCBI): domain Eukaryota; kingdom Metazoa; phylum Arthropoda; class Insecta; order Coleoptera; family Scarabaeidae; genus Melinopterus; species Melinopterus prodromus. The sequence goes on from OZ030390.1 coordinate 96,045,871, forward strand.
AGAACACTCTGTATATTAAGAATTTTTTAATTCTAAGATTAATTCTAATAACTTTTTGTAGCAATTAATCAACACTCTTGTACTACAAATTTAAAATATTGTCATACATACAAAAGTACACATTTGTTTTATTCTGACAGTTTGAACATTTAATTTACTTCTATTTAATTGAGTTGTTATTTTTTTGCTTTTTTTTATTTATTATTCGTTTAGTTAAAGTAAAAGTTTATCAGAGTTTTGATTTATTTCTTATAACTCGAAAGAATGCTGTTTCTAGAAACAATAATTACTACAAATAATTCTTAGAATTAAAAATGTCAAGTATACAGGTGTTGGAAAAAGGAAAGATTTGCAAATGTCCATAATAAAATGAACAGCCTATATGTATATTAAAAATGTTTGGGATTTGAAAATGTTGAGACTTTTTGAACCCAAAAAGCTTCTATATGAAAAAAAAAATGGATGAAAATTACTCTTTTGGATTTTGTGCAAACATAAAGTTTTGTTATGGTGTTTCCGTTTTATGGGTAAAATATACTCATTGATGTTTAGGACATGGGTAATTTTTCGGTTTAGGTACCTCAAATTTTACATTTTCGGTCACTATGAGCCAGTCCGAACATAAATTTAGCGTCAGCTACTGTCAGCTGTAAAGTTACATATCAAAAATTCCATCATTGCCATGGGATCCGGCCAATTTTTTTTTGTTAATGTATTTCCGATCAATAACGACACGTAAACAGCGAATTTGTGGTGTCAATCAATTTCAGGAACAACCATCTTCAAAATTCATAATGTCATTACTCAGCAGAGGCATATACCATTTAGTGAGAACGCATTGCATACCGAAGCAGTTCTCTACAACTTCCGAGGTAACTCTGAGTCAATTGACGCCGAAAGAGAAGCAACTTGAGGACATCTTGTCCAAAAAGTTCCCGCTCGCCAAGAAGATCCTTGTGTCCGACGTGTCCGGCGGTTGTGGCTCTATGTTCGACGTGACGATCGAGTCCGAAGAATTCAAGGAACTGACGTTAGTGAAGCAGCACCAAACTGTCACCAATGCATTAAGAGAGGAGATCAAACTACTGCACGGCATCAGAATTCAGACCAAACTGGTTCCGTAATCATGTTCGTATACTACTTGCTCAAATATAAACGTTAAAAACAAGACAATTTCCCGTTTATTATACCTATCTGATGTATTTCATAGATGTTGTTCGCAAAAGATGTTTGTCTGGATAAATTTGTGATTTTCTTTGGTTTTTTCATTGATCTTCTGATCGGAATTGGCCACACCTAATGTGAAAAGTGGTCACTGTGTGGCAAAAAAATACCTGTTTTACTGTATTTTGAATAATTTAAAAAATAGAGTAAGAGCATTTTGATTTAATAATTCAGGTTTGTTCATCAATATTAGTTCAAATACTACTGAGGAAAAGCGTTTTTGCTACAAATAGTTTTTGCTACAAATACATAAACAGCAAAATTTAGTTCTCCATTTTCCTTTAAAAATCGTTAAATAAAAAATACTATCTTCGAAATAGAACGCTTTTTAATGCAAATTATAACAGCATTTGATAGTAAGTAATGATTTTTTTAGAAAATCTGATGTAATTCCAATAATTTTTCCAAGGTCTACCGTTGTTTCTGAAGTGAATACCTGAGAAACAATGAGGATTTTTATGTGAATCAACAAAATTTTCTTGTTTTTTGATTTTTGGTTTATTCCTCGTTGATAAAAGTACAAAAGTCCTTTCTGGAATATCTTTGTTGCAGTTCCTGTTGTGCCTAAATGTTTCCAGTGGAAAGAATACAGATACATACGTTGAAAATTAGAATTTTAGTACATTTTGATGTCCGGAATAATGTATTAAGTTTGTGACCTCGCAGCACATAGGTGTGCTCTGCCAGAGCGGTAATAAGATAAAGCCTCAATACAGTTTTTTCAAAATATCTTCTTTCCAGTAATCCTAGACAGAAACTAATAATTAGCGAAGTTGTAGAGGTAAAAATTCTCTACAATATTTTCTAATGTTTTAGCAAACTTTATAAATAAGTGCAATAGATAAGTGCTATCAATTGTTATCCGGGATGGTATCTACATACTAGTTTTCGAGTAGTTCTTAATTTTATCATCATACTGTATAGTCAATAAACGTTTTTATTTCGGATTTTTCGGAAGAACTTAATTGCTTTTGATTTTTTTTTGTATTATACACTATTTGACTGTTTGAATTCAAAAATATTCCGGAACAAAAAATAATAATAATAATTGTTATATTTTCTTTAATAATAACTAAATTTACTTTACATAATTTAATACGAACATACTATACCGGGTGATTCTTTTTCGAGGCTCACCATGGGGATCTCGCTTATTAGTGGAGATAAAGCCTATGTTTAAATTTGGCAAAGCTTCTATATTTGTGTTGATCAATTATCTGAAAAGAAATTTAAGCTATCATTTTTCATTTTGAAGATATCCGCAAAAAAAACTGAAATGTTAAGTTATCGTTTTTAATTTTTTATTCAAAACCAAATATAGCTAGACATTTGACAAGGAATGCAGTGTCATTTTTTAATTTGAGATAACATCACAAATGGCGTCGTAACCATGGCCAACTTTTGTTTTTCTTATGGGCGTCGTATTGAATTTTGGCGTTTTCCAATAGTCGTGTCTATTCTTTCGTGTCTGTCTTTGGCGACCTATTTAAACAATTACTTAAAAAACAACCTTGTATAAACATGGTTCGTTTACAATCTTATTAATCCAAAGCACTCTCGGCCTGTCCGGCATAATGTAAGCAAGCTCCAGTTGGATACCTGAAAACCACGACAAACAATGAGAAAAGGAGGAAAGTTTTTTTTATTATTTCACCATTGTTTTGAAAAATAATGCCAAGATGTTATACATTGCGGAAATGAGAAAAACCACGTCTATCCGAAAATGTCAAACTTCAACATGGCGCCCATAAGAAAAACAAAAGTTGGCCATGGTTACGCTGCCATCTTTGATGTTATTTCAAATTAAAAAATAACACTGCTTTCATTGTTAAAAAGTAGCTGTTTTTGTTTCAAATATCTAGCTACAATTGGTTTTGAATAAAAAAATTATTATCTTAACATTTCAGTTTTTTACGGATATCTTCAAAATGAAATATGATAGCTTAAATTTCTTTTCAGATAATTGATCAAGCCAAAAATACGAAACTTTGCCAAATTTAAACATAGGCTCTATCTCCACTAAAAAGCGAGATCCCCATGGTGAGCCTCGAAATTGAATCACCCGGTATAGGTATGTAGGCATTCACGGCCCGGATAATTTAGATAATAAATTGTTTCCGGGTTGTGCTGTACGTTGATCAAAGAAAGTAACGTTGGCATTTGGACGCAAATTAATGGTTAAAATGTACCTACATACTCAAATACAAACATAATGGTCAGCAATAAAAAATTATTCTGTCAAGTATGCGGAGTGTTTATTAAACATACGGAAAAAATTTAAGCGTTATTCCCTAGACTATTCTAAGAATATTTTGTTCTTTTATGAATTTTGAAAAGCCTCTTTGTTTCGAAGATACAGCTCCAGAAAAATATTCGAGAACACCAACAAAACAAAGATGTAATTTATTTTCCTTTTTCTAGCTGGAGGTGGTCATTTTCAACAGTAACATGAATATCCAATTGTAATTTTTGATAATAAAATTTTATTGTCGGTAATTCTTTCGCCCTCTATCTAAACAACAAATCAGGTTTTCACAAATCATCAAAGAACAAAATATTCTTAGAATAGGCCAGGGAATGAATACCTGTATTTCTTCCTCTTTAGTCTATTGCCTGGCGTTTTAGTTTTATTCCATTCATAGAAATTTTTTTCAGTGGTGTAACTGAAAATCAGCAAATCTACGAAATCAAGAGAAGGTTGTAAATTCAATAACTTAAAACTCATGAATTATGTTTCTATTCAATTTTGTTAATTTCTGGTATTGTTTAATTCTGGTGCAAACCTTTAAAAAGATATGGGAGGACACTACTTTTGCGGAAAATGCATCTTCTAATCACCCTGGAATCATAATCATGAACTGGTTTATGAAAAACTCCTCTAAACTCAAAAAAAGTCTAAAATAACACCTTCTTTTGAATATCAGTGGTACACAAAATTGTAGTTGAACAAAAAAAAACAGCGCCTCTTTACCTTTATAAAATACGAACACACAACGTGTTGCAATTAATCTCACTCAATTCAACGCGGATGCCAGCGCAAGATACAACTTCTACGAACATCCAGCCAACAATAAAAAGCCGAAAGCTCATTATTTCACGCTACCCGCTAATATAAAACCCAGAAACAGGTTAATTAATTATCTAAACAGTGCGCGCCGCCGGACTCTGAAAAAGTAATTAAAACTTTTCAGTAACACAACGGACGTACACGTTAGCACGTACGGCAACGCCACGAACAGATAACACATAGTCCACACCTAGCATGGGACGTATTATGTGCGGAAGAGACGGACACCCTTGTTGGGACCTCGGTAAGATTGATCGTTATACTGACGTGCGTACAAAACCGCGAGCAAACATCGCCCAACAATAGCCGGGCGCAGTAAAAATCCGACAAATGAATGTGCGCGGATAATGTGTGTTGTGTGTGTGTGTGCGTGTGTATGTATGTAAACAGCGGCTCATTATGCAGTGAGAACTGCAAACAACGGGGCTCCGGATCGCACCCCGGGACTCCTAACACGTTTTCTAATGTTAAGCTTGTTTCACGGTTTTGCAACAACCGACGCTGAACTGTGCTGCGCAAACAAGGGACCCGGACGCCACTTCACCAACAGCTGACTAAAACTAAATTATTTGTATAATGTGTATTGTAGGTTTGTAGTCCTACAACTTTACGATTAAGCTTTGATTAGGGAAAATAAATATACAAGTAACCATTAGGACAATTTAACGTTAGATAAAGTGCAAATATAAATCTCGTCAATATTTTATTGGTTCGTAAGTGTTATTTTTACGATCGGTTGGGTAAATTTACACAATTAATCCGTGTTCGCTAATTTGTTGCGCGTTTCAATTTTTTTTTCTGAACACAGATAAATATAACGACAATTAGTACATGATAATTTATTTTAATGAAACAAAAAACTCTTTTAATTACACTGGAGAACATATTCTCATTTTCTGCACAGTTTTGTTGGTGAAGTAATCTATACAAATCTCTAAAGCAATACACTATGATATCATCACAGGAAAAACTATGGCATTTTAGAATTCAGGAATTATGATATAATAGTGCATTGAAATTAGCAAAAACGGAAAAGGGAATAAATAGAATTCAGAACCACCGTATTTAGTTAATCATAGAAAATGTCGTCTTCTGTACTGAATTTTATTAGGATTATGTTTGTACAGAAGCTAAAATTGCGAAATTGTGACCGTTTTACTGTAAAATGGGAGAACCGAGAACAAAAAATGCTAATAAAGTAAATATGTTATTCGATTACATGTGACGTCACAAGGTGTGATTTTGTTATCTGTCAAACGCTGGTGTCTTGACAATACTGTCAATAGAATCAAAATATCTGTCAAATCCTGGCTAACTAGTTTGAATGCAGACACGACCGATCTCGATTTGAATCTGCTCATGACGCCAAACTATTAATTTTACCAAAAAATGTCGTGGAAATAAATTATACAAAATTTCTTCTATTTTAATTTATTATTTAACTATTTTGACGAAATTACAGAAGTTGGGACTGCAAAATCGTTGAACACTGCTAACAGTAAACATCCAATTCCTTTGGAGCCTTTTGTACATAAAATGTTAGGAGTTTCTCCAGAATCGTCGCCACAAAAGTCGGGTACACACATATATACATACAGACATTTTTTTAACTTAATCCAAAAAGAACATATTTGCGCTAAAATCTCATTTCTTTACGGTACGGTTACAATACTTTGTCATACTACGTATGATAAAGTAAAAACTATTTGCAACGGAAACTAACCATTATAATATAGGACGTAAAAGCACATGAAATAAATGCTTAAATCAAACTGTTTTCTAAATCGTAGGTTACAAATCTCGTAACACCATAAATAAGTCCAACAAAATTCATAGATAAAACCGTTCTACTTGTTCATGTTCTACCCTGGAATATCCTTTTCATAAAATAACAATGTTTACTAAGAAATACGAAATTAATTTTTTATTAGTTTTATATGCTTTTCAGGGTGCAATACTTCCTAAAAAAACCTCTGTAAAAAACATATCTATAAAAGGCGTATTAACGTTGAGATTCCGAATATACGTAAACACTGTCGGTAGACTACATCTTGAATTCGAAACTTTTCAATTAAAAACAAGTTTCTAAATGGTGAAATTTATAATTAGTAAAAATAAGAAATCTCCAAATAAAAGCGACTGTAAAACAAAACAAAACATGGCCAAACAGCTGGGTTTGGATTTCTCAGATCTTCTTTTTTTCAGTAAAAAAGCGTAAAGGCCTTTACTCGACGATAAGATGTATATTTTAAGACAGTTTCTAATATCGCATAATATGATGAAGAATCTTGTTTACTATAGGATCACTAATATTTTAATAGACTAGACTTATTAAGATGTCTTCTTCATCTCGTTTAAGGTACTAACATGTCTCTCTCCTGATCCCATACACTTGTTAGGCAATCTAAACAATCCTATATAATTTCTCGAACTACTTAGTCATTTCTTACCTTCGAATATTTTCAAAATAAATTTTTTCTACTGGTTAAATTTGTACAATCTATCGTGGAAGAAAACTAAATGCATTTTTATGTACAAAACTGGTCGTTCCAGGGGAAATAGTTATTACGTAAAGTCGCCAGTAATGTAGAATCAACTAAAGAAGCGAATGATAATTAACCCAGGTGAGGATAATTTTTGGAAAAAACACCTCCGCCTGGATTTGAACCAGGAACCCTCCAATTTCCGGTTGACAGCTCTCCCAGTTGAGCTACAGAGGCTGTGGAAATTTATAGGTTTTATTTGTCACTTCAGGACGTGCAATCCGAGTTTCAAATTAAACAAACCCGTCGTGACACCTATTGGGGCTAGATCGAAGTTTGGTAATGTATGTAATTGATAGATACCCCTAGATATTTGCCTATTGTTAAGTAAGTAAGTATTTTGTGTTCCATCAAATCGAGAATTTTTAAGTGTCAATTAAAGAAAAATAATACATAATAATTAATAAATAATGGAATAGTTCATTATTAATAAATTATCCACATTGTTCTGGTGCATTTCGGTGGATTGATTTTGTCTTATAAACTAAAGCCAGTAAAGCAAATCTGGTATTATATTTGAAATCAGCAGTATGCACTAACCTTAAATCGGACTTACCCGAATTAAGAAGCCCTTGACGTAGAATCACTGTTCAGCAGTTTAATTAGTAATCGATCATTTAAGTAAAAGATTGTGCTACTGATGTCCTTCTTTCAAAATCTCAACAAAATCTGTTTCTAATAATTAGTAAATTAAATTTGTTTACTTCATTACAGAAATTGTTTCACAATTTATGAATTTAGGATTGGAAGAAATACAGACAGTTAAGTTTCATTAGAAAAATTCCTACTTGCACTATTGCATTAAACTCACTTTAATTCAAATAATTCCAATTGCAGATAGGAGGGTTCAGCATTTTAAATAAATTATAAACTTTTCATCAATATTGTCATAGTCCTACCGCAACCTATAGTCTAAATTTCTTGTTGCTCTTCATGTTAAAACATTTAAAACTGTTTTAAACTCGTAAAACCATTAAACCGAAGCACAGTCGATTGCAAGAAAGGATCTGTTCGCGAAAGACTCGCCCGACCACACCGAGGAAGGCCAATATTTCACGCGGGCTTGCCAAACGTGTCCGGACACTTGGAAAATTAACGACCGATGGAATTCGCTAATTTGATAACGAAATTAATTGATTGTCAATCCGGATATTTACCACAAAGAGTGCGCAGGTGTCGGCCAAGGACAAATTTTCCTTTGTCTCGGATCCAGATCTCTCTCAGCCATACCCATGCCATTAATGGCCCTATACCTCCTGAATCCGAAGACATACCCATTGCAGCAAAATTAATTACGACAAATTAACTGTTGTCGTTGCAACTACACGATGTATTTATGCAAACTAACCGTTTTGAAGATGTATGGTACCAGACACGTATACTGGAAACGGAAGTGAGTGTATTAATTTGCCGTTTTTTATTTTGTCGTTGACTCTTCTTGTGGGACCATAACTCTAAGGTTCCCATATAAATTATTAAATTTATTTTTGCGTGTGGTGTGCGATAAGTTACGTGGAATTTTATTTAAATACAATGCTTAAGTTTATTGGCGCGGCTTGATTTACCGTGTGAAATGTGAATAAATAAGAATAGATTATTGTTTTAATTCAGAGCAGCGGTAACTGTATTTCGAGCTATTTGTTGTTTGGTCTGTAATTCCAACAAATCCCGTTCAAGACCCGTCCTAATTTTTGTTTTTTTGGACGCACATCTTCACCCCAACCAAGCCTTCCCAAATTTTGATTTTCAAATGGCATTGTCTGCCTACTTTAAGACACACAACTTTTGTTGTTAAGGCTAACACTTTTCTAGCTTGTAAGAGAATTTAAGGTGATTACTGGATTACAATTCTGGTAGTCTCGCTACATTTTTTGAGATGAGAGGATCAAAATGTCAATATGTTTTCTCATTACCATAATTCTAATCATTGATCTGAAGTGTTTAATTCAAAAGTGGCAGAAAAAAATATGCTGTATTAAAAGATTCTTTCGATCCAAAATAAACACTGCACAGTTTAAATTTTCATTAGGACACCAAAATGCACATACTTGCCAAGCATGCACCATCTTTTCTACGCACGAAGTAGGTATAGTTATTAGCACAAAAAAAATCTGACGTGGCCAGGCACATGATTTTATCATACTATATTTAAAATTAATAGTTTAGCTGCATGAGTTTCTATTTGATCGAGATGGGTCGTGTTTGCATTAAAATAAAACTAGTTAGCCAGGAGTTGACACATATTTTGATTCTATTGACATATGTTGGAAACCAAACATGTTCGACTCTATCTAGGAAGCAGATGAACTCTAGATGAACCGATTTAAAGTCTTTTTGGCAGATGCACTTTTTTATTCCCTCGCAAATTTTAGTTCCAAAAAAGCTGTCAATAACTGAAAAAAATATTAATAGAACTAAATATTTTTAGCTAAAATTCCTGTATCAATTGGAATTTAATACTCAACCATCAGGTCTGGACAATATTGCCAGTGGATACTAAGGAAAATCCTATACAACCCACTATACAGTGTGTCTCACGACACGTTGGATTTATGGGTACTTTTGTTATTAATTGAGATAGAAAGTCGGTTAAATGCGCAAAGTAGTGCATATTTATGTGCTCTGTCATAATCGGTCCAGAAAATTCCTCATTTTTGAATTATGGTCATAACTTCTTTATTTGTGATCCCATCAAAAAAGCGTTTTGACATTATAAAGGCACCTTCTTGTCTACAATTTGTATATGTTAGTTTAAAAAAAATTTCGCCAATAAATTCATCAGAAACAAACGATTGAAGCATCTTCTTAGCACTTAATTTGATAACTTAGTCCTGAAGATGCCTCTTGCAACAGAGCGCGAAACGTCGACTGCTTCAAAGTCCTCAACCCGGTTTCCACCCGGAAGTTAATATATCATTGACTCAGACCGCGGAACTCTACAATCTAGATAACCAGTATGTATTTCATAACAATTGTCTTCTAATGATGTACCTAAAAAAACTATTGTGCAAACTGCTGTAGGTATTTAAGGTTTATGAAACCACCACATAATATCAATTACAGCGAAACCGTTAACTCAAAACATGCGATCTAAATTAATTAGGTAGAAAAATGGAGAGACGTGTACAGCGTACGACCAGAAGGTGAAATACTCGCACATTCTTCGACACGTTATACATCGCCGTTATGCAAAAGTGAGCATGCAAGCAGTTCCCTGACATTTTTTAAACACAAAGAACGCCATGTAACTAGATTATCATCTTCCGTGTCATGTGAAGATGAACAAACTGGTTCAGCTCATGAAGAATGGGTGCATCGGTCTGTGCTACCTTAATAGCAAACAGTTATCTCTTGGTAATTATTTTCGCGCTCCTCAGAAGTCAGAAGAAGAGGAAAGAGATAGATATGCCGGTTATATACGGCTTGGCAATTGTGTAAATAAAATTATGTATAATTGAGGGGAAATAAGGCGACGTAAAAACAAAGGAACGCGTGTATATCGGCTCATAAATGAACTCATTTACGTACGTTAATGCGAGCCGATGGTACCGGATAGCTGACGTTTCCCTGTTGCCCAGAAGAAAAACAGCGCTAATGCCATTATCCTAGCTGGTCTCACATGATGAATGCGAAGTAATTCGCGATAAAGCGAAGCGGCGAGACCATAAAAATTAACAGAACATGTAAGCTTATGGACAATGTAGCATTTATAATGAAGACTCGACTGCGATACAATGATGTGAAGAATACTGTTACGAAAAGTTACTCTATTAATAAGCAATAACTTAAGATGAGACTGCAGTCTACATTCTTTGTAGCAAATATCGTTATTTTTATGGTGTAGGTCAATTGGTAGGAAAGAAGCCAGCGATGTTAGTAGATTATTTTTTCTTCTCTGATAGAATTGAAAAGAATGTTAGAAAAATGAGTAAATTTTGTTCCAAATGTAAGTGTAATTTTGTACTGAATACTTTTTTGAGTACGTAAACTTTTACTTTTTGACTGTCCCTTAAATATATAGCGACGTATTTATTATCATTTATTTATTATTTTTTAATATACAGTTTATTTAATCTTAACACTTGATTATATTAATAAATACGCATTCAGCAAAAATAAATACACAAGGTTTTTTTGGAGAGGGTCACAAGAACGAGTTACTGGTTTGGCCATAGATGAGGCTAGTCCCCTGAAAACGTGGCCAATTACAGCTTTTTAAGTGGAATAGCCTATATTTCTGTATATTTTTGAATTCTTTCCAAAATTTTAGTGAATGATGTCATATCCTATACATATATCTATGAGCTTTTGCTTTATTTGTCTAAAAAAAGAGCATCTTAAGAACCAAATTATTTTAGAACTACTAGACATTTGTTGGAAGTGATTTATGATTATTTACATTATATGATTCAATTTCAAAACACAGAACAATAAGTTTGTATATAGCAAGTCCACAACATTGTAAGTCTTTTCATTTATAAAAGTACTTTAATACTATTGTGTAAAAGTCTACTATTTTGTAAAAAGTTGCATTTTTCATCATTGTATGAAACCTGGTTGCTTTATTTTGTTTAATTGGTTATTATAATTGAACATAAAAAGAATGCTTTTATTTGAAACTTTCTTTGCATAGAAATTTTAGTGTTTTTAATGGTTCTTACAAATGTTCAGCGACAGCTAAAAAATATAATGTTGCAAGAAGTCTGCAAAAAAAAACAAATCAATACACCGGGTCCATGATCTAAAAAATGATTAAAAGCGCTTTTATTTATGGATGGGTATCGAAGTAAGAACGAACGATGTTTGACATCTATAGTAAAATTTTTCGAAAACATCGTTATCTCAATAACGTCGGACTAAAACTATAGATGTTTTTAATAATCATCGATAATTTTTAATATTAAATAGCGATGAACAGATAAAATGGAAACAATGTTGTTGTTCAAAGGTAAAAAGCAGTATTTATAGACAAAATATTTCTTTGCAATATTTCCTTTCTTTTCATATAATTTGATAAAAAAAGGTGTTTTACTTACAAATAATTAGATAGGTTGAAACTGAAATATGTATTTATGTAGATACAGCCTTCTGTTGTTAGATGACAAGAAAAAACATAAATAAACTTTTTTATTTTGATTTAAAAACAGCATGGTTTCGATTTAGATACTTGGAAAAACAAATACACAAAGTAACTAAACTAACTCCCAATTTTGGTTAACATCTTTCCAAAACACCATAGATTTCCTACCTATCTTCGCTATAGGAGATTTAAATAAAAAGCTAGCTCCTCTAAGGTTTCAGGCTCATTTTCTACGTTATTCCTTTTTGTCGAGACTTCTATCAATCTCTCATGGTCTTTAAACCAGGTTCGCGACTGTTACGTAAATAAAAACATTGTATTCACGTTAAATACTGCTATTTTGATTCAACGTACAGGATGGTTGCAAGACATGAAACTGTTAAACTTGCTTAAAAGTAAAGTATGTAAAGTATCAGTTTTTCACAATTTTAATGTAAAACTACTAAAAAGAAAAGGTTTTAAGTAAAAAGAAGAAATGTTACTATTTGAAAATTCATTCATTCAGTCAGCTTGCTTCACTAATTCTTCATAAATCGACGAAAATATCAAAAATCTATTATAAGACAACAAATTGTACATTATTTAAGATTATTTGGTGTGTTGGTTTTAAGACTCTTTGCTGCACATTTCTTGCAAAAAACAACTAAGATATTTGTCACGAATAATTTCAGTATTCTCTAATTTTTCACATTTAGATTTATAATATCTGAATGTTTAAACTATTGAAGAAAATCTCTGTACATAACGAACTCAAAATATCCCCCTTCTGTCCCGCTTTGCCACAGTCAAATTCTGGCCACAGTAAGTACCTATCTACCATCTAGATAGCATTTTTAGGCGCCCACACTAGACTACAAAGAATCAATTGTATTTCAGGTCTTAAACCAAAAATACAACTTTCACCATGTAAATAATAATTACTACACTTTTACGACCTTTTGTTTTTGTGGTGAACAACCGTCCAGAAGTACTATTCCAATTTTAAAAACACGCCTATCTCGACCATATCTACAACAAGCGCACTGTTGAGAAATTAGAACCGCGCGGCAGGACATACAAAATATGCAAATGAGGCACACTAAAATATACATACGTTATACGATAAGGCCCCAATTAGAGCTGTCACGGAAGGAAGGAGCCGATTTAAATATTAGAAAATAATGGCGAAAATCAACACCCATAAGCGGCCGACGATTACGCCGAAATTATGCAAATACCCTCGAATACAATGACGCATTTATCATAGTACGAGAAGTTGTGCTGCTGAAGGAAAAATCTCAACGGGCACCTCCTTTTTCTGGTAAAACGAACGACGCGGAGGGCACTCCTAACGGACCGGAGCGAGTGTTTATCTCAGGAAGGGTTAATTGTCCGGCTCATATTTCATAAGGAGCCATCTACAGGCTAAGCAGATGAAAATCCGGCGTGAAAATAGCGTCTACCGTACATAAGCCGAGTTGGCCGGACGACGCGGGTTGCTCCCTTTTGCTTAATTAAATAATTCATACTAAATTATGCCGGCTCGGTCAGTTTGCACGCGCGTTGTCATGCACAGCTGATCATTTTTCAATGCCTTTTGACTCCGAACACGGTCTTGCTTTTAGCCAACGACGTACAAATGGCCCCCGCTTAAGTATTGTTACAAATTGTTTCTCGATGCGGTGAAGGTGGAGGAAACATTAATATCATAAGATGGGTTATGAGTTATGAGTATTATAACGTCATCACACGTTTACCAGGTGATATGGGCTTTTTGGTAATTAGGTAAGTGAGAATTATTGATGACCTGTCTGCTTGAACGCACCAGACTCAAATATTATGTTTCAATAAAGCGAATTTTTAAAACGAAAGATAACATCATATGTTGAGATGAGTTATGAGTTAACAGACGTGATTTTTTTGCTGAGCTTTTCAATGTTTGGGTTTAACGTTCAAAACACGGCATTCCTTATCTTTTATAGTTAACGCTACTTCTACATCTATGCAATTCGAACCTGCAATTTCAATATTGCGATTTTTCACCATTTATATCTGTTCAACTTGAATATATCGCAAGGCTTGAACATCGGTGAATTTACTTTTTGACAACAGTAGTCCCTTTGGATTGGGAGCAAACATAACCTCCTTGCTTTGTTACTAAATCCGTAGTAATCACCCACGTAGTAGTTGCCTGTAACGTGTCGACTAAAGTTGCTGTTGTACATAAATAGGTAAAAGCAAGTAGTGTGTTTGTCATGATTTCTTTCGTTGTACTGAAGAGTTTTAATAAGAAATAAGAAAGGCGACCGCAGCGGTAACGGAGAAAACTTCTCGAGGAATTCATATTCCGCCACGGGCATCCAAATCGTTTCTCAGTCCCCCACTCCGTACCGTGCGCAGAGCCAACACACAGTGGTGCCACTACTACACTATGTTTGCACGCTTAAATTCCTAGAAAGTTTCCAGAATCGCACTTAAATATCGCTCGAATTTAGAACTGATTCTAAAACCACGCCAGTTTTCCATAATATACCTTAAATACACAAAAATTAAGTAGTGTAAAACTAAAAATCACATGCGATTTGTCGAATTATTGAGATTGCAGGTTCAAATTGCGTAGATGTAGAATATAAAAAGCAAAAAAATATGCCACGTCATTGGCGAAAAAGGCAGTCATAACCTTCACATTTCAATAAGAATATTTAATGACATTTTTAGACCACTAATTAGAATAATTTTGGCAGCCATAAGTAGCATAAGTGGAGGTAAGTCCTTTATCATATTTGGTGAAAATGTTGTTACAATTGGATGAAAAAAAGTTACAATTGGATGAAAAAAAGCAGTTTTGGAGTGTGCTTTTCTGAAACGGTGTATTTTTCTATATTCGCATCTCTGAGGTTGAAAATGATCAAAGTTCATGACTTGATCGGAAATTTGGACTACAATAAATAGCATAAATTCGAGTCATCTCTTGTTTCATCAGGTGTACATTTTGTTGCAATCGGATGGAAAGTAATCTTATTTTTGGAATTTTTATATTTCTGCAGTATCCTCTCAATATGGTCCTTTATATCCATACCTAAATTTGATGCAATTTGGGATGGATAAATACATATTAACACGTGCACCAAGCGGGTCAAAATTGCGAATAAGTGTAATTTAATAATATAAAAATCAATATAAAAACTGTTTAACTTAATAGAAAAAAAATATCATTATTTAATCGTTGAATTTTCAAGCCTTGATATCAGAGCATTTCATATATTTTCAACTACATAATTATTTAAAAATTCAAAAATCTATGCTACGTGACTACACACAGAAAAGTGATTACTCGAAACAAGAAAACGTAATTTCTTGAACTTACGTTCGATTCAAATGAATAATCACTTGGACGAACAAAATTAGATATATACACGAAAAAATAATTTCTTAGTTGAAGACAATAATCTCTCGCCTATGTACGAACCTACCAACCACTTCATCCAAGTAATTCTCTCTTGCCTCGAGAGATTACTTTTCTGTGTGTATCCTAACCAACAAAGCATGAAACCTAACAAGAGATAACTGCTTCTGGTATGTTTTTTCCATAGCATCTGTATCTGAAGCCTGCACATTTTACTTAAACCCAGTTGTTGAGAAAAAATGCTAAAAAACTGCAAATAAATCCAAAAATGCATGTTGTTTCTCAAAAACTAGACACAATTTGGAACTTTCTGCTTTCAGATTCAGATTGTACGGAAAAAGTGCATACCTGACACAGTTTCCAGTTGTCGGATTTTGTTCTTTATTGGTCATTTTGTTCGCTATTTACCTGAGATTATTGTGTTTTATTATTGTTTCATTATTGTCAATATATATAACGAACGTCCTAATTCAGTTTAGTTTTTTGACGCCCTATACTTTTCTATATTCGCACATCTAGGAACAAAAATGATCAACGGTCAAGGATTCTTTGAGACCACTAAACTAGCATAATTTTTGGCCGTACTAATTATGGATGTATGGCCTATATTTGTAGTTTCAATTGCTGTAAGAGATGTACAGTAACTGATTAATGGAGATTTTAAAAATGCTCTAACTTGCAATAACTTCAGAAGACTCAGAACCCGCGGGCATTCCAAAAATCATTTATTAAAATTGGTTGAAACGCAAACTGATGGAAAACATTTAGGTGTAACTTCTCTTAGGTGGCATATTTTGAGTTGTGTTTTGGGTAGAATACAATAATTGAAATTTAGACAAATTTGTCTGATGCTGAACTCTCCTGAACATTTAACTCATTTCATAATTAGTTACTCGAAAGAAATTGAATGCAGACAATAAATTTAATGCAAAGATGTGTATTTTTATTAAAGCTGCTACTAGAATAACTAAAACAATTTTTTTTATAAACTTCCTGTACATTATTTCAAATGTTCTGACCACAACTTTACAACGATAAAGTTTAAGCAACCTACCCTACCGATATATACAGGTCAATTAACGGCTAAAACATTACAACATTCTCAAACACCTCACAGAACATCTGTACCTACGTACTCGAACAACTGGCACATATTATGCTAATTGTGGTAGTTTACACGGAAATATATATTCGCAGATATCGTGACCCCTATTTTGCACAAAACAAAGGTGCAACGGTATCGAGCCATGTTAAACCACGACAGTGCTGCCACCTGCTAATGAAGCTTACCTGTTCCTTTACGCAAAACCCCATAAATTAGAGCGGCGAGCAGTTTTCAACTGAAAAATGCTTCCGAGAAGTATTTATTCGACACTTAGGGGGAAAATGTGCTGGGGGTAAGTGCTTAGTGCGATTACAAGGAAAAGTGTTGTGAATAGCCGCCCATTATCAAACCAACACTGAAGAAATTAGCATGCAATGGCGATATATGGTACAGATATTGGTATGTAGTATGTTAACATCAAAGGATTGCTTGTGTTGTTTGTTATTGCCCATCGATGGACTAAAACATTGTTTTGTCATTAAAAATTTTAGTTTCAATACTCAGCTTATTTATAGTTTTAACATCCTCTACTGTTACCTCTCTTATTGTTAATAGTTATAAATAGACACTAGTCAACAAAAGGGAAATAATATTATGTAAATCTGTGGTTAGTTGAGCAAATCGACATATTGTTTTGCAATGCAAATGACAGTAATTACTAGACAGTAATTTGTGTTGTTGGTGTATTATGCCGCTATATTTCAAAAGGACATAAAACTAATTGAATACAAATTTATTGAAACATAACTACGTATTTGATATTGTACGGTTGCGATGTCATGTTAACATCAATGAATCATTATGATTGATTGAATGAATTAATTCAACGTATTAATTAAAGAAAATAGTTATGCATATCCATATCCTGAAGGGGCAAGCGTATAAAACTCGAGTGGATAAACTGAATTACACAGTATTTTTTATTTAGGGATTTCCCAAAGCGAGCTGTCAGACAGACCTATTTATATTTGACTGATAAAGTAATGGTTAGTCCCCGATTTCATCAACATAAACGTATACATATATTGATAAACAGCTATATAAATAAATATCTATTGGTTGGTTAAGCACGCGATGGCAGTTGATTTGAATCTCTTGGTTTAAGCTTAGTTTGGGTAATGTTTTTTTTTTTTCAAGGTCTTTTCAAGAGCATCTTTTCAAAATGTAATATGATTAGGAAGCAATTATATAAAGCAGTTTTTACACTGAGTTTCCACACACATTTTCGAACAGGTTTTCTCAAAAACTCTACTAAATCGCTCACAATTGCTACCTCCATAATCGACAGAAAGGGCATACCAGAATCAGTCAACAAACAATTTTTACTAATTATGAAATTTTGATAGATTTAGCAGAGTGTTTAAGTGTTTTAAGTGTTTATTTAACAGAAACGCGATTAATAACAAATAAAAAAATATGGTTGTCATAAACACACCGTATAAACATAATATAATTCCAATACAATTGCAACTAATTAAATACAAATATCAAATCATAGCAACAAACTAAGCCATAAAATCACAAACTATTCTCCTAAACGTAATAAAAAATATAAAAATAACCCAATATATTCTAAAAAAATTAAATAAAAGGTTTCACATTATCACAGTAAACATAATACCCACATCAAAAGAATAATCGAAAACACTAGTAAAAACTCCTCAAAACATTGTCATTCAGCATCCCTCTAAACATTTTATAATTTTTGCATGATTTGATTTTCAAGGTTATACTATTACACAAAATATATCCTTTCCTACATACGCTATTATAACATTAATTAGACGTATTACATTTTTGTACATATAAATTATTTTTATATTAGTGGAAACATACAAATCTTATGGGCTTACATCCAAAAATTTTTGCGAAAAGGACAGTGAAAAATTAGGGTGATTGTGGTTTGTAAATAGTGAATTACGGGATTTCAGATAAAACTACAAAAGTTTTGTTAGGAAAAGTTCATGCAGTTTGAAGGACAATTAGTTCAGTCTACACAAAGTCAAACAAATTGCAAAAGGCGCGTTTCTTACATTTTGGCTCATTCTCAATACATGATATTACCATTTTTATTTTCAGGATCATATTTGGAACGATACCTGTTTTGTGACATGTTCACGTAATTATCAAATATAGACGATTTCTAAATGATGTTTTTTAAAGCACAGTTTTGCGCGTGATATCGTCAGAGGTTTCGCGAAATAAATAGTAACAAATAGCAGTAGCGGTCGCCGCTTCATGAGTACATCGTTACTTAAAATTATCTGTTACATAAAAACAAAATAACTTTTAGAAAACAACAACTCCTAGCAGAATTATTTGTCAAAGTCTAACATTATTTGTTTTCAATATTTTCCCCTTTCCAGATGATATGATAAAATAAACCTATAATTTCAATCTGCAGCATAATGGAAATATAATAAAGGAAACTTGACTTTAGGAGACGATCAGAATTGTGCGCTGTGGATTAGGTGTTTTTACATTTAATTTTCGTCACCAGTTATTAATTTTCGTGTATTAAGTGCAGTATTCAACATTATGTATGAATGAGCAACTTTTTTCGTATATATTTTTCGTAACTTTTTCGTGACAAACTAGAAGAGCAAAAATATAGAAATCATGTGTTTAATTTTATGGATTAAATTGGGGTGTACAAATATCTTTTCCTTGGTATTTATTCCCACACTTTTCTTTCAGAAAGTAAATATCATTTTGAATAGAATCTTTCACGTGGACTTACTTGCTTTCAAATTTCAAACACCATAATAAGTTATGGATGACTCTGGAGTCTACTCAGTCAAATGCTGTAATTGTGGTGCTTGGTAATTCAACTTCTAACAATTATCCACATAAGATTCCAACAGGTTATTGAATAAATTGTAGTGAACGTCCTTCATACCCACATTCTTTTTTGAGGAAGTAAATATCACTGAGTAAAATTTTACTTATAGACTTTTACATTTAGTTTTTAATGCCATAAAAATTACATTCGTCTGGAATATTAACAAAACCGTATTTTAAACGCCTCAAACTTCATAATGATAATTATCTTCTTATCAATACGACCATGTGAAACTTTTTACTCAGAATACATATTTCTTTATTCTTTTATTAATTTTAATTTTCCTACTGATTTTTACTTTATCATACGCAGCATGAGAAAGTACTGTAGTCGTGCCGAAAAAAAAATTTGAGATTTTAGCGGAAATAGGTCTTTTTGGGTCCCCTGATCATTTTTTACCAAGGTACAAAAAAATGTCTGTGTGTGTGTGTGTGTATGTATGTGTGTACCCGATTTTTGTGGAAACGATTCCGGAGAAACTACTAAAGGTATCGGGACGAAAGTTCATATTTAGCAGTTTTATGACCAAAGTTAGAGCTGAAAAGCTTTTGGTTCAAAAGGGTCCAAAGGAACTGGAAGTTTCTTCTAAGCATTTTTCAAGGATTTTGCAAATGAGCTGCCATTTCTGTAATTTCGTCAAAATAGTTAAATAATAAATTAAAGTAGAGGAAATTCTGAATAATTTATGTCTACGATACTTTTTGGTAAAATTAATAGTTTAACCGCTGCATGAGCAAATTCTATTTGATCGAGATCGGTCGTGCCTGCATTAATATGAAACTAGTAAGCGAGGATTTGACAAATGTTATGACAGATATGACGAATGTATTCTAATGACAGTAGCTGTCAAAACATCACCCTTTGAAACTACTGCCAATAAATATTCGCAAGATCAGCCTGGGGACGAGCACGAAGACAATGCGGATGCAGGACCTCTGCAACTAGATGCTGAGCGGGACGTCAGCGATGAAGATGACGTTGATCCTGATCAACGAAGGAGACGGCGAAGGCGGTGGCGGTAGCTGCGTGTGCGTGCTGTGTTTTATTCAATAATTTTTAGATCAAAGCATTTTTTATCATTTTATCGTTGTTTGGTTTTAAAAATTAACCTGCCAAGCTGTTCGCTTACTGGCGGATAAATCGGTAAAGATTTCAAATTTGTAAATACAATTTTAGATAAGCGCCCATGGCGCAAGGCACCATTTTTATAGCATTTGAATTATGTTAATTCATAATGTGTATTTTCTTTAATTAATATATTTATGTCAATGGTTAATGGAATCTAATCCAGCTAAACTATTAATTTTGTACATAGTATGATAAAGTCATGTGCCTGGCCACATCAGATTTTTTTAAAATTATGAATGAATTTATTTAATAATTATAATGGGCACTGTTTGTATTTTTCGTTTTCGCATTGTTTGATATGTATTGTCTTTTTCCTTTCTTTGGTAATACTTGAAACGGCTGTAGTTTTGAAGGAAATGAAAAAAAAGCATTTGTGTTTGTACACAGTGAAAATTTCTGCAAAGCTACAAGAAATTAATAACCTATAACAAAAATTCTGTAAAAAACTCACACATTCCATATACATATTCATGTAAAATTACTGCATTATCACCCCTCTAACCATAAAGTGGAAATGTTTTATTTTTTGTTAATGTAGTTATTATGTTTTGTTTGGTTTGTATGGTAAAAAGGAATTATACTAGTATACTTTTGAAAATAAAGGCTGAATTAAGCTTATATAAGTTTTTATAATACAGTTTGTGTGAAAATCAGTATATCAGTTTGTGTGATACTACCTACTGCATATTATACAGATAAGTCAATATTTGCAATTACACTCAAACTTATTAATTAAACGGATATGCATCAACTCAACCACCCTTAGAATAAACCCATACGGAGTCTCACAACCCCTATGCACATAAACTTTACCGAAGAGCATCTTAACGTCAAATAAATATCTCTCATCGTCCGATGTTAACATAAAAGAAGTCCACTTCGCCCCTGAACCCTTACCGGTCTCGCAAACCCTCCGCGATATTCTCCTCATCCCCCAAAGACAAACGTGGCGCGCAGTACGTACTAGAGTCGGTACGTAAGTGGCCTGCAATGGTACTAATAAGAGCGAGGCAATACGTCATCGTAAACACATGTCGATGATTTTATGGCGTACGCGCCGGCACCGTAACAAATCGAAGCCGGCTCTGGACTTGACAATCCCCCGCATGAATAATTCACGTGGGCCACGGTCGCGGGCAGACCGGCCGGTACGACGGAGCGCCTGTATATGCGCGAGGAGCCGGCCGGGCGATCGCCTTTCATCGCAATTAGACAATAGTCGACAGATTTAATATTATGGATTGGGCATTTGTATTCCGCAATGGAATTGAATCCCATTGTTCCCATGATAAACTTACGACGACGAACCCTGTCATATTAGCTTGTCCGCGTCATATTTTATTGTATAATTTTATTGCCCGAAGGGGTTTCGACCGGACGGACCGTTAGCGTTGCTTTGGCCGAATGGCTTGATTTGTTCCTTTTGTGTGGCTGAGATACTTAGTAATATGAGGTATTCTGATTATGTATAACTTTTAACTTTAACCTCTTAAAATCCAACTTTTCAAAAAATATATTTATTTAAAGAAACTACTGGATGGAGTTGCATACAGGATCTGTTTGAAATAACAGCAACCATCAAGGAAGATTTGCCTCGAAGCAAAAGAGTATTGTTTCCTATTATTTTTGTTAAATTCATTAAAATTCATTAAAAAAAATAATTATGAAAAAGTGAGTTCGGGTCTGTCCGTGGGATTCACGCAGTACAACATCCCCTGACGTCTCACATCGAATTGATAAGACTACCTATGGCAAAAACCTCCTAATACCTTTTTATTAGGGCGTTGGAAAACACTTTTGCATTGGTTGGAGTTCTAAATAGGTAAAACCTATGATCTAAAACTGGAAAGCTCTTTAAAACGCTTTGCCATTGTGCCATAACTTGTTATTACTGTATCTAATATACTAATTGAGATAACGACGTAAATCAAGAAAGGATATGTTAAGAAAAAATGAGAAACGAAAATACAAAAATAAAAATTGATAAAAAAAGGTTAGTTTAGTTTTCTGGACATGATTTTTTTTTAAATAAAATATTATTATATTTTGTATTGGCAAATTGGAAAGGAGAATTAGAAGACGGTAAAACGATAGTTGCTGTTTTTGTAGACTTGAAAAGAGCCTTCGAGACAATTTGTCGTCAAAAGTTACTACAAAAATTGGAAACTTACGGAATCAGAGGAACAGAATTGAAATGGTTTGAAAACTATTTAACAAACAGGAGACAGAAGATTAGGATTGGAGAAAATGAGTCAAGTGAATTAATAAACAGCTTAGGGGTACCACAAGGTTCTGTTCTTGGACCAGTTTTATTTAATTTGTACATAAACGTTATTTCACAAGTTAAATCTTGTGATATGCACCTATTTGCAGACGATACACTAATATCAATTGCAGGAGATAACTTACCTGATGTAATCGCGACATTAAACTCCGAACTAGTTTCGATATCAAATTGGTATAAAGGAAATACATTATGTTTGAATGTATTGAAAACAAAAGCTATGGTATTGGGAAATAGAAATTCGGTAAACCCTACACCAGACATAGTTATCGATAATACAGTTCTTGAGATAGTGGACAAATTTAAATATCTAGGTGTCATTTTAGATAATAGTTTGAAATTTACGAGTAATATGGAATATATAGTTAAAAAGGTGAGTCGAAAGATTAGCTACTTAGGAAGAATATCTAATAAACTTACATTAAAAGCTAGAATATCTTTGTACCATACGGTTATAGAACCATATTTTTACTATTGCAGCAGTATATTGTTTTTGTGTACAGACAAAGACATTAAAAAGATTCAAGTACAACAAAATCGAGCACTCAGAATTTTATTACAATTAAATTTTTTAATGTTAAACAAGGAACGGTATATCAGGCACTCACGTTGGTATATAAATGCATAAATAATAAACTCCCAAATTATATGCGTAATTATTTAACATACAATAGTCAGCAGCATGAATACAATACTCGGCAACAGGACCACTTCAGATTACCAAAATATACAAAAAGCAGGATACAAAATTAATTTTATTATAAAGCACTGAAGATGTTTAACACCCTACCAAGTGATAAAAACACTAGTTCGCTAAGCCTTTTTAAAACATCATGTCGGGTTCATGTATTGGCTAATTTTAAGTAGTTATAAGTTTAGTACTTAGGAAACCAAATTTATTCTGATTATTAGTTTCTTTTAACTAAATAAACATCATTATTAATATACTATTTTTATTTAAATTGTCAACAACAGTAAAATATCTCGTTCGATGTTGTTGCCTGTTGCTGTCGCCGTCTGTTACCATTGTCTAAACTAGGCTTTACACATACATAAGACACACATTGGACACAACTAAATCAACTATAAAAACTCTAGAAAATTTATAAATAAAACAAAACATTTACCAACTACAACATATACCAAACAGAAACAACTTAATAGACGATCTATTCAAGCTTTTTCAACTTATCATGCATGAATGTGAGTTTTGTCGAGTATACAAATGAAGTATTTATGGCGAACCACTTTTGCTCGTTCTATATTGACTATCAAGAACATAAAATCATGAATTTACAGCTAGGTGGAATGACGTTTTGAGGATGATGTGTTCTGTATTTTATAAGCAGATTATTAGGCATTAGAGCTTCTTCGAACAAACAAGTCAAATCCACAAATCACAGAACAATAAGCTTAACTTTCTCGATTTCTAAGACATATACAGAGAACCCACTACTACCGTCACTATCATCCCCAAACAGTCAGTATAACATTTTTGGCTCGACCTTTAGTCTTACAACTAACAACTAAGCACTTAATACAATACGTCAAATCGGTTTAAACAATAGATATACGAGGATAGACATCATCCCATACATAATTCTATAGAAAGCCATAATTTAATAATAGTATATTATTTGATGAGCACATAATTAAGGATAGAAATCGCAAGCACCAAGACATTAAAAAATCAAAAGAAGTAACAAGTGTTGACAATTTGTTTCAAAACAATTTGATTCAAGTCAAACAACAATCCGCTACCAAAATTCAGTGAAATATAATCATAGACTACATTCGGTAACTCTCTAGCACTCAAAATGGCAACCTAATAAAACTAATTTGTTAATATCGCAGCTTCTACGATAATTTCCTAATTATTTGTTACTCTAATAAACAATCACTATTCAAGTGGACCTAAAAATTTTATTTTAATACTTTCCTGTAACAGAGCAAATGTTCATAAATATAGTTCACGCCCAAAATTCACTTTCCTTAAACGATTTTGTATAATTGAGACATATACGCATTCCAAGTTACCAAATTGTATCCAGTTCGTGACAACTTCTTCATAGTTCACACAGCCTATAATATAGAGAAGCGTTACAGTCTTTAGCATTCCTCGCCTGGCTCTTCCTGCACGGAAACTCAAACAGGATGCGGATGCGAACCCTGTTGGTAGTACGTACGGTGGCTGAAGACAGTTTTATGAATCGGCATACCTAACGGCACTTTTTTACGTCACATTATTCCCCGTTGTTTTCGAGCAATCATTCATTCCATGTCGGCAATTAGTCGTGCCTAATGACAGGTGGTGTTACTTATTTGTCTCTTATGGGAAATGATATTGGAGAAACAGAACACGTGTATCAAATTATACCGGTCTGAGATCGGATACAAACGTAAATGCTTCAAAACCATGTGTGAACAAACTTTCAGGATTTCAGGTAAAAGTACAAAGACGAAAGTTTACTGTGTGACTATTGTGAGGTTTCCAGGACAAATAGTTCAGCAGGTAATAAAATGTAAAAATTACCAAAATTCTAATTTTGGCACTTTTCTCCCATTTTTCTCGAAAATCTAACCAAAAAGAAAATGTAAGCTGGAATTGTTTTCAAGGTAAATAATTCTGCACAATACGCAATCTCATATTTAATCACAAAATCTAATTCTATATATCTATTAAACAATTAAGAGACTTTTCAGAATCTATAAGTAAAATATGGTGTTACCAGTTAAAATAAAAATAAATAAGAATTCAAATTATTTGACGATTTTTTGGAAATGAAAAACTTTTTCAGAGGCTTTCTCATGTTTCCATACCTTACTGCACGCTCACAGTGAATATTAAAAAAATATGTTATCAAACTTTTTATGTAAATCTTAGTATGAACTAATTTATAATTATGCAACATAGTTAATTATGACGATATTATTTAATTAATTCATCAAATAATCCAGTCTAATTAGCATGTGACCAACATATTAGTTAAAAACTGAACTTTTCTATGAAGCTTTATTAATACGATTTAAGTAATATATCACCAAGTCCTCAGCGATCCAAATGCTACAAAAATGTGGGGTAAAAGCTAAAATTTAGCTTTTTTTGCGATTATCTCGATAATTGCCAGATTTTCGGATATCAAAATTGGAATTTATAAAAAATTCCATATGCAAAAATTCCACGTCTCGATCTGTTTAAATTTTCTTTTATGGTTAAAATTATATCTCAAAAGTCCCAATCAATATTCCAAACACATAAACTATAACATAGAAAAGGAGATAATTTCTATTTGTTTACTCCGAGAACGTCGATTTTCGTAAATAAAAAATTGTTTCCTATCCTGAAAATTACTAAAAGCCCAGCTTTATAGTTATGTAATTGTTTAGCCAGTTTTAGACCTAATTCGATCTGTGGAGAAAATATATTGTTGATTGTTAGTTATAAAAACTACCTGTTTGCTTATGCAAACAATTTTTATCACACTTTAATGTTATCATATATTTTTATAATTGTTACTATTTTCATATCAGTTCATAGCCCAGTCATTTTATCTGTAAATTGGTAAATACCTTCTATCAGTAAATATAGAACAACATACTAACAACATACTAAAAGTCCTTCTTGGGGTATTCTACCCTCAACTACCCTCACTTATCTTAAATAACTCGTAACTCCTTCAAACTTGGCATTAAGGTGTTTTTAATGACGCTGAATCTGGATATGGCATTCAATTTAGAAATCAATTGGCAGAACCAAAATGTTTAGCATTTTTATCGGTTTTTGAGGACGCTGAATCAAAATAGGGCATAAACATGACAAAATTCAAAATGCCAGATCAAAGATAATGGTGGACCAGAAAATTAGTATTAAGGGAAAATCCCGTTTTTTAATAAAAAAAATAACGAAATTTTTGATTTTTTTAATTGACAACACTATGCAATCGATTGATTCAAAATTTACTAATAGTTTTTATTACTACTAATATATTTCTTAGTATTATGCAAAAAAAATAAAAAAAGGCTACTGAAAACTATGCCCACAAACCTCTCTCGATCATGATGCTGCCTGGAAATCCGCGGTCTCTGGTTGACATGATTTCTCCACTCGTGGTACTCTGAAATGAAAATATCAAATGTTGTTAAATTCTATATACAAGTTTGTATACAATTGTTTGTTGAACCAGGTACAAAAATATTTATATTTGAGGAAATGGTGACTTGTCAAAGCAAAATTATCGATTCAGCTCATAAATCAAAAATATTTTTAGCACTTAAATAAACAACACAAAACGGATTGAGTGTCTGGTTCCATCAAGCGATAAAGCAATCAAAACAAATGTCAAATGCCAAAAATCTAAATGCCAAGTTTGAAGGAATTATGAGCGATTTCAGAAAAGGTAGGGTAGTTTGGGGGAACATACCCCAAAGGGTAAAATACCCCAAAAAGGCATGACGCAGACGTAGGACTTAGGACGTAGGACAAACTGGAGTTAATGTATACACTTACGAGACAGTTTTAGTAAAAGTATCAATACACAGTTGATAAAAATGTATACTATTCCTAGTAGATGTATACACTTTCTAGATACTGCTTACACTTACTACCCCAGAGTAGTCAAAGTATGCACTAAATGTACTAACTAATACAAATAGAAAAACTTGTTGAAGAATATATTACGATAGTATTATCATTACTTGAATCAGTATGCAAAATCAACTTTGATCTTAACATTATATGCATTTATGTTTTTTCATTCATTCATACTTAAGCAATTTATTTTTGAAATTAATATTTGTCCATACTATTGTCGTTAACTGATTATGAGAACAATATGTAAATGAACTGATAGAAGTCGGAGGATAAAATCAATTTAATTCAGGACGGTTTCATATAGCTATTTCGTTTCATTTGATAGTTCTGATAGTTTAGAATTTGTTGCACTCTGGATTAATTAGCAATATGGTTAATTAGGTAATGAAAGCATATGAAATGTTATAAAAAAATATGTTGACAGGTTTTTTTTTTTTTTATAAAACTAAAAGGTAATATGTCACGGACACTTTTGAGGTACAACAAATGCATTGTGTATAAAATTATTACCCCTCTTATCAGATGTATAAACAAATTGTCAAATTACTAGTCATATATCTTAAAGAATTGATCCTGTAGGAACAACTAATTATTATAAACAACTTTAGTCTACGGTGCATTCATTTGTGACTGATATATAACGTGGCTCTCCCTGTATAATAAGGGGTAATCGTTTGTTCAAAATTATAATAGCATATGGCCGTCCATTCATGGGCTGCAGAAAATTTATCAAAAACCGGATTGTCCGGATTTTCTTGTCTATGAGTTTATTTATTACAATACGTGATTAACAATACAACATGGTGGGTACTTTGAATTACATAAAGATTTCAGTATGCATTATTATTCTGCTTTGGTATTTTGCAAAACATTATGGTGACTGGTTGTTCTGGGGATAACTCTTGAGCTGGAGTGTTTGTATTAAAATTAATTACTCAGGACATATCTGCACTGCATGAGAACTCTATGGTTTCCTTCCTATTGCGCCTCCTTTTAATAAGTGTTTTGTTCTGGTAAGAATTATATTAGGTTATGTTAACCAAAGCTGGAGCCAATAGAATTTGAGGAAATTTCGTTGTGCACTTCTACTAGTGTTTTATTTGTGCATACTTCTACGAAAGTTGGTTAGAAAATGTATGCATCTACTAGTAAAAGTGTACATTTTATTGGTTGTGAATACTTTTACTATACAAATCTAGTAAGTGTATACATTTACGAAGATGGTGCTTTAATTGTTACATATATACCAATTTGAAGATTTACTATATTTTTTCAGGGTTCTGGCTGAATTTAGGTTAACATGACTGGGCCATAAGATATTCTCTAATGTTCTATCCCCAACCATGACAACCAGTTCACAAATATACAACATAAACCAACTCACACAAGTTGCATTTCACGTTGCCATCACTCTCCGCGCAGTTCCAGCGCAAATATGAGCATCCAGCTCATATATTGTTTGCACGGTTTGCCCGGCCAGCGTGTCCGTTCTAGCCAAAAGCCATAAAGCTCGCAATCGGACGAGCTTTGACCGTATGGCGTATAGCAGAGCGGAGCGAAACGGATCCGGGGACGTAAATACATATGCGGACGTACAGACGTATACGTCGAACGCCGGACATACATCAGGCCCGTACTCCGGTCCACGACCGTCCATGTAATCGTTCCGAATCAATAGCTTTTATATCGGCTGCAATAACCCATAAACAACCGGAGACAAAGCCGCCGCTCGTGCATTACGTCCGACATTAATTGTACAGTGCTCTACATGTGTACAACAAGCGCCGCGGCGCCCCGGTCCGTTCGGCCGGACCGACGCGGTCTCTATCCCCGCGCGCTGATGGACGCCGCCGCTGGCCGCGGCTAAAATCCGTGTCACGGCGAAGAAGTGATAAATATCCGACTGACGTATAAACAGCGGAACCGTGTACCAATTTTCTATATAATTTCGATACGTCGATTCGAACAGCGCACCACTTAGTACGTAATTATTTGGTGGTAATACGTGTTGGAGAGTCAAAATGCACACAAGTGCATGTAGAAGTTTTTGGTGAATGCGATGTGTTATGTTTGTCTGTTTTGCATTATCTAGACAAATCTGTCTGGTAATTTTGTGTGGCTAAAATGTTGGTAATGAGGAGGTGCTATTGTATATAACATTGTATAAAAAATATCTTTTACTTCAAATAATCCCATGAAATGTAAACAATAAAATACACTAAACACATATTATTATTTTTGATAATAACTGCCAGGTTGAAATTAAAAACAAATATTCCAACTGAATTAGTGCTTAAAACTAAAAATTATCGGCACATTTCTTTCTAGATATATGTTTAGCTTAAGAATCTGCATCATTTCCCTAATATAATGATCTAATATCTAATATATAATCAATGCTGGCGGATTATCTAGACCTGAAACTAGAAACTGTGAAAATGTTTAACGACAAACTATGTCAAAGTTATATTATAGGCTAATAATATAGTGACATACAGCGGGATGTAAATCATAAATAAATCAAAAATAGCCACAACCTGGATTTGAACCAGGGACCTTTGCGTTTCTATCATCATGCTCTCCCATCTGAGCTACTGAGGGTTATGACATTTGTTCAAATCCAGATTGTAGCTGTAACTTTTGATTTATTTAAAATTTACATCCCGCCTGTATGTCACCATATTATCATCCTACTAAAAATTATAGCATTTAATCTAAATTATTCTTGAAGTAAGACTAAAGTAAGTACTACGAGCGATTACTTTATACTTTGCTGTATATACTTCGGTATATAGAAGTCAATACTAGAGATATTACTAATGTGGTCTAGTATTTACTCCATGTGGGAGTGTTTTGTGTAGTTTTAAAAAAGCTAATGATAGAGCAACTTCACATCTAGTACTTTGATTGAAAAAGGCTGTTTTTATTAATTATCGTAGGAAAAGGAAGGAAATATGTGAACGTAGAATGCATGGGGAGGACCTGTAAAGAAAATTATTTCGGTAAGTCAATTATTTTAGATAACTTTAGAATTAAAGGCAAAAAAAGTTGAATAGATGGCAGCGAGTTCTTAGGAAATTATATTAACTTCCTATTTCCTGGTTTTAAGAAGTCTAGGGGATCGTGGATTTTAACAGGGTGTTGGTGTAGATGATTGGGTACATCAAACTACCGTTTTAAAAATAATTAGAGAAGTATCACAAAAAATAGTGTTGAAGAAAAATGTTTCGATTTCTTTGTCCGCGAAATTGAATTAGGTAAAAACGGTTGGATGATACCTGGAGCAATAGGAGCGACAGATTGTACCCGTATCAGAATAATGAAACCAAAAGTTCATGGGGAAGAGTATTTCTACCATAAAGGTAGCATTAATATGCGCCTATATGCAATTCTAAAGGAATTTTCTAAAAATTCTAAAGGAATTTTTACGTCTGTGGCTGCATCGTGGCCAGGAAGCGTACATGACAGCAGAGTGAGGAGAAAAGTCCGAAATTCCCAATTTTTTCCTGGAAATATAATGTCTTAGCATTTACCACTGGTCTATACTTCTAACATAAATAAAAACTACCCATTGAAGTATTTACTTTACGTAATTGATTATACTCCAGAAAATACTATAAAGTAAAAGCTCATACTTAAAGTAAAACACTCTTAAAAGTAAACACTTTAAAGTAAGCACTCTTTTTAATCATACCACACAATGTTAAAAAGTTACACCAAAATAAGTTAGTTGTTAATCGTTAACATGCTTTGTGGTTCGGTTGCTGTAAAATTCAGTCATTCAGTCCAATTCAGACATTCACTCTTTTCTTCATTATACAACAGTCAGCTGTTGTAACAACATCAACTTAGATTAAAATAAGTCACAACCTCCTCCCGTTTTCTATTAATCACAAGTTAGAATACTGGACCGTTCAGGTCCAGTCTCAACAAATTAATCACTCATCCAGTATCACCAAGCCAAGAATTCTACGAAAAACAACTCGGTTTCACTTTGAAGTCCGAATCATATTTATAATTGTCCGAGTTTATTTATCCTCACGTGTTTGTTTTAGATCGAAATGTCCCTAGCCGAGCAACGAGCGACGCTCTGCGACTGCAAAAAAGGCAGTGCGGTTATTGCCTGGGGGCGGTCGCGGGACCTCATCAAAGTATCTCGCAAAATAAACGGATGCGGAGAGGCGGTAAAGGCAGGGGCGGCGCACAGTGGTCGAAAATGCGAATCTAGCCGTTCAAAATTATTTAAGGGCTTTGGTTCAATTTAATACAAAGTTATATAAACACGTTCTTAGATAACCAAATGACTTAAAACCAATCAGTTTGCAACCCTGGAAAATTTGGATAACGTACAGTAACGGGCTAAAGTCCGATGTGGGTTTTGGTACTAATTTTTCATTTCTGCATCAATTATCGAGTGTTGTCTTGAACAATTTGTTACCAAGCGATTGTGAATGTCGTTGTTTAAGGATTGTGTGAGGATGAAACTTGATTTTATATTAAATATTCATTAATGACAATTTGAATACTTAATTAAGGTTGTAATTTTACTTACTTACGTAATAACTACTTACTTACTTGGTTACATGACCACGTAGATATGGTTGTCATAATATGTCATATTTGCTATACATATTACTTTATCATACGCAGTATGCTAAAGTATTGTAATCATGCCGAAAAAAAAATTGAGATTTTAGCGGAAATAGGTCTCTTTGGGTCCCCTCAACATTTTTGACCAAGGTACAAAAAAATGTCTGTGTGTGTGTATGTGTGTGTGTGTGTGTGTGTGTATGTGTGTACTCGATTTTTGTGACGACGATTCCGGAGAAACTACTAGCGGTATCGGGACGAAAGTTCATATTTAGAAGTTTTATGACTAAACTTAGAACTGACAAGCTTTTGGTTCAAAAGGGTCCAAAGGAACTGGTAGTTTATTCTAAGCCTTTTTCAAGGATTTTGCAGATGAGCTGCCATTTTTGTAATTTCTTCAAAATAGTTAAATAATAAATTAAAGCAGAGGAAATTTTGAATAATTTATGCCTATGACATTTTTTGGTAAAATTAATAGTTTAGCTGCAAGAGCAAATTCTATTTGATCGAGATCGGTCGCATCTGCATTGATATGAAACTGCATAGTAGCCAGGATTTTGACAAATATTTTTTTTGTGCTGTCACCACAGAAATGTCTATGGCTGTCACCACGCTGTCACACTCGGAGAACCGCATGGAACGTCATCTACAGTGTCATGAACGAATATAAATCTGTCAGAATTTGAATTAGCTTTTTAAACTTGACATTTCGTAGAAGTGGTATCAACCTAACATTTTCTATACCGAAATATAACCATTTTTGATTTTTTTAAAATACATATTTCTCAAAAGGCAACACAAAAACGTTGATGTCACTCCTGTCGAAAACTACATAGCGCGACGCGCTCACTTGCGACGACGACGCTCCGCCATCGGTGACGCGCCGCATCACCGCTCGTTGTGCTATTCCGTACTTTCGGCACTTGTGAGATAAACAACTATTATTCTGATGACAGTAGGTAGTGTCAAATGCTGATGCTTTGACAATACCTTCGATTGATACTATTGACTATCAAAATATCTGTCAAATCCTGGCTAACTAGTTTAATTTTAGTGCAGACACGATTTATCTCAGTCAAATAGATTCTCATGCAGCTAAACTATTAATTTTATATATTGTATGATAAAGTCATGTGCCTGGCCACATCAGATTTTTTTTTGTGTGGGCCTGCAGAATCGCTTATTGCAGGTTACTAGGTTTGTCACCATATCCATATATATGCTTTTTTTCTTGGTTATATGACGTCATAGAAGATCAAGAAACTAATTTACATAACATAAAAATACCTGACGTTTTGATTTCCAGAATATAAGAAAGAAGTATTAACTGCATGGAGGTAGAATATATAACCACAACCTAGGTCGTGAGTGGTATCATCGGGTGGATATTTTAATAAGCACCAACACTTGATTGAAAACATTGCTTATAAATCATACGGTTTACGAAAAAAAAAACTATGATCAGTTAGGCAATTGCATTAACTGTAATTGACGAAAATTACATGTAATAGTTTTGTATTTAGTTAGGTAGTAGAGAATGCAAGTGATATTATATCGATAGTCAATCGTTAGCCTATCTGATGAAGGTAATGGTAAGCCCTTAAAGCCAGTTTCCGCCGTATTTGCTAACCCAGACTTAACCTTAAGTCGAGCTTAACCCGCCGTTCATTTGCACCGCATATGCACACTAAAAAATAAATGCTCAATTCAAATGTATACATATTTTCAGAAATATATAATCACCTGGAATATACGTATGGTTCCACCAAGAGTTTTCGAACACTTCAAGAAAAACATTTGTATTCCTACAAGAATAATATTTTATCGGTTTATTTAATAGATTTAAGATTTGTATTTCTCGTTTTAAATAGTTCATATATTCAACTGAATTAAGTTTGTAGACGATTATATCGATTATTTACATTAAATTTAGATTTAATCATATGGATCAGATCATAATGTCGCAGAGACACTATAGTGTCTTTGTTATACGGTATTCTTAACTTGAGGTGCGATATAGTCAATATGAATATCTATATATTCGTTCTAAACATATCATGCCTTCAACTTTGAATATATTTATGTCTTGGCTGAATACTATATTTAATTCCTTATATAGGATCTTCCCATTTACTCAACCTGAAGCACATATATTCATGCCAAGTATTTCTTTTTTAGTGTGTGTGTGTGTGTGTGTGTGTAGGAGATTCCTATCTTAAGTTATGCGTAATATGGCAACAAGGTATTACTCTAGTAATATTGACTTAAGTTTTAAATCATTCTCAAAGTTAACTTTGGCCTAGCAAATACAGTGCAAACGGGCATTATAAGCACAATTCCAAGGCTTTAAAGTCTCTTCTTATGAAAGGAAACTAAGTTGTTATAATTTAACAGTAAAATTTTGTATATTGCTGACAACTGCAGCACTTGTTGCCATTAGCAAAGTAATTGAAATTTATCGCCATAACATTCTAGTGAAAAATATAACTGTAAAGTTGACAACTGACAGAATACTGCCAAATACTACCAGATTGGCACTAACATCTCTCGATATTACTAGAATTACACCTTTTTGCCAAATCACGCATAACTTAAAATAGGAATCTCCTACGCATATGCGGTGCAAATGAACGACGACGTAAGCTCGACTTAGTTTTAAGTCATTCCTAAAATTAAGTCTAGCTTAACAAATACGGTGCAAACAGGCAAGTACGATCCCATACTTGAGTAACGCTTACATACGGTGCAAACGGACATTTATAAGTCAGTTTTGGACAGTCAACTGTCCAAAAAATAGGTTTTTCTACAATCCGATATCATATAGTTAATCTTTCCAACGAAAGATATTTTATTTTAAAATATCAATAGAATGATACCACAGACGACCCGAGTGTTAATTTCAAATTCTGAAACTGAGTGCAATTATGACTACTTCCGGTACATTCCGTAAATGCAAATTTTTATAATGAAAGTTTCCAGGCAGGCTTATTTTATGTTAGTTTCTTCCTGAATCCCTATGATGTTATATACCAGGAAATAAGCCTAGGATAAAACGATGTAGTTATTATAACAATTTAGTATGTAGTTATATTTACTACTATATAATAATGTTATACCGTGCCATTGGTATAACATTGGATCTTTTTTTATATTTTATGTATATTAGCATCTATAATGTTATTTATAACCAGCACATAGTTTGTAATTATAACACAAACTTTATTTCTCAGTCTCAATCCTGTTAAAAACAACCCCATTGTTAATTAGATTATTATTTTACTATTATAGTCTCTCGGTTTCGGAACATTAATACTAAATTTGTATCTAAACCCTCAAAAAGTCTGAAAACTCACCCCATAAGCGTTAGATTTTTTTGCTATTTTTTCTGGATTTCCAGATTTAATTCTATCATACTGAGAATATTTCTGAAACTCGACGGCTAACAAACGTTTCAACCCCCTTTAAACATTCCCTATAAGGCTGAGATGTTTTCCACTATTTTTCCGCCTACCTAACGACTACTTGAAGGTCATTCGCAAAAAAAAAACTTTTGGTCAGCTAAAAGTGCAAAATCGACTACTGTGCGGCGGCGACGTCGGGGGCGGTTGTCTACGTCGAGGCGGCGCAGTCCGTACGGCAATCGTAAAGCGATTGATCTGGAACAAGTGTTTGCTGGGTCAATACCGGTCCAGATTTCAATTAGAAGCCGGTATTTGCCGAGCACTCGTTATGATTTCATATCTGACAAGGATATATAGGACGAAGTCAATGCTGGTGACGTTTCCATTCGACGGCGGCTATATTTGCGGACGGCATTTGTCTTTTCGGAACGCATATGTGTGTGTGTGTGTGTGTATGGAGGAGGAGGAAAAACATTTGGTTGACCTCGTGTGTGCTTGTCTTTTTGATAAGGTATAAGGACTATAGGGTAAGGGTGGTGGTTATAAGGAATCAAATAAGGCGAACGATATTGGTTTCGTTATATCTGACGTTTAAATACCAATAATTTGTAACTACATATTATAAAAAAAGTAGTGAAAAAAAATTCTAATAGATACGTTGACATTTTTTCATTTGTGCACACTCTATTTATTGTCAACTAGAGTTGGCAATCAGTTTTCCTTTCTCCACATTACATAAGTTTGAATTTGAAATACATATTTTTTGCTCCTATACTTTATTATTAAAAGCCTGGCACATTTTTGTGTTCCACTTAAAGCACTTTTCGTCATTTTGGCTTCTACTGTCTCTGAACTAACGTGGAAAGTTTTGAACCAAAATTCTTATTCAGCGCAAAGTCAACAAATTGAATTAAACCAGGAGGGATTCCGATATTCTATACCACGTTGATGATATTATTTCTCGAAAACAAATGATCGACGCAATATTGTTGACATTTTGAGATATTGGGCTATAATTGGGTTTTATTTTATCTGTCAATTTGACCTATATTTTATGACAAAAGTATTTAATTTTTGTACAGAATACTCTCACTTCTTTGTCTCAAATAATTGCTATTACATAAATGTCTAAAAATGCTATATAAAAATAAAATAAAATAAGTACACAAAGTACTAAACAATGTAAGAGCGACGGAAAAATAATACTTGTTACAATAATAAAAAGTACATAAATTAATAAATAAGTATAAGACATGATACATATAAATTGAATAAAATAAATGAATCAATATGAAACTATGTATTTAGAACGCAAGCACACATATCAGTCATGTTGGAACAAAAACGTTTCGACAAATTAAAACATTTTGCTTCCCTCTTGGTTACTTGGGTACTGGGTAGTTCAGTATATCGCTATCACATTTCTAGAGTTTGTCAAAATGTAGACAGAAGTAGTTAAAAAAATGTTTTGTTCCAACAACTGATAAGTGTGCGACCACACTTTTTCTTATTATTGAACGCGCATAATGTTTTAAGTGAAAAGGTGTTTTGCCTTTTTTCATTCTTTAAGTCTATATGATATTTTCTACTCAGAATGACATTTTCATTTCGAAAAAGGAAACATTCTCTATAGTCGAAATAATATAACCCTAAAATTATCGTAACTTCAAAACGGACTCTAACAACTTCAATTTTTATGACATTTTTGTTAAATGGTTCTTATTCTATAAATTTTGTTAATCTGAATCCTTCCTGCTGACGGTTTCGACAGCTTGTTTGTTGTGAATCAAAAGTTTGAAGTTCAAGATTGTTCAACAACGTGGGCCAAAAGCTGACCCGTTTATGACAGTATATTTGTCTCATCAATCATCAACTAGGTACAAATAAATGTAGGTACTAAGAATTTGTAGTTTTAAAGACTTCAATAAAAACTGAGCAGTAAATAATTATGGCATCGCGATATGACATAGAAATGAAAGTTTCGCAATATTTTTTTGTAAAAGCCACAGTTTTGATTTTGGCGATTTTGGAAACATTTTGATTAATTGATCATTTTATTGGTAGTGCCTACCTTAAAAATAACATATAACTTGCGAATAATTGCTTGCACTTACGGTCTCTTATCAGTTAACTCACCCATATACAGGTAGAAAACACTTTTCGTTTTTAAGAAAAATATTTTGATGAAATTATTCTTCAATTACCTGTTTCTTTGGCTGAAATACTTATAAATACTTCTACTTTGGCCAAAGAAATCCCATTTTCATGCACAAAATTATTTTTGTTTGTAAGCAAAAGGTTCATAGCTTTAAAGTAAAATTGTATCTTGTTGTACGAAACAAATCTATATTATACCGCAAATAAGTAATTCTTTGCCGTCATTGATACAACCAATTTTGTTTAGACAAAACTGGCGATATTTGATAATTTTTTGGGTAAAATTCCGTCGCAAAGTAATTAAATAAGTTTATCATTTTATTCTATGCAAGAATTTGCTTAAATAAAGTTCTTGCACACACAGTGACAGAATACATAGCGTATTGGATAAAAATAGCTTATTTATAAATATTTCTATACCAGATTTATGCATCTATATGTCAAGCCTAATATCTTTGAGGCTTAAAACCCTTATTTTGAATCGAAAATTAACATTTATATTACCACAATTAAAAAATTAAATAACATTTTTAAGCATTGTTTTGATTTTATTTAACAAATATTAATTCTTATAGTAAAGGCATATAACGACGATTTCAAACAATGTCATGTAACAAACATGAATACTTCTATTATTTTTCATAATTTCGACACATTGTTGATTTTGAATCAATTCATATTTCTTAAGACTTTAAAAATATAAATCAGTATGCAAGCAGATCTTCTAATAGCAATAAACCATTAAAATTTCAAGACATTTCCCCCACACAGCAATAACAGCCGAACCGAGCAATCGAATACGCTCAATTCAGCGTTTTCAGGACAGGCGGAGAGCCGCTTAATATTTCAGACGGTATTTAAATGAACATCGCATATCTCACATCAGTCAGATCGTTCCGTACATTCGACGAGCATCTGACATCCAAAGCACTATATAATTGACAGTTGTAGATATACCCGTCGGGACGGCCGCCCGCCCCCCGCACCCTCCTCACACCCCTCGGATTCCCTCTTCCGTTGTTCGGAGAGCGTCGTTGCGAAGAATTCGGCCCGGTATTACACAATGCTGGGGCTATTCACCGGCTTCAATACGGCGCCCGCAGACGGTCCGGGGAATATTGAATTTTTCGCCTGATATACCGATGGAGATGCCGAGCATTCCACGATCGCCGAAGATGAGGAATTGCTGTCAATGGTCCATTGTCTTGGTCACCTCGATGACAAGTTATATAAGGCGCCAGGTGTCGGAGGTATTCCAAGAATATTCGAACGGGCAGCGTTCAGTTTAATTTGACTGATGTAGGCGCGGCTTTCCGTCGTCGGTATCGATGTCCCAAAATTTTCAGGAATTTTTACTCTTGCTATTTAAAAGAGCACTGAAATGAAAGACGTAAACAAGTCCAAAATTTTGAAAGAGTTATAATGGTTTGCTTGCAAATGACGTTATGATAACTATAATGTGTTTCTTTGCTTTTCGGAATGTGCGTTAAAAGAACGTTATGTAATTTCGTTTGTTTCACGGCTAAAAGAAGTGCTTTGAGGAGCTATGTACATAGAATCTTCTAAAAGTATCTATGTACTTTGCCAATCTTTTGGTAAAGAAAGATCAGTTTTTTGTTATTCTGAGCCGTTAAAAGTTGTCCTCGGTGACACTATTAGTTTTTCTTTTCAGTGGTCCTTGTAAATTCGATTTACCTGTATCTCCTTCCCAGGGTCACTAACGAACCTATCTTAGACAAATGTTCACTTTTTCTTATACAAGACATTACGAAGTATGAAAAAATGGGAAAAAAAGTGATACGTGTCAAAACATTTGGGCACTCAGCCGGTGGGATTAAAATAATAAAAAAAAAACAAGTACAAGATAGGAGCAGGAAATTAATACAAATGGTTTACACAACGAGAAAACAGAGGAGGAAACAGAACGACGTTTGTGATGACATTTAGGTTAGGTTGGGTTAGTCTCTCCGGTACTCCCGGGACGAGTTTGACCTGCAGGAGGAAGAAATTGAGGACATAATTGGTTAAATAAATACAGGAGAATCAATAAGCTGAAGCCATTGAAGTGCAGAAGATATTAGAAAAAGAAGAAGGAGAAGTAGAAGACAAGGGGAAGAAGAAGAAGGAGAAGAAGAAGAAAGAAAAGAAGGACAAGGAGAAGAAGAGAACCTGAGCAAGTTGAAGCAAATATTTTTACCGTAATTGTGAAAAAGCCAGAAATTGTGGTTGAGAAAAGTTGTGGTTGTGGAAGAAGAATCAAGAATTGTTAATTGTCTATTTGAAGGCCACATAGAAGATGGCAATGTTCAAGATGTTAACATTACAAGAAGAGATTTGACCAATTTGGACGAGTTTGAGCTGCAGGAGGAAGAAATTGAGGACATAATTGGTTAAAGAAATAAAGGAGCATCAATAAGCTGAAGCTATTGAAGTACAGTAGATATTAGAAAAAGAAGAAGGAGAAGTAGAAGACAAGGGGAAGAAGGAGAAGGAGAAGGAGAAGGAGAAGGAGAAGGAGAAGGAGAAGGAGAAGGAGAAGGAGAAGGAGAAGGAGAAGGAGAAGGAGAAGGAGAAGGAGAAGGAGAAGGAGAAGGAGAAGGAGAAGGAGACGGAGAAGGAGAAAGAGAAGGAGAAGGAGAAGGAGAAGGAGAAGGAGAAGGAGAAGGAGAAGGAGAAGGAGAAGGAGAAGGAGAAGGAGAAGGAGAAGGAGAAGGAGAAGGAGAAGGAGAAGGAGAAGGAGAAGGAGAAGGAGAAGGAGAAGGAGAAGGAGAAGGAGAAGGAGAAGGAGAAGGAGAAGGAGAAGGAGAAGGAGAAGGAGAAGGAGAAGGAGAAGGAGAAGGAGAAGGAGAAGGAGAAGGAGAAGGAGAAGGAGAAGGAGAAGGAGAAGGAGAAGGAGAAGGAGAAGGAGAAGGAGAAGGAGAAGGAGAAGGAGAAGGAGAAGGAGAAGAAGAAGAAGAAAGAAAAGAAGTAGAAGGAGAAGGAGGAGAAGAAG
The DNA here is from genome assembly GCA_964023965.1 of Melinopterus prodromus. NCBI lineage: Eukaryota > Metazoa > Arthropoda > Insecta > Coleoptera > Scarabaeidae > Melinopterus > Melinopterus prodromus. The sequence continues at coordinate 96,086,260 of OZ030390.1, forward strand.
AGAACCTGAGCAAGTTGAAGCAAATATTTTTACTGTAATTGTGAAAAAGCCAAAACTTGTGGTTGAAAACAAGTTGTTGCTGTGGAAGAAGAATCAAGAATTGTTAATTGTGTATTTGAAGACCACATAGAAGATGACAATGTTCAAGATGTTAACGAACAAGAATGGGAAGATGCAACGATAAATGAAAAGAAAATTTGACGACAAATCAAGAGGAATTTGAAGATTGGATGACTTATTGATTAGAAGAGAGCGTGAACCTTGGTATAACAAATACTAGAAAAAAATCTGATGTGGACAGGCACATGATTGTATCATACTATATATAAAATTAATTGTAAATGAGATTCTATTTGATCGAGGTTGGCGGTATCTGCATTAAAATAAAGCCAGGATTTGACAGATATTTTGATACTATTGACATAAGGTATTGCCAAAACATCAGCGTTTGACACTACCTACTGTCATTAGAATAAAAATATCTGTTAAATCCTGGCTAACTAGTTTTATATTAATGCAGACACGACCGATCTCGATCAAATAGAATTTGCTCATACAGCTAAACCATTAATTTGACAAAAAAAGTCAATGACATAAATTATTCAGAATTTCCTCTACTTTAATATTAATTGAAATATTTTGTCGAAATTAGAGAAATGGCGGCTCATTTGCAAAGGCCTCTAAAAGGCTTAGAGGAATCACCAGTTCTTTTGGGCTCGTTTGAACAAAAACCTTTTAAGCTCTAAGTTTGGTCATGAAACTTCTAAAAATGAAGTTTTGTCCCGATACCTTTAGTAGTTTCTCTGGAATCGTCGCCACAAAAACGGGTATCATACTGCGTATGATAAAGTAAAAACAAATAAGGAAAAGTTTACCATGGAAATGATTGAGGTCGGATCTCGTTCATGACCAAATTGTGGAATTACAGTCGACATATCCGTGTTGTCCAAAATTGTACGACGTAAAAAGACTATTCAAAACATGGAGGAAGGATTCAAAACGACTGTTCTCCGTTGACCTGTATATTACGAAGTGAACATTTGTTGGTGATTATAGGATGCTCATGCCGACTCTGGCTGAAAGTATAGTAGTTGTTTGTTGTTTGTATCATATAATAAATTTATACATATGAATCATGTCCTGAAGGGTAGTAAGTTCGTCTTCATTCTCTTTCGTCATGTTTACGCTTTTGTGTGGTTAAGCATGAATATTTGACGAAGACAACCTCTCAAAAAGAAGGAGCGTTAGCAATATCAACTAAGAAATTCAAAAGAGAACCATAAATTATTCCGAAATCAACCATATAACAATACAAACTTGTCTTTCATCAGTTGTGCTGTTAAAATATATGTACCTTGACACTTCCTCGATGTATTAGAATGGAATGGTGGTTTAGTTATTGTTTTTTCTTATATCATAAGTATGGGTTTGTGGTAACGTAGGCTACATGTTACTAAATTTTTATGTAAGTGTAACATTATTGTAAGTGAAGACATATGGGAAGACAAATGGAGCGAGTGCGCCAATACGTCTTATAAAACGAGTGTTATATACTATATTTTCTACTTTCCGACATTAATTTTACATAAATTTCGAAAATTGTGGTTGTCATCTTATAAACTAAAGAAGTTTTACATTTGACAGTTGGTAGTTGTGGTAAAATTCACAAATACGATTGATGCGAGCCAATAGCGATTGGGATGTCAGCCTTATTTAACACTTGACGTCAATATCTTCAATCTTGGAAAACTAGAAGTTACTGAAGGTTTGTGATCTAGTGTTTTCATAACGACACCGAAAGCGGTTTCGTTAGAAAAACATAAACATAACAAACGCAAAATAGAAAAACATTTATTTACTACAGACATGTTTCGGTATGGCTGCGATCATCGGTGTATGTAATAGACAAAAAACCGTAATATCGGCATAAATAATGAGTAAATATTTCGGCATTGGTTTGCCACCGTCACCAGCGTCAAACGTGCTTAATTTAAATATTTGAGTGCTGCTTGTCGCGTTAATTAAATAAACGCGTACGTGTTGGGTTAATAAAGTAGCGTATATGTAGGTGTCCCAAGCTGACGGTCGGCTGTTGCTTCCACAGGCTGCCACTGCTGCTGCTGCTGGTCGGAGGCCACTGCTCGTGCTGCGCAACGCTTGATAACGGAGCAACGGTCGGACACGCGTTCGTGATTAAATGTCCTTTATCAAGTTTTCACACTCACTTCATTATTAAATCATCATGGGAAAACGATTCATTTTCGACGTCTCCGATGTCGGTACACTCCGCAGCTAACTAGATAGATATACGGCTATTGTTCTTCGTGCATAGACAGATGCTCTCCAGTCTACTTAGTTTAATTAAAGGTTCGTCTGATGGCAAACAAATGTAATTGAGCTTTGTGAATGTGAATATGTCTCAGGTGTTTTGTTGTTGAGAGTAAGATAGTACTTACAAATAATAATTAGTATATTGTTATTATAACCTAAGTTTATATGAACGACTATGAAAAATCAAATTTTTACTTAAATATGTCAATCAAGAGATCATGTAACAGTTTTTTTTTTATGGCAGAGCATTGAATATACTTTTAGAGCGTTCCTCTACTGACTAGAATACCGGGGCGCACACCCTGGAGACTGCTTGAGACCCTCAAGTCAAGTTAGAATGCAGGAAAAACGTTTGACAGAATCAGTTGAACACGAACATTGAAACTTGAAATGTTGGCATACCAAACTAAGGGGTATGAACAAAAGGCCTAGTAGGAGCAAGGGGCTTTACCACGTGTTTTTTCCTTAAATTCTCCCATATACATTTTGTCCTATATATTGTACATACTTGCACTAAGAAATGATGATTCAAATGCAACCAGCAAGTGATTTTAGCCCTACTACTCATGCAGGAACTGGGATTCGGCTGAATAACAATACAAGCAATTCGTGGTTGAGTGACAATGCCGACAGTTAATTGTCAAACACAATAACCTAATCGCCTATAATTAACATTGACGATTTTCAAATTTACAATCGCCTCGGTATCTATGTATATGTATATCTAATATGAAAAATGCTACCTTTTGATCATGTAGGAAGTAAATAAATATGTTTATAACGACAACAATAATTGTACTATGAAACAATCAAATTTGTTGACTTCTAAACAAAGGTTTTAGGAACGTTATAAATGGTTATAGCTGGCTGTTTACGATAAAATTGAAAGTAGATATATGTTATTACAAGTAAGTATCAATTAAAATCTAAAATCAATCAATACCGATTTTGTTTTATTTAGAAACGAATCCATATTTTATTAACATTTAAAAAATTTATGATTTGGCCTAAAAATATCTAATTTACTAATTTTTCTAAGCAAAGCATCCCAGTTTAGTTTGTAAATACTTCATTGTTACTTATTTGGAACCTGCTTTGTAATACAGTATTGACTGTTATGTAATTTTACATAAAACAAATGTAATTTGTGGAGGCTACATTCAATTTGTGTTCTATTTCGCTGGCAGTTGGAAAAGAAAAGTATATTTTGGATATATTTTTTTTTATTTCAGCAATGCGTTTTGCTCATTTTTCATTAGAAAACTAATGAGCTAAATTGCGTTTTGCACAATTATACAGGTCTTCCATATGATTGCGAGACCATGATAGCCATTGTAGGGAATCCCTAAATCGAAAATGTTATGTCCAATGTTCATAGTCATATTCGGAAAATATTCGTTTAGGCACAGTGCTGAAAATGCATATATTGCAAAAACAAGTTGGTGATTTAGGGATGTTTCGGCCCCATGGAATTATACCAGGAGCACATGAGTACAAGGGGCAATCAGTCTTGCGAGCAGTTCTTTTTCTGTGTGGATAGGTCGTCTTGGTAGACGATACTTTTCTTGCCCACTGAAGACAAAGTCAAGTAGCTTTGGTACAGGAATCAGTCGATTAAGGAACTGACACACAATTTTTTTAAAATTCATTCTTGTGCCTAAACGGCTCGTTTCCGGACTTTACTTTATTGACAAAAAATTTGGTTTAGCTGTCCCCCTACAACCGTTTTCAGTTTGTCGCAATCTTTATCGGGCAGCCTGTATATACAAACATATCATACCAAAAATTTTCAAATTAAAAGGAAAATCATTTGATCTGTTATGATAAAAAGGGTAATTATTCTGGATAAAATATAAAAATATTTGAAATTAAATACATAATTCAAAATATTCAAAATACCAATTATATTTGAATATTTGACAATAAGAATAAAATTATTATTCCAATAATATCTTAAACTATAACACATCCGTCCATATTATTGTATCCAAGCGCGTTACTGTGATCACTCCTACATTTTTATCGAAATATTCCTGGATATGGCAAAATCAACATCGACACAGCGTTAATATTATGGATGAGCCGTTCTAATTATTACATATCGACGAATTTATTTTTATTGGTATCCAGTATCCGCTCAATCGGCAGACTTCATAAATATGTCATCAGTTAATTAAACAGAACGTTTGCTCTAATAAAACATATTGTATTTACTTGTTGGACCATTGTATTCGGATACTTTTATTATTATTGGTCGCCTATTTACCCAACTTGATCCAGTGACGACAGCGAACTGTTTGCGCAAATATCCGATGTTCATGAGCTTTTATTGCATTTCTATCGCGGTTATTATTAATAAGTTATGATTGATTTGGTAACCACAATAGTACGTATGTATCAGATCATAACTTTAGTATTTGTTCACTGATATCGGATATGAGTATTATTGTATTTAAATTCGTTTGGCAATAAAGAAAATTCTGGTTAATTAGTAATAAATAAGTCATTATTTATTATTCAATAATTTTATTATATTACATTCATTTTCTCACATTTCTTCCGTTATCTAACATCGTCTTCCATGCAAAATACAGGTAATACATTACAATTGCAATTTCTATAACACGCTACATTATTGACAAACGAATTTAATACAAAGTCTCACACATGCGAGTATACACGATGCTCCCACGACACAATTTTATAAATATGTATGGGATACGGATTAGGCATTTAATTATTTTGTAATTATCAAAATATGAGCCATTAATGAGAACGTTCTCAGGTGTAATGCGTGTCTTCTGCTAATTTAACATAATGCTATGCATACATACACCGAAAAGATATAATAATAATCCAGGTCTGTGCGTCATTATACATTAAAAGCTTGTACCATTGTTTAGGGTCTCTCAAACTAATGCGGTGTTAGTTTACGGTATTTTTTTAATAACTTTAGGCTAAAGTGACACACGATATTTTAATGGGTTGTAGAAATGGTATTTAAAAATGTATATATTCTTAACTGATTATATAGGCCTTTTTGTGAATACAGAGGATCATGAAAACACAGCGTTCTAGTTTGTGTAAAAAAAGATGAGTTCGATAACTTGTTTCGTAGATAATGTTTGACACTTGTACACCATGAAGCGATAAACAACTCTGGATGTCGCACAAGCTGTCTCTTCCATTTAGTATTTCAAGATTAATTCCGTGATTGAGTTTTTTTAAAGTAGTGGGTAAAAGCAACTTCAATACTTTTTCCAGAAATGTCTTCCTTTCTAACAAACAAGATTGACCAAAATCATCGAATTGTTCGTCTTGTTCTTCATTCTTTTTTTTTAAACAATTTGGCAACTGGCAACATTTTCTGACTAATGATATGGTGACATACAGGCGGGATGTAAATTTTAAATAAATCATAAATTACAGCCACAACCTGGATTTGAACCAGGACCTTTGCGTTTCCAGCACAATGTTCTCCCATCTGAGCATCTGAGGCCTATGACATTTATTAGATATATAATATGCCTGTATGTCACCATATTATTAACCTATAATATTACTTTGACAGAGTATGTCGTTAAACATTAGTTTTCTGGTTAGTTAAGAGTCAATGTAGTAATGACAGATAAATGAAAATCGATTGATTTTGACTCAATGCAGCAAAAGCTTTAAGCACCGTTGACGTTGTGTTTAGTGCCAAAACCACTACAAATAACCCAAATATTTATAGAAAAAACTTAGATGAATATTATTTTTCATGAAATATCTTTTTTTGTTTATTTAGTTCTTACTGCGAAAAATAGTGCAACAGCCCGAACATTTACTTCTGCAAACACTTTTGATTGGTATTTAATTTCATGAAAAATAGCTTTTTTTGTTGTTTTATTATTTAATCGTGTGTCCCACTTATATATACAATTTTACAGCGAGTGAGGAAGGTATGGAAATCTGTGAAGCGGTTTGTAATTTAAACAAAATCCTCAAATACAGCGATTTTTAGTTAGCAAAATAGGTACACATTTCTGTGTTAAATCCAATATCTGACATTGAATTGTAACAGACTTATGACGTCGTCAACTTTTAAACCCATTGTTCTTATTGAGTTTGGTAGATATTTAATTGTCTAAAAATAAGTTAATTGCTCAATTAATAATTGAGGAAACACTTTATGGACTTACATGAGAAAATGTGCGAATAAAAGACACCAGAAAATTGGAAAACACTGATTTCGAAAAAGTGCGATATAGGAAATTGTTACCATGAAGACAATTAATATATCATAATCAGACAAAAATATTAAGCCACTTAAAAGAACTGTCGATGACCTCATAAGTCAAAAGCAAGTGAAGGATGGAAACTGAACTAATGAGCTACTAAAATTGTTCATTCGAAGTACCAATAAAAAAACCTACGTCATGAATTAGAAAAGGCATTCTCACACAAATTAGAACTTGAGTCCAGTAATTCGGATTTATAAATTTTCTCCCATCTGAGCATCTGAGGCCTATGACATTTATTAGATATATAATATGCCTGTATGTCACCATATTATTAACCTATAATATTACTTTGACAGAGTATGTCGTTAAACATTAGTTTTCTGGTTAGTTAAGAGTCAATGTAGTAATGACAGATAAATGAAAATCGATTGATTTTGACTCAATGCAGCAAAAGCTTTAAGCACCGTTGACGTTGTGTTTAGTGCCAAAACCACTACAAATAACCCAAATATTTATAGAAAAAACTTAGATGAATATTATTTTTCATGAAATATCTTTTTTTGTTTATTTAGTTCTTACTGCGAAAAATAGTGCAACAGCCCGAACATTTACTTCTGCAAACACTTTTGATTGGTATTTAATTTCATGAAAAATAGCTTTTTTTGTTGTTTTATTATTTAATCGTGTGTCCCACTTATATATACAATTTTACAGCGAGTGAGGAAGGTATGGAAATCTGTGAAGCGGTTTGTAATTTAAACAAAATCCTCAAATACAGCGATTTTTAGTTAGCAAAATAGGTACACATTTCTGTGTTAAATCCAATATCTGACATTGAATTGTAACAGACTTATGACGTCGTCAACTTTTAAACCCATTGTTCTTATTGAGTTTGGTAGATATTTAATTGTCTAAAAATAAGTTAATTGCTCAATTAATAATTGAGGAAACACTTTATGGACTTACATGAGAAAATGTGCGAATAAAAGACACCAGAAAATTGGAAAACACTGATTTCGAAAAAGTGCGATATAGGAAATTGTTACCATGAAGACAATTAATATATCATAATCAGACAAAAATATTAAGCCACTTAAAAGAACTGTCGATGACCTCATAAGTCAAAAGCAAGTGAAGGATGGAAACTGAACTAATGAGCTACTAAAATTGTTCATTCGAAGTACCAATAAAAAAACCTACGTCATGAATTAGAAAAGGCATTCTCACACAAATTAGAACTTGAGTCCAGTAATTCGGATTTATAAATTTTCTTTCCAGCAATGTGGAAAAGGAGGAAAAAAGACAAACTATAGAAAATCCTCACAAATTTTTCATTTTTCTGAGAGAAAGTTTCATGTAAAGGGGGGGCATGTAAAGTTAAAGCATGTTTAAGGACAATTTCTTAATATTTTAAGAACATTTTTCAAAAATCAGTGAAGACTTTGTATCACCAATAAAAATTTGATAACTGGTCTCACATTTTAAGCTGGACCATACAAAGAAAGAACTAAGATTTAATTTTTATACCATCCTCCTGTACAAAGAAAATATAAAGTTTGTAATGTACCTTTGAATATAAATGGTTTTGGATTTCCGTTTGACATCAGAAATGTTTGTCATATTAAAGAGGAAAGCATCAGTTTGACACAGAAAATTAACGACCCCGAATTAACGAATCCTTAAACAAACATCTTCCTGTCTACATTATACAGTATGCGTGTTAACATTTACATCTAACAAACGCGATACGATCAAATATAATTAGAGTGGTAGCTGTCATAGTATGCAAATGCGACTTAAATCCTTAATTATATAAAGGCAATTAAAAAAAAACACTACAAGGTACCGTTTACGCAGCGCGTCTCACTTCATTCAGTTCCTTCCCGTCGAAGCCGTTTTGATGATATCATCTGGTGCCTTTGAATATTTATGGAACGAGAACGACGGCACCGCTAAGGCCGATTCCGAGTTTTAAAAAGCCACTTCACACATAATTCCGAAGCATTATAACGGTTAAGCTGTTATAAAACACCATCCGAGTATGACCGAGTCGTGTAACTCCGCTTTTGTGTTAGTGTAACGATAAATTAATATTAGCGAGTTGATATTAATTATAGGCAACGTAGCTTTGGTAAACTAATGTTGAAAATAGTAAAACGCCTTCATTATGTAAACTAATGTTAATTTTCATCATGTGATTAAGTAGTTAATTTGGGAATTGTAAAACTTAAATTATGGAACTAATAATATCTGGGATCAGTCCAAGCGTCAATCAAGCCATAAGATTGGAAAGACCACAAGATTAACCAATTCAGATAATTTCAAATTTGAGTACATGAATAAAAATGTTAAATAAACACTTGCTCATTTGATGATGTTTTCAGCAATTATTCTTTGTAGCCCAAGTCTAGCCGATTTGAACTTTCCAATTGTTCAAAATACTGTATTTATTGTTTGCGTATTGTATTTCCACCTTAATATCGAATCTTGTGGTTCTGCGATTCAAACATTAAAATCGTTTTTCTGCTCCATCTGTGGAGAACCTAAACAACGTTTTTCCCAAATATTTTTTTTTTTTTGTTTTCCTGAAAACTTGATCGTTACTTGTACACATGCTTTGAAATGGAATATTTTCTTTAAGTAAAATTATGCTAGTTTGCTTGTTTCTGGCGGGTTAAGGCTTGGCTGTAACTGTTTTGTATATTTCATCCAAAACAAGTGTCTCAGAATGGCATTCGATGCTCCGTGGTTTGTCAGGAACACCACTCTTCACGAAGACGCGCAGATGATCACCATCGACGAATTCGTGCGAGAGACTGCAGAAAAAAAGAGACTGCCCAAGATTCCGATACACAAATTTTCTAATATTCAATTCCTATTTTAGAAGCTCAAACCCAACATTTTGACATAATATTTTTCTAGCCCGGCATTCAAGTGCCCGCCCTGCTAAATAATGTAAAAAAAAAACATTTTCAAGTTCATAGTAATATACGTGGTTTTGAATTTAATTGTGAACATTCCAAGGAAAGGGGTGCCTTATTGATAATTGCAAAACGATTTAAAGGGAATGTTAGAAAATTGCGGATGAGTGGAGGTAAACAATGAAATTAGAAATAAGCTTTTTACTAGCCTAATAAAATATATTGGCGTTTAGACAGATGATATGGGGGATATTTGAAAGGAATTAAAAAAGCTAACACCTTCGTCACTTGAAATAGGTGAGGTATAAATACATTTTTGTATAAGACGTCAGAGTAAACCAACCAACCATCTCTCAGAAATACTTACATGTATTTCTTATAGATTTGTGTATGTACTTACGTTTATAAATTCAAGAGAAATGCAAAAGGGTAAAAGTGTACGTATATCCTATTTCACGTTGAGCAATTTTGGACAGAAGACAAACACCAGTCTTAACCCTTTTACATTTCACCTCTTCAATTGTTGTCTATGTCTAAATAATATGAAGTTTTATAGCTTAACCTCAACCCATTCACTGCGGCAGTATTTTTTGCTATTTACTAATTTTTAGGCGTATGATCATTCCGACCCCAATTAATTCGTCAAGAGCAGGGAAAGGGTTAAGTCTCGGTTATGTTTGAGCTCCCTTTCAGAAAGGGAGATTTCGCAACATCAAATAAGAATGTAATACATATACTACTGTATAATGATCCATATTGCATACACCTATGATTTATAATCTCATAACATATGTAAGATGAATCATTTACCTATGTTAAAACTGTGTGTTTAATGTTTTCTTTTCAAAATACATTCTGTATTTATACTTACGTGCCTATAATTTTAATTATCACTCGTAAGCAATGTTTTTCCAAATATCCAAAATATATTTTAATATTATATATGCGAAAATTATTGTTAAAATAAATTTAATAAAATGACATGAAATTTAAATACATGAAAACCACACCTTTTCGTGTAATTGACATCAAAATTAATTGCAAATTAACAAGACGTTATGAAGTTATATTTTACAATCGTAACTGTTTAATTTTATAAACGCATACATTGTACGAATTACTTCGTACATGTATCCACAATAGGTACATAAGCTGCAGGAAAATATGAATGATATTAAGTGCTAATTATTTGCAATCAAAGGCTGAAGACATAGAGGAGTTGCGAGCATAGCGGCGCCGGCGTGATGCATATTTGAACACTACCTTCGCCTCTTTCATCGACTCTCGAGTACGATAGTCCTAACCGCCTTATGACATGAAATTGCTTATGATAGGTCTGGTATTTGAACATCTACTGATATTTGTATATTTGCTTTGTTGTTGTGTGTTTAGTTTTTATGTCGTTAAATCTTTCTTTCAATCTTGTTCTCAATAAAAAATTATTTATTATTCGGTCACCCTTTTAAACACAACAAAGCCACACAATAATGTCATCAAACTGTCATAATTTTATTTAAAGGTTTGGTATAAAACAGCCTATTTGCAGCAAACAGTTTAGGTGATAGATTTCACAGAGATTTTATAGCTGATGAAAATTAAAATTTTTGTTTTCTTAATTGTCATAATTAAGAAACAAAAGTTGTTACTACTCGGACATTGTAACTACATTGTTAGATTCCACGACTTTTTTAAACATATTTGACGCCAATGGTAGGCACTACTTTCGGCCCCATTCCAATGACTTTTAATACTGGAGTGGAGATTTTACAGTAAGATTTTTTCAAGGGTCCCGTTTATGAGATTCGCTCCTCGGGAGACGAAGAGAAGAAACAAAAGCGAGAGCGTCGGCGGTCTCATTGAAAAGTATTCTCTCCACTTCTCCGGTGAAATGCGGCGTAAGGATGGGGACTAGTCTCCTCTCCCATGTGTAATCAAGATGGATTGCGACTCGAGATTAGTCGCTCCGCCACTTGGCGGCTCTGCTCTCGGTCCTCCCCATTTCTCTCGCTTCCCCCCGCGCACACACACACATACACACACACAAAGAACGAGGCCCACAACCTTTTAGGCTCATTTTTAACCAAAAAGGAATAAATTTCAAATAAGATCAGCGCGCATATATATGACTTTAGTCGTAAAAAAACGCCTACAGGGGGCGCGCTTCTTTTCACTTTGCCGTCGAGTAGGTGCTCATCTCGTACACTTCACCTCTCACTTGTCTCCTCAAAATTCACAGGCTCTTCGAAGGCCTGTTTCCATAGAAACTAAATCATCGTCTCCGTCTTTCACAGTCTTTCATATACATGCATGATGCCATATTTAGGGCTGCCGAGTCTCGATGCGGACGGAGTCTTTCTTCTTTTACACAAACTGAAATGCTGCGCGCGGGGTAATTCTTATTTATGTACGTCATCTGGTGATGTATTGCTGCCCGTGTATTACATTATCATATGAATCGTATCCGCAGCGTACACAATGAACGTATTAACGTATGCATTAAGGTGTGTTTGCTGGAAATTATGCTGTCTTGATAAATTGCCTCCGGCTTTTATTACGGAAAATTCTTTGTGGAGGTGTCGCGCTTCTGCAACTTAATAATTTCACTGCGCACCTTCCTTTTTCGTTACTTCGCTGGTGATAATACTGAAAGATGGTGGCTATAAAGTGACACATCTTCATTTACGGAGATATTCAGTCAATGAGTTTGATCTATTGGTTTAAGCTGAATATTTATTTAAAGTAACTATAGAAGTGCTAACAAATGAAAATCCACCTCGACGCATAAAAAGGCTGCCTGCTTATCATCAAGCAGCTAAAAGTTTATCTGCCAGATTCATGGAAAATGTTGTTCTGGGATCTGAAAATAAAGGATGTAAACTGGGAATTCTCTCTCCATAACAAGTTCAAGTCATCATCCAGGATTACTTTGTCCACTGTTTAATTCCAGTTAACACCTGTGATTGTAACAACCCATTGTCAAACCCCATTTTTGTGGAAATGTTTGTGTTAAATTACCGGTCCTGACAGTGTTCAGCATAGAGATCGTATACAAGCCTTTTTTAATTCTTTGTCACGTTCTTAGATCAACTAGCTTTCATAGATCAAAGACAATTTTTTCTGTCATGTTTTTATAGGAAAAAGTAAAATCTGTACAAATTTGCAGATACGACCGTCTATGCTTAACAGTGGCTTTTACAGCTTGTTATTCTTACTATTCTTGTTCTATTCGTGATCTCTAGCAATCTAGATATCGCTGCAAATCAACGAAGTAAACTGTTAGAAATTGGGCAATTGTTTGATTCAAGTATCTAATTATTGTCCCAGGTGCACAGAATGCTACAAATTGTCAAATAATTGTCAAAACCATTGGAATTCTAGAGGGGTGAGCACAGTTAGTCGTCAAACGCATCGTTGATGTCTCTCGTGTAAAATTCCAATTATGGAAATTGCTTTCGTTATATCTGATTATGTCGGCAATTATAAGACGATTGAGCCTTATTGGTTTATATGCAAAATTGTTCGTGTCCAGAATTACAGCAGTAAAACGAAATGTGGAAGATAAGTTTTGATTTTTTTATGTATGTATTAAAGTATTAATTTAAAAGAAGTTCTAGCTTTCGATAGAATGGGCATCGTCTCCAACGCTTAACTTCCTGGAGAAAGGCGCTTGGACTGCATGAAACCTGGTAAAATGTGATTCTTCGAACATCAGCATCGGTGGTTCAGTGGTAGAATGCTCGCCTGCCACGCGGGCGGCCCGGGTTCGATTCCCGGCCGATGCATATTTTTTTAAATTTTTGTTTATCATTTTTTATCACTCTAGGTGATAAACACCTCGAGCAAGTCGTAAAATAACGCGTTAGAACACTTAAAAGTAGTACATTGTTGTTTGGCGTTTCTTTTGCAACCAGTAAGTAGGGGATGCGCGCGCACTATTTCCGCCAGTAACCAGATTGCTAAAGTCTTCAACCATAATAACATTAAATCCACTAATTTCAGGAAATGGTCTTCCAAATAACTAATTAATCCAAATAAATAATCTAAGATACACGTGTAGTATTCGACTATGCTTTGTACGGCGCTTGTGAGGGGCAATGCAAGAAATTTCAAATGAGATGGTATCATCAGGGGCGCCGTTACATATTGGCAGGGGGGGGGCGCTTACATACATAAAACAATTATTATAAATGAGTTGACTTAGTAATGTCGCGTTTCAAGTGTTTACGTATAATAGTAATAACAACCATTTTGTATTTCGTTGTCGATGATCGTTAGCACAGAATTTTCAAATTTGTCAACTTTTTCTCTATATTTAGTCATTGTTTCACGTTAATGCGGCTAAATTTTAAAATAATATTGTCGCCTTTATATTGTTTACCAATTTATTATTAAGATTATTATCGGATGCTCGATTGACGATTATAGAATTGAATTATTAATTGTATTCATTTTATGCCTGTAATTTTGGTTTTAATCATTCTCTATTCTCTGCAACTGATTGAATTCAAACTGTTTTTTATTAATTTATTGATCGAAAGCAGTAGAAAGACGCCAATATTAGTTGGCAACCACTCGAATTATTGACAGATAATATTTAAAACCGAAAATACAGACAAAATGCTCAACACTGAAATGTCTATAATCGTGTTTATTGAAAGGTGATAATTGTTCATTATACATTAAGTCTTGCTCGATGAACACGAGCTGGAAATTCGTATAGGAAATTAACAATACTTACTCCAGCATATTAATAAGTAATAAAAGATCTACAATATTGGTTGACAATCAGACCAAATCTGAAATTTTAGGATAAAAGTTCAATCATTCTGAAAGAAATATATAATTACAAACGATTCTTAATAAAAATCATTATGCATTAATAAACGATAAAAAGGCAGCATATTTTCTTGCAATTCACTTAATATCATTATCCTATAGGTAAGTTGTCAAGCATACAGGGGTCACAACCATGGCTAATAACATAAAATTATGTGTAAAAAATGACACAACCATAAAAGCAACGGAGATTTTTCAGGGTGAATTTTTCAAGATGAAAACGCTGCAATATAGTTAATAGCATAGTCATTCACACCACGTCAACATATAGGTATCACAAAAAAAATCTTGCCCCCCTGGAACATTTTGTAACGGAGCCCGTGGGTATCATTACATATTTTGCACCTCCAAGTGATTTGTTTCTCTTCACAATACCTTAATTATACTATCTCCAGATATTCCAATTAATACACCACCTTCTTCAAACCAAACAAACCTGAATCCACATCTATCCAACACCACCGCCCCCAAGAACACCCCTTGTTTACCCAACAGGCTTTGATACAGTTACAAGCGTTCGTGTATATTGCAGCAAGCGTCCTCCGTATATTTGCATTGAATAAACAACGGCTCGGAGTGCGAACTTATGAAGTTGTGAAACTGGTGGATTATCATCCCCGCTACCGGAGGGCGAGCGCTCCTTCCTCACAGGATAAACATTTTTATCAACTACTTTGTATTCATAGGTTGCAGCGACGTCATATTTCTATCCTAAACAATCGATACGAACGGCCACGCTCCGCCACTCGACAGGCAGCGAGTTGGCTTCTCCTCATTCCGTTTCCCTCTATCGGGAAATGAACACTTCGACATGCGGACTTTAATTAAGCCAGAGAGAGAGTCGCAGCGGTACTATTGTGTCAATATTTCCCTGAGCCGGAGAGTCAAGTGAGGTGGCCATGGAAGCTGGGAGCAGTGTTGCCAACTCCTGCAGATGTTTACCCACAAAGGGACGGTAGCCAATTCTACTCAAATTCCATTAGATTTTTCTAATTTCTACTAAAATATTCTGCTAGATAATGAATATGAAACCAATTATATTTTTTACGTGTTTTATTACACGAATAATTTAAATATAACACAAAACAATATGAAAAATTGTAAATAACGCCAATAAAATATAACAAGATAAAATAAATATGAACACAGACTTGTATTTTGCTTAAAAACGCTGGAGATCAAATATGAAATAAAGTAAAGATATTCTCATAAGCATGGGCGTATTTTGTTATTATGTTTATTACATAGCAAGCCCTCTTTCCCTTATATACTTATATACTTGATACCGGGGTAGTTATTTTTATTTAGAAAGGAACGATCCCCCCACCAATCCGTTTCCAAATAAAAAAAAATACAATTTTTTTTCGAATTTTCGATTTTCAATGTTTCCTATCGAGGATTAAATTTAAAATGCAAAAATGTATAGGCAAGTGGAATGTTTGTAAATATTTGTAAGTTAAATTCCATTTGTTTAAACAAGTTCTATTTATTTAAATAATTCGTTTTTCTCGAAAATCCGTCGAATTGTCATTTTATTATCATCTTTGAGTGACATTATTAATTATAAAATTTCTTCATACTGTTCAAACAATCAATTATAATTCATTTCGAACTTATTTTCTGATAATGGTAGAAAAGTCAATTCACCTAACATTATTTTTTGAGATCGAACTGTTATTCTCAACTATTGGTTAAATAATAAAATATTATTCATTTTGAATATTTCATCAAATTAGAATACAGGAAACAGTTTCCAGACAGGAACAAATCAACATTATCTTGCGACACTGAGTGGTAGGAAATGAGAATAAGACATGGAGATTAATAAAATTGGTTGACTTTAGGAAATTTAATATTTTTAAAAGAAATATAACTCCCCAATTTCCCAAAAATATGATTTTAAATCAATTAAATTTTTTCGAATAAATGATATTGAAAACGAATAATATTTTATTATTAAGCAATGGAAATCATTCAAAAATATAAATGATGTCACTTGAGAAACACAGTCGGCCTGACAGATCGATCGAAAAAAAAATTAAATATAGGTAAATTGCAAAAAAATTGGTTAAACAATGGTGGGATTATTAGATAATGTAGGGACGATATTTCGAACATGTAATTTATAAATAATTTCACAAAAAAGTTGACTTTTCTATCATAACTAGAAAAAAATGTTGAAAATGAATAATAATTGCTTGTTTAAACAATAGGAGGAAATTTTCTAATGAATAATGTCACTCTGATAATAATTTGCAATTTCGGACTCAGAAAACAGAATTCATACGGATTTTCGAAAAAAAAACGGATTATGTAAATAAATAGAATTTGTTTAAACAAATGGAAATTAGCTGACAAATGTTTATAAACATTCCAACAGAGTTACTGTAATGATTTCTGTGAGAAAAATGAGACTGAAATGAATAGAAAGTTCAATTTTGTTAAGAATGTGAATATTTTGATTTATGGGTACCTTTCAGGATACTGTAGGTGTGGGTTAGGGGTTTCAAATCCATATGTCTAATAGGTCTTTTTCCTTGGAAAGTCCTCTACAAGTCCTTAAGTAATCTTAAGCTTTTCCAAACCCCGAACAATTATTCAAAAAATACCAATAACTGTCTTCTTTCCATGCATTTTTCCATGTAAATTTCAGGCAATTGACAGGTATTCTTCAATTTTTGGATTTTGAAACGATTTGGGGGGATCGTTGCTTTTCATTATCACAAAATTTTTACTTTGGAATTTCTGTTTAATGTAGTATTTAGTAGTAAGTAATTTGTATTTTCCGCTGTGTATGTAGGATTTGTTTTTATTTTTTCTATTACAGTATCTGGGATATTGCAGGTATCACGGCAATTCTTATATCGAGTTAAACCAGTTCTGATGGATAATAATAATGGGGAGCTTAGACAATTTCTCAGTTTATTTTTTTACAAGATGCATAGAGCTGAATAACCGCTCGACTTCAGCATCAGAGTGAGGCAAGCAAGGTAAAGCAAAAATCAGCCAGTTGTTTGAAAGTGATTGTTTATATTTGCACCATCTTTATAGTTACATACCCCATACCAAAATCTTCATGTATCATGACGTTCATGCGATTGGATTATGTCTACAGTTTGCCATTGATTTTGAATTTGTTCAATCAAACCTGAAGTTTTTCCTAGGGTTACGTCTATTTAGTTAGCAAGCTTCTTTAACACACGGATGAAATATTTCTTAAAATATTAATAATATCCGGATCTTACTTTTATCTGACTATCACCGGAAAGCCCCATTTCTTTCATTTTCCGTAACGTGGTTTCAAAATTGTAACCTAAATTACACACACCTGGCTTCGTTTGTTACATCGATATGTTTTGGCAACACTGATATACCAAAAATGTACTAAAAATTCCACAAACCACTAAATTGCTAATTTTCCCCGCTAGCACTACTTGAAATTCTACTAAATCTAGTAGAAATTCTACTGATTTGGCAACACTGGCTGTGAGGGCGTATCCTGGCACTGGTGTAATTACCTCACGTCTGTCTAGCGATCCGTGGACGTGAACGCCCGATGTCTTTGATCTGTGTGTGTCGTCGGTCGCCACCGTCGCCATCTTGTGTACACACGCTACATGAAACTTACATGAGCTACCAGAGGGAGCTCCCTTTGCGCTAACATTGGTTCTGCTGTCGATTTCGTCTCCTCTGGGTGTATATAGTATATTCCGGGCCACCTCTTGTGTACATTCGGTTCTCTCTGTACCTTGCGCGAGATGTTTGCCTTGATGAACTGATGTCGCCAGCACCCTCGAAGTTGCTGCGATATTGAATGAATCTGAATATATTTGTAGACGTGGATTTTCGACACCATCTCGCTGGAATACATGATCTGGAATACGTATTCAAAATTCCTCGAACACGTATTGACAACGACGCTTCTCGTCTCCGCTGATCCATATGGAATATCAATAGATATGTGTGATGAGAAAAGGGAGCGGTGTTACTTTGGAGCTAGTCGGGAATCGATTTTGTTGAATTAGAATATGTTTGACATGGGTTGGAAGGAGGGAGGAGGTTTGGAAGGATGTAGTTATGAAATGCAACCGAGTTTTTGAGTCAGCTGTCTTTGATATTGTGGAGAAAAGAGTTTCCAATATGTGTGGGATACAAAAGTTTGACTAAATTGGCTTAGTTTCAATCATTAGAATGAGGATAATTTTGTGGAAGATGACTATATAATAGGGTGGTACTTATGTATTGGACTTTTAATTTTTTCCTTAGGGTCCTTTCAGTTCGTAAATCTGAATCAAAATCTGAAATTCCGAAATTAGTCTTGTGCTTTGTCTAGAAATTTGTTCACAGAATTTTTATTGGAGACCCAATGAACCCAAGTGGATATAGATTAAAACTTTCTAAATTTTCTGTTATTATTTATTTTAATCATTCTTTTTGATAACTTTTCAACTAATTTGGTCGTCTTTCGAGTGTTGTCGATGAACACAAGTCATTAATTCTTACAGAAAATTAATAGGTAATCATTAGAAAGATGACAACATTAGTTGAAACTGATGAAAATTCTTTATAAGAAAGTAATAAACGATATAAAGGCAAGAAGATTATAAATTCAATAAATTATCGAGAAGGAATTTATAAAACTGAAAATACAGACACAAAATAAAGAAAATAAAACATTCTATAATTGTGCTTATTGAGCATTCAACAGAAGCTGTGATTACCAAACTATAGAAAAGCGATAATTTTCCCAACTTAGGGAAATAGTAGTGTCATGTATCAGATCGTTCTTTCAAACCCAAGTAACTTTTATGAGAAATTTCTTTTTATTTAATTTCCGTAAAGAGAGTTTGAAATCAAAACTGTTTAAAGTTTAAACCGTTGGCGTTGAAGAGATTCTATCAGAAATAAAGAAAGCAATTTTTGCCAATATACGGTTATTACAATAAAACTTTTTTCTAAAACTATTTTTTTTAATACGACTACGACGATTCTGTATACGTGGTTCAACATTTTACTGTGAATTTTTACACCCTGTATGTTTGAGATAAACAGTGCAAAAATAGTTCGAAGTAATGGAATCTTCTAACTGAGATGAAATAAACACTTAACTGTGCCTATGGCTTGTCTACAGTGTAGTGGATAGGTATTTTGGGCTACTGAAAAATTAGGATCTACTACTAGAGTAGTACTGTAACACAATTTATCTTGTGACTCTTTCACTATTTATTACTAGAGGGCATTAGCTCATCGTAATTGGAAAAGTTAGCTATAGTGAAGAAAAACTTCATAATAGACAAAAAAGCGATCGTTCAAAACGTTGAAACAGAACAGAAAATTGACGAATAGTTAGACCGATACAACACTTAATACAAATAAATTTGAAACACAAAGCAGACAAACAACGCAGAAGCTATACAAACTGAAGCATTAAAGTACAAACACGTTAAAGAATGAATAAAATCTACAGTTGGAAGAAATACAACACATATAAGATATCAGGAAGCAACATATAATAGATTAATCAATAGGAAAAAGTGGCCACAAATAGAAGAGATGAGTGAGTTGGACAATGGACATGTTATGAAGCTGTAATGCCACGTATAAGAAAACAAAATCTGGGATGCAGGTAATTGCTACAAAAAAGAATGAACGAAGAGTGGATTGGAATCACTATAATAGGCGATACCTGATGTGCTTGGTTCAAATCCAAGTCGTCACATAAACATTTACATATGTACTCAAAATATAAAATCAATTTTGTCTGCATTTTACAATATATAACTTTGTACTATCTATATGGAGACATCATATTTCCGATCCTTATTTGGCCAATTCATAATAATCCCATAACAAGAATAAGGTAGAGTAATCTCTTACTATAAATATGTCCCAACTTTATTCGTTCGACAAATCGAAAACATGCACACTGATTGGAGAAATAGAGTTCTCCGTGTTAACGCATATTCCTGCGTACAAGACTGGTAGCAGGGCAACGGCGATAATCCGTTAACAATAGCCCTCATATCTACACACGAATTCTCATATATATCCACGTCAATGGACCGTAGCGGACGGACGCACGATTTAGTATAATTTTATGCCCGCTACCTGGTGGTCCGGTGACGGATGGGACCGGTAGTGGCTCGTTACGTCTCACCCATTCACGGATTATCATTCCTTTGATATCACATCTACTGGCCATACAGCCACAACCACCTCCGCGCTGCTGTGTTTCGCTCCACGGCGAGGTGTCTGGGTGCGACACCAGCCAACCATTTATCTCGTCATCTCTGAACGCCTGAACGGTGAAATTCGCGGTTCTGTAACTCTTTTGTGATCGCCGAACAAAAAAGTCTAGAGATCGGAAAGGGGATGCCATCATGCCATGGAGGAAGAATGCAAACGAAGGTTATCAAGATAAACACCTGTAAACTAAGGCTTTTGTTGGTGGTATAACTGGAGAATTCATCTGGAAACAGGGGAATATTAGTTTGGTTAATTGGATTGAGGACAGTGGTATGGGATAGCATGGTATAAGTTCTGAAACAATATTATAGAAACTGTAGGACTGATGGAAACTGTGGAAAAACTAAACTGCTTGGTAGGGAATTGATGCTCTATATTCGATAATAAGATGACTATAAAAAAAGAAACACCTGCTTGGCAGAAAGTTACAAATACATGAAAAATCATATATCATAAATAACACAGTAAAAATATACTTCATCAAAGTTGAGGCTTTGTCTACACCAGCATTTTTAAACCTTTTTACTCTTGCGGAACCCTTGACATTCGGTTGGAACCCGGCAGAACTCCAACAAAAAAATATTGGACAATGTCGTTCACTCCTTCCCAATATCATTCCAAGGAAAAACTACACCGAGAAAAATGTGGAAAGCAACTTTGCCATTTTATATCTACGGTGAAATTGCAGCACTTTTCCAGTAAAATTTCATAAATGTTCTGTAAAATTACGATGAAAATTCTGTATTTTCACAGGCCTATGTATGTGGAATATGTGAGTTCTGTAAAAATAGGTATAGCATTATACCTGTTACCAAATGCTAATTTTTCTTTCACAGCATTTTTTGTTGTAGTTTATTACATTCATTTTCTATATTTTCTATAACATTGCAGATTTTGTCCTTGTGTATCAAATTGTTTGTTCTTTTTATTTCCTCTTCAAAAGTTACAGCCCTTTCAAGTATGCGCATTCAACTAGCGCCGTTTGGCATTGAAAAATAAATAATAAGTAAAACTCACTCAGATAGACATTTACGTTCTGAAAATAAAGTTTGTGAATAAACACCCAAGTAAATATGATACCCTAATTGCAAAAGATGACCCCTATAGAACAGAATATAATAGAATAGTATTTTTGCTATCAAAACTGCACAGAACGTCATTGTTATTTTCAGTTAAAATTAGTTATATAAGAAAAGTGCTCATGTGTAGACAATGTTGAAAACTGTACTAGTACAACATAAGTATAGCGCCGACGAAAATTTTATGCTATAACACCAAATCTGAAGAAAAAAGTTAATTTTTTTTTGCGTTGTCAGACTTTTATAAGTATTTGCTTCTATTTAGAACAGTATATTGTTATTATCATTGTTATTTTCTCTTAAAATTAGTTCAATAAGATAAGTGTTCATAAGTAGATAATGGTGAAAACTGCACTAATACAAAATAATTATAGACCCAGGCAAAATTTTATGTTAAAACACCATATCAAATATGGTGTTAATATAAAAAAAGCCACAATCTGAAGGCAGAAATTATGCGTCTAGTGGAAATTATGACTCTTGAAAAATTAAATCAACACTCTCGTTTTTGTATATTTTAGAAACTGATTTACTCAAAAGCAATGTCAGATGCAACAAAAAAATATACACTAGGGTGGCTAACTGTCCCGATTTGGGCGGGGCAGTCCCGAATTTTGACTAGTTGTCCCGTCTGATGAAGTGTCAAAAACGGTTTTAATTTTTTTGAAAATGTTATTGCGTTATCCAGAATTTGTATGACACCACCCAACAAACTAATACTTTGGGTAAGAGAAAAGTGTACAATAAATACTTTGCCATCTTAAGATAATGGGCCACACGCATTCAGAAGAAAATTACTGACATATTTTCTATTCATCTATAAACATATATTAGCGTATCTTTATTTTTATATTTTTCGTTATATAGCAGGGTCAACACAGAAAAAACCTGTTTGATTTTTATCTCCCTTCCTTACGAGAGTAAAAGTTTTGAAATTTAGTTAATGATCAATTTCTTTAACAGTTTTCTTTCTTTAACAAGACGAGTCCTTCAGCCCAATATTGGGTAAAACACAAAGAATGGCATTTTATAGTCATAGCAATGCAGTAATCCCAGAAGAAATAATGATTAATCTATTGCAAACGATTTTTAAATGTGGATAGAATTTTTGATTGAGAGAAATTGAGTTTCATTGAGTTGTTTTCGAACATAGAACGTTTGTTTTGGCTGTTGTCTATCATTTTCACGCTGAAACTTTATCAAAATTGACGGGAAATTGACGGCGAAGGTGAAATAAATGGATAATAGGTTTAGCTTATCTATCTAACATCTTATAAAATACCTAGCACAATACACAACCAACCATGCCATATGATATCAGGACTATGACATATGTTGTGTACTTTATTTTTCAATTACTCATTACGGTATGTCCGAATAATCAACCCTTTTCAACTGCATTCCATAAAATAAATGATGAATTTAACTTAAAAATAATAGAAGAACACAGACCGAAGCATTGGAAATCATGATAACAATAACGATGAAAAGAGAACCACATGATCTATAAAGTATATACGACGAGTATCAATACGAAATACTATGGTTTCAGCCTCGCAAATTTCAATCCTGCTAAGGCCAAAAGTATTCTGCGGTGTCTCCTTAACCCTCCTTAAATCATCTGACCTGTAATGGACTATATATATTGAACTAGCTAATTTATAAATAATCATATTTAAGTCAGAGAATACGCGTTGAATGTCCATAGCACCTCGATTGCGGAATTAGCTTATAAGACACATTTAGCAGGATGTTTCGTACAAGGCTCATAATAACTGCGGGGCAGGCAATCCAGCCTGTCAGCTGAATTGTGACACCTTGTACGTACAATAGATATGCATTTCTGTACATATATTATTTTACTGTTAGTCTTAAGATGTTCCTAGTCAAATAAACATATAAAATCACTAGGAGTGTTTTATTGGAAGAACCTGGCACTGTACTTAGACTAAGTACATTACAGACCAGTGTTATAATGACGGAACCCTTCTCGCCCTGCTACTGAGTAAAAACCACGTTAAACTATTTGTCCATCCCCAAAAATGTTTGTGGCTACGATTACGGACAGTGTAAAGGGCGAAACATCAGTTGTGGAGTATAACTATATGTAGCAGTAAAATATTAAAGAAGAAAAAGAAGTAAATTTTTTAAGTACGTTCTGTTAATGTAGCTGCATTACAATTACAACTTCTTGTCATTGACTACTGAGTAACTGAATTCTGAAAGCATTGACAC
The DNA here is from genome assembly GCA_964023965.1 of Melinopterus prodromus. Lineage (NCBI taxonomy): Eukaryota > Metazoa > Arthropoda > Insecta > Coleoptera > Scarabaeidae > Melinopterus > Melinopterus prodromus. The sequence continues at coordinate 96,110,131 of OZ030390.1, forward strand.
TACCACCTGTACACCAACTCAAAAGGCTTCTTGCTTTTGACTCTTCTGATCAAACCAGCGTTTTCGAGGAACTGGATAGCAAGGATAGCCACAGCATCACGTGATGGTGAAGTCTTTCGCTGTCTACAAATTCTACTTTGAGGTTCTTGTAGAAGTCATCACTAATGCGTCAACATAAATTGACAATGCGCATACAAGAGCAGCTTATTATGTACCAAACTACTGCCAACAAGGGATTTCCTCTTCGAGAAATAAGCACATTTGGGACACGTACCATAGTCACAAGGTAGCATTCTTAAGCTTTACTTGGAAGCTGCTTACGTACTTCTCCAGATATCAATTCATAATCTGGTGCTCTTTCGGATTAGTATTGATTTTAATTCCGTTTTTATCTTCTATAGGTGTAGCAAGCATCATTTCCGTGCTTTCTTGGTTATTCTCGATTACAAGCATGTCTTCAAGAATTCTGAAAATCTGATTGGTGGACCCTGAATTATTGTTCTTCTCATCTTTTTAGTTCGTTAGTCTCTTCTGAGTTGTTGAGTGAGTGTTAATGACTGAGTGTGTTAATGAACATGATGAACAGAATGGTTAAGAATATCTGCAGTTGAGAGAGTATAGAAGCAGATGGTCATCTGATACGTATTGTAATTTATACAACCGTTTAACAGGAAACAAACTCGAAGTACATACATACGCAAAGTGTAAACTGTACACATAAATAATAGAATGGCCATAATAAAAATAGCGCGCGCATCTCGGTTCCCTTATTAATTGTATTTTCTTGTAGCGCGGCAAGAGATAAGAGACGGCACCGTGTACTTGTACGTGGTGCCCCTGTGGAAAAACGAGAAGGCATAATTAAGTTATGTGGCGTTACTAATCCCTGAATTAATAAACACCGTAAAGTTGCCGTGTACGTGATTCGCCGATCATATAAATTATGACGGTGGAGATCGTAAAACGGGCCGGCGATGATAGTCACCTCATTTTAATTGAACTCGCTAAATAAGCCCGCGGGCCGGACTCTTGCTAGTGCTACTGAATAACGAGATCGGATCACGCCATAAACGAATCACTGTAAACTGTTATTGCTCAATTCGAGTGAAAAAATCACTTATCGGTAAGTATGTGGAAGGAATGACAATTTTATTTTGTTAATTGGTTTAACTGTAAGTTTTATGAGATTTAATTAAGTTATCAGATTGGTTAAGTGGCAGAACTGTAAGTAGTTTTCGCAATACATGTGTCTTAATTCCAACACCTGCTGACTTTAGCCCAAAACCTGAACATGGTTGCGCAATATCTGACAATCTGATCTGATATGAATAAAAAATATTAAAGTTATCGTAAACAAACAAAAATGTTTCTTCATTTCATATGAAGGCGTTGTATATGGTGAGTGACTAGAGTCGCTGTAATCCATGCTGCATAGAGGCAGAAAAAATATTTTATACAAAAGTTGTTTTGCCCAGTATTTTATACAACGTAAAATTATTTTCACTTATCTAGGATGTTGAATTTAGGCGTGAAAAAACGATTTATTTTATAGAATGTGATTCTGTAAATGATGATTCTTTCATATCATGTAATGAATACCAAATAAGTTGTTTTTCCAACTGTGTAAAAAGGCAACTGCAGGACTATTTTAAACACAACGTGAAAACTACATTTTTCCAGAACCTGCCTTTTTAGAATCACTTGCAATCGCACAAAATGCGAAGTGTTTATATTCTATACAATATACATATTTAAACGTGCATGTCACAACAGTATTGCCAAAGGGTTGGTAATACCGTACTATTTTACTCAACGTCGCTTCCAACTTCGTCTTTGGTTTCAATTATAAGTGCGTATATACATAGGTAGACACCGTTATTACACGTTAGGCATTATTACAATTCTTTAGAATTGATCTTCGAAGTAACTAATCAGTCACTGTCAAACACTTCTATTCTGACTATTGTAATTATTAGACCTCTCAAGTTAACTGTTTAGGTTATGTTTCTATAAGTTTTTCTCTCAGTAGCTGTTGCGGGTTTATAGTGTCATTTATAATTTATTAAAAATTGTTCGCTAAAGTAGTGCAAAGTTACCCAATAAAATTTTGTAATAAATTTATTCCAACGTTACGAAGTTGATAGTTTAGTACAGTACTACCAGTACTACAACATGGTACCCGCAAAATACCATAGATTTAAATTATAGTAACCACAAGTTCTAAATTTATGTAATGACGCAAAGTAGAAAAATTGTATAACTTGTTTTATAAGACATCTTGGCGCATTCGTTCATTTCAGGCACTCGTCGCTAGCGCTCCTCGTGCCCAAAACAACTTATGCGCCAATTTGGCATTTTGTAAAACTTGTATAATAATATACTATTTTGCGGACATTGTCTTTGTTAGACAATCCCTAAAGCCAGTAGATGGTGATGTTGTTGTTTGACAATTTAATACTGTATACCGGGTGTTTCTCACATTCATATTTTAACATTTTTAAATGGCCTTTTTGGAGTTTTATAACTGGATTCGCTCCATATTATATCTACCATGTCATACACATAATGTGAATTGTTGTTGTGGTAACCTTAATACTGCCCTGTATACAAGGCATTTGGTAGTTTGAGGTAAAGTGTTGAAGAGGTGATAGAAGAGGTAATTTAGAACATATTAGCCAGATTTTAAATTTTACATGAGTTATTTTGCCATTTTTGCAATCGTATGTCAAACGAACCCGAGACCTAAAAACTTCAAATTACTACCAAAATGATGCATATTATCCGAATTTTAAATCAGAATAATGACGTATTTTAAATCAATTAACAAAGACAGTATCAACGAGAAATTGTAGGTTGTGTTTTGTACTGAATACAAATCCGTTCACAAAAGTTGCTCATCGAGTCAGGTTTTGGCGCTTCATGTTTGTTTTACTGTATGCCCGTTTGCGCAATATCTTAATAAGTGAATAAATTTTTACGAGAATCCCTTTAAAGGTACACTGATTATGGTTTACCTCGGGGTACAACTGAAGTATCACGGTCTCCAAGTATATTCGCTCTACGTTTGCAAAAATGGGATGACATACATAAATTGCGTAGTATATTGATAACCGTAATGAATAAACCTAGTAAATGTGTTATAAATGGCCTCTTCTATAACCGTTTAAATGTTTTACATAAAGCTACCCAACACATTGTATACAGAGAAATATTTAGATACTAAATAGCATAGTACACTTTAAATTGCAAATATTACAAAAGCTAGTAAAAATAGATATAAGCCATACTAAATATTAATTAAAATAAACTTAAGGGAGATTTTAATTAGTAATTTTTCAATACATCAGCATCTAGCTATGGTTTTAGTCCTTATGTGAAAAATTTTTTTGTTCTAGAACATAATGGACAAAAAACAGCATTGTATAAAATCACAATTGTTGAAGATATATTGTTTCAGGCTTCATTGTAAAAAACAAATTTTACTTGAATCTAACCACGTGTATCGATAGAGTACCACCGAAACATCAAGATTTAACAGGTTTTGCATATTTGCTCATTTCCTGTTGTGAAAAAGCACCTTAAGGGCGAAATGACTGACAATGTGCATTATTTTAATACAAAAATTTATTTTTGTCGCATTGTTGAAATATTCTTAAAACATTACGAAAATAAACAATTTTCAAACGAATACCACATACTCGTCGCTGTACTACTTACCAAAAACCAGTTGTATGCGAGATTCTAAATGCACTAAATAACAAAATAGCTAGGATTTGTACGATACATGATAACAAAAAATATCCTTTGTTTTATCGTTTTACATGACAATAAAATTAAAGGATTTATTTGTTTATTCTGGGAATTCGTAAGAATTGTTAATGATCAATTTTACGATAACAACAACACCTTCTATCGTGTATTGACGCACCGGCGTGCTTATTGCAATAATAACTGTAAAAATATAAAAAGTTAAAGATATGTTGCTATGTAGAAAATAATGAAAATGTACATTTGTTTATTTAGAAAAGAATGGTGATTTATTACGTCCTGACACAAAACATCTAGCTTTGTCATGTATGCAATATTGTAGTGAAAAACAATTCTTGTAATTAGGTTACTTGTAAAGAGTGTATTTTATTATAGTAGGTTTATTTTTAATTTGCCATATAATAGCGTATTATTCCTCTTCAACACAACATTTATCCGATTATTCACGAGCTAATTAAAGATATAAAGCGTATTTTCTTCGCAATAAAACTCGCATAAGTGGCTTTAAATCCCTCCGGTTCCCAACACGTGTTCATTCTATAAATAATGTACATAATTCTTGTTATTGTTTATACTCATGGCGGGTAATATTATCACAATTTTTATGTTGAACGATCTCAACCTACAAACGCGGGCACGCATAATCTTTCTACAAATAACAGAGAGTTATACACACGTTTTCCAGAAATGTCGAGGAAGTGTATAAAGATATGGAAGAGATATGACGTATAAATTCAGCACTTATATTAGGTTTAATTGTATTTATTTCATGGTGTAAGCGTACTGCAGCGCCTTATGTTACATTATGGTGTCCTTGTTAGATACTTTAGTTTGATAAACCATTGTAATGTAGAACTTGCTCGCTCGTGCTTATAACATTACATTATATTTTAAGTTAACTTGTGTTTGTGTTAATTTTGTACAGGTATTATCATAAGTTTTGCAACTTGTTCTTTTAGACAAATTCTAGTCTTTATAATAAGATTTTTTCATGTTCAATTAGTCGGAGTGCATGTTTTGAAATATACCTAAACCAGTTATTGACTTACAAATGCTAATGGACAAGAATTAATTACAAAATCGCCCATAAACAACTAATTGTAATCATAATTGCAATCTTCCTGTCATTTACCTGCTCTTGTAACTTATGTAGTTTTACACTTCCCCTACAAGCTGAACGAATTATGGAAACATGCAAATGTTGATCTATAAATTACAATCGTACTGGGTAATAAATACCCGTATGTATAGTATGGCTATGTAGGTTGCTTAAGTTGATAAATTAGCACCCAATTAAAGATATTGTTGCTCTGACTACGTCCGTTTTAGAATTGTGCAGGTACCAGTCAAGCCGTGTTTACATAGTGTATGTTGGTGTACTCCGCCCGCATTTGCAGCTTCGATTAGTTATGTTATGTTTTTGCTAAATGTCTTTCGGAATAACGTGAATTGACGGTAGAAGTCTTTCAAGAAAGTTTTTTTTTTATTCTTATGGAATTTTCAAATGTTATCAGACAGCAGCAAACAAGTAAAAAAATATTTTTTTCAGACCACCATAATATCCATTATATTTTGATTTGCATGAAGTTAGTGATGATAATGAATTATTGTTAGACCTCAATGACAGCACTACAGATAATGAAGAGTGCAAAGGTGAGCTACTAATTGATTTCTTACCTACATCTTATTCTTTCCTGAGTGATTTTGGATCGTAATACAGTAAATGTGTGTATGTAAATGTAGTCAGTAGTTCCAATTTTGGTGGTTTTGCTGGAATTGCACAAATCGTTCGAAGTATAGAATAAATACATCACAATTCAAACAGAGAATACAGACTATTCCGTTTGGATCCAGAGTTCACTGCAGCAACTACGTCAATATCATTCACCCACAGATTTCGGGCATACATAATATTGTTAAATAATACTAAATCCCAAAGAAAATATTTATGTTGCCATTGCAGAAGGATTATGCAAGTGTTACCACGCTGAATGCTATTCTATTAATCAAATACAAATGAAACAAAAAAGAAATGAGATTATATTTCAACGTATCGAGAAATCTGGTTTTGATAAAAACGCGTTTAAAGCATTTCATGTTGATCCTATGCGATATTTGTTAGATTGTTTAAGTAAAGTTATACCTAATTATATTTTCCATTGTTTAGAAGCAAAGTCCAAACCCATAAATTTAATGAGCATTGTTCGTAAACATCGTTCCAATAAATCCTGTGATGGCAGTTCTTTGTAAATCGGCTTTATAAGTTTATTGTACACTTTATTGTCAAGAGGTGGTTTATCGTGAGTAAACTCCAGCGATCTTCAACCTGCTTCGTCTTTACGCCATTTTCACCAACTGGTTGGACCAGGAATAGAGAATATTTGCTGATGATATTGTTCAGTTGAATTGAAATGCGTGAATGATGCGCACAGGGCATTGCCTGAAGCAGTAATCTCACTCTAGAACAAGAAAAAGTAGCCGCTTTTGTAGGTATTTTTTTACAATATAGTACATGAATTACAAAATTTCTTTAAAGCCCTTTATTGTTCATATTTTGAGGAATATCCACAACAACAAAAAAATAAAAATAAATAAAAATTTAAGCGTTAGAGGACATCAAAGGCAACCTCTTCCGGCGGACAGGGTTGCACGACCGGAAAGATTTTGCACGCAGTTTTTCACTTAGCTAACAAAAAAGAAATTGATTGATTCTATACAAGATTCTCTCGGGAAGTACATACGGAAATTAAAACATTCCACTTTAAAACAAAATGGCGCACGTTTGAACACAAATGATCACTTTTAGGTATAAAATTAGGTTAAAAATGGTTTATAACAAAACAAATTTCGAACTTATCGTAAAATCCGTATGTACTTCTCTAGATATTGTAGTTCTGAAGCTGCATCTAAAATTTCAAGTGAATTGACGGAGATCAGTTATCTTTCCGGTCAGTTTGAAAAATGCGGCTTTGAGAAAACACGGTTTTAAGTATTGCGTAACTTTGATGTATCGAATTGTTATATTTTACTATAGTCGGCAATGTCTGGACCATATAATTATCTTTTGAAATTATTATTTTCCTCCTCTTGTTTCTCACCGAAGGCTCTGAAAACATGATGCGCCGTGCGTCAGCCTTCGCGCAGAAATTATTGCTGTTTGGCCCGTCGCTCATACATAATACCTCCATAATCTTCATAAGGCTGGATAATGCATCATTGACAACAGATATGGCTAAACTTGCTGCAATATCCACAATTACTTTACCGCTTGAAAGTGAAAATGAGATCACCAAGTGGACAATTCTCGTGCTGCGGCATGTCATCGGTCAGAATGTATTGAGCAGTGTCGTCCAGATCTATAATCTTCACACATTACAACTTCTGATATAGCAGAAAACACAGCAACAACGTTCAAAAAATGATAACTAAACGTCATCCACTTCAACGTTGTGATAATCTTCAACCGACATTACTTTTTTGCTGGTGTGGACTGTGGATACGATCAGGCAGAGGCTTTTTTCTTGCTGTGTTTCCTTCTTTTCCGAAAAGCATCGTACAATGTCAAAATGCTTGTTATTGGTTGCTAAACTATAACAAATTTTTAAATCTGTTAAATGTATCTCGATTTTTTTAGCTGGTGTAAGCATTTATATAACTTTTCTTAAATAACTTCTGGAAACCTTTCTCTATTCTCTTTTATAGATTTGCTTGGAGAATGCATACGTATCTATTTGGGCATTTAATCGTTTTGGTATTACGGATTTGTCATATTCAAGATGTAAAAACCACTCTCACAGTCTGCATAGGATGTTTGTAATGTCCACATGATATCATAACAGAAGTGACATATAGTAACGTTAGACACAAAGTAAATTTAGCTTACAGAAAAGGTAGTTGATCAATCAGCAATAAAAGAATTGATATACCAAGGATAGAAAGGAATGAGATTTTACAAGAGGACCACTAGAGAGTGAAGATCGGTGGTTGGTAAAGAAGAGCAGTCAAACAATGGATACACAACATTGTGACTGAGGACAGTAACATATTACGTAAAGCCCGTACTGTTTGTAGGTATATGTACGATCTATAATCAACAAAAGCACGTGGTGAACTGCATAAATGCGTAAATAAAAGTGGAAGATAAACTTCTAAATCTATAAAAAGTTGAGGCAACTGGATGAAATCGAAAAACAAACATAAAAACTGTATCCCACAATAAGACATAAAAAAATAACATCGGTTGTTCGGTGTGAACAACACTTGAGGCGAACAAAAGTAGCGTCTGGAAAAGTGGAATAGGTTTATGGCCGCGCACTTGGTAAATCACACAGGTCTCGATTTCATCTAAACAAAAGAACAGCGAGCGGTTAACTCCTTCTCACTGACCAGGGTCAGCTATCTAAACGACAATCAACTGCTGCTTTGCATGGGACTTTGTGATGTTAATGCAGGCCACTACACCTGTATAGGTATAGCTAGCTATACGCTCCGCTCGCCACTGCTGCCAACCCAACCTACCGCCCATCCACGGCGCTCCACATAATCGTAATAATAATAATAATGCGATTAAGTTGGTCATCTTGTTATTATATCTGCGGCCGGACGAGATGGATCTTGTTATTGTACACATGTCGTTTAGTTATGCTGCCTAATAAGACACAATTGTCCGACCGTTCTTGTGTTGGTGGGCCTCTATCTTCTCCGCGGCTACCGGTTCTACGTGATGCGACCCACAAAGGGCCGAAGAGCACACCATCCTTCGCCCGTAATATATAAACATGAATTATTCTGGTAGATAAACGGCGTGTTCGACTATCCGGTAGACGTGCACAAAGAAATGAAGAAGCGATAAGGACTCGGACGTGAAAAGAATCGTATTTCTCCGGGCGATGCTGGTGCTACTGTTTTGTAACAGAAGGAAAGATGCACCATAGCTCCTCCGCACTTACGCTGCAAACTAATGCATATAGGAAGGTGATGCGTTATCGCTGAAATGGGTTAGAGGAGGTATTATTTCATTGTGTGTTGGTGGGCGATAAGTTTCGACAAGTTAGAGGTTATTGTGGGGTCTATTATGGTCCTGGAAATATTGTTAATTGATCGTTTTTGTATTTAAATGAGCCTTACAGTAAATGATCCTTGTTTTTTCGTTCTAAATTTAGCACTTTTAGATAGGAAAAAATTCAACATTACAACCGTGATAGAAAGGTTTACCCACCACCAAATGCCAGTCGGCAAATACCCAACTACCTTCAATCAAATTAAGGTTGTGGTTCTTGGTACAATTTTTGACGCTGATTACGCCTGTATAATTTGAATTTACTTTTCTGGAACGGTTCGGCAGTTATTACGTTCCCAATTTTCAAAAATGATGGTAAAAACACCAATTTTACCATGTTAGAAACTTTGAACACTAGCTGTGTCCGATCTAATCGACCGATGTTGACAGTTCAAACGGTATCGGATGGGAAATTGGCCGAGGAATTCATTTCTGAAAGCCGCGTTGCTCTAAGGTGCGCGGTTCGCGAGAAAAACGCGATAAACCGCGGAAATTATAGTTTCCCACTTTCTGGCCGAACAGTACACGCTACGGGAAAACCGACCTAACCGTTGAATTCAGCACATCCCAATGCATAGGCATGACTACATTAGAACGCTCTATCTCTCAAAAAGTTATAATTGTTTTTTCGTTCTAAATTTAGCACTTTTAGATAGAAAAAAATTGAACATTGCAACCGTTGGTGATAGAAAGGTTTACCCACTACCAAATGATAGCTCTCGTTGAGTCTATCAAAAATATGTATACTTTCATATGCCTAAGATTTACCATTTTCATGTTATGTGGTCCATTTCGCATATTTTTGTATTATTTGAAAAACCGTAATTTCAGCACAACTCGGTAACCACTAGAGACAGAGACTTTTCCTATGTAAATTTGTAATCAGCGCACTCATTTTAGTAAGATAGCAAAGCTTTCATGTTGATCCAGGTCCTAGTTTTAGAGATAGGTGTGCCAGTTCAAAATTAAAGTTTAAAATGCGTGATTTTTTACAAAATTTTAGCCAGTCGGCAAAAACTCAACTACCTTGAATAACATTAAGGTTGTGGTGCTTGATACAATTTTTGACGCTGATTGCGCCGGTATAATTTGATTTTACATATTTGGAACGGTTCGGCAGTTATTACGTTCCCAATTATCAAAAATGATGCTAAAAACACCCATTGTACTATGTTAGAAAATTTGAACGCAAACTGTGTCCGATCCAATCGACCGATGTTGACGGTTCAAACGGTATCGGATGGGAAATTGGCCGAGGAATTCATTTCTGAAAGCCGCGTTGCTCTAAGGTGCGCGGTTCGCGAGAAAAACGCGATAAACCGCGGAAATTATAGTTTCCCACTTTCTGGCCGAACAGTACACGCTACGGGAAAACCGACCTCACCGTTGAATTCAGCACATCCCAATGCATAAGCATGACTACATTAGAACGCTCTATCTCTCAAAAAGTTATAATTGTTTTTTCGTTCTAAATTTAGCACTTTTAGATAGAAAAAAATTGAACATTGCAACCGTTGGTGATAGAAAGGTTTACCCACTACCAAATGATAGCTCTCGTTGAGTCTATCAAAAATATGTATACTTTCATATGCCTAAGATTTACCATTTTCATGTTATGTGGTCCATTTCGCATATTTTTGTATTATTTGAAAAACCGTAATTTCAGCACAACTCGGTAACCACTAGAGACAGAGACTTTTCCTATGTAAATTTGTAATCAGCGCACTCATTTTAGTAAGATAGCAAAGCTTTCATGTTGATCCAGGTCCTAGTTTTAGAGATAGGTGTGCCAGTTCAAAATTAAAGTTTAAAATGCGTGATTTCTTACAAAATTTTAGCCAGTCGGCAAAAACTCAACTACCTTGAATAACATTAAGGTTGTGGTGCTTGATACAATTTTTGACGCTGATTGCGCCGGTATAATTTGATTTTACATATTTGGAACGGTTCGGCAGTTATTACGTTCCCAATTATCAAAAATGATGCTAAAAACACCCATTGTACTATGTTAGAAAATTTGAACGCAAACCTGTGTCCGACCCAATCGACCGATGTTGACAGTTCAAACGGAATCGGATGGGAAATTGGCCGAGGAATTCATTTCTGAAAGCCGCGTTGCTCTAAGGTGCGCGGTTCGCGAGAAAAACGCGATAAACCGCGGAAATTATAGTTTCCGACTTTCTGGCCGAACAGTACACGCTACGGGAAAACCGACCGCACCGTTGAATTCAGCACATGCCAATGCATAAGCATGACTACATTAGAACGCTCTATTCCTCAAAAAGTTATAATTGTTTTTTCGTTCTAAATTTAGCACTTTTAGATAGAAAAAAATTGAACATTGCAACCGTTGGTGATAGAAAGGCTTACCCACTACCAAATGATAGCTCTCGTTGAGTCTATCAAAAATATGTATACTTCTATATGCCTAAGATTTATTTTTATTTATTTTCATGTTATGTGGTCGATTTCGCTTATTTTTGTATTATTTGAAAAACCGTAATTTCAGCACAACTCGGTAACCAGTAGAGACAGAGACTATTCCTATGTTAATTTGTTAATCAGCGCACCCATTTTAGTAAGATAGCAAAGGTTTCATGTTGATCCGGGTCCTTGTTTTTGAGATAGGTGTGCTACTTCAAAACTATTGTTTAAAATATGTGATTTCTTACAAAATTTTAGCCAGTTGGCAAAAACCCAACTACCTTCAATCAAAGTAAGGTTGTGGTTTTTGGTACAATTTTTGACGCTGATTACGCCGGTATAATTTGATTTAACTTTTTTGGAACAGTTCGGTAGTTATTACGTTCTCAATTATCAAAAATCTGATGTGGCGAGGCACATGACTTTATCATACAATATATAATGTTAATAGTTTAGCTGCATGAGAATCTATTTTATTGAGATAAATCGTAGGTATTGTCAAAGCATCAGCATTTGACACTACCTACACTACGTCATTAGAATAATAGCTGTTTATGTTTTAGGCAGCAGTGACATCAACGTTTTTTTGTGTTGCTTTTTAAGAAATATGTATTTAAAAAAATAATATCTAAAATATGGTTATATTTCTGTATAGGAAATGTTAGGTTGGTACCACTTTGACGAAACGTCAAGATTAAAAAGCTATTTCAAATTCTGACAGATTTATATTTGTTCATGACACCGTAAGTGTCACATGCGTACCAACATACTAAAGTAAAACTACACTCATCGCTATACTTTATTTACAATTTTCTCAATTTATCGTTTTTAGAATTAGATATAACACCGGGTTTATATTTCTTATCAACAAACAATCAAATTGGTGATCTTATTTTATTTCAAATTTGTATTTTGTACTTCGTTCCATAGCGGTTCTCCAACCTCTGATGAAATCAGCTGATATCGAGTGTGACAGCACAAGAAAATGTTCGTCAAAATTCTGGCTACTATGTAGCTTCATATCAATGCAGATGCGACCGATCTCGATCAAATAGGATTTGCTCTTGCAGCTAAACTATTAATTTTGCAATTTGCAAAATACTTGAAAAAGGCTTAGAATAAACTACCAGTTCCTTTGGACCCTTTGGAAAATAACTTCGATGGAATAGTAGAAAATTGTCAAATAAAAGCTTATTGTGTACCAGGCCGAGAAATTATTACCAGTGTCAAATATCCTTTGTGTAATATTCGATTTAAATAATGTCTCCGTATGAGAATTAGGTTAGATTAAAAGGAATTTCTATTTGAAAAAGTTATATTCATGTAACGCACATGTTATTAAAAGTAAATCCTCTCATATAACTTTATCGATTTCTCGACGCGATTCCAAACGAGAATGGGGAGAAACAGCCTTTCATAAATTGATTTTCCCGGGTGAAAGGACCAAAAGGATCTGTACGGACACATTGACGCGTTAAATCTGTTCCAGCCCTATTGTATACCGCGACAATATTGTCGACTTTTTGATCCGATTTGTCAGATAGTTCTGTGGGTGGGTCAGGAAGCTCTGATCCTTTTTCTATATCGCCTCCACTCGACCACCGGAATACTTCTCGATCGCCCATAGACCAACATACCAAAACCCCTCTGGACCACTGGACACGATGGCCAATATAATCCGATTTTCTTTCGAACCTCGCCGGACATAATGACGAAAATAACACATGTGACAGCATACGTGGCCGTTTCGCCTCTCTGCGAAGGGTGTCTTACTGTCAACGTGACAATTGTTCGCCGTTGTTGCGCGTTTTGCGGATCCGCTCGGCTGGAAAAGGCGCATTCCCCACTATGGAGAGGATAAGCGCATTACGTTTGAGGGACCCTGCTCCAAATAAACACAACTGGTTCCCTGTGATTGTGTTAATGAATTGGCGAACTGTGGACAACTGACGTGAAGTTGTAGCGGCTCTATTTTTGAAATGTTGCTCTTGAGCTAATCCATGTCAGATCGATGGTTAACAAATTTCTTTCCGGTCGGAACCCTTATTGTACGGTTTGCCGTTCGATTTTGTTGTTTGGGCGTAAGCCTGTTAAGATCAGACCTCCGGGAAGGTGACAGGTATAGGGTTATTTGAATTGAAGGGAGACCACCAGTTCTGGTGTTGGGGTCTTCATATAAACTATGAACTAAGGCTCACAGGTTTGGGCCATGTTTACATAACTGAGATATGATCATAATCCTTTCCGACGTGGTTAATTTGCGTTAAGGTAATGGTTATCCTTTGAGTAGGTCTTCAGACAATCTGCTCCATGTATGCCTGCATTGCTCTTTCATGAGTAGTAGGAAATTGTGAAAAAGTATGCCTGATTTTGGATCAATTGCAAAAGACGGTAATGTTTTTATATTTAACCAAATGGAGCAATTTTAGAAACTGCTAATAAATCATTTAGGAACATTTATTCCATTATCAAGCATTTACTTCCAACTTAGAGAGATAAAATTACACAAAAGATATTCTTTTTCACACAATATTTTTGATAAAATACTAATCACGGAACTAAAATTACCAGAACTGGTAAATTCTCCTTTCTATAGTCTCCAAATTTTCTCAATAATCACCAGATGGATTCTTAGGAAGTACTGAAAAGTGATTTTCCATGTCACTGAAGTGCTGAATGTAGTATCTTTCAATGATTTAGTTTAGCAACTAATGGTTTTAATCTAATGAAAATAAAAACGTATTTTAGAATATACATTTTCGTGGTGACTTATATTAAAACTTAAACGTGTTCTACATTGGTTTGTGACGCAACGATAGTGACGATGAAAAAAATTTTCATTTCAGAAAATTCCGAATATATTTCCGAATGTTTTTCCAACGTACCTTTGTAGTTGTTCTTGTAATTTAAAGAAAAACAAATCACATACGTTAGGGTGGTTCTTGCTTTTCAACTTTCAACTGTTTTCTTAACACTCTGAATAGTTTCTTTTATATGCATAGATGAATACATAATAGCTCGTATTCTAAGGGTCACAAAAAAAAACGGTTGTATTTTTTCTATATAAATAGGTGGTCACTAACCGAACAAATATCTATGCAAGTATGCCAAACATTTGTAATTTGCATAGTTATTATTTCTTGAATTGAGTGCTACACATAGAGAAATTTATGGGTGGCTCAACAAAATCGTTGTTTGAATAGATAAAAATATATTTATTTGCAATCAACAATGCTTATTTGAGTCAAAAAGCTTCTACTTTGTGTAAAGTACTTTTTTTTTTCACTTAAACGTTGTACCCATTAAATATACAATTTCATTTAAAATTTAGTAGAAACTTTTGTTTTTCTTACGGATGCCATATTGATTTTATACATGTTTGGATTCATCATTTCATTCTGAGTAATTTGGTATGCCACATGCCATATTCTGATTACAATAAGATAATAGAAACTGAAAATTAAAGAAAATTCTACACTTCGAGAGTTGCTGAAAATCGCAATGTGCCTTGGACAACGTTTTGTTAAACAATACGATACCCATCTGTACACATCTGTTGAAAAAAATTGGTGAAAACATTTACAGAATTTATAAAAAAATATTATGGTCCGATGAAACATATTTTTCTAACTGCGGTGTTTTTAACTGAAACGAACTACTGGGCCCGCAAAATCAGCACCTTTTTGTACCGCGCCATAATCGGATGCGGTTTGTTTTTAATGTATGGTGCGGTATAGTGGCCAACTGATTAACCGGACCAATTTTTTATTACAAAAACTTAACTTCGGAGATGTATCGGCAATATTACTGTCTGAAGACGTGGAAGAAAGAATGGATACTGTTAGCCTTACGATAAGGTATATGGTTCCAACAAGACGAAGCAAGTGCACATAATGCCCGAATTGTGAGGAACTATTTAGACATACACGGAGAGTAATTGCTACTTATTTAGAAGTATCATGGCCACCAAGATTGCCGGATCTTACTCCTTGTGATTTTTATCTATGGAATGACTTAAAAATAAGATGTATGGTGTTTATAATTTTGGAAACATTGGGGAGTTACGTGACACCGTCATCGCCGCTTCCAATTTGATTGACAGAAAAACCCATATCACCACATTACGGAATGCTGTGAAAAATGCCTCCGTGAAAATGGCGAGAATTTTGAAAAGATTTTTTAGTTTGTTAAAATGTTGTTACTTTTATGTTGTGTCGTTAGAAAAAATAAATACTATCCGAAAGTTTACAGTAACTTGATTATGGGCGCATAAATACTGTATCAGTCGAATGCGTTTTTAATGGCACCATGCCATTTTCAGATATTAAAGAAAAACTCCAATTTTGTCGGCTTATTGTGTGGGACAAAAAGGTGCCTTTATAATGTCAAAATTCTTTTTTGATGGAATCACAAATAAAGTTATGACCATAATTAAAAAATGATATTTTTTGGTTTTTTCAAAATAGCTTGGAAACCATTTGGATTTCAACTGTTTTCTGAATAGACTATAAAAGAGCACATAAATATGCACTACTTTGCCCATAACCGACCATCTATCTCTAATAATAACAAAAGTACCCATGCAATCCAACGTCCCGTGAGACACACTGTATTTGTGTCTATTCAAAATAACGATTCATTACACTTAAATAAAATTTGCACAGTGTCGGATTTGTTTCCGATTTGCAGATAATCGATCTTAAAGACTTTTAGCAAAGATGTCTAACCTTACAATAAAAAAGTCTTACTTTTAAAAAGACAAAAAGCTTTTGGTTGTAAAACAGCTCTTCAGATACCAAACAAAACTTTTGCAAAGTTGGTATACCAATATCGTATTCCAACTTTAACTCATTTCATTCACTTCTTTGTGTAAAGTTTTAAATGAAGCGTATTTGGTACGAAAAGGATCATACTTTTCCCATGTTGTTAAAGTTGGTACCTGCACCACCAATTTGTGGTCCAACGGGAAAGCGATAACATTACTATAGATCTTGAAGTTTGTTTTTTATACAGTTGGTCCATTTTAATCTTAACATTTGATTACTTTGAAAAGTACGCCTCCTGCACAAAACTTCTGTTGAGTTCAATTGTCATCTCTAGGTATTTTTCATATTTGTGATTAGACGACTGATTTGACATTAGGATAGAAAATCAGGTAGTCACCATAAAACTTTATCAACTTTGCCAAACAAAAAAATTTGTTTTTAAATAATTTAATAATTAATGCACCCATTTTGGATATACGCAGTGTACAATTTATTATTTTTCAGGAAGCTGTGTTCTATCCCTGCATACTAATATCCTGAAATATTCCAAACAGATTTGTATAATTGACGCAGACGTTTCCTATTTCCCATCCAATCTCTTCAACATTTTAGCTAAATTAAAAGGACAACGAAGGATTAAGTTTATCTATCGGCTTCGGAGCGGAACACGCCCAGTATCAATTTAATTATTGATTCTGGCGGCGACTTGAAAAGAAAGGAGGAATTGGAAAAAAAGCCGTTCGGAACGGTCAGATAGGGGAACCGGAAAACTAGCCATTATACGGTGGGATCGCCTTATTTAAGCGGTGATAGCGCTAATGCTTCCGCCATTAGTCAGCTGCTGTTAACGAGGGTAACCGATCCGTCGATACGGACGTCCTCCTCCAGAACGAAAGATAAATTCACCGCGGTATCGACCCCCAAATTGACGAAGTTAATTATGGACCCACAGCCTCACCTCGATGGTACGCTAGAATGCTTGCGGTAAAGATTCAGAATCATTTTTGAGTTTCACGTCAAATTATTTTTAGTTGTTGGTTTACAAGTTTTAACTTACTGTGTTGTATTCTAACTTGTCATACTCAAAGATGAATCTGCATCAAAAGATGTGTTTTGCTGTACAAGATTAGTAAAAAATAAAGTTAAAAAAGGATCATAATTACATTCAAAACGCTGCAGTGAATTTACGTAATTATGAATATAAATATAGTACGCGTCAAATGCCCACATCTTCATATAAAATTCAATTTTTGTCTATCTATTGTTTTTTGACTTATGACGTCATCGACATATCTACTAAATGGTTACTCCCAATTTTTGTTGTTGATTTTCAAATTTTCCTTCCCTTTCAACGAATTGTCAAAAGACAATTGAAATTTAGGAATGTTTTGACTGCTATATATGAATGGAATATGAGTCGTCGCTGTATTTGTGCTGAATACGAATCCAAACTCAAAAGTATTCTATCATGCCTGATTTCGAAAACTTAGGTCAAACAGTCAAGAAAAGAGATTTTGGTATTTTTTGCTTTATTTATATCGGGTTAAGAAACTTCAAAAGCAAGTTAAAGTAATCTTGTAGTTTCACCTGAAATCTTGTGTTTCTTTACAAAGTTTTGTTGAGGTACTGAGGACATTTCTTTAGCAGCGTACAAGTACAAATAGTTTCTTTTGCGACTGGATTCATATGCGATGCAAACACAAATCTATCACATTCCATTTCAAAATCCATGGTTCACATAGTGGGCAAAAGATCATTGAATTCAGGATTTTTATGCTTATGTGGTTTTCAAGATAATACTACTGCAGTTGCTTTCTACTAAAACTAAACTTAACTGTACAAAATATATGAAAGATGTTAAAATACTAAAACATTAATTTTCAATTACACAAAGCATGATGTAATACTGGTGTAGTCGAGCCAATATTAATAGAGAGCTGAGAGAAATAGAGATAGTTACGATCCGTATTTTCCTGCAATTTACGTGTAGGTGGCGTGCAACAAGTTTTAATTCAACCTAACAAAATAAAATTTGGATAAATATGCAAATCTTTTGCCGGAATTATCTGGAAATATAATTAAACATTAAACATCAATTTAAGACGCATATTTTAGGCGCATTACTAGTTGAGTTATTTGCATTTTGTTACTTTGTTTTTAATTTATGTGAAGTTGGTAATAAAACCACGATATAATTAAATACCTATATTCCGATAATTCTACTTAAGTTGGCCCAACATAGCTATGCATGGAGATTGCATGTTATTTTGTCAAAACTGTTGTCAAAGTAATCAATAACTATACATCCATGGTAACTTTTTATTTGGTATATAAATATAAAGTTCTATTTTGTCTGTTCCTCATGTTCTTAATTTCATATCTCATTTTTATGTAAAGAACATCTGAAACCCTACGTTCGTTAGTTCCAAAGCGTTCTCTGGCTTATATAAAAATAAACTTACCCAAACATATAGTCTAAATTGGGGTGTATCAAAATTAACCCAACATGGACCGGGCACCCACATACCGGGTGATTACCGCCATAGGTACTCCCGTTTTTTATTTATTTATGTCGGTGGATAAATTAAATTATGAGAACTGCTATTAAATGAAATATGCAATTTTTTGGGATACTTTTCAGGTTAATATGACTTCCGGTTTTTCCGGAAATGACGTCATGATTAAAATTCTAAATGACACTTCATATTATTTGTGTGATTCAATGGCAATTTTCAATCAGGGTGACATTCTGAACACAAAAACACGTCGATCGTCAATTTTCATCACCAAAGCAAAGAAAAAACACCTTTTTTGTTTATTAATTTTGGTGGCTATGAATTTGTGAAAATAGTCGAAAATTGTCAATTAAACGCTACCTAAATCGATTTTGGCCGATATTGTGTTACCGGCACCCGGTCCTCTTTTAACCACTATTATTTACAAACTTAGGGGTGTCGGTATTAAGTAGTTGTAAATGTAGCACGTCTTTAAATTAGAGTGTGTGTCGGAATTGTGTACATGGTTAGAACTCATACATATAGCTCTATTGATGTCTTTACACACGACAACAACACTAGCAGTAGAGAGTAGAGATTGTGGCATTAATACACCACCTTTGGAGATATCAGATGAACGCATGCCATCTCCAATAAAAAAATCATTATTCTGGAAACGAAACTATTATTCTGTAACATTATTATCTAATGTGTTGCCTTTTCCTGTGCACTTTATGAGTGCATCCTAAACGTTGCATTATCTCATCCCAATCTTAAGATTTATATATATGTAATCCATATTTAAAAAAATATTTTATCCTTTAGTAAAACTATTAAAAAAACCTTAAATCTTTTTGCGGGAAACCCAAATATTTTTCAGAAGGGTTTTTTGGTGGTTAATGTTAATATATGTGGCATATTTTGATTTTCCAAAAAAAAGCTTTTGATACACCCACACTGTAATTGTATATTTACGGTACGTACTTATTTTCTTTCTTTTTCGCCATAGGGATTGTTATTGTCATCACCAATTTTGACTGATTGTTCAATATGATCTCTTACTTTAACTTGTTTATTTCCAGTCCGTCCAACGCGGTTAAATGTCTTTAATTTATGGTGCAAAAATATAATTGAACTTAACTCTGAAACTATGGTCTGGCTAAACTATGGGATTCTATGGGATTGACGGTGATTTATGACGTTGTCAGAAAGAATACTAAAGAGGGGTAGCGATCTACTAATTAAGGGGTTCGACCTACAACAGTTAGAGCGGTAAGCTACCTGACCCCGGAGTAGACAGTCCCGAGGGCTAATAGGGCCGACCTTTTACAAAAAAAAAAAAACGAGGAGGGTGGACAGACGGATTTTACGGCATAACATTCCGCCGGGGATATCATCGGAATAATAACAACAAAAAGCTACTGTGAGAAAGGAGTCGACACCAATTTTGAATGACGAAACACGTTCATCTCGTGTTTGGGGAGATCGTACACGTTGGCAGGTAAAAGGAAGGCATTCGCGTCTAACCATAATTTATGCTCTTACAAAATATTCGTGCATTGTATTTCTGTACAGGATGAATAAATATTTCGATATTAACGTGAAATGAAAGGATTATTTTTTTCTATTTGAGACGTTCGATGATTAATATTGGCTGGATGTACGATTTTGTGAGGTAATTGAGTTATTTATATATTCTTGATCAGCACATACATTTCTCTATTAGCAAATTCCCTGCAAGATACACTGAGGAAGATAATAAACAACAATACAAATGTGGCTCCATGTAAGACAGTGAATATCAGGTGCCAAGGATTGTCTGTGACTTGTCATTACATGAGTGTTCGACTTTATAGTGGCAATGAGTATGATTATCATTACCTTCACATTACCATTTTGTTAATTCAAAATATTTAACCTAAAATTAATAATGCTGGTTTAAAATTACCCATTTGTTGACTTAGTTGGTGAGTTAGTTCTTTTTTGAATAGATGTTTAGCTATACTGAAAATTTTTTCTTCATGTTTTCATATTATTTTGTCGTAGCGAGTATTGACCATAGAAATTTCCACCTTCAAACATAGAACAAAAAATCAATAATTGTCACATTTTTGCTTCATCTAATATGATTTTATAAATATTTCGTTGCGAAAAGCATTTTGTTTGCGTATCTGTAAAGTAATGTTTCATCATCATTCGTTTGTTCGTCTGTGCCGTCTGATGTATGTTACAAGAGCGTATCAATTGTGTCAAGCTGAAATTGACGCAAATTCGTCTTTAAATTTTCACGTTCATAACGTTTTTTAAAAAATTTCTCAAACTCGCACTTTAAAACCCCATGCCAACCTCAATTTCGAGAAATTGAAACTACTATACACTGAGAGTGTAAAGTACGGAAACATGACAAAATCTCAAGAACATTATACACTATATTAACACTATATTAAAAAGGCATCGAACACGTCGATTTACAATTATTAATATACACCTTATTATATCAAATTAATTTTTTTACCTTCAATTGTTTCTAACAGATGACGACATCGACAGTTATTTTAAATAACAAGCCTATATTTTTTAATGAATTTGACAGATCTTTTAATTGTCTTCATGGTAGCATAATATTTTTATGGTCATGGACAATTTTTGAGAAAAAGACAATTGAAAGTTCATCAACAGCTCTACCGAATTTAACGAAATTTTGGAATTAAGTATTTTGCAACCATGTGAAGTCACTGGCGTTATTCTCGTTGATGGAACGTTTATTGTTTCTGAGATATAACCTCAAACTTTTGAATTTGAAATATAACTCGCTGTATATTTTGATATTTTCTGTTACAGTCTTCCATTGCCTATTCAATGTTACTATGCTTGTTACAGTATTATATCATAAACATATAGAAATTAACAAAAACCTTTATTACTTAGGTCTAAAAATGAACAAAGAAGCAATTGATAACAAAAAATAACAACATCAAAAAATTAAACCGGGCAAATTTAAAACAATGTGTTCTTGTCAATGGTTGAGAATCCTCCTAAACCAACTAGAGTAGTTGCTGTAGAAAATGGAATAAAGTTTTGTTATCATTTTTTTCTTTGTTAATTTTAGACCTAAGTAATAAAAGTTTTCGTTAATTTCTAGATGTTTTTGATATAATAATGAAGACTGTAACAGAAAATGTCAAAATATACAGGTGTTCTTTTTAAAGTTCAAAAGTTTGAGGTTATAGCTCAGAAACTGTAAACGTTGCAAACTTCTGGAAACTGTATTTTGCAACCATGAGCAAAATACTTAATTCCAAAATTTCGTTAAATACTATCGAACCGTTCCGGAGATTTTGTCACTTTTATTCAATAACCTTCAATTGTCTTTTTCTAAAAAAAATTCTTCTGTAAGGCCATAAAAATATTATGGTACTATTAAGACTATTAAAAGATCTGTCAAATTCACTAAAAAGATAGGAGTGTCATTTAAAAAAACGTCAAAAATAATTTGATATCATAAGGTGTATTTTGATAATTATAAATCGCGATATTTTCTGAATGTACCCAACGAATTTCCAAGTCCCAGAAAGTTAATACTGAAACACAATTTTAGATGTGACTTGCACGCAGTACTAGTTTTTTATTTCAAAAGTTTCAAAACCTTAGATATTTGATTATAAATAATAAACATTTTCAGATATTTGTAGGCACCATGTAGGTACTAAAACAATAGAACAATTCCTAGGTGAGATCAAAGAGTATACCTGCTGTTAAAAAATCGATTAAATAATTAATTATTAAATCGATTTGGCAATATTCCAGCTAAACCCCTATTTTAAACGGATTTTTAAATCACTTCATAAGGAACTAAAATAACTAATAACTTCATCTGAAACTTATTACTCAAATTTACATTCAGAATTTAGTTCCTGAAATATGTGCGGAAAAAGTGAGAATTCTGTACATCATCTCTATCTCCATTTCAACAAATACTGTGAAAATTCAGAACCAAAAAGACCATACACACTTAATACTTTATCAAGAACACACAACACACTCTTGTCACACGGTCCTTTACAAAACCATTGTGAACCTTCTCTATGGTTTACCTTAATCCTTAATCTTCGCCAACGACATCAACACAACCTCCTCAACGCACCTGAACAAGTCCGCTATGAATGACCGTGGAAATTCTGTTTATCGTACGTGTGTGCGACCCAGTTTCTATGCTCTACGTCCGAAAAATAGGCGATAAATCACCATCGGCCTCGTGAATGTGCGGTGTTTAGGTTTGCGGGTGGCCAGCAAGCCTGATCGCTCGAAGAAAAAAGCTGTCAGGACGTTTGGCGTGGTGACTTCATTTACTTTACGGACGCCACTGGCTCGCACCTGGGTCATAGATCATGGTGCTGCTCTCGCTGCTGGGTTTATTCGCCCTTCCGGCCCCTGCGAGTGGCCAGGAGGCCCCACGCTCGTCGGGACCAGGACAGCTGTGATAATGTGCTTAGTCCGGTCGCTCTGCGGGATATCCACGCACTTAATCACGGCCAGAGAGCGATCAGATCAGGTGCTGCTTTTTATGTTCAAGTCTGAGAGATTTATTAATTTAAGTCGGATATAATCGGCGCCTAATGCTCAGGTTATTGAGGAATTAAGTCTACGATGTGTTTAATTATGGGTAGGAAACTGGTAGGCGTTTATTATTGTGTTGATGATTGTTTCTTAAATATAAAGCAGAACACAAGAAAGATGTATAAATTAGGAATTATGAATTCAGAATTTTAATTTAGCACCATTTTCGAACAGCTTAAGCCTGAATAATTGACACTTGTCATCTAAAGGCAGTTTGAGAATACTGGAAACACTTGAACCTCAATTCGTCATCATTTTCAAAACTTGCAGTAAATCCTAGTAATTATGAGCAAATCCCCCATATTAATGGTAATTATAGGTAATTATACCTAGAATTTGATATAAAGCAACAATTTTTCTAACCAGTTATAAACATTTTGCTAAACTTACACACGAACTGAATTCAGCGTCCAGTTGAAGGCACAAAATATTACTAGATTATCATTATTTAGAGGTAATTCGACCGGGGTTTAAATTTTCTGCATTCATATTTGACTAGCCCAATTCATTACCTACTATTTGAAGTATGAAGGAATGTTATGCAATCATTTCTTAAAAAAGTTGCAACAATTTGTTAACGCTACCAACCGACATCATAAAATAAATAAATCATAAAGATCGATGTTTCTTTCATGGTGCTTTGACTATCAAGCAGCATTTAGGAGTGATTAATTAATTGCCAACAAATGTGTAGTTAACGGTTGCTAACTTCTATCAGAATTAAGAAAACAAATAAATTTTTACTATATTTTCAAACTCACAATTTTAAATTTAATAAAAAATAACCAATAACCTTCTGGGTATAGATACCAGAAAATTTTACAGATTACTTAATTTGCCAAAAAAACAATAATGCAAGAAAGCTACGAAAGTAATTCTTTTTTCCTAAGAATTTGAATCGGTAGAAAAACAATAAATAGTGATATTCATAGTTTATTGAGAAAACCAGTGTAAGAACACAATAGTTTGAAAATGGAACCAGTGCGCCAAATACGTCTTATAAAACGAGTGGTATATACTATTTTTCTAGTTTACGACATTAATTTTACATAAATTTCGAAAATTGCGGTTGTCATCTTACAATCTGGAGTAGCTTTTTCTTCAAGAGTTGGTAGCTGTGGTAAAATTCACAAATACGATTGAGGCAAGCCAATAGCGATTGAGACATCAGCCTTATTTGACACGATGTCAATTTCATCTTGGAACACTAAAAGTTACTAAAAGTTTGTGATCTAGTATTTTCATAACGACACCGAAAGCCGTTTCGTTTTGAGTTTATAACAAACGCAAAATAGAAAAACATTATAAAAGAACTCAATTTATTCTGAAAAAACTACATTTAATTACAATTTCGACAGATTTTAAGGCAAAAAGGATACCAAAAGCAAATGTCGCTGTTTTTTCATTTACAAATTAACTAACTAAAAATCTATTAATTTAATTTAATTAAATTCACCTATTTTCTAAATTCTATATTGCAATTTATGTGTTAAAATTAACTAAAAGAGGGTAAAAACTCAGGCCTATTTCGAGTAAAGTAAAATTTTCTTGACTCACTTGAAATATTTGTTGTAGGAAACAACTATATATTTGCCTCTATTCAAATAACGATTTCTTTGACTTAAACAACATTACTACCAGTGTAGAGCGATCGATTTTGTCTTTTGACGTCATCAGGCTTTATTGTCTCATGGTACAATATATTTTACTTTTTAATATATTTTACCGTATAAAAATAAAGTCTGATAATTTCAAAAAATCATATCAAGTTGTCTATGTTTTAAACACGGGTTTATACGTGATACTTTCACTGATAGGATGGAAACCATCGTCCACTAAATTCATTCTTCTTAACTTTAATAGTCAACAGCAACCGCAATTTTTTTTATTATAGAAAAATATTAAAATTGTGTTTCTGATAGCAAAATATATGCTTTTATTTCGCGTTAAGAAATGTCGAAATATTAATTTTGAAACGCCATTGACGTAACAAATATCAAAAAGTAATACGCAGTTAAAATTTTTTTAACATTTTTATTTTTTTTTACTTTCTTTGTTCTAGAAATTTAATTATAAATAAAATAATTATTTGTACTAAACAGTGGATTTGTAGGTAATACCACACAGTAGGTGGGTAGATCCAGTCTTAAAACAACTGCTACAGAGTTCCACGTAACAGCGTCAAGAAAAAACGTAACTATAGGAAATTAAGCAAAAACAAAACGTCTTCATCATTTTTTTTCTTGATACTGGGTGGTTGTCAGAGCACATAAGCTCCTCAGCGACACTATAAAATCGACAAGGAAAATAAGATAACTTTTCAAATATAATTTCGAAATAGTTGTTAAAACGTCGTTAAAACGTTGTAGATTTGAAGCATGATATCAGTTTTTTACCAAGTATCGTTTTGCAGCTATTGGTGGCTATATTACCTTCTTCTTCTTCTAGAATTCTAAAACGGCGGTTTTGAAGAATAAACACTACACTATCGTCATGATTGCTACATTCAGTCGTCAAAAGGCTATCATAACTAATAATAATAGTTTTTAATATTATACAATTTTTTTCTGAAACGAGTACATCCATCCTAGTTTATTCATCTACCAACAGCTGTAGACAACCCTAACAGAATTTATATTTGCTTATATAAATTATTATCCTCATTATCCTTATTACCTCATTTTTACGCTCCTACCTGCATATAAAATTAAAAGCAAACATAGACGTATCAAATTTACGATTCCAGTGACTTCAGGCAATTATTTCGTCATTCAAAAAAACGCTGCGTCAGGTAGTAGCAGTACTATAACAGCAGTGTCGATTCTAATGGTGTGAATGAAAAGATATTAATCGTCGTGGAATGACCTCAACGTGGGCATACAAAAGATCCAGTACGAGTTGTTTGGATTGTGGATTAAGGCTAGAGAGACGTTGAGGTGGTCCACTCCACCACCATAATATCATAGGGCTGGCTTCCTCCTTCATTGACCCATTCGTCCATTATCCTAAAAACGAAGCTGTCGTTTGGGGTTACCCTGCCCCGTACAGATACGATAGGGATTTATTGTGAATGGGTCTCCCCGAGAATCCATGAATAACTTTGGTCCGCTATTATTTATTATTTATGTGTAACGGCCGTGTATGTGTGTGTGTGTATTTATGGAAAACGATGATTTGGCGATAAATTCTGTGAGTGAATCGGTGGAGAATTTGTTGGGCCGCTTAACCGATAGCTATTTATATTATTATGGCAGGTAATGGGACAGTTTAAGTTTAGTTTTGGGTATTTTGAGCGGGGCGGACCTAAATCCTATATAATGAAGTGGTTTTGGCTTTCAATAATACTATGAAGAATGTTCTAGGTGAAATAGATGTGTAGCCATATTGCTGAAGAAAATATTTAGATTTCTGTGAGGTTTGCTGGTGACAATAGAAAGAAAGCTGTTGACGAATTAAGGAAAAAACTGTATTTCAGCAAAAAATTGTAATCCTAAAGTACCTAAAATTCAGTTGTTTTTAAAAGCATTATTTTTGACTAATGAGCAATTAATCAAAACTCCCCACTCTTAAATTGAAAATATTTTCTCACATTCATATACATTTGTTTTAATGGGGCAGTTTGAACATTTCATTTAATTCTACTTAATTGTAATTTTTGCCCGTTTGGTTAAAGTAAAAGTTCATGAGTTTTGATTTATTGCTTACAACTAAAAACTAATGTATTTTATAAAAAAAATAATTCCTAAACAAAATTCTTAGAATTGATATTAGTATTAAAAAATGCAATCCCTTGTATTTTGCAATCATGAGAGGGCACAATCAAGTGCGTTGCGCTTCAGTTACTTCATATAGAGTGAGCGTGTAAAGAATGGAAACATAAATAAATCTTGGACATAACTGATACTGATACTTTAACAAAATCCCTAAACATGTCAATTTGTAATTATTAAAATTTCATCTCATTTGTATGACAAATTTCAAAAATATGACGTCTTGGACACATACTTTAAATGGCAACCCCAATTTTTCTTAGATTTAATTTTTGACACTATTGGAAATTGTAAAATATTGTTAACCTTGGGAACATGGAACACAGCTTTATGAAAAAGGAGGACATCCATGCCGCCTGATTCTGAAAAAGATTTAACTAGTTTAATTACAGTGACCATATTACTTTCTTCCTTTCGTTCTTTCTATTCTAGTGCTATCAGAAGTGGGATTCATCAAGCCCGCCCGAAAAGTTTACATGAAACCTCAACATAATATTATGAGAAACTGGTCTCATCTTTCTGGGGTTTGCTTTTTACAGTGATGTTTTGCTTACGCATCTTTGAAAATATTAAAGTTGCTGTCAGATGCTATCTTGTCGTCAGCAGTTGATGTGCTGTGGACGCGGTGATTCCAGTGATTCCCCGCTTCACTATACCGCCCGTAAGGAACTATTACCTAAAAATTTTAACAAAAATATCGAAACAAGATTTGCATCGGCCGGGAATCGAACCCGGGCCGCCCGCGTGGCAGGCGAGCATTCTACCACTGAACCACCGATGCTGATGGTGATGACTCATCGACCATGCTGATTCATGCAATCTAATCACCTAGATTTGAAGCCGCCGTCGTCAGGTGAGAGGTAATCGCACTTTCTCGAGACTGAGAGGCAGTCATCCGCAACTGAGATTACGCAACTGTAACGATTTCAGTGGATTGTTCCATCCGGTTGTGGTGAAGATTTGCAAGCATCGGTGGTTCAGTGGTAGAATGCTCGCCTGCCACGCGGGCGGCCCGGGTTCGATTCCCGGCCGATGCAATTTCCTTTTTGGGTAATTTTGGAAAATTTCATGTCTCCTGGTCAACGGTCAGAGGGATAAAATTAAAGAAAGACCTGTGGAAGCATAGGGATTGCGTAGAAAGTATGTTGTCGGACAAGCAACATACTTTTTGAGAGAAAATTGCTGCATGGGATGCTTGTGTGGGGTAGTGGGGCTCGGTCAAGGTCAAAACGTATTCAAGAAAATACAAAGGTTAAAACTGTATTAAAATTTATGAAGAAAACAGGAGACAACTACTTTACATCATTCAATTATTTTATTGGCAGAAATAAACTATTGTTTTGTCTACAAAATATGTATTATTATCAAAGACATTGTTTATTGTATCAAAAATATTCGGTCTAATAAATATTTTTTGTGTGATTCTATTTAAAACCTAAAATATACCATTCAATTTCAGAAAGCAAAAAATTCTTGTCATAGCTACAATGCCGAATAAGTTAAAGAGCAAGGAATGCCACAAATCCTTACTAGAGGCGGCTAGGAAAACACAATCACCCTCATCTGGACCAAAGGTCACTCCAATAATAAACGTAATCATTGGACCTAAACCTTTCATCCTGCTTTCACACCGCCCTAATTTCCTAATTTCTTCACTGGGGAGACAATACATAAGGCTGTTTGCTGGCAACGAGACGATCAAGTACGCTCTATCTTTTTCTTATTTTTGTGATTGCGATACGAAATTGCGGTTTGGGTAGCATAATTTGGCCTGAAGACAAATCCGAACTAAAAGAAATCTATCGCGTAAGGATTTCGAAAAATAATGAGCTCAAAATATAGAAATTCTCAATGTATATCTAGATTGTAGACTCTCAATGTAGGTACTAGAAAAATCCAAAGGATTTTAAGAGCATTTAAAGCGATTTTGTTTCATACAATAAATAACACAATAACCTGACATGATATGCAACGGAAAATGAAACGTAAAGCTCATTTGTTTTCAATCCAAAACGTCTCATTGTATCAAAGTATCTATCAAAGTACGGAAGTACAAATAGTACGGAAAGTAATCATGTGGAAATTTGTCAATGACGGCGTAAGTGAAAAACAATGAATGGCCACAAATCAAACTATATAATATACAAATATGTGTAATTCAACAATAATAAGTAAAAATCTACGAGTCATCAACTTCCCAGTTCATGGTTAGTTTTCGATTTTGATTTATGGGCTACCACAAGTGAAAACAGCCTTTCAAAGAAGACAGAAACCATCCAAATCGGTCCTAGATTACCTAGACCTAGATTATCCGGATATCTGATTATCCGGATTTGAGAAAATGGTGAATTCTTTTAACTAAAACATTATTTTGTTTAATAGATTTTAGGTTAGAAGACCAAATAATATTATCAACAAAATGTTCTTTGTTCAGTATAAATGCAACCATGTAGCAGATTTGTAATGATGTATACCGGAAATCCCGCGATGTATACGTGCGCAGTTATAAAGTTATGTTACACATACCAACACATACCTACTCTCTTACTTGTAATATATAAGCACACGTAATCAGATTTCCGTAGTCTACTTTTAGCTTTTGTTGTCATCTTTAGCGCCGACATGAAATTCTTTAGTCATTATATAGTGGAGTGATGGTACCAAAAAGACAACGTCGTATGCCATCGTTGTAACCACGAAGGAGAAAATGATAATCGTTGATGATCTAGCAAAAGGTAATATATAAGCACACGTAATCAGATTTCCGTAGTCTACTTTTAGCTTTTGTTGTCATATTTAGCGCCGATATGAAATTCTTTAGTCATTATATTGTGGAGTGATGGTACCAAAAAGACAACGTCGTATACCATCGTTTTAACCACGAAGGAGAAAATGATAATCGTTGATGATCTAGCAAAAGGTGAATCTGCGAAGAAGTTTGCCGATGAGCATGGTATCAGAACTTCAACGATATCAACCATAAAAGAAAATGCTCACTAATTAAAAAATGTATTTCAAAATTGAAAATGACGACGAAAGTTCATGTAGAAAATCTGTGAAAATGCCTGTAAATGATAAAGTTGAACATGCGGTTTACACTTGGTTTGTACAAAAACATTCTTAAGGCTGGCCGATATTTGGAACTGTACTTTCAGAAAAAGCATTTTTGTTTAATAAAAATAGGAGGGATTCGCAATTCTAGGCAAGATAAGGTTGGCTTAGAGATTTTAAAGAAAGGCACGGAATTTGTGAACTCGAAATTCAGGGCGAAAAGAAAACTTCCGACTAGCATACCGCGATACGTTAGTTTCTAAATGTACAACAAAGATTTTATCTACAATGCAGATGGAACTGGTTTGTACTGGAAAGGTCCTTCCTAGAAGAACAGTTGTTTCAAAAAAAGAAATCTTACGGCACCTGGGTATAAGAGCAAAGATTGACTTACAATTCTGGTCCCAATTAATCCGGATAATTGATTAATTGATTGAAATTGAATAATTGTAAGAGTTCTACTGCTCAATTGCCTACATCCATGCTCAGGTTTAAAGCTTCTCAGATCTTCACGCTTTTTAGACTAGCTACATATTTGCCTGACGATGGGAATGCGTACCGAAACCTGTCCAGGGTAACATTTAATACAATAAAACCCGAGCATTACTACACAAACAACAGCAACGCGTATTTTACTACGCTGACACACAATGGCCGTACCGAACACGCGTACAAATCAAATAAATGACCGCCGAGCATTATGAGGAATCTAAACCGTTCGCATACATAAACAAGCGGACGCTTCGGGCGGAGCGCGGCGTTCGGAATCGATAGCTCTCCGATCGGAGATATTATTTATCGTATCGGGAGGAAGCCGGGAAAACAAATGACCCGCAGGTGGACCACGGGGGGCGGTGCTAAACAAATATCCCGCGGCGTTTCGGTCAAGCGAGCCGGGTACGTCGCGGGAGGCAGCCCAGATACGAGCTCCACTACACAAAAATCCCGTGGCGAATAACAGAATCAGGACCGGGCTGATGTTCTGATGTTTTAAATAAATGCCGATGACAATGGTGAACAACACCCAACAGGACCGTGTTCATTTGAATAAAGAAATAACCGTGTAGTGTTTGAATTTGAATGAATACGTTTAGTGATTAATGGGCACTCTGGTTGTAGGGTGATAGTTGGAATGCAACAACGATGTGGATATATGAGGAATTTTTTTTTTGTAATGGAAGCGTTATGTGTTTTACAACTTCAACTTCACCACATTTGCTTTTATTTGTGTTCTATATTATAGAACGAGGGCCTATAACGTCCTAAGGCGTTTTCAGATTTTCAATACGTATTGGTATTGGTAAGTCCAATCTCCTTCCTACAAGTGTCCATTCTTTAATGTCCAATACATTCTTGGCAGGCCAGTCTTCCTGCTTTCCTTTTTGCTGCTGTTTATGATTATTTCCAACTTTAACCTTCCAGCTGATGGCCTCGAAAAGTCAATTTCTGTTGCGTGAAGTTCCTTCTCCAATAGCTCACTAAGCTGCCATAACAGGCAGTATTGTGTATTGTACACTATAACTAGGGTGGTTCAAATTGGCTATATTTATTTAGAAAGCAACGATCCCCACAAATCGTTTTTAAATCCAAAAAAAGTGGAAATTTTTTCGAAATTTGTTTGTTCGAAATTTTGGTTCTTAATGGTACCTGTCGAGGCCTCAAATTTACATAGGAAAATGCATGGAAAAAATACATTTTTTGGCATTTTTCGAATAATTTTTCGGGGTTTGGGAAAACTTAAGACTAAAGTTATATGACTTGTAGAGGACTTGTAGAGGAACAATTTGACCTATCATACATATGGATTTGATGCCCCCAACCCACCCCACAGTGCCCTGAAAACTACCCTTAAATGAAAAATGTAAAAACTTCGGAAAATTGACCCTTCTAATTATTTCATAACAGCTTCCAGACAGCAACAAATCAACATTATCTTGCGAAACATAGTGGTAGGAAATAAGAATAAGAAATGCAGAGTGAATTTTATTATTTTCTAAAGAAATGTAACTCCCCAAATTCCCGAAAAAAGGATTTTAAATCAATTCATTATTTTCGAATAAATGATATTGAAAACGATTAATATTTTAATTTAATGATTTGAACCAGGTCCCAGGTCCCTGGTTCAAATCCAGGTTGTCGCTGTTTTTCGCATTGATTTTCTTATGTAAATTTGATGCATCGATGTATCGAAATCAAAATTTTGGAAAAGAAAAAAATACGTGTCCACTTTCTTTGGAATTGCGGAGATCGTTGCTTTCAATCATCACAAAAATTTTTGCAATGTATTTTTTAACCACCCTATTGTACACAGTACGAAGTTAAGCATCAAATAATCACTAATAATCACTAATAATATATCCAATGGAACATCCAGTCAAAAATATACTTTTTCCCAGGTATAATATTCAGAAGATTAAAACGTACGTTTGCTAGAACGCTAATCAGTTTCATGGAAGGCAACTTATTCACCAACATTTTTGTTGTAAATCAACCTAGTGCCCTAGTATCTGGTAAAATCGCCTTCCATGTTATAATATACAATGAATCAATATCAACAATCCACGTGTTTGTGATGTGAATACACGGAGTCCCATCGATCTATGTGGAACATCCCCACTGACAAATCTTGGCCACACACCGCATAGTGTGGCAGCACCTTTATGCATATATCTTCTTTTCATATTTATTAAGGTCCCTACTTTTAGCGAGTTACGCAAATTGTATATTACCAATTTCATACAAAAAAATGTTCATCTTCTGAACGTCATAAAGGTTGAAGTTCTATGCCTTCTATAGATATTCGGGACGCGAAATGAGACACACAAGTTCTTTCGAAGATATCAAAATTAAATTTTTGTTTATAATTTACAATACCGTTAATTAAAAATCTAGAAACTAAAATCAATATTTGTTCTTTGTTGATAAAGAAATAAAAATATATAAAATATTATATAAAATATATAAAAATAAATAAAATATAAACAAATATGAGCCCCAATTTAGCATTTTTTTATTTGTGCAAGTAAACCTGGGAGTCTTCTCTCGTCATCTTTTTGAAGCGAATGCGAAACTTCTCGAATTGTTAAGTGAGACGGAGTGGGGATATCAGCGGTTGCCCACTGTTTGGTACGTATCTATGAGCAAGTTTGCTTGTCGCTACGAACAATAACGCACGCGCCACGCTTATACGTTCCAAACATAGGGCAACCGCCGATATCCCCACTTCGTCTCACCAAACCATTCGAGAAGTCTCGGATTAGCTTAAAAAAGATGGGAGTAGACTCCCAGATCCTCATTCTGGTGATGAAGGGGCACATATGTATTTAACAAGACAGCGATGACTCACTAATATTTTTTTTGGAATTTTGTTTTTTGTAACTAAGAACTTATTTGTTTTTATTATTTTGATTTTTGTTTGCTTTTCACTGACTTTATTATCTAATATTTTAATTGAATATGTTCATATTAAACTTTTTACTCCAAATGATATTGCAGTCTAAGGTTTACAATATTGTGTATGTATGCAATAATATAATTTTGAAGCTAAAACTTTTGTAATTAAAACTCAATTACTGAAGTTTAATAACAACCACTTTTGTGCAGCCGTAACTATATTAATTAGCTCTTCATCATGAAAAATTGTTTTTAAATCTGTCTTCAAAGCAGATATGCATGTGTATTTCTTTTGTTGTATATTTACCTAGCGTTCCCAATCTTTAGATGATTGTATTAGTTTCTAGGTTATGTGCTCTGTGTCTTATTACACTTACCATACCATCCGTATCTGGTTATCAAAAAAAATTAGAGTGTAGATATGATCATCTTCAAGAAGAATATGTTCAGTTCACAGGATTTTCCTTGATAAGTATTTATAACACGAAAGTTTCTTCATAAATTTAATATTTAGAAACACCAATAATTTTCAGAAATCAGTTGTTTCATCCAGGTGCGGAGTAATGCTAACCATCTAGATTATATATGCTCCATAGTCTCAAATGCATCATTTCACAATCTGCAGTTAACATCATTTGCCTGTCTCATTTTGTGGTGGTGGTATCTTAGTGAACAAAGTAGAGACCTGTCAGTATGTTTAGATATTCTTGTCGCAGCTGAAGCTATTGTTCTTTTTCAGAAAAGGTGATGGGACTTCAACCTGCGTCGTAAAACACTGTCTATCGTTAATTGATTCTTTCTTTCGATTTCTGATATTTTTTGTTGACGTTCTTGACGGCTTATTGTAATGCCAGAGGACTGTCCTGGGCATGAAGAATCCTTGGCTTTCAAAATGTGTTGCTGTGCAATTTCGGGTTCATTATGTCCAAATAGTTTAGACATAATGGACAACCCGTATCACAGTTGGTCTGGACGCATTGATAATAAGCTTTCCTGTCTTTTCTTGTTTCTTGTGTCGCTCATCGCTCGTCATAATAAATAACATGAAGAATGTGGTAAGTTGGTGTGGTAAGCAAGTTTCCTATGCTTTGCTCGGTACTGTTCTCCATAAACATTTCTCCATGATATGTTTGGAAGATCTTTCCTGGATATTAAGAAAAATTCTAGATCCCAAAATTCTTCTGTTTCAGCATACCTTAAATAAAAATATCTTGTGCAAATCTGCAGCATACCGAATATACCTACTCGTACTCTGTTATACTACATCTCATTTGTGGACGAGTCTCCAGGGGACCGTTTACGGTTCCACGAAATGAAATATTCATCAAAGCCGCTGACACTCTTCACTATATTAAAAATCCCAAATAAAGCTAGGCCCACACCAGAGCGAATCCGCCGCCGCGTTAGACGCCGCGAATCTTTCGCACCGCTTGCGAAACGCGAAATCGCGATAGTGTTCAAACCAAAGCGGTTTCGCCGGATAGCCTGTTTCACTCCAACATTTGGGAGTGTAACAGGCTATCTCCCGCCAGGTCCCGCTCGACCGGCTGGTTTTATTTCTGTTTACATATAAGTATATTGTCGTACATAAATAAGAGAAACGTATAGACGGGTTTTTTTATATAAAGGCACTACTTGGAATAACTTTTAACTAAATTATTTTTAATGCTTTTTTTGCATACATTAAAACCAACTCATCTTGGCAACGTTTATTTTATGGTGGTTTTCTAATAACTTAGTACAATTGGATGTTGCCTGCACTTGCGAGCTTTTTTTGTTATTTGTATCAGTTTCAGTATTTCCGTCCCAAATTAATATGAGTTCTAATAATATTACGTGGTATTTTTATCATTTGAAAGGTTTTATTATACTGGTGTTTCCTTATTTCCTTTTATTTTATCTAGAGAATATTTGACATTTTATTACATATCCATTCAGAAATTGATTTTACAATAAATTTTGGGTATATTTTGTGGCTTAGTAATGTCATTAATTAAGCAAATATGTAAATATGCAAATATGCAAATATAACTAAGCAAATATGTCATTAATTACTAATTATTTATTACTTAATATGTCAGTTTTTTCTCAAATGAGATCTCTATTTTTCCGAACAATTTAGTAGATGGCTTATTTCGGAAGTCAATTAAATTCAAAACTGTGTAGTCTCACATAAAAAAACACATTTTAGAAAAAGACAATTGATAATTGTACAATATTGAGAACTCAGGGGATGGTAGATTTTTTAATGGAATCAAGATAGGCTTTTTAGATAGATTCCTTTGTCTAGAATACCATTGACTACAAAAAAGCTTCCTATCACGTAAGGTTTTCGAAAACGTTGAGGCGTGATGTAAAACATTGCGACTGTCAATTTTTGTGAATTTATGGCAAGTGAACCCAATACAATAATAATAATATTAATAATAATAGTAATAATAAAAATAATAATAATAATCTCAAAGTAGACATGAAGTATTGTACTTGTACCTGATATCCTGGAAGTTTGTGCTACGGTTAGGACTTCGGCTGCTATAAATTCATCAAATTTCCATAATCACAATATTTGATATTTTGTCTACTTCATTTTCGAAAACCTTACATGCGAGGTTGCTTTTGAATCCGGATTGTTGGTCACCGCAGATATATTTCCCGAAGGCATAAACAAATAATTATTTGTTTTTTTTACAATTTTCAATTGTTTTATTTTCTCCAAAAAAATGCTGTTTCTGTATGTACATAAAGCCACATATGTATTAAAATCATTGAATTGTGAAAAACAATCCTATAGCAAATTCTTGAAAAAAATTCCGCCCCATTTAAAAATAAAGAGGTATTCAGTAGAGCCTCGATAATCCGAACCTCGATAATCCGTACGTTCGCTAATCCGAACGCCCAAAAGGAAATAATAATAATAGTTATTTATTATACAAGGGAAGAGAAATTTGATTTTAGCTCGAGGTTGTGTTGTCTCCCAACGCGAAGCGGAGGGAGTCAAAAACAGAGAGCTAAAATCTAAAAAAAAATCCGTGTATATATATTTGTTTCTGTGACCTGGAAAAATTACGATTTTATATTGAAAAACATATTAATACAATATATTAAAGTAAATCGATGTGCCATTTGAATTTGTGCTTTTGTTTTTGTTTTCTATCTTGTATCCAATTCTCATATTTCCTACTGTTTCGCTGCAATATTTGATAATTCGAACAATTTGATAATCCGAATCACCTTCGGTCCCTATTAGTTCGGGTTATCGATGCTCTACTGTATATTATAAACCAAGGTTTTTCTATCACATCAATCGGACGAAAACTACTTAATGGATTGATCCGTTTTTTTTTTACCAGATACAATAATTATGTAATTATACATAATATGTTATACTATATTTTTATATTTTTTATGCTCTACATCAAACAATATTGGATATTTTTTACAATTTCATTTAGTTATTTAGTGTTTACTACGACTAATATTTTTGTACTAAAACGCCGCGCGAAAAGCGAAAATATCGAGCAGGCTGCGAATTGCAAATTTGCCGCTGCGATATGCTATCCCTCCTAGTTAAAATGTTTCGCACGCGATTCGCGCGTCTTACGATATACGCTCAGAACTGGTTTTGGCCTCGGAACGTTAACAAAAAAGCCATGCGGTTGAACGAAATAAACGCTGCATTCTGCGAAATTTGACGCTCTGGTTTGGTCACATCCATATGCTGCAATGTAATTTGGTTTCGCGCGAATTTCGCAAACGCTACGCGACGCGAAAATCGCTCTGGTGTGGTTGTAACTTAAAGCTAGTACCCGGTGAGGCGGTGCGGTGGCGCTGACGACGACAACGACGCGCCGAACTCCTCGAGCAGATGGAAGAACAAAGCGATGGACAACCCGCGGCGCGCAGAACAACCGTTCGCACCTCGCCGAGGTGTTCGAGGAGAAATAATTTCTCTGACACGCTCACCAACATTTATATTATGTAAATTGTGAGCGAGCGTTTTCTGAGCCATACACGGCAACCGGCCGCTCCATAAATCCGCTTAATTACCATAAATATTCAATATGTTCTCCATGGCGCAGGTAACTGAATGGTTACCGAACATATTTGGCCACTTAGGCGTTATTCTTGTTCTTTTGTTTTAAGGGATTGTTTTGTTTGTTTTAATGGTTTTCTTGTTTGTATTGTTTGTTTACCAAATGTATATTAATAATATTAATGTATATTATCTTAATTTTGAAAAAATATGGGCCATCGATGCCATCACTCCAAGCACACACACCAGCCACTTTATTTGAATGTATGTTCTGCTCATTTACATAGCTTCTACGATGCGACGAAAATCGACGTTATTTTCCAACTTATCTGAGCCATATAACTCGAGTGAATTGCTCCATTAATTTGTACTCCAGATTACACCATGCTTCTTAAATAGCTTTAATTATGCGTCCATCCTTGTTGTTTCCTCATCCCTATTGGCTTCATATAATTTCCCGTGTCATCAGCAAAGTTGGTTTAAACAGAAGAAAGGTGTGCAAGTCCATACGGCACACATAGATACACGAAAGATACATTTTGATTAAGACAAACCATAGAAGTCATCCAAAAGACTACAGAACTCGAAAAATGCAGTTAATATAAAATTGAGTTTTGCATAAATCGTCCTCGTGTCTTTTCTCAGGAAAATTCAATCGTGCAGAAAGGACGACATACTAATTTTCTTCACCGCTGCCACCCAATTGTATTATTGGTCAAACAAAAACAGAGAGTGCAGGCAAATTAAATTTAGTGTTTACAATTATAGACAGGGATTTTTATCGTTTTAATGGTAAAGGAGCTCATAATAAACGTAAAGAAACAAATGCAAGGACGTGGGTGGTACAGGATTAATGTGGGGGGAGTTAAAGTGGTACAAAATATATATTTCGTTTTACGGCGAAACTTGACGTTCTATCAAAAAAAATCCAAAAGACAGTTGTAGATTATAAAAAATCTAAAATTTCGAACGGGGCACTTTTTACGATGACCTCAAAATTTCCTATAAAAATGCTAATACAAAAGCAAAAAAGATTTTCTAATTTTATCGCAAAAATAATTCAATTTTGATGAAATTTTGTGAAACCGTGCCTTACTAGGTTGACTAGGTTATTTACTCCCACTTTTATTGTTTGTATTATAAGATTTTACAAATCAATAGCCCGGAGCCGAAGGATTACTTTGTTCCTTATCATTCGGCTGATAAATACTTTCGTTCAATTGTCTATAGGGCCCTGATACAAGAAGAAGAATAACATAATGAATAACAATAACGAATCAAGGACGAAGATATAACCTACGAAGGAGAAGCCATACACTATACAGCTAGTTACTCCAAACGAAGTTGCCAGAGAAATCAAGACTAACCTGAATCCAAAGAAGGCACCTGGATATGATCTTATCACAGGAGAGGTTCTTAAATAATTACCTAAGAAAGGTATTGTTATGCTGAGGTATCTAATAAATGCATCCTTCAGATTAAAATACGTCCACCACGTCTGCAAAGTAGCAGAAGTTATCATGATACCAAAACTAGTCAAACCACCGAATGAAACCAAATGATACCAATGATATCAAGCCTCTTTGACAAGCTGCTTCTAAAGAGAATTAAACCTTACATTAACTAATCATTAACTAATTAACAATTTGGTTTTAGAGAAAAGCATTCCACTATAAATCACGTCCATACAATAACGGATATCATAGAGAAAGCATTAGAAGAAAGGCTTATCTGCTCAACAATCTTTCTTGATATGACACAAGCTTTAGATAAGGGCTAGCACGAAGGATTGGAACACAAACTACAGAGTATGCTACCTTTACAATACGTTGAGCTGCT
Source organism: Melinopterus prodromus (assembly GCA_964023965.1). Classification (NCBI taxonomy): domain Eukaryota; kingdom Metazoa; phylum Arthropoda; class Insecta; order Coleoptera; family Scarabaeidae; genus Melinopterus; species Melinopterus prodromus. The sequence continues at coordinate 96,149,346 of OZ030390.1, forward strand.
AACATCCTATATAACTGATACACTATTCACAATAAAACAGATCGATGAATACACGGAACTAAAAGAAGTAAAAGCTGGGATACCCTAGGGTAGTGTCTTGGGGCCAATGCTCTATCTACTATATACAAGTGACCTCCCACAGATAGATAATATAACTGTCGCCACATTCGCAGATGACACGGCTCTAATGGCAGTGACATCAACTAATGAAGAAACTACTATGATTAAATAAGCCCACATTTTTTAAATATATATTCAGTTTTTTCAGTCAATCACTTTTTTTCAAAAATAAATTCTGTTGTGAAAAATCATCGCACAGAGTGCTTCTGGTGATTTTTTTGTTGCTTTTATATGTTCTTTTTGATAGGTATAATAATAAAAACTTATAGTACCTATTCAGCAACATGTTCAAAAATTACTTTCGGAACAATAAATTTTTCAGTAGTTGTTGACAATTTGTTTAAATTTTTAACATATTTGGAAATACTATTACAACATTCAATTGTACGGAAACAATACAAAAGAAACTATCTCTCATTGTTTGGACCTTAACCTTTTTTTACATAGCAATAAAATTTGCGAAAAAGATTTATTTATTGTTACATTCGTGTGTAAATCTGTAAATATAACAATTGATATTTTGTTTAAATTTAAAAAGTAGTTAAAAGTGTGAGTAGTTTATTGTTTGACAGGAAACTTTTACAATGTATATTTAACGAAACGAAACGATGTACTAAAAATTACAATATTAATAATACTATGCCAATCTTTGTCTAGCACTAAAAAACTTAAAAAATTATTAAAATTATTAAAAAAATTTCGCGTTTAGAGATTTTGTTATCAAGTAGTTTCGCGTCAAAAAATTAAATTCAGTTCGCTTTGTAGTCTTTCCGTCTAATTGATAGCGTAAACAGCTCTTTAATTTTCTTAAAAATGTAAACAAATATTGAAAATTATTGAAAAATTCATTGTCGCAAGAGGCTTTTTTGAGTTTTCCATTTTTGAGCATGTTCCTAAATAGGGACTATTTGTTATATTTTATTATTGTTTTTGTTAAAGTTCAGGTCAAGTTTAGGACATTTTTAGATAGAACGTTGTTTCACCGGAAAACGAAATAATATATTTTGTACACCTTTCAACACCCCAAATGCACCATATACCACCCCACGCCTTAAATATTTTTTTTAAAGTTCATTATAAGCCCCTTTACCATATCCAATGATAAAAGTCCTGTCAACAATTAATACACATTTTTACTTCTAAATCAGTTAATTTGCCAGCATTATTAACTATCTATTGATCAATTATCATACAGTATAGCTGTTATACAACCCAACCGATTTTGCATCCAAGGATTAGATAAATTTATACCGCGCTTCTGAGCCGCATCTCCGTCCATCAATTCACCCTTGTCGCCCTTCGCCGCGCCACCACGCATTCCTCTTTATTCGCTCATTTATCCTCCGCGCCGCTCGCTCGGTACACATAAACGGCCATAAAATTTAATGTATATTTTTGTTGGAGGGCCACCACCCCTCGTTCCCATCGCGTGTAATGCGATATTGGCTTCGCTCCGACGCTCCGCAGCTAAATCCCGCGAGATGAGGAAACTCAATTGGTCCGCCACCGACACGACTAGAGAGAGAGATTGGTTCGAATCGTCCTCGCCGCCGTCCAAATCACATCTCATATTCTCGCGTAACCACTGCTGCCAACTCCACGGCGGATATAGATAGCGCGAGCGATAGATGGTGAGAGGCGCGGGTGGGTATATGGGGATGCCGATTTCGATGGCATTACGGGTTCCTCAGCGCCTCGTAGCCGCCCCCCGAAAAGGCAGAGTACCGGCTTCGCGCCGAACCGAGTATTTTTCAATGTTTACACTGGCGGGTCGGTTTGTTGGGAAGCGTAGATTGCGACAGACGACGATGAGGACCCGATCCATTTGCAATATACCGCTCCGCTCGTTCCCGGATGCCCGTTACGCCCACCCCCCGACGAGTGCGCCAATATTAAAACCCTTAAATGAATCAATTCTAAAGCGGACGAGGGAATCACCGCGGCGACGATTCTTCGCCGAATGCGGGCGATATTATTCGGAAGGAAACTAGATGCGGGGGAAAATGATGCCGGCGATCGTGGAATTTGCTTATTTTCAAGCATTATTTAGGTAGTAATATTCGAGCGAATGAAATCTTGATATAATTTTATGGGCAGGTTTTTGGGATATGGTAAAAATGCTTTCGAATGGTAAGTTTTTGTCCGAACTATGCGTAATATAATTTAATGGTTTATATTTTTTAGTACTACTGTCTTTCAACGTTGTTTCGTTTCTTCCTTTCCCGTCGCACAGTCTTTTCTCTGCCTCTCATTGCCTCAATCAGTTCCATTCATTTATGTTTTATCTCAATCTCACTTGTTCCTTATCACTGACCAGAAAGCATATTCCACACTCGTCAAGGAGGATATGAAGAAATGCAGAAGAAGAGAATAACTAAAACGGCGGGATAATTGTGAATACCTACCAGTAGAAATTAAGATCGCAAAATCAGAAAAGGTCCTTAAATATACCCCAGGTTATGACTTGATAACTGGAGCGGTATTTAATCAGCTTCCAAGAAAAGCTTCAGTAAAGCTTAGAAATTCCATTAATGCTGCATTCAGACTAACCTGTTTGCCCAACACGCGGAAGGTGTCAGAAGTAATCATGATTTTGAAGGCTAGAAAACCACCACAAGAGTAACAACGAAAATGTTTCAGAAATTAACGCTCAATAACTTGTTGACAGTAATAATTCAAAATCAGCACTTTTTATTTTGTAATAACCAACACTACCTACTACTTTTTTTCTAAATCTGGCACGTGGTTTTGATAAAGGTTGGCACGAGGGTTTATGTCATAAATTAAAGAGTATTCTCACCAAGAAGTTTACAGAAATTTTAAAATATTACGAGACTGATGAATTCAGCCGATAATGCGTGTTCTACCCTTTAAGAAATAAAATCAGGAGTACGACAGGGATGTGTCTACAGGTACCAGATACCTCACATAATTAGAAAACAACACTGGAGTTCGAACAAAGTTATACATAATAATAAGCAAATTGTCAAAATAAACAAAAACACTAGAAAGTCAAACCATACACTTATCCATACTAGTTATATCTATTGAGGATTGATTTTCTTTCCATGTTGTTGTATTCCAATATTTCGAAACAAAAACAGCCATGAAAGAAACGAGTTTATGGTAGCCAAAAATCATGAGGGCGCGCAAGTTTTAACTGGATGCTATTGTATTTATTATTATAAAATTTGATGGTCTATCATGTTTTCAATGACTTTGGTAGCGGTAACTTTTACCCAGCACATAAATACCTGAAGTAGTCCAGCCTAATGACTGGGCTACTTGTGATACCTCAGATATAATAATAATAATATACCTACTTTATTTCAAGTAGGAGACCGAATACAATAATACAATACAATTCACTACACATCAACACCATATCAAAATCAGCTATGGCAGTCCGCTTTAGTCCGCTTTAAAAAACTTTAAATTGATGATTTCTCTCAGAATAGTAGGCAAACTATTGTAATCAACAATTCCTTTATGGAATAACGAATACATACCCCTCCTTGTTTAAGTTGGTAAAACGTAAATGGTCATACACCTTGTCGTATAGAACAGCTGTTGTAGCTTATTAAGCTTGTAAGATAAGATGGTGCCACACCCTAGGACCGGTTACTCCCTTACAGTCAATGGCATCATCAGTAAAAGGGTCAAAGATATTGTGTAAAAGTAGCAAAAGAGAACAAGGTTTCACTGATGTGGGTTCCAGGACATTCAGGTACCGAAGACAACGAACAAGCCAACATCCTAGCCAGAGAAGGTTCTAAGCCTCCCTTCCACAGACCTGAACCCTGTTGCGGTATCTAAGGAGCCACATCAGGAAAAAGTTACAAAACTGGGAAGATAAAGCTAAATGAGCTTACTGGGAAACATCACCTCGCATAAGACAAGCTAAGACTACCATAACCTTCTCCGCCTCCAAGACCTGACAGTATCTCCAGTTACAAAAACAAACCTTCGACTAAGTACAGGTCTCCTTACAGGACATTGTCCACTGAGATATCATCTCACAAAGATTGGGCGGGCAAACAACGCAGACTGTAGATCCTGCGGGGGGTGGGCCCCCGGAGACAGCGGTACACTGATTGTGCAAACGTGACGCTCTAATGCGCACAAGAGAAAACCACTTGGGAGCCGCCATCATTGAACCAGCAGAGCTGACACAACTTACTCTTCGAACAGATTACATGCATTGCAAAATCGTTCTCATAGCTTTACTTTGCATTTCTGGAGAGTTGATTTTTGGTTTTCGTTAAAAAGGAATAAAATGCTCGCACAATACTCAAAATGAGGCCGAATAATAGCCATATAAACTTTTATCCTAGTTGGAATTGAAATAGACCTTTATATTTTGCGTGGTATATAATCAAAGTGATAATGAAACGTTAAGCTCTTATCGACAATAAACACTAGATACTTTATATTATCAACATCTCTACCCTTTCAGAGTCCATCCAGATTTGAATGTTTACAATACTGATTTCGATATCTATTTGTAGCTACCATAGCCTTAGACTTATTATTATTTTATTTAATAATAATAATAATAATCCACGCCTTAACATCCCCCAACAGCTTTCGCCACTACGGGGGCATCGGCAGGCCCGAATTATCATTATTATGGCCCGCGTCTTTAATTTTACTTTAATTTTTTTTAAGCGTATCTTGATAACTTTGCCAATTCACTGCTCGTTTTAGGCATTGCGACGACCAAATATACCAAATAGACTATCGAACAAATGGACACAGTTTTTCTTCAGGCATTAGAAACGTATTCGCAACAGGACCCAATCGGCAACAATTTCCACACGCCTCGACGACAGGGTGTTATCGCGAGTGAGAGACGTGGATTCAGGACGAGTCCACAAAAAGCGATTGCATTAGCGAAGCACGAATATACGATACGACGGAGGAGACATTTCGAAACAATGGTTACTCAGGAGATTGGAGCTCTTGATCGCGTATAGGGGACGCTTTTCTCCGACGCAGCTAACAGCGGATTTGTGTTATTGCAAAGTTAACATTCTTGCGAGCGCGGTAATATGTCATCGGCAGCGGCGCTGTTGTCAACGAGCGAGTAATTAATCTTCTCGGTTATAACTCCTGCTTCTCGTTTGTCAGGCGACGGCCTAACTGGATCGGAACAGTTCGTTAATTTATTAAACACGTGAAAGTTTCCAGAGAGACAGGGGGAGGAAAGGAGAGAAGAGGAGAGGAAACGAGGTAACGCCACCGCACAACCTGCAGGATAACGCGAAAAATAAAACCAGGTCCTCGGTAGGTACGTAGGTAGGTTGGACGCGCGTACTTGCGTGAATGTTAACACGTACGTGTACGTGTCCTCTTAACAGGAAGTAGTATATATGCCAATTAAGCAAGGGGATACACGCCAAGTATATTTTGCTCAGCGTTGAATTATGGGTTGTAATATTTATGGTTTGTTTTGTGTCGTATATTTACACTTGCCTGTCCGAGCTGCAATTCTTTGTTGTAGCCACCTTTACCCTCCAATGTATAGAATTGCGCATGATGCAATATGCATATATATATAAAATAATGACGGGTGGCTACTTAAAATAAAATATCGGTGGCAGGTCTTGAAATTAAGACGAATTGAGGTTTTTCACGATACGGATGTTTATCTTTTCTTTGCTTTTAAGTCGTTCAGTAGCGATTACTAATGTGGAAAACTGTCTTCTCAACTTCTGTAACCACGTTAGAATAGAAGATTAGCAGAATACAAGCCTGAAAGTTTTTCATCGACAAGTTAGAACTGGTATCAAATGTTTTTGCAAATATTTTCCAAAGTAGGTAGCCTTCTCCGATATGTTGACCTTCACGTCATCAAATTTGGAACTTATGGCAGACTGTGGTAGCAACTGAACGTTCTATTCTGGTATTATTGTAACTGTTCTAAGAAGTATGGTTTGTCTGGTTGGTAAATTTTGGTTTCTGGTCACATAAAAGAATTGATTTATCTTGTTGGAATGATAGAATACGTCAGAATGACCGAGTACTACAGAATAATTACGAAGGTGTGTTTCTGAAGAGCAAGTAAGAAGTTTGCATTTTACTGATGATAGAAGGAAGCATCGCTTTTGGCTTTATTTAACGTTCTCTGAATTACTGGAGAAACAAAATATATCTGTCGGAATGCATCCAATACCTTCGGTTGTTTATTAGATGTTTATTGCGGTATTGCGAAAAGTTATATTTCCCATGGTTAGGTTTCTGTGATAGGTGGGTAAAAAATATTTAATTGTGACTGTTAGGGATTTGGCTTTGATTGAGTATTGTTCTAGCATCTTTTCGACTTTCTTCAAATGTTGATTTATGAATCTCGAGCTGGTAGGGTATGCCGCTGTCTCGGGGGACCCTCGCAGAATCCACAGTCTGCGTAGTTTGCCCGTCCAATCTTTGTGAGATGATATCTCAGTGGACAATGTCCTGTAAGGAGACCTATAATCAGTCAAAGGTCTATTTTTTGTAACTGGAGATACTGTCTGGCCTTGGAGGCGGAGAAGGTTATGGTAGCCTTGCCTCATGCCAGGTGATGTTTCCCAGTAAGCACGTTTATCTTTATCTTCCCAGTTTTGTACCATCGTACTGATGTGACTCTTTGTGATACCACAACAGGGATCAAGTCCATAGAAGGGACTCTTAGTGCCATCTCTGGCTAGGTCAGTGAAACCTTGTTCTCTTTTGCTAGTTTTTCCAGAGAAATTTTGCAGTCCCAGATAGTTTTGGATTTGAGGGCATTTGATTGCAGCGTTGTCTATGTCGCCTGACTGTTTGAGCATATTATGTAGATGTTTGCCCTTTGTAAGTTCCTATGGGAGCATTCCTTGGTACATAAGTCAATTTGTGAACTTCCGCCCGGAAGATGGTTAAAGAATGTCCCATGGCTTTGGATAGGGAGAAATCCGGTCAATCTCGACATTACTGAAGTTGATGTGATTTCGACTTCAAACTGAGATACTGGAGAAGAATATAGGAAATATGGAGATATATAAATGAGATAAAAAAACAACATTAACAAATTACGATATTTTTTAAATCTAATGTGATTGTCAATTCAGCCGATATGGAAAACAAATACGTCCTATCAATAATTGGTCATCGTTTTCCCTTGATAGGCATTTCTTGGCTTTGCTTTCCTCGTCATAGTTTTCCAGAAAATAGTTTTTTTTGTAACAATAAAACCTAGGTACAGTAAGAAGTTTCTGTTTCTATATCTTAATTTATATACAACAGAAAACCGCGATATTCTCCTAAAACTACTATCATGTTTACGCTAACAATTCTGATCAAATTAATGCTTAACCTCCCACTGAGAGTTAAAGTTCAAGTTAAAAACATATTAATGTATGAAAAGCGGGGATAACCTAAATGTTTTGAGAAGTTTTATTTTCTTTCCAGTTTTTAGAAGGGCCCAAAACTTTCCTAATAATACTACTGTCATTTATTATTGTCATTGCTACAGCATTGACTCCCACTGAGACAAAAATATTTTAATTCATGAAATGCACGATTATCTACATAACAACAAAGCTCTCATAATATTACTGGCTTTATTTGTTTATCAGTTAAGAGAAAAATTAACAGTTGAGAATATGTAAACCAATGGTAAAAGCAAAATCTGGCTGTTCCTGTGAGGTACTAGATACTGGAAACACTACACCTAGAGGATAGTAGGATGGCCAAAGTAGACCACGCAATTTGCAAAACATTACATAAGTGGATAACTGGAAATATCGTTAATAAATGTATGAATGAAAAATACCTTTAAAAATAGAGTTTATAATGAGTGTTTACACAACTTCTAACCAATCAATTGAAATTATTATAATGTATTTTTTCAATATTTCCGTATATTAAAACAATTCCTTTTAGTCGATGAATCATTTCATGTGCACGTAAAATGTATTGACAAACCGTGCGACTTGCCGACTTGAAAATGTAGACGAATATTTACAACTTGTTTCACCACCGTTTCCTCATTTCACGCAGAATGCGAGCGTCGTGTTTGACATCAATCATATGCAGACTAGGGACGGGAGCATAAGGGAAAGACACGTTGTCTACACGGATAATTGATGAGAACGAGCGAGCAGCATCAACCCACACCCACCAGCCATTTTCTTTGCCGCCGCGGAGCGTCGCGCCATCCGCTAAGAAACGAGGAGCTTTTTATTCCAACCCGCTATTCTCATTTTTTCCACCACCGCCGGTGCTCAAGCCATCTCTTGCAGCTTAAACTCGGCAGCGTAAATCACAATTACCGATAAAATTCACTTAAAGCGGAGATTTTATCCTTTTTTTTATATCTCCGCGCCAAATTTCCGCCTCTCGGCGCTGTGCTGCGTGTCGCTGTGCGGACTATGACGTACAACCCCGTTCACTTAACACCATTTTTCTTCATCTAGAGGGCGCCCTTTCGCCGACGCTTTATCAGGCCGCGCCTATCATTAATATCACTTTTATATCCTCGAGATGCTCGACTTGTATATTTCTTGCATCCGGAGCTTCTCGCTAATGGTGATAAACATTGTCTTCTACAATGTATCTCGGCTCTCCTCGAGAACGAAACGGGACGAAAATTAGTTGTCCGTACATTACCGTCGATCCGGGCGACCCACCCTCCTAATAAACTCCACCCTCTTTCGCGAAGTTTAAGGCTAACAAAGTTTATACAGTCATCTTTTTAAATTTACGACATCCTCGAAGGTTTTTAAAACACCACTAAAGTAATTTTGAAACATGGTTTTAATTTTAACGCGCTCGCATTTGGGGTGAGACGCGGCCGCATCTGTTTGGAACCAGGAACCCCGTACTATATACATATATATAGTATACAGGAAGCTTCCTCCCCGTGTGCCTTCGTCGAGAATTATGACAGATTAAATGTCACTTTACGACCTTCGGAGGTAAATAAAATTACGTACGTCGGCTAGGGATAATTTACTTTGTTTTGTCTGAGCGGATTATTTAAGTCTTTTAGGGGGCCATTTCGGTTTTTTACGCTCGCATCGAGGACGTCTCTCATGCGCCCTCCCCTACGTCTAGATGCCTGGCAAATGATTTTCAGATCGCTACTATTAAATGGTTTATAAATACGCTTCAGATTTATTTTATGACGTCGTTCGGCGGCTCGCGCAGACGTTTATTCCCGAAAGTTCGTTTCCTTCTTGAGGTAGACGCAAACAAATGCGTAAAGTTTTTTTGTTGAGGTCTAAAAGAAGGAATTGTTTCTACATGCATCAGTTGAATAAAAATAGTGGTATATGAAAACTAATACTATCTGCTATTTCGTACAGTTGTTTTCAAAAGTAATAGGCTGATGTATTATTGGAGATCTAAATCACAAAACAATGATAAATAGTTGTCCAAACAATGATAAATTGTATCCAAATATAAATTGTACAAAAATGTAAATATAATAATATACAAAATGCGCTCTCAAAATTTAGTTAATCAGCGTTTTGGTTTTGACCTTTGAGGCTAGGGTTACCTTACTTCCGCGAGTACGAGAGATCACAGAATTAACACTGCACAATTATTAATTAAGTTTTAGTATTTAAGACCTAGTTATACCGGTGCTAAAACGCGTTTTCTATTAACGGCGTTATGCCAATTCTTAGATAAATAAGGAGTTTGGCTAGGCCAAAAATATTTTTTTGGTAAGATAAAAATGAATTTTACTTCTACATTTTTCTCGTTTTTCAAATATAATACCTCTAGCTCTAATATAATACCCCTATAAGTCTCAATAAAATAATAGATTTTTTTATCTAGGTACAATTTTAGCCCAAAAATTATAACTTTGCCGCCAATCGAAAAATTCGATAATTGTCAGATATGTAAACAATCGCTATATTTCGGCTGTTACGTATGGTCAGCTCATCACAGACACCATAAGATTTAATCGATACGTAAACCACGGCATACACACGGACTCCCACAGACAGACATCCAACCTAAACATTTTGTTTCGTAGTTGCGATATTTGTACAACGGTGCCTTAAGCTTTAGTATATGAAGATATATGAAGTAGTTTTCAATCAAATTTAATCATTCTCTACAAAGTTCTATAAGTTAGAGGTACAGTGGACTTTATATTCGAAATCACCGGTATTCAAATTTGATGGTGTAAACTTTTTCATTAAGTTTTAAGTTCACTTTTTCATTCAGTCAAATGGTGTTTTAGTCAGGAAAAAATATAGAAGTTTTTTCTCTTATTCTATATGTTTTTTAGGATGCTGAATCAAAATTTCAACTTTGCTACTTCCCACGGATATAGCTTCACAACGAAAATAGCAAAAAACGCAATTTTTTTACCTATCTCAGGTTTTTCCGAAGTAGTGATAAAACTATGCACTTTTCGAGGTAGACCAATTTAGTATACTTTATTTTTGTATATAATGGTCTACGTCGAAAAGAGCATAGTTTTATGACTTTTTGTCAAAAACCTGAAGAAAAGTCGAAAGTTTTGAGGTTTTTGCGATTTTCGTTGTGAAGCCATATCCTTGGGAAGTAGATATGATTAAATTCGGATTCAACCCCCAAAAATATATAGAATTTTAAAAAAATCTATATTTTTTCCTGGCCTTTTGACTGGACTAATATCTATGTTATAGAAAAAGTTTAGACCATCAAATTTGAATACAGGCGATTTCGAATATAAAATCCTCTTTATCTTTCAAAACGTTCTTTAACATTTCAGAAAAAAAAAGTTGGCTGCTATATCGATAAGCTCGAATAAGCAAAATTGCCGACTCTTGAAGTTAAATAATCAAAAATTCTTTTACTTTTTCTAAAACAACAAATATTCGTTACCCTATGTATATAAGGGTAAATATACAATTAATAACTTTTTACCCTACATTCATAATGCTTATATCTTTTTATTAGTATTTATCCAATTCCAATTATTTCTTTTGTCACGAATGGAACTTGAATTTATATAGTTTTTTGATAATCGTCGAAGACCAAATGCAACGCCCTTCGTTACATAAAAAAATGACATATTTCATTGTAAAATTTTACTAGTAATTTTGTTACAAATAGCCCAAAACCTGTAAATATAAGTTTTAAAAATAAAAGAATATTGAATTTGTCGCAACGTTTCTTAACTGTTTATTTTTGCAACACGCAAATGGAACAAAGTAGCTATAATTTTACCCCCATCACAATAAACGTTTCATTTTTTTTTAGTTTTAGTTTCAGTTTTAATATTTTCAAATATACATAAGGTATTTTTGGGGAAATTCCATTACTACTTCAGTAACATCTTCCGGAAAAAAACATGATTTCTTGATTTTCTGCATTACCTTGTCATTGTTCCCTGTAGTTAAAGAAGCTAAACAGTTTTTTTATGCACTAAGTAAATCTGTATATTAACTTGTGGAAGAAAACGATTTAAAAAATGTGTTAATTTCAATAATCTCAATATATTATGTATTGTAAGAAACATTAATTTATTTTCAATACCACCTCACACAAAGTGACGCTTCTACTTCTGTCGGAAGTGGAATCAACAACATGTTATTTAAATAGAATAATATTTTTTGTTTAAATAGATTTAACTTTGATAAGGAGACAATTTTTAGTATCTACTTATCAAAATACGTCTACTTTCACTTCCAAATCAAGTTTATTTCACTTTCTTGTTAATTTCTGCAGCACGTCTACTCTATACAACTACATTTATCTTCAGCAGTTTCTCAGAAATTGATAACTTTTTGACTAATTCATTAGAATGCTCTTGAATATTATGGCGTACTGGTTTAATGAATAAGGATGATTTCTGTTTGAACGATCAAAGAAGATTAAAACGGACCAGCTCAATCTGTTTTGAAATATTTACAATTTCAATTGTATGACAAAGCAAAGAAAACATTCAAACTGAGGACAAGGCGGACATTTTACAAGAAGGAAGGACGTTAGAGCATTTATAAAAAGAAGAGCGGTCATCCAAAAAAGAGGATTGTCCTCCTTGAAGGAGGGCGCTTACTGGTACACCTTACTATTAGCGAAATTTATATTTCTGTAACAAATGTCTTTATGGTTTGGCCAAAAACGGGAGCATCCAAGAATAAATGAGAATACATACGAAATGCGGATATGATCTTCAAAAAGGACATGTCCGGTTAAAAGAGGAAACCTGGTAACCCTACCTAGGGCATTAGACATTGAACATGTTTGTTTGGAAATTTACTGAGATACATGGAAAACGTTGCACTGTATTCAATACCTGGATTAAGTTGCTGAATGTAATATTTCTCCTAACACCCTTACATTCTGGTTTTGAGAGACCACAACTTTATGTTTTAAAATTTTGCCGATACATAAAACTAACATTATTTATTGACTTAGGTCTCTTACACATTCATTCCACAACATTTGTTAACTGTTGAAACCGCCCGGTCATGTAAAAATCCTTTCATTCATCCACTTCATTATTAATACGACAGCATTACATATCCTTAGACCGTCCACCTACATCATTAATAATAAACATCTCACACTTCACTCAGTGATGATTGATAGTACCAGTTTCCAGAAATCAAGGGCATTAACTCCAGTAGCCAATCTGGGCGTTGTCGAAACAACCAAAGGATACTCACGCATTTCAACAAGAATAAATTGTGTTTAAGCATGAACGGCGTTTTTATGTTCAATACAGAAGTTATGTCCAAAGAAGCCAAAGAAAGAAACACAGTAAGAAAGGAAAAGCATGAATCATCCACAGTGAACCGAATAAATAATAGCCAAAATCAGGACGAATACTGAAGTGTACTAAATCAACCTCAGTGGCCGATGATAATGATCTCTTAATTGAATTCCAGGGGTGATTCCTCTTTTACTTAAGCCCGTTCCTTGTCGTATTAGCTTATCACTCATTATATTGAAATATATATAACGGGGCAGCGAAGTGAAGTGCCATTAATCATCACGAGTTCGGTCGGGCTTATCTCTATTCCTGGTGAATGTGTTAATAGACCTATGGAGACCGGAGATCTCTCAGGGGATGTTTTAGCGAGTCGGTGGGGTTGCCCTGGTTGCTCGAGGAAGTGCTACATGTGTGCAGGGCAATGTTCGGCCTCCCAAGGGATAGTTGCCTGCCTTATCGACGGAGCCGCACCACGCGGACCACTGTTCAGATTACACGCTACACAGCTTCGGTTTAGTTCATCGAGTGAATACTTGTGTTGTAACTCACACGTACACGGCTACACGCTCACATACGGCCGCACCGGGCTCAGATTTACCGTATTGGAGACTTTCTTCGACTGAATTGTACAGTTTGTTCCGAACTAATGTTACCGGAGTGCGCGCTTATTCTATCTATCGGTCCCTTTCTGTGGAGACGATAGCGAAATGGCGCACTAGCGGTCGAACAAGCTGCGAATCCGTTTTAACCGTTGTCGACAGACATTTACATTTTTGCGCCTTTCTTCTTACCTGTGTATTTCCTACTCGGATTGGCACTTAACTGTCACCGTGGCGACATCTGCGGACTCCGATTCGAACGTTAAATGGTTAAACGGATGAGATAGTGTGAAAGCTAAACGATTTGCTGTTCTAAGTGATTCGCTTTGGAAGATTTGATGATTATGGTGCGTGTTGGCGGTACGCAACACATTAAGGACAAATGTATGAATTTGTTGATGTGAATTTACAGTATCATTTGTTTGAATAAAGGCGCAAAGGAAAATAAGACTGATATAAATGATAATTTTGTCTAAATATTTGGTTTCTGACCAACCATGTCGTATAAGGTTTACAACAACCAAAAACACTGTTTATAAATCCGTATAAATTGTCCAAACAACGGTTTTCAAATTTTTATGCAAAAAAATAACTAGAAGAGCACTAGAAAATATGTAAGCATAGTTTAATGCTTTGGTGTTAATGGACCTGCAAAAATGGAACAAAATATGATAATACCTATATACCTATAATACCTATGATAATACCCTGAAATTCAGAAACAAATATTTAAAGAAAAAACATAAAATGCCCTGCAAACAATTACTAAAAAAATAAATAGGCAATAATCTACAACTCAAGTCAACTTGGGCTTATTGTTCTCAGATCATTTAATAAATAAGTCTGTCTGTTTTTTGGTCCTTTCTTGATATCTTATTGATTGTCTTCCAATCCCGGACAAGATACTGGTCCCGGGATTTAGGGATTAAAGATTTTGTAACCCCGGGATTCATGAAAAAAGCGAAAATTGCCGGAACAAAACGCCTGGGATGCCAAAAGTTACCAAATCCAGTCAGTAAGAAATGCTTAAAATATACTTGATTCGACAATATGTTTTACCCCGAAAGTTGATCAACGTATTCAAATTTTATTTAAGTGTTCGTTTAAAAGGTAAATAGTGGCAAATAATAGTGCATATTGTCATCATTATAAACAAAATTTAAACTCAATTAGATAATAACTTGGTCTTGCATCTTAAAAAAATTACATTTTTGTAAAATCGTTCAAGAATAGTCACGGCAAATGAAATTGTTTGATAGAGTCAAATTTTCAATTTTTCACATTAATGCCTATAAAACATTTTGACGAGGTTTTGTTTTCTTGTTAAAGATACTATTGGGATAACTTCAGAATTCATGCATCATGGATTGTTCGTTATGCATGTAGACGAACTTTTTGCATTTTAATTAAAAAAATTATTGTTTACAAAAAATATATATACTTAATGAGTTTTAGACCTTTTAGTTCTAAACGCGTTACCAAATATAGACGTTATTTATTGTTAAAAATTGATGAAATATTCAGTGCAACATCTTAGAATATTAGATATTCAATTTCTTGTTATGAACAAATTAAGATTATTTTGTGCGTTTGTTTTTTTTTTTGTTTTAAATAAAATTCGTATTTTTTTGAGGGCATAGTAACTAAAAAGTCTTAAGCAAGCTGAAAAGGTTCATGTTTGCCTCCATATTGAATTATAACTTACTGCAAAGTCTGTTCTTCCTATTATAGCAACATTTTGGTTTAAAGGAACTTTTTATGCTTGATACTTAATTTAGTCAGAAATGGTGCTGTTATAGACTAAAGTTCATACTTAAAAAATAGCAGTTCAATTGATTTATTGTAGACCAGTGCCCACATTTCGCCAATCATCAAAAACATAAGAAAATAGTTTATATTTAATATTTCCGGGATCCCGGGATTTAGATTTATAATCCCGAGATCCCGAAAAAGGTCATTATTTGTCATGATTCCGGAATCCCGGAATCCCTGGGTTGGAAGCCCTACTAAGTACTAAAATAACCAAATAACCACGATCCTGTTTTTTCCATGACCATTCCTGTCATGTAAATCCTTACCCACATTTCTAATTTCCAAAACTAGTGCCATCTAGAAAAACGTAAAAAGTTTTACAGGAGAAATAACTGAATAATATGACCGTTGATTATTTGAGTGCTACTAATGTGCTTTCTGGAAGAAATCTTCTGAAAGGATAAATATTGTACTGTCTTATATGATATACCTACAGGAAAGATATCTATTTGCTGAAACCTATTATGCAATAGTACAGAGAGAAAAGTTAAGAGAAAAGTAAAATTGGGTTTGCTTCATTTACTACATTCATCTATTATACAAGAAATTAAATAATATACCGTGTATCTTACTGAACGTTGGACCTATACTCTGTTATAATCCGTTAAGAAAACGTTGGATTTTTAACTTTCTGATTTGTAGTCAAGTTGCTGTTTTGACATCTTATATGCACTTTTTTAATTACTATTATATAATGTTTGTTTTAAATTCTTATCGTTAACGAATTCGCTGAAAACTAATGAAGCTCCAGGTTTTCTTTAGGGCGCCATATTGGTTTCATGCATATTTGTATTCTGCATTTCATTCTGTGTAATATGATATATCACAACCCATGTATGTAATACGTAAATCTTACGGCTAAACTTATTGAACATTGTTCTTTTAGTACTAGAGGTCCATAAAAATATACAAATTGTAAAACAATCTGCGATCTATCCACCACTTTTTTTCGATAATAAATAAATCAAAAGAAACATTTAATTTTTTATTTGCGTTTATTGTCAGATGTATGCTGTTAAATCTAAATTCGCATTATTTCTGATCAACATTTAGTTTTTTCATTTTATCATAGAAGCAATACTTTTATAGCATATTTTCCTATCCAAAAGAAAGATTAATAGCGTCCACCAAAAGCAAGTGAAAAATGTTGTCGTTGTTTTTTGCACTACTCGTATACAAAAAACCCAGCATCAGTGGACGACCCTTGCTGGCAATGTTTGTGCGGTGTGGGAGTATAAAAACGTTGCGTACGGAATCTATCAACGGACCGGCTAGCCCCGAGGGAGGTCTGAGGAAATCCGCGGTCCACTCACACACGCATCCCCGGAGGTGCTGATGATGAACAGGCCTCATCAGTCACCCCCGGAATTGGTATTAATGCAGCGGGCAGGGCTGCGGACAGGCCGGTCAGTCCGTAGGCGCGCTGCCCACCGTACACGAATTGATATTAATGGTTTTGCGAGACCCTAAGACGGCCCACAATGGATGCGTACCGTTATCGCTATTTTATTCATATGATGGCTTCTTTAACCGTACCTAACCGGGGACTCTTCGGCCGCGTTCGAGGATGAATGGTCGGGTGAATTGATTTTGTAATGTCCGGTTCCGTGACGTTTATTGGCGGTGATTAATAATTTTTGGTGGAGATTAGCGGAGAAATTATGAAAGATTGGGTATTACGGTCGTGTATTGTTATATCTATGGTGGTATGATTTGGGCGGTGTTTTGGATCTGATGGATGTAGGTAATGTGTATTGACTTATTGTCGGTAAGCTGTAAATTTGGGTATCTGGTAATACGAATTAACGATTTCTTTCACCAAAATTAACGATTTCTGTCGAAAATGTGGTCATACTATTTACGTACAGTCTTACTCCTTACCTAATGGGAATCCCACTTCTGATATTAGCAAATCACCATACAAAAGAAAATTGAAATTGTTTTCTTTGGTGGTATATTTAACCCAAAGAAGTCTATCGGAAACGCCCATTCACATTGTATTCACAAAATCCAGGTTCACAGTGTTATCAGTTTTCTGTTGTGTGATGGTAAGATTATCTTATGTTTCGACAAATTATCTTCAACAAATTCGCTGCTTCTTTTAGAGCATAACCGTCTCATCCATACTGCCCCTAAACTTCTCGGTTTCTGTTTTTAATTTGACTTGTTTTTATGTTTTGATCCGAAAGGACCCTCTTTGATTAAACGGGGACCTGAATTGCAGACCATAAACACTATGTTAATATCCGCCGCTGCTCTCCCTTTAAAATAATCAGATGGTAAGATTATTTCTACATTATACTATTCGATCTAATTTTTCAGATATATATTTTTTATATATTTTCTTCAGTGACTGTTCTTATTGCTGGCAGTCGGTGATGGTTAATAAAACTCATTTAACATGTGTTGGAAGATGGCTCCCACATTGATATTTGTATTCCATACGTACTCAAAAACTCCACAACTAACTAAATATAATTTCTCGAGTTAAGGCTAGGAAAATTACATCATTTGCAGCATTCTTATCATACAGGCAGATAACGCAACTATCTATTGGATAAGTTTAAATAAGTGTGTGGTATTTCCAGTAAACTTTGTAACCACTAACTTAAGTAATACAATGAATTCAAAACAACATTTGATTTTTTATTTGAAGGATCTGAGAAAAAAACAAAAATAAAGGGTTGCCATAAAAACCACACCTTAAATTACAAAAAAAAAATGGTGGTTGGAAATTAGATATAAAAGTGAGCCGAGGATTTTATAATAAATAACAAGCTGTCTAATTTTAATCAATATTTAGTCAATAATATAAAATAAGTTACATTTGTTTTATTTGCCTTATTCGTGATTTAAAAATAAGTTGCTGTGTTTTGTTTTTGTTTTTCGTTCCTAAACTACATTTTATTGTTTATTTATCTAAACAAAGCTTTTTTTTAAATTTTAACTCTATTTATATAACAGTTTGTCACAAAAGACTACTAGTTGATAACAGTTGATAACAGCAAAGCTAAGAAAACAACCTTTTGGGCAATGGTTGAGACGAGAACTCATAGATATGTGCAAAGGACGTCATGAGGAGAAGGTTGTTTCGAATGAGCATGCGTCCAGATAAAGCATGATTACAGATTTGCAAGGTACCACATGATGCCGAAGAAAACCCACAGATACACTACCCACAATATGGAAATAAAGTAAAAAACACAGGATTGGACATCATTAGAAATGAAGTGTTTAGGCTTAGCTCGAATGGAAGAAGAAGCAAAGAAGGTGAACTTTGGCTTTTTCGTTGCCGAAGCGGAAGGAAATTCATAATGTGAATGAAGAGTCAAAATTGAAAGTATAAAATAGCTCCTGTTTATATTTATTTGTTGTGATTAGATACTAAAAGTAATATAACGAAAATGACGTATCTATTATTTATCCACAGTGTGTTCCCATCTTTATCTCATACGGACCAAAATTTATGTTTCTCTAGTTGAAAGTTTGTAAAATCTTGATTCAAAAATTTCAAATCTCTACTTTTAATAGCTTAAGATTTGCAACTAACTGGAACGATATTTGTTATTTGAAATACAACATTCAAATTTGATAATTGACCAGAAAATTGCATTTAGAACAATTACTCCTAAGACATTTTTCTATAAGACATTTTTAATTTAAAATAAAATAATTCATTGTTTATTCTTTAGCAAATTTAACATCTTATTTTTCGTCGTTTTTGTTAAATCAAAATTCTGAAAACTGAAAAGTAATAGTCAATAATCAATATTAAAATGCTGAGGAGGACAATACCTGCCCACAGTTTTCTACCTGCAAACAGGTAGGTGTTTTTCTGCTATTTATTCATAAAAAATACTTCAAATTATAGTGAGTTTTTTACATTTGTATAGGTTCTTGAAGAATCTGTGCCGGAAAGGGAGAATCGGACAAAAGATTACTACAAACATGTGCGTTTTTTTAAACTAAATTATACATGAAGATATAAAATCTGTATCTGTATATTATATCTGTACGTGTTTTTTACGTTTTTTGTTTTCGCCGTCAACTGCTGTACCTCGGAATTTGACATATGCATTTTGTTGTTAATATCAGACCTGTGGAACTTGTTCACTACTAATTCTTCCTAATGCTTTCACTACATTATTATGTTATCGGTCAAGATTAGTTCTGAAAACATTAAGAATCGTTTCCTCATGATGATCTTGTTAGAGCTAATCTCTTCTCAGAATACAGCAGGTGTCACCAATGAATAATACGAAACTTCAATCCAATTGCTCAAAAGCTTAGGCCGCTTCTGGCTGACGGTTTAACAGCGAGCAACCCTTCAACTAATGTACATACGGTGTCCTCTCTCCACATACACACACACACAAGCGGCTCTATTTCATTTTCGGCGAGCGTTCAATCACTGCGCGGGGACCGCCCACGACCAACGAGTGACTAATGCCGACCACCCCAATTTAATGCATATATTTAGTCCATATGCCCAAATAAACGGTGTTAAGTGTGAAGTGCAATTTGTTAATGCTGTGTACGTACTGCGATATATCGGTCTGTTATTGCGGGGTGGATTCGCGCGGCGCAACCACCGCCGCCATTTAGTTTCCCGCATCGTACACATACATGCATACATTCGGAGCGATCCGCATCCTCTTCTCTTAAATGGGTTTTGCAGAGAACGCAGATGCGGTAACTACCTACTACTCGATGTCGTTACATATTACCTACTATATAGCAGCGGTTTAATTCTATTTTGGGGATACAATAGGGAGGTGGCTGTGAGAGTTTATCCCCTCGTGTGTAGACAGGGTGATTCGATAGCCTTAGATCTTGGATACTTATTTTGATAGCAAGTTGTGAATGGAGGTTTCAAAACCAAATGCATGGGTTACGATCCAAATTACGCACAAATATAACAAATAATATTATTTTCCATAATAAGTCATAGTAGCATTTGATAAATAATCCTTAAAATTCCTTAAAAATTATAAAAAAGTATCTTACTGAAGCTACACAGAGAGAAATTTTTGTTTGACAAATAAATATGCATTGACTCAAAGAAATTTGTTGTTTCAATAGAGGCAAAGAAATATTTATTTGCGGATAAAAACGCATTTGTTTGAAATATTTGTTTGGTAGAAAGAACGTTGATTTGTGTCAAACAACTTATGTTTCCAGTTAAAAAGTTTGCAATTTGTGTATTATAAGAAATGAGATTTATTTACTTCAAATAATTATGATTGTGTTGAGTGAAAGAATTACATTTTTTTAAATTAACAAAATTGTTGGTCGAGTTCAAATGCTTAAAATTATTAATTTGTTGAAGGAATTAATAGACAAGAATTTTTCGGAAGACTCGCCATGTCACCTCCTTTTTGGGATGTCGCGCATCCTCGACCAGTGCTTGGTCTTCCCAACCCAACATATAGTCAAGGTTAAGTTAGTAAAGTGTACTCTGATTTGGAATCGCAACTTGAACCTGCAGGCACTGTACTCCATAAGTTCTATACTGTCGATCACGCGGCTTTATACTCTCGATATGTACGAAGTGCGACGAGAGAGTTTACAGCGCCATCTAACAATACAGTTGGATGACATTAAAAATATATTTATTTGAATCAAAATATGATTTCTTTGGTGGAAGTAAACCTATTTTAAAGCCAAAACAAAAATATTACTTTAAAGGAAATAAATCTCTTCTTGTGTACAAATATATTTATTTTAATCAAAATATGATTTCTTTGGCGGAAGTAAACCTATTTTTAAGCCAAAGACAAATTATTACTTTAAGCGAAATAAATCTCTTCTTATATACAAAATTATATGTTAGAATCAAAATTATATTTCATTGGTGTAAAGAAACGTTTTTTTAAAATCAAAATTAAAATATTACTTTAAAGGAAAGTAATTTTTGTTTGTATCCATATATATTTATTCCACTTAAATAAATATTTCAAATAACTTAATCTCTGCAAGCAAATAAACTAGAGTATTCCATGAAGTAAATATTGTTCGCGTCAAAGAAATATGTTTTGACCCAAAAGAATAAATTCAAACAAATACATTTCTTTAAAACAACAAAACTTTTCTATCTGTGTGGGTTACGATCCAAATTATGCACAAATATAACAAATAATATTATTTTCCATAATAAGTCAAATGTTTAGTAGCATTTGATAAATAATCCTTAAAATTCCTTAAAAATTATAAAAAAGTATCTTACCGAAGCTAGGATTGATCGAATTACAAATCACTTATTGAAAGATAAAATTATTAAACTTTGTGAAAGAGAAAACCTGATCACTTTCTGGTACACTGGTATCAAGACAAATCCAATTACTGTTTGCAATTTTGGATATTAATGAAATATCAATTAGTTATAAAGTTATCAAATTGTTGGCTTTTCTAGACCTGTTGGTATGAACAGAATTATAAGAAATTAGCACTTCTCTGAAACAATGTACTTTTTCTGTGAAATTAAGATTTTTTCTGGAAAATTACTGTAATATTTCTGCAATTTTACAGGAACATTCAGCAGGCAGAGGTATTTTAACAAAAAAAAAACAGCAAATAACCTAATAGCAATACCTAATAGCAAATAACCATCTATGTTGTTGATAAAAAAAATAAATTAGATTGTTCATCTGCAACCTAAGTTTGCACAAATTTACCACGCTTTTGAACTGAAATAACTTTTAATATATAATAATAACGCACTTTTACTCTAAGTTATTAGGTAAAAATTTGTTTTAAATTTACAGTACTACCGTCACTTTTACACCATTTTTGCCGTAGTTTATTAATAAATAATTGTATAAATTGCAATAGAAACGTTGTATGTCTAAAAATTGCACAAAATTCCATTTATTGTTACAAATCTGTGCAATATTACAGCGATATTGCTACTCACGGTTGACAGGAAGCCGTAAGTACAGAGTTTGAGAATTTGCTATAAAATTTTAGGTTTCTACAGTCACAGAAATTGAGAGATAATGGTGAAATAATATGCAGAGGAAAATTTGGAAAATAAAACAAAATGAAAAATCTTTCTCTTTAGATTAACCTTCCTGGTGTCTGTATAGTATATGTTCCTGTTCTATTACAGACTTAGATCTTGGATACTTATTTTGATAGCAAGTTGTGAATGGAGGTTTCAAAACCAAATGCATGGGTTACGATCCAAATTATGCACAAATATAACAAATAATATGATTTTCCATAATAAGTCAAATGTTTAGTAGCATTTGATAAATAATCCTTAAAATTCCTTAAAACTTATAAAAAAGTATCTTACCGAAGCTAGAATTGGTCGAATTACAAATCAGTTATTGAAAGATAAAATTATTAAACATTGTGAAAGAGAAACCCTGATCACTTTCTGGTACACTGGTATCAAGATAAATCCAATTACTGTTGCAATTTTGGATATTAATGAAATATCAATTAGTTATAAAGTTATCAAATTGTTGGCTTTTCTAGACCTGTTGGTATGAACAGAATTATAAGAAATTAGCCCTTCTCTGAAAGAACGTACTTTTTCTGTGAAATTAAGATTTTTTCTGGAAAATTACTGTAATATTTCTGCAATTTTACAGGAACATTCAGCATGAAGAGAAGTATTTTAACAAAAAAAAAAACAGCAAATAACCTAATAGCAATAACTAATAGCAAATAACCATCTATGTTATTGATAAAAAAAATTAATTTGATTGTTCATCTGCAACCTACGTTTACAAATTTACCACGCTTTTGAACGTAAATAACATTTAATATATAATAATAACGCACTTTTACTCTAAGTAATTAGGTAAAATTTGCTTTAAATTTACAGTACTACTGTCACTTTTACACCATTTTTGCCGTAGTTTATTAATAAATAATTGTATAAATTGCAATAGAAACGTTGTATGTCTAAAAATTGCACAAAATTCCATGTATTGTTACAAATCTGTGCAATATTACAGCGATATTGCTACTCATGGTTGACAGGAAGCCGTAAGTACAGAGTTTGAGAATTTGCTATAAAATTTCAGGTTTCTACAGTCACAGAAATTGAGAGATAATGGTGAAATAATATGCAGAGGAAAATTTGGAAAATAAAACAAAATGAAAAATCTTTCTCTTTAGATTAACCTTCCTGGTGTCTGTATAGTATATGTTCCTGTTCTATTACAGACTTAGATCTTGGATACTTATTTTGATAGCAAGTTGTGAATGGAGGTTTCAAAACCAAATGCATGGGTTACGATCCAAATTATGCACAAATATAACAAATAATATGATTTTCCATAATAAGTCAAATGTTTAGTAGCATTTGATAAATAATCCTTAAAATTCCTTAAAACTTATAAAAAAGTATCTTACCGAAGCTAGAATTGGTCGAATTACAAATCAGTTATTGAAAGATAAAATTATTAAACATTGTGAAAGAGAAACCCTGATCACTTTCTGGTACACTGGTATCAAGATAAATCCAATTACTGTTGCAATTTTGGATATTAATGAAATATCAATTAGTTATAAAGTTATCAAATTGTTGGCTTTTCTAGACCTGTTGGTATGAACAGAATTATAAGAAATTAGCCCTTCTCTGAAAGAACGTACTTTTTCTGTGAAATTAAGATTTTTTCTGGAAAATTACTGTAATATTTCTGCAATTTTACAGGAACATTCAGCATGAAGAGAAGTATTTTAACAAAAAAAAAAACAGCAAATAACCTAATAGCAATAACTAATAGCAAATAACCATCTATGTTATTGATAAAAAAAATTAATTTGATTGTTCATCTGCAACCTACGTTTACAAATTTACCACGCTTTTGAACGTAAATAACATTTAATATATAATAATAACGCACTTTTACTCTAAGTAATTAGGTAAAATTTGCTTTAAATTTACAGTACTACTGTCACTTTTACACCATTTTTGCCGTAGTTTATTAATAAATAATTGTATAAATTGCAATAGAAACGTTGTATGTCTAAAAATTGCACAAAATTCCATGTATTGTTACAAATCTGTGCAATATTACAGCGATATTGCTACTCATGGTTGACAGGAAGCCGTAAGTACAGAGTTTGAGAATTTGCTATAAAATTTCAGGTTTCTACAGTCACAGAAATTGAGAGATAATGATGAAATAATATTCAGAGGAAAATTTGGAAAATAAAACAAAATGAAAAATCTTCCTTTTCAGATTAACCTTCCTGGTGTCTGTGTAGTATATGTTCCTGTTCTATTACAGACAAATATAGAGAACATCCTGCATCTGCGAATATAATGTACATTGTCAGAATCAGAGTTCAGTTAATGATAATGGTATTGTAAATTATTTACACAAAACTACGAAGTTTTCGGTGCCAATCGTAATATTTAATGGTACTTTCCATTTTCATTTATTTATTTCCCATTATCCCATATATCACTTAATATTAGCTTAAAATTGGAGTAACATTCCGGCCAAATTTTAGTAAAATCACAGAGCGAATATACAATTACAATGTAAAAGCACAATTTGGATGTAAAGTTATACTGATTTTTGCAGGGCAAAAAGAAACCTACTACAATTCCTAGTGTACATTTACAGATAATTTTTTTCAGTGTAGAAAAGGTCTTACTGAAACAAAAAACTCATGTTTAACGGGGTATTTACAGGATCAATAGTACTGTCTGTACTGGTACTTTAAAGTTCAATAATATTCAATAATTGAATGTTCAGTATTTTCCATACACTAACTTGTTAGTAAATTGGTCATACCTTGAAGATAGGCGGTGCTAATTTTTATTCTTCCCGTTTGTTTTTCGATGACAGAATTCAGAATTTTCTTCGAGTTAAGCATTAAAGGATACTTTGTAAAACCATGTAAAATATGCTAGAACTTGTGAAATAAATCAAATCGAGTTTGTTTTGTATGTGTATATTCTTTTATGCATTGAAATGATTTGATTGTGAGCAAAGTGAGCAAAATTTGGTCCAAAATACTTTCGGTCTTTCGGAGGACCACAGACTCACCACAGATAGACTATATGTACCACCGAACAATACGGGAGACGTGTACAAATCACCCGATCCGGGTAAACCGAACGGCGTATACTGGGAACGAACTACGGATCGTTTTATGTCAGTCCTGTTTGTTATGCAAATTTCGGTTTCATATGCGAGAGCGCGGCCGCAGATGCTGTATTTTCGGTACAACAAACTTGCGCGCCAAAAAATGAACAACGCGCTCGCTCGGAGACGGATGTCGATTCGGATTTTTGATGTTGCACCACACTGGAAACTGCTGCTCGGATATTCGATGCAAATTCAACCGGAACGTGGAAATTTCCAACCCGCAGTGCGCGTTCTAGTAAAGTATGATCTAAATAAAATGGAGTCAGTTTTAAATATTAGCCGTACTTATAGGTAATAATTTTGCATAACTTTGGTGACAATTGACAAAATTTTTAGCACAGATACTACAGAAAATACACATTTAAGAACTATCTTATCTTGATGACAATAGGTAAGACAATTTTGAATAAAAATTAGATAGATGTTATGATAAAAATATACCTATCCGCCGCTCTAACCGGTAACATCGTTTTTATCCACAGCTCATGGATTTAAGTAAGAGTAGTTATAGAGCAAATCTAACCACAAATAAGCTACATTTAAAACGTCAAATATCACGCTTATCAAACTGTTTATGTGTCCCACAGGGATCTGTATTGGGACCATTTTGTTTTACTTTTTATGAATGATCTTTCAAGTCTAATAAAGTGACTCCATTTATTATTGTTATTCGAAGTAGTAAACATTTTACTATTTAATATTTCTATTTTCTATAACTTTCCAAATTTTAAAGTTGTATTTTTTTTTTCTTTGGTTTGTTTACAACTTGAAAACTATAGTCTAATTTGGTGTCCACCAAAGGTTTTCGAAATGTTCTAGAGTTCATGCTGAATATTCTTCAAAGGGATTTCGACTCAATTACTATATATCAAGATATTGTGTGCTTAATCTGAATACCTGGAGGTACCTAAATAAAGCTATTATTATTAGTAGTATTATTATTCATTTTGTTCATGATTTGCTTGAAACACTTTCCGAGCCACACTAAAATCAATGAAACACTTGGTTCATCCGTTAACGTTTCGCCTTTTATTGGTACAGCTTCATCAGAAAAGGTTAATTCTACAATGTCAAAGACTATAATCATCAATTTGCTAGTTTCATTATATTGATTCTTGTCTTTGACATTGTAGAATTAACTCGTTCTGATGAAGCTTTACCAATAAAAAGCGAAACGTTAACAGATGAACCAAGTGTTACTGTACAAGACTAGGTCATAATCCATCAACTTATTAGTTTTCATGTATTGTATTGCTTATTAGAATTAGATGCAATATGTTAATTCTATTTCGACTGCCTCGGCCGATAGAAAACCGATGACCAGTGTTAGAACCGACTGGAATATTTACAAATTGTTACCAAGTATAAAGCATCTATTTTCTTAACTTGTCGTTGAATAAGCTTCTGTTTCTTTACTAATTCTTCATATTACATTATTTTGTAAGATTTAAGAAAAAGGCCTGTAAAATTTTATCATGTAACAATCAAATTGTAAATTACCAACTGAATGCTTTGTCTCATTTAAACCAGGGATTTCATTCAGAAACAATAAAGGTCAAGATTGCCTTTGTATGAATGCCGAAATCAACATCCAATAAGAATTTTCTAAATTTCATTTTAAACTCACACTGACTAAAAAACTTCCTTTTCTTTAATTTATCAGCTATTGTAAGTGAACGGTTTATATATTTTGTCAGGTTTTCTTTTTCAGATATATAAAGTTATTAATATTAGTTCCAATTGGGATCAAAGCAAATTTTGCAGTTGTTTTTAACTTAGTCCTGATGATGGTTATTGAGAAAAATACTATAATAATATAAAACGTCGAGATTAAAACATATGCCAGATGGAAATAACCCAAAGAACGTACATGCGTTTGTAATTTATGAACTATTTACCCTAGCCTACGACATGACCACACCGAGAGAGTATGAATTTAGGTATACTTTTCAATTCTTATTAAATTATTACAGTTTTATGGGTGGTGTCGTGATATTTCGGACATTACAATAAAACTTTCAAAAAAGAGAACACAATTCAAGACGCTGTAAGGGTTGGGACAAGTTGGGATGATCGGTAATCGTACTATAAGTATATATTTATGCTAATTTTTGTGTTCTCCTAATCACGAAAGGATATAAATCATTTTATCAGAAAAACGATCTACTCACATAGCGATCTACTTAAAAGTTAGTCTACTGGTTCGGTAGTAATTATAGTAAGAAGCATGACGGCTTAGGTGGATGTTACGGTTGAAAGTTCAGTTGTAAACATGCGCGTGGAGATTTTCAGCACTCGTCCAACGAGATACATATACGAGTAGAGTATCGTCGACAAACCGAGCCAACAGACAATAACAGCGACGCTTAGCCATTAAGTTTTGCGCAAAGTGGCGCTCTCTGGGTGGCGAATGTCCGACGAGGTTCGGTCCGCCGTATAACGCCCGCGGATAAGGGTTAAAGTTCAGCTGAGCCGGCGGTGGTGTCGAGTAGGACAACAAAAAGCAGACAGCCATGGACATGCTAATTACATGCTCTCTACATACAGTCTACAACATCGGCATTAATTCAACTAGCTAACTACACCACTCCGCCTCGCCCTCGGGTGTATTAGTGCTAATGTACCCACCCGGTTGCCTCTCTTCGCTCCTGAACGGGCCAGTATTCTCTCGAACCCAGCATTCTCTCTCACAGCGCACCGCAAGGCTTAGTTAGTACTCTCCCGACAAACAACTTGGTCTTGTTGTAATTGTGCCCGCCGAACACTGTGTTCCGCTTAATATCCTAAGACATAAATTAATATAACTATTTAACATCGGGCGCAAATGGGATTTACTTTACATCTTGTATAAATTTATCAAAGTAAGCCTCTCCACCCGCTGCTGGCGCTGCTGGCTTCATTACGGCTACATAAAGCTCCACCGCGAGCAAACCAGCTTGCTCTCTCTTCTGCGTGTACAGCGGTGGTACAAAACCAACGACACTTCATACTAATTATACATATTTTGTGCGAGTTAATCGGCCGCCACATCTCACAAAGGAGTTTCAATTTAGATGCGAGCGAAGGGACTTTACAAAGCAAATGGTTTCCCTCGACGACGAAACTCAAATATACGCACAAGGACGCAAATATATATTTAGCCATGCATAGGTTTAAAAGTGTAGCTGACATTACTTCTAGGTAGTTATAGTGCTTCAAGGACTACTAAGTAAATCTTCCTGATCACATCTTTACTTCCAAGCTTAAGAATCAAAATCAGATCTTCAGCAGAGTCTTCCAATTTTAGATGTGAACGCACAGCGTGAAAGTAATCGGAGACAATTTTCGCCGAATATTGGGGCCGCTAAAGATATGATCTGACTTTTGGTTTATAATTCCCGAGCGGCTACCGTCGATTCCTTTCCGCTCTTTTGACTATTAAAGAAATGATAATGCAAAAATGTGGTTTGAGAGGCTACAATTTTTCTTTCGATTTTTACAAAAATCGGTTGGAATTTTGAGTGTACCTCGAGAAACGTCAGAACATTTGTCAAATCGGCCGAAACTGGTCTCATCTTTCTGGGGTTTGCTTTTTACAGTGATGTTTTGCTTATGCATCCTTGAAAATATTAAAGTTGCTGTCAGATCCTCATTTTTGAAAATATTAAAGTTGCTGTCAGATGCTATCTTGTCAGCAGTGGATGTGCTGTGGATGCGGTGATTCCAGTGATTCCCCGCTTCACTATACTGTCCGTAAGGAAGTCCTACTCAAAAATTTTGACAAAAATATCGAAAAAAGATTTGCATCGGCCGGGAATCGAACCCGGGCCGCCCGCGTGGCAGGCGAGCATTCTACCACTGAACCATTATTTATATAATCATAATGTTTATCTGTTACGTGTATATAGTATATATTTGTTAATAGGTAGATGTATATAATGAATAAAGATATGAACCACCGAAGACCAGCTGAAGCGACTCCACCGCAACGCGGGCTACAGTGCGCTGACGGAAACCAGCCGCATTCTCCAGAAGCACGTGGGGAAATAAGTTGATGATCCCAAGGAAGAAAAAGCTTCATATTTATTGTCTGTGATATTTATATAATATATTTGTATTGTTGATAGTAATGTTTTATGAATAAATGTATTGAACCACCGATGCTGATGGTGATGACTCATCGACCATGCTGATCCATGCAATCTAATCACCTAGATTTGAAGCCGTCGTCGTCAGATGAGAGGTAATCGCACTTTCTCGAGACTGAGAGGCAGTCATCCGCAACTGAGATTAACGATTTCAGTGGATTGTTCCATCCAGTTGTTGTGAAGATTTGCAAGCATCGGTGGTTCAATATCTTTATTCACTTAAATACATATAAGACTATAATACATTATATAATATATAAATATCACAGTAAAATATAGTGAGCGTAAAATTTAGTTAAAGTTAGTAGTCCTCTTCGGGCTCATCTTCTTACATGCCTCATGAGGATGCGACTCGTTTCCGTTAAGGCGCTGTATGCGTTCCGAAGTAGGGCTTGTAGTTGGTGGTCTTGAGATCCTAAGTATTTCAGATTGGCCAAAAATGTCTGGTGCGTTTCAGTGGTTAGTATTTCGCATATGCTCCAACAGCTAGTACGCTCAATCTCACTGGTCCCTCATACATTTTGCCCAGTTCTTCCACCAGGTTAGCATCTCTTCCCACCGTTTTGTAGTTGAGGTTCACCAGCACCTTAGAATTTTTTTAGTAGCGGACCTTTTTTACCTCTTCTTCCATTTCCAAATTTTGAAGGTGGGGAACTACCACTTCGAAAACGTATATGGTCGTCTTGTTGTGGTAGAATGCTCGCCTGCCACGCGGGCGGCCCGGGTTCGATTCCCGGCCGATGCAATTTCCTTTTTGGATAATTTTAGAAAATTTCATGTCTCTTGTCAACAGTCAGACCAATAAAATTATGCGAAACACCTGTAGAAACATAGGGATTTCGTAGCAACTAGCTGCATAGGATGCTTGTGTGGACTGGTGGGTAGCGGGGCTCGTTCAAGGTCAAAACGTATTCAAGTAGATACAATGGACTAAAATTATTGAAAATGTGCATACAGGAGACAACTAGTTAGGCAATAAAGTTTATTATACAAGATTTTCTTTTTACTTTTACTGTACCTTTTCTTGTTCAATTGTCATGAGTTTTGCATATTGATCTGTATGTCTGGTTCTAACCACGCCCACTTTACATCCTTCATTACTCGAGGCCTAAATTTATGAATGAATATTTTGCTCTTATTTCCTCATTCTCTTATTTGGTCTTATAAGAATAGGCATGGTGACGCCAATAAACTATTTGAAAGAAAATGCACTAATTAAGCGTCTGTGAATGTCATCATTAAAAAGACCTCATATTGTTCCCTGTTGATGGTGGGAGTTGAAACAATAAAACATAAGTGACCTAGAATAAAACAAACATCCACCTAAATACCAAAATATATCCAAAATAGGACAAGGACAAGTGCGCCAGAAGACCACAAAATATAGCCAAAACACTTACTTTGTAGGTGTAAAAATGATTATAATGTTATTGCAGTCGCTGATTTCAAATCTGATGTAAAATTTTCAACAATGAAACTGGTGGATCTAATATAGGACCAAAGCCTACGACCCCTAGTGCAGGAGGTGTGTAGATTTTAAATATTCGAAAGGGCAGATCCAAAATGACAACCAAAAATGCAAAAACGCACTGTCAGATTTAAATATTTGATGTTTATCGAAATTAAATATGACAGATCCAATGTGGTAATGAAAACTGTAAAAGTCGGAGTTAAAGGAACCTTCTTATCCATGTCATTTGACGCTTCCTGGTCCGTGTAAAGATATAACGTTTGAATTTAAAAGATGAAAATGCCGGTCCCAAAATGGCGAACATGTTAATGTAAATCATTCGTAGCGTCATTTAAGGTTGCGAGACGTCCTGAGTTGATTGGATTGTCCAGAGATCAACAGGCAAATCCCGAGTCTCGCATTCCGCCTAAAACTCCCGACTTAAGGATATCGTTCAAGTGGTGAAGATCTAAGTAAACCATATTGGCTGTTGCATATCCAAAAATGTATAAATGTACAAAAATATTCAAAATGTTAAAATAAAAAATAATAATAATTATTATTATTATTAAATGAGGTTTATGGTGAGTAACAGTGTATTTGGAGGTGGCACAGCATATTTGTTTTTTTGATATTCTCTATAGTGTTTTAGGACAAATCTGAATGGAGATCTCGATTGAATGTTTCCCACTGCATACGTCAGATGTTTATTTGAAAGACTGAAATATTATAGATTCTAAAAGTCCTGAATGCATTTAATGACGAATTATGCACGGATTCGCATTCAGCGCAAAGATGTCTATCACAAATGCCAATTCCCTTTATTTCGCAACATGTACGTTCAGCACTGCTACGTTCTTATGTAATTATGTAATACATACAGTGCTTCCCAAAAGAAACGGATAAATTCTATAAAACCTTAAATAAAAATATTTCAGAAAAATTCTCTGACACGTCGATTTTTATTTTTAAATTACTATCCTGACATACACTTTTCAATCCCCTGCGCATTCATCCCTAAGGGGTGGTAACCCCAACTTTAATATTTCAAATACCAAAGTACCCCTTGCGATACCTCAATTGATAGATTCCTTTATTCTGAAAACAACGAAAAAAAAAATATCAAGGTCGGTTGATAAATAACGACGATATTTACCAAAATGTATTCAAAGAAGAGCGTTAATATTCGAGTAAGCGCTATTGAAGCGGGCATAGCAATACCGTTCAAACAATTGCAACTTGTTTTTACTTATGTCAAGCACAATTCCGAGTTTTTCGTGATTAAGGAAATAGCAGCAAAATGAGACTTACTGAAACCGAAAGAATCCAAGTTTTAATGATCATTGGTTTTGGAGATAGATGCCGAACGCATGAAGAAGTTCGTGGTTTGTTCAATGAAGCGCACCCGGACCGTCCGCCAATATCGCAATCGACAGTAAGTCGAATCGAAAACAAATTTCGCGATCTCGGTCATGTACGGGATAAACCTAAGGCAGGACGTCCATTGGCCTTAAATGAAAACCAACAATTGGATGCTATTCTAATGGTGCAAGAAAATCCACATTCAACCCTTGCAGAGGTCGCTTCAGAAGTTAGTGTGTCAAAAAGTACAGTATCCAGATTATTTCGAAAACAGAAATTTCACCCGTATAAAGTGCACTTGGTACAAGAATTGTCCGATGATGACTTTGTAAGACAAGTGCAGTTTTGTGAGACAATGATGGAACTCTCTCATGCAAATCCTGGCTTAATTAGAAACATCGTTTTTTCTGATGAGGCAACGTTTTGTCTGAATGGCACCGTCAATAAACAAAATTGCCGTTACTGGGCCCGTCAAAATCCGCATTGGATGATGGAAGCGAACACACAATATCCTCAAAAACTTAATGTGTGGGCTGGTGTGGTGGGTTCAAGAATGATTGGATCATATTTTTTCGACGGAACACTGAATGGTGAACGTTACCTGAACTTTCTCCGAAATGAACTACTACCTACTTTAGCGGTATTGTTTCCCAACGCAGAAGGTCCTGGTAGACACAGTGACAGAATTTGGTTACAGCAAGACGGTGCGCCTCCACATTATGCGCGACCAGTTCGAGAATACCTCGATCAAGTATTTCCTAATCGGTGGATTGGTAGACGAGGACATATTGAATGGCCAGCAAGATCGCCAGATTTAACCCCACTAGATTATTTTCTTTGGGGGTATTTAAAAAGTAAAGTCTATTTGAATAGACCTGCAAATATTGATGCGTTAAAGGAAAGAATTCGTGCAGAAATTCACTTAATCACTCCAGAAATGTTAGACAATGTTCAACAAGCTTTTGGGGATAGACTAGGGCATTGTCTCGTCGTTAACGGGCAGCACTTTGAACAATTAATTAAGGATTAATTAAGTAAATTTTGTTATTCCCTCAATTTCGTGTATAAATAAATCTTGCTAAATATCGCCGTTATTTATCAACCGATTTTGATATTTTTTTTGTGTTATATTCAGAATAAAAGAATCTATCAATTGAGGTATCGCAAGGGGTACTTTGCTATTTGAATTTTTAAAGTTGGGGTTACTACCCCTTAGGGATGAATGCGTGGGGGATTGAAAAGTGTATGTCAGGATAGTAATTTAAAAATAAAAATCGACGTGTCGGAGCATTTTCCTGAAATATTTTTATTTAAGACTTTATAGAATTTATCCGTTACTTTTGGGAAGCACTGTATATGTAATACACAATTACAGAGGAAAAAAATGTAATAGAATTAGCCAAAATATTTTCAAAAAGGTCTTTTTAGTTCAGAAATAAGTTATCAATAATGAGTACTGGTACTCTTTTGTTGGTAGGTAGTCTATTTTCAATCGTTATACTAACTTTTACCTATATATCCATTCAACTAACACCCTTGAGTATAAAAAAAATTTAGTGAAACGAAGATCAAGCAACACATTTTATAATTTTTATATTAAAATATACATCGTCCCGATCTATAATTTTGGAAATCTAGCAACCCTGGTGTCATTATTTGTTACGTTGCCATATAATTGCAAGTAGACATTCCTAATACAGTGCTAAGTTCTATAATTACTATTGGTAAAGAAGTATACAGAAAGCTTTTAATTGCAAGTTTTACGTGCTGTAATTTTGACAATAGCCTTTCATGCTGCAGTATTATAAGGAAATTAAATTTGTTAACTTATACTTATATAATCTGTTTTCAGACTATTTTATTTCAATAAAAACTAAGCACAAACACTTATAACGATGCATAGACATTGAGACTCAGAGAATCAAAAGGACTCTAATTGTAGATATCGAAATAAAATAGCGTTTGCAATTTCGATATATTGAAAAAAAAGTCAGTAAAACTGTTTTGAGTTAGCTGAATACAAATCTGTTTCTCTATTTACGGCATCAGTTTGTAATATATTGGTTTTTACCATTTTTTTGTGTTCAATACATTAACAAATTTGTCGTCATCTAAATTAAATAACAAAAAAGTTCTATACCTTTATGGTGGTGAAAGAATTGATAAACGAATACAATCGATATTGAAAATGTGAGAACCGAAAATCAATTTGTTGAGGATTAAAACAATATATTGACCAATAATTTTTTCCTAACCTTAGAGATGAGTACAAACATCTGTGTAATACTATCGCAAAATTGCACTATCAGTAGTGACGGAAGTACGGCATTTTCACATCATCAACAATCGCAATAAATTTTTACGGTCTACCATAACGACACAGCAAAAGAAAAATCCTCGAAGGCTTAAACACAGCTCCACCTATGCTGAAACACTTCTTCTCCTTTCGCGGCTGTTGTTTTTCCTACAATCTCTCACCATAAAGTGTAAACTACTGTTTTACACAAAGTAAACAGCCCGAAGTGTGAAGCGGTGCTCCTTCTGTGTACCGTGCTGTGATTATGTTTTCTTATACCTGATTTTTCCACTACGTGAGAACAGAAGATCGATTTATGGCTTCAAGCTGTGAGCAGATACCGACACGCACAAAAAGGGGGAGGAATACACCCAAACATGGAGATTCCAGCACAGCGGCGTCCCCATACCAATATTTGTTTCCGGATTTACCATTTTCACACATCTTTCATTCGAAACCGACTCCCAACGGTGACATAAACGAAACGTTAACACATCTATTATCCGGTTTCATGATTTGATGCACACTGTTAATTAAGATATGGAAGTTTGGTGTTTTTTTTTCATGGTTTTTGTCTTTGTTTTTTTTTGTTTCCGCTCTGCGATAAGTGCTAGGAATAGGTGGGTTAAAAGTACCTAATCCAATTAAGAAACGTCCCTTTATACCTGTTCTCGTCAATGCTCGACGTATTGATTAGGGCGTTATCACTAGAAATGTCACAGATGGGCAAAATGGGTAATTAATTAATGAAATAAAATAAGAGGGATCGTAAAAGTGTCAATACTAATAAGATCTAATGGAGGGTGTTATCTAATGATGGAGGAAATGACACCGTATTGAACTTAACCTCAATTTTAGATTAACTGTTTGCGTCCAGTTTGCGGCCGGTATATAATTGTAATTGAATTATGACATGGTTAGTGTATGTCATGGAGGCGATCAGAATTCAGAATAAAAATCATGGCAGGTGAAGGCGAAACGAATATCTCATCGTTAGGGGCAGATGGGCATTAGAGATGAACTGTTAGATAAGTAAGGAAGTTTTCAATCAAACGCACCCAACTAATGCATTTGTAATCGTAGATTCTAATCATAATGGTATCGGAACGTATTATGTTATAATTAATAATTGCCAGTCAATTATACAATCAATAATAAATATATATTCTTTAGGTGATATTTTAAGGCGTGTGTGTGTGTGAAATTGAGTTATTAGGCGCTACCAGCATAGTGTGATCCCACCATCATTAATTAGATTCTAAATATCATTTTGTACAAAATTATTTATCAATATTGGCCTACGTCGGTTGCACAACATAAATTAATTTATATTTCAATAGATAACTCAATAATGCCAGATTTTTCTGAGTTAATTGAGATGGCACAAAGCATGGGGTTAATACAATCGATGAGAAAATTGCATAAAAATTGGTGTGTTTTGAGAATCTCTGAAAATTGCGTTGGTGCCATAAATTAGACGTAAATGAACTATTAAGGGTAGTAATCAAAAACAATTTCACTGTTGGGATCCTGTTTCAAGATCCTATGGCGTCCGCAAATTTTAT
Source organism: Melinopterus prodromus (assembly GCA_964023965.1). Classification (NCBI taxonomy): domain Eukaryota; kingdom Metazoa; phylum Arthropoda; class Insecta; order Coleoptera; family Scarabaeidae; genus Melinopterus; species Melinopterus prodromus. The sequence continues at coordinate 96,185,477 of OZ030390.1, forward strand.
TAGAGCCTGGAACTCCTAACGTGTACGTTCGTGTTTTGTTACGAATCTTACCGCAAAACGGCCACGATTTCGTAATTTTAGCTTATGTACGAAATTAATCCTTATAAAATTATGCGTAGAAAGAAGTATAATACATTTTTTCCCTGATAAAAATATTCTTATGTAAGGCCATTTTCAGCGAAAGCTCCAGAAAAATCAGTAGAAGATGGAGTTGCCATTTAACAAAATGTTAATACAGGAATAAAATCAGCGAATTTAATTTTTTTATGATTTTTTATATTTAAGTATTTCACGCACGTACAATAGTAGAAAATGTACCGTGGATAGCCCTGGGTCTTCATTTGGATCTATGATTATATGTTCCAAGTAATGTCTTTCATTTTTAATACAAGTTTTATACATTCTTCACTTGCAGCAATTCAAAGAACTTTGTTATTACGTGAAAACTCAACTCAAACTTATTCTAATAGCTGCCACGACGTTATATTGCCATTTTCAGTACTTAATTTGAAATTTCCAGTCTAGTGGATAGAGCTCGCGACCTGAAATTTGGACGTTTTTGGTTTAAATCCAGACCGTGGTTAGCATGGGCTTCTTTGTTGTTAAAAGGTTCCTATTCTAATTACCAACTTTCAAATCTGTGGCTTTTAACTGCTACTGGTCACCTACGAAGCACCACGACAAAAAAAAACAGCTTCTTTTTAACAACACTACATACCTAGCCTTTTTTTCTTCAAAATAATACATTTGTTAAGGTAAATATAATTGCCAATCCACATGTTTTCATTTCTTTGAACTGGTTTTTTGGACAAGAGGGGATTTTAGTGCTACAGCAGAATCTTCAAAAAAAGTTCGCATCATATGGAAGAATTTTTCATTGTATATTTCTCAGAAAATTTTATTCTTTATAAAAGTTGGCGGCTCGTATGAAACCAAAACTGCAACCGTCAAATATGTAAGTTTCGGTGCCATATACTGAGCGATTCTGAATATATGAATTTGTGATAAGAGTAAAGTACCTTTGATTTCATTGTTATCGATAAACTTTATTTGGAAATATTGTTTAGAAGTAAACATTATATTCAAATATGAAGTCATAGCCACCTACCTTTAAAAAAATATTTTTTATTTTTTTTTTAATTATTATTCTTGTGACAAATATTAATAATGCCAGTGATACTAAAAGGACCTTTAAAAAATATTTTCGGTTTTTTCTTAATTATTACTCTTGTAACAAATATTAATAATGCCAGTGATACTAAAAGAACCCTTTTAATATATTTTTTAGAAAATTGAATACATTTTTATTTTTCTTTATTTATTTTTTGTTATTTTGGTATGATAACTAATGTTTATCTAGAACTAGCGCAAAATTACTCATTTTTTTGGTGCGAAGTTGATATTTTACCCAGTAGATATTAATATATCATACAATAAGTAATTCAGGAGCGTGACTTACCTTTTATTCGGTTAATATTATTGACTGTGGATAGGTTTATAATAGTAGTTATCCATCTACAGCTAGCGATTCTCAAGTGGTGGTACGCGCGGTACTACCAATTACGAAATTTTATTTTCACTGATAATAGTTTAATTAAAATAACTAAAGCATCAAACATCTATTGTTTCTTGAGTTAATTATGACTGACCTACCAGTGACTAAGTAAATTACTATTATGAATATGTTAATAATACTAATTTATTATCTATGAACTTATTTCATTTCTACTACTTACAATTACAACAATACATACATTAATACACATTAACAAAACTATAAATCGAAAGAATTGTTAAATATCTATTAATCCTGTTTCTGTGTGTTGTTTCCGTCCCGTTCTATGCATAAACACGTTCTTCTAGAAACATCTTTGGCCGCATTACTAATAAAATTCGGTGGAATGATCTGGATACAATGTTTTATAGTTTCCTCTAAATGATTTATATCTCTAAATGGTCGCTGTTTGTATACTTTAGTTTTTACGTAACCCCACAAAAGAACTCTAACAGGGTATAGTCGGGGGATCTAGGTGGCCAAGATCTTAATTCCGAATTTCCTATCCAGCGATGGACAAATTTATGATTTAATAAGTTCTTGACTGAGTTTATATTGTGTATGGGCGCACCATCAAGCTGGAAGCAAATTGGCGCCCGTTGAATTTACGGCAAATTGTCCAAAAGAGCTGACAACCCTCTGTTCAGGAACTGAAGATATAATTCCCCATTTAAATTTTGACGAAAAAAAGGCCAAAATATTTGATTATTCAAAATACCGCACAGCACATTAGTCTTAAAATGGTACTGACCTCGACATTCTCTTGTAAAGATCGGGTTTTCATGTGCCCACCATCGGCAATTTTGTGAAAAATGGGACTGTTCTTTGACGTAAACAAAATGTTAAAAAATGTATTCCATTTTCTAATCAATAGATTCAAAAGAACCTTTGAGCGTCACTGGCATTTACTAATATTTGTCACAAGAATAATAATTAAGAAAAAATATATTTTTTTTTCAAGGCAGGTGGCAACATTTCCAAATATAGTTTATCTATAATAATGAAACTAAAGCTACAAATTCATATATTCTGAATGGCTCGGTATATGGCACCGAAATTTACATATTTGACTGTTGCAGTTTTGGTTTCATACGAGCCGCCAACTTTCGTAAAGAATAAAATTTTCTGAGAAATACACAATAAGAAAGTTTTCCATATGGTGCGGACTTTCGTGGACACACTGTATGGTGTATGTATGTACATCGAACATACTTTGGAAAAAAAGATAATGCACCCTCGGTGCTCTTTAGCTTTTACGATAAAGAAAAACAGCGGGTCGGGACGTTTCTGAGCCCAGTTCGCAGTTTGGCCGTAAAAAGTGTGTATAACTTTCTTCGAGCTTGTATATTATTGTCGCAGCTTTGTCCCCGCTGTCCGAAACGATAAAAAGTCGGCAATAAAGCCGGGCAACTTCTTATGTAAATCAGCGCCGTTACTTAGTTGTTGTCGTGTCGCTCGTTTTAATTATTCAGGGCTCGCCGGTACCGGTGCGGTGATAAACTGAATTAGAGTCGCAGGTCACGACTGTCGCGACAAGTGTTTTTTGCGTTATCTATGCTAACGCGAACGCCCCTAATCTCCCGGGTACGTACCGACGCTAAACCCGAGCCAGCAGCGGCAGATAATAATATAAAAGTTTCGCCCCGTTCGGTCCGCGGCGGGTCGCGTCGTTTTGCGCCCGACATTAAGACCAAGATTGAAATTAATTGCCTTAAACTGCCCGGTTAAGTGCGCTTATAAATTACGGACGCGCAGCCGAAGCCTTATTAAAAAAGGAGATGAGCGGACGCCCTCTGTCGGCTTTGTCGACGTACCCGTTTGCCAACCCTTTTGAGAATGTTAAGGGCGCCGTTCCGTGTGCATATTGCCTACGAATTTAAACTTTTAAACTGATGTTGGTACACTTATTAATAATTATGAGATTTCAGGAAGACGAAGAAGAACTACGGTACTTATATGGAAGTTTTTAGGAAAGCATATTACTCAGGTAGAGAAAGTTATTGCACTCCACTACGATGTGTAGACACGAATTTAGAATAATTAAGAGGTGAGTCCAACAGCTGATCGACAGCAGCTCGGCTGTTCTTGATAAGTTGGGAAAAATCAGTCGAGAATTGGTCTTTGATCGGGGATGTCGACGTTTTCGCTAGTTTGGAACAAGATAGACTTCGCCGACGTGAGGTCAACTTTATATGATCTAATGTCTTTAACACTGTTTCAATTTATTTTTGCACACGTAATCTGCATAGTGGGCTGTATAGTGATCTTTACAATGTATACCAACATAACATGGTAACTCAAAAAATTACTGTGATAAATTAACATAACCTATGTTGAGAATTTGTATTTCTCATATAATTATATAACTTCAACATTTGTCTACGGTTTATGAAGTGATATCTGATAACTGATCACGTACCTATAAGAAAATAAAAAAAAACTTAATAAGCTATTCTTTATTTATGCTAATTTGTAATTCATATTTTACTTATAGAGACAATTAGACAACGAAAGCTTTATAATATTATATAGCTTTATTAATAATACATTATATTGTCAACAGAAAATCACAAATATGTTTATCCTCGGTATCATCAGTCACGCGTATGAGTCGTAATGCTTGTTCGGTTCTTCGGGGGTAATTTTAATAGAATCTGCGGTTTCTTGTCTTAAACATAAATTCTGCACACACTTTGCACTTGAGAAGAAAAACATCTGGAGTCAGAGGTTGACAAGTCGACTATGTCCCATTATACAACATTTCTCATATAATAATATGGATGTCTTCCAGTATAATTACCAAGAAATTTGATAAAAAATCGGTAATCTTCAGCATACCTCGGTGATTTTATTACTAGTTCATGGAAATTATGAAAATTAGTGATCACATCTCTTGTTTAGAAATCCTCTTCGATCAACAAAATAGTACGTCAGGATTTTGATTCTCCGTAATGTAATTTGAATCCAATTAAAAACCCGTAACGAGCTTCTGCATCATACCATGCTTGAAGCCTGAATTCGCTGCTAGCAATAACAATTGACATGGTGTTTTTAATAACATAATAGTATAGTTCTTTAGGCACAAACCTGATTGATATCTGATACAATAGTAGAATTTTTATGTAATCTCCTAATTTCGATTGGAATACTGCTTGGTGCGGTGTTTTCTTTATTTTCAGATGATGTCTGATTTGTAGGTTAGAGCTCTCGAAATCTGTCCAAATATGAATTTTAGCATACTTTTAGCGAGTTAAAAGTTTTTGTGGTTGATAGAGATACATTACCATCTTCGTCTAATGACCTCTAGTTCTCGAGAACATCGTAGATGGCCACACTGTCTAGACTCGAACACCGACTCGAACATGGATGGAAAAATTGGGAAAATACGACGCCGATTCCTGAAAGGCGTGATTTTATTTCTTTTCATTTATTGGAATTTTCTCAAATGTTACATTGACGTAACGTGAAACTACGTCGCAACAGCGCCAAAAACATAATTCAGATGTTATTCCTAAAATCACGACATCCAATTATACGTCTATCTTTGAGCAGCAATGGTTGAGTGTAGTGATATATTAAAATTGCATGATGGATCGGCATTCAACCATTATCTAGCATTATAATTTTGATTAGAATTACACAACTAAAATTTCTAAAAATACATCCAGTAACATTTTATTAATCTCATACCGCAAATTATTTTTGTGCAAATATCGTCCATTGAAAAAGCTGCACTCGTATTGTTGAGATGGCAAATTCAATTTAGCGACCGGAAACGGGCTTCGGATGGAGTAACAATAGAAGACGAGCAGAACGCATAAAAACGGAAGCTCATATATGGATACATGGCAATATGGTTTTAATAGAAGGGTGCCATCAAAACGGCAATCCAACTTGGGGGATGTGGTACTTCCATAACTTTCCACCAGGGAGGCCAAAAATATGTTACCTTTGTTCCTGAAGGTACGTAGATCGAACAACCAACTAAATCACTAAATTCTTTCAATGGAAATATGTATGTTTGCTTTATTCGTCAATCATTATGCAACAGAAACAATCATGCAAATCATGCATTGTGTTGTGTTGTAAATATTTTATACAGAAATGTTTGAAACGTTATGATGTCATGAAGCAAGTCGAGAAAATCCTTTGCTAAGTTCCACCTTAATTCCCGTGAACTTTAGAGAAATAGTATTAGAACTTTAGAGAAAATAGTACGTAGCTCGTGAAGGGATGGGTTTTACATGCGTGTATAAAGGTACCAGATATACTAAGAAACCAGCTGAGAAGGCATGTCGCTGCCTTCTCGTACAGGTGTCTGATGTCTCGCTCGTAAATACAGACAAATAAAAATTCTCCTTGATACCCCGCTATACTCTATTTATATCAATTGCCCAAATACGTCATTACCGTTAATTAGGTTACCAATCGTCGAGATTGTTCACTTGCCTTTTGTGCAAACTTGGCGTTTGGTATCTATACTAGACACCGCAATCATTGAGAAATTCGGGTTGTTTACTTTATATTTGTAGGCAATTTTTACTGGAACACAATAATAACTTTAATTTATTACACCTTCGTAACAGTATGATATATTAAATTAGCACATCTATCAGTACAAATAGTTTTCGTGGTAACTAATAACGTTGAAGATACGTACCTCAGTCCGGTTCTGGACCAGTCAATAAATGTTTACGCTCGTCGTGGATTTATACGTGTGTGATAGGCGCATAGAGAGAGAGAGAGAGAGAGATGGCGAGCGCAGAGCGCAGTTAAAGGGTGGAAAACACCCGACGCGGGAATTCAATCAGATGCTGTTTATCCCGAACTCTGATTATACCGCTATTTGTGATTCATTGGTTTCGCTTCTATTGCCGGCGAGAGTAAAGTGCGTTCGTTCGATTCGGAGGCCGACGCTGCTCTATTATCCGGTAAATGGTTTTCAATTGAATTAGAAGGACGACGCAGTCGATATGTAAAGAGAATATCAGTGCGTCATCAATTTCTGAACCTCTGATATAATCACCACTTTTGTTATTGCGATTTAGGCCAGACAATAGCGCGTTAAAAACTGGCCAAGCTGAGAAAACTCCTGGTTGGAAATTGGGTTTTAGCACATTTCGGTGACCTGTAAATTCAGTTTTTTCAAAGTGTTTTCTTTCCAATACGCAAAATAACAATTATTTATTAAAAAAAATCTGATGTGGCCAGGCAGATGGCATGAGATCGGCCATGTCTGCATTAAAATAAAACTACTAGAACTAGACAGATATTTTGATTATATTGACAGTAGGTATTGCCAAAACAACAGCGTTTGACACTACCTACTGTCATTAGAATCACAACATCTGACAAATCCTGTCGGTCAACTGAAAAAAAAAATGTCAATTCAAAAAGTCAAATAAAAGTTAGGAGTTTTAAAACCAGGAAATGAGCGTGCTAATAAAGATAATAAGACCTTCAAGAAATGCCACATTAAAATGATGTATTATGGTCTCATGCTTTATATACCCTTAATGCCCAAGTTTGGTGTTTTCATTTGAGCTATCGTAAAAAGAAAATCCAGACAGGCAGTACATACTGCTAAAAACGAGTTTACTTAACGTTTAATTTTCTCAAGAATTAGTTTAAAATCAAGTTTAGAATCTATTGAAAAAAAAAAAAACTATCGAAACAATAAAGTTGGTCGGAAAATTGTTTTAACTGATTTTGATGTGTCTTGACGTACCTGTACTGATGATATTGTACTTAAGACCGTAAAAAGTGTCAAAATTGTGATATGCAAGGGAAAAAGTCAGAAGATTTAAGGAAGGCAACCACAATTCATTTTACACAATACCGTTTCATAATTTTTGTGGTGTTTAGTTCTATAACTAGTACCATTTCGAATAATAGTTGAGCATTGATGCATATAGTTTCTATATTTCCATTTATTTCCTATTATATCTAAAACTATTGTCTTTGCAAAAGAAACATAGAGTGAAAGAAAAAAAAAACTAATTTTAGGTTTTTAGTCCTACACAACAAAAGTAAACACACAGATTCACATTAAAGGAAAAACATTCCAGATAGTCACACAGACGCACCACCAAGGTTAAACAATATTATTTAACAATTTAAGATGGGGCACGAACATCTTGCAAATTTCTTGCGTTAAAAGAACGCAAGAAAAATAGCTCAGCTGTAGAAGATACAGAAACTTCATATCTCGTAACCTAGAGTATATTTAACGCCCTATTTACATCAAATATAAACTACCTAACCAATTTATGGGGTACACGACGCAGAAACATATTAATAAATTACAAAATAATCATAGAGTGATTACAAAAGAAAAATTTAATAGAGCAAACATGGAGAGCAATGCATCCTCTATAACTTTGCAGGTCACTATTATATTATCTATACTAAATCTAAAACTTAATATGATTAGTATTCAAGATGTCGAAATGTACTGAAATTCCAATTGTCGAGTTATCTGGATTATTACCCCTAAAAACGTTTAAAAATTGATAACGCAGCGACTATCTCTTAACGTATCGACTGTAGGAACCATCCCCAATGCTGGTGGTGGCATGCGCGCCTCCACACTCGACATCCAGAGTCCCGATTGGGTTGCACCCGGGCGCCCTCTCAGTCGCATTTAGAAAATTAAATTTTATATGCTGTCAAATGAGCTGGCGGCGGCACTTGCACCGATAAAATATACATTGCGGCGTCCGACCACAGTACAACTATATTTCGAATTAAGTGCCCTCTTGCAACTGCTACTGCATGAATATTGTAATGGTGTGTAGCTGTACATACGTGTGCATGTGTATCGGTTACTGTTGTCGTTATTAAAATTTAATTCAATTTTGTGGCGTAATAACGTCCCGCTTTAGGGGGGTACGTTATATACGGTACGAATAATATTTGGGTTAAATATTGTATTCTGCACATTGTGTGATGTGCTCTATCATCTGGTTATTATAAAAACGCAGGAAAAAGTTCATACGACTTAAGCTAAAATTTAACAAGAGGGCGTTCTTATTTATTGCAATTGATAACCCTTAACAAAAACAGAAGCTCAGAAGCATTGTTAACACATATATAATAATTTTGAACAATATCAGATTGAAAAACATAAGATTGATAAAAAATACAGCTTGCTTAATGATCAAATTTGTTTCCCCCACCAAGGGGGAAACAGTATCTGCTCCAGTCTGGTTAATTAACTAAGTTTTATTACCCCATTTATCAGTGTTTTTGGGATTTTTATTTGTTTGTTGCTGCTTACTTTGCCCCGTTTTTGTTGAGTTTTTGGTTCTGTGGGTTGACTGTGTTTCGATTTTCAGTGTTTGCTTGGTTACCTACATTTGGGGTTGTTTAATTTATTATTTTATATTTACAGCGTCTGCGTACTATTTGTATAAACCATATTGCTTTAAGAGTTTCTCAATGTCGTTTCTGTCCGGCTGTCTTGTCTCGTGTACATGTTTACAAGAATTTTAAATGTTTATAGTTGCAGTTTGGATGATTGTAAGCGCTTACTCCGATAACTTGACCGTAAGTCTAATCCTTTGTATAATTTGTATAATATATAATTGCAATTGTAAGATAGAAATTGTTTAGATGTTTTTTGTTTTTTGTAATTTAAATTATCCCATTGTCTCGCACTGATTGTTCGTTTGTATTGTTTTGTAGATTTAGGCTGATGATGGCTCAACCTTGAGTCGAAACCGGTACCTATTGAGATAAATAAACCCATCAAAGGATTAAGAGGTGTTTTTCAATATCCCAATACATATATAATCAACCGACGGAGATGGTTTGACGTTTGTGATTAAAACGCCACCATTGTTTATATCATGTTTATATGTCAAAACCAATATTGAAGTATCTTTATGTCAACCTTGTGCTTCTATTCTACACAACTGGCGCAGTCGATAAGTTACCCATCGTCAAGGTTAAGGAACCAACATCAACAAACCAATACCAACAGGCACATTTATTCAATTATGTGTCCATAAATATACCTACTTATGTAAATAGATTGAAAATGACACATTTTTTCTACTTTATAATACCTATTCTATAAAATGCGACGTAAAAAGTATTAAGTAGGCTGCAATCAATACCAGAACTTCAAAAATATGAAGAAACAACACTTCTACCCTTTTATTATTGTCCTCCTTTAACTGAATGCTATCTGTGTCGTGTCATACAAAATTATTAATATTTACAATAAGATCAAGCCGATCCATTACCATCACTTTTGTCCATTCAAAAGCAGAACCCATCCTTAATCGCCGCTGAAAGGAACAAATAAATCGTTAGGAGCATTTTAATGGATTTAACAAAAAGTTATCTGCAGCTCAGGAACTACTGAAGATAGGAACACCAGTAATATATGAAGGACAAAATTTCATTCACTCGGTGTATTGATGATCAAGTTGTTCCATTTGATAACAAAATAGTTGTGTATATGTATAGGAGCTACAAATACTCAACAACTCCGATATGCTCCGATAAAACATAGAATTGTTGTCTTCCATAACCAGCTGTTTTAAACGTTACAGCGAAAGTCAATATGAAAGTACATACAACAATTAAAATAACTCAAAAGCAGATATTTACGTATTGGGAAACCTTATACCATCCTTAGCAAAAAATGTTATCAAATTTCTTATTTCCATTGAAATTTTTGATCGATTAAAAATATTAACCCGTGCCCCAAGGGGAAATAATCAAGAATATGTAAGTAAAAACTGTTTCTGTTATGCCTTTTTCCGTTTTTCATTTCCCATCGCTGATTTTCTCAAAAGCTGGAAAAACGGTTGACAGAAATAATGAGGATAACTCTGCCTGAGATTAGGCAAAATCAAAATGATTAGAACTCGTACTCGAGTCATTATAATCAATAATGCAGTAACTGTTCTTTTTTAGCCACGTTTGATTTTGATTTATAGAATATGTAGGCCACGTGCAAATTCCTATAGACGCCATAAGAAGTGCTTTATATGTATACAAAACTGAATCTGCAACCGTTTCCTTCCCTTTTGTAAGGATTTTAACGTAAGTATCCTCCGATAAATACATCTTCCTTTGCTTGGACATCCAGAAAGTAACTTGTCTAAGTCACTGACATGATAAATGCGGTCTTAACAGCAGAAAGCACCTCAGGACCTATATGGAGACTTAACGATCTTCCATACTATTGTCCGAACAGTTGAAGTGATCCCAACGAATGAATGGAAACTGCAAACTTGCCAGCCGTGTGTGGACTGTGTGGTCACAACAAACGCGTGTGGTCGCCAACAGGGGTATTTGAGGAAATTTTGACCCAGTGGCCGTTAGCGACAATGAACACATTTAAATGTCGGCCGTAAATTATCGAGCGTCCATAATGGAGATTTTAAGAAAAATTTATGGGCCCGGAGTACAAAGCTCGTGGCCGTAAGGCTTTAAACGCGTGTTTTTGTTCGGAAAATTATTTGCGATTCCGGATGATATACGAGCTCTGGTCAAGAACTGTGTATGGGTCACATGGTTATAAAATGGTATTCTGCAAATAAATGGAATTATATGGCGTTTTGAGTCTGAATGAAATGTGAATAGAATAATTGAGTGGGGAATGCAATCTATTGACGTCTGGTTTAGAGGATTTTTCTATTCCGTTTGAATTTAGGTGAGTAATTTAACTAATAACGTATACTTTGGACAATTGGTTTGGCATAAATTATGAACTAAAATGAAGAGATAAATTCAGATTTATACTAGGCTAGTGGTATACAATCTTTATGTTTAACTTTGTAGCATTTTACAGAATTTTCAGACTGTACCGTGTGTAAGACTGTATTGTTTCCACTTGCTTCTCGTTTGAGCCACGTTGTTCCATGTAGTTCCTATTCAAATGTATTCATTACAGCAAAATCTGATAAACAATGTTGATCGACAACCTTCCAAACAATGTAAATAAAAACATTTAATTAACAAAACTACATTATGCAGTGTGTTAAACAATAAATGTGGGAATGAAGGAGGAACCTTTTTCTTTTGGAAACATAGAAAGATACTAAAATAAGGGGAATATATATTAGCCCGACCTATTTAAAATGATACATTTTTAGCAACTTCAAGCATACTGGCTTTTGCAAGAAGACCAACCAAAATAATAGTGATAAATAAAAGAAATCGATTTGAAGATGACATACTTTCAATTATAGTTCTTTAGATATGCTGGGCAAGAACATTCAAAGGAGTTCTTTTTAATTTACAATAATTATTACGTCAGTCTTCTACAGGTGGAAAATATCTATCGCCCTGGTAACCGCTCCTTTATTGTATGTTCTTTTTAATTACATTTCTTTATTACCATTAGGATCTTTGAGGTGTTGGCATTAGCATGTGATACAAATTTACAGATTCATCATGGATGTACCAACAGTCTGATAAATATGGTAACGAATATGACGTATATAGTAGCATTGAAGCAAATAAAATATTAGTAAACACAAGAAAGGACAATTTTGATGCTTCAAACAAGCCACATTCAGTGTCATATCTGGCCATCTGGCCATTGATAGATATGTTTAATTTAGTGGCGTGGAGTGTTTTTGGGTACTTTTTGAGTATGTATATTTCCTGTGTCTGAGAAACTAATTGCACTGTGCGACAAATTTTGATCAACTTTCTTCCTCCAGGGAAATTTTAGCTAATAATGCTTCTATATGACCCCCTGAAGGTCTAGGTCTAGGTCTAGTTAGCTCGAAAAAACGGATAAGGAAACACTTAATAATGGCAAAATTAAAAATAAATTTGCAAATATCTCGCTTATTCGAGCTAACCTAGAAAAACGCCTTTGGGGAAGTGTTCAGGGGGTAATAAGGAATCATTATTGGCTAAAACTTCCCGGGAGGAAATTTGGTGTTATCTGAGAATTAGGCATATGCGTGGCGTAAAATCATCAACGAAAATGATTTCTTTTCTATGTTATATATAACTTGATCACAGATTTTCCCAATTATGAAAAATTCTGATGTGCGAGGCACATGACTTTATCATACTATATATTAAATTATTAGTTTAGCTGCATGAGATTCTATTTGATAGAGATCGGTCGTATCTGCATAAAAACAAAATTAGTTAGCCAGGATTTTATAAATATTTTGATTCTAATGACGGTAGGTATAGTAAAACCATCAACGTTGGCTAACTAGTTTTAATGCAGTACCAGCGATCTTGATGAAATAGAATTTGCTCATGCAGCAAAACTGTTAATTTTACCAAAAAATGTCATAGTCATAAATTATTCAGTATTTCCTCTACTTTAATTTAATATTATTAAACTTTTCAACAAAAAGCATTTCAGCTCTAAGTTTAGTCATGAAACTTCTATATATGAAGTTTTGTCCTGATACCATAACAATAAACGGTTGATAAAAATAACATAAAATGGAGCGAACACAAAAAAACAATAAGTCGTATATAGTTTCCAAATTGGTGGAATCCTAATTATTATCCTGATCAAATATCAGGTAGTCCTTATGTACTGCAGCAATTGTTAATGACATATGTGATTTCATATGCATAGCTATTCCTGAACAATTGACGTATATGCACCGATTGAGTGAGCGACGAGCATACCCTTGAACTAATGTTCACAGCATGAACATAGTTTTTCAACAAACACGGTGCTTTTTCAGTGGTAATCACATTAAAGATCAAAGTAGCCGAATGAAGGATTCTTCTGTTTTTCATATTAAACCAATTACCCTGCATTATGTGATAAGTGCTCTCTACGTCGTATACCAAAGATGAGACGCAAGCATGAGTTCTGAACCGTATCTGCGCTATTTTCGTGAGTATGGTAATATTGGAGGAAGTGCCAATGTTAATTTCTATTTTTTGCTGGTATTTCAATGTGCTAAAAATACAAACTTAACAATAACATGATTATACGGAAATACACACTATTAATTTCCTACATCCAGCGCAATTAAGGGAAAATCACACTTTTATTGGTTTATTTTCCTTTCAAGCCCTGCAATCATTTTTTCACTTCGGTTTAATGCGCAGCGGAATTCCCCAACAAACTAACCTTATTATGCCGAACATTAAACGTGATAATATATATGTAAATTAGAACGCGCGAACTCGACGACTCGGCGGGTGGGGGGGGGGTTACTACAGGAAAACGTAGACGCGGGGGGTGGTAGCCTACGCGACTTTACTGAAATTAAAAAAGGGAACGAATCAATTATATTAATGCAACGTTTTATTTTTTCCTTATCGCGTTAAATTAATCTAAAGAAATTGAAGTCGTTTAAACGGAGTTTAGTCCCTCAGCCTGGCTCGGTGTGTAAAATTCTCGTCCCGGCAAACGTACCGAGGGCGATAAAAGAAACTGGAGCGAAGGGAACGGAATATAGCGACGACTAATATATTTAGCATAATCCTGGTTTTTAATTTAGCGACAATATTACAAACTTTACAGCCCCCGGTATAAAAAGCGGAGTACGTACATGGCGGAGCAGAGCTAATTCCCGCCAAGAGGGTTCCCAGAAAACCTTCTCTGACATAAGATCCCGTAGCGAGCACGACGGTGTGACGTCACGACATGCAAATTTCGCCCGCTTCCAGCGCCCCGCCGCGTGGTCCCGTCGAACTACGTTATTAAAGAAATTTCCTTTTATTATTTCGTCCTCGGGCTTGGTTTAGCTGTCGCCGCTGTTGTTTTCCCCCTTCTTAATTGTCTACACATCTTTTGTGTCTTTCTTAGTCTTCAGCGTTGTAACTGCGCGTAATAAACAGCTGAAAGACTTGCATCTTCGAACAATGAGGTAGTGAAGAAAAAAACTTGCATTTCAGAGGAGAAAAATACAATTCTATTTGAAAAGCAAAAGTTGGTTGTTATTGCAACACAAAGAAATTACAAGAATTTCAAACTTATTCGAATTTTCGTATTCAGACTTTTTCGAATTCAGCAAAAAAAATATACTAAAAGAAAAACAAGACAACCAAACATCTTTCTAAATTAAAATGTTTACTATTGGTCAGTAAACTAGGATATGCGAGCACAAATTTGCTAATGTGACGTCAAAAGCTTATCAACTTTTTTTTTCTTTTCTTAACGAAAAAATTGTTTAATGTGAAAAAAGTTTTTGATTACAGTACCACGTTACAGTAGGTTTTGTGACGGATTCCGTTTCGTCAAAATTTATAATTTCCTTCGACTTTTTGCTGTCACATTGTCACATCACGATTTAGTGTTGCCAAGTCGTTCATTATGTATTAAAACATTGTTTTTTCTTGCAATTTACACCAATATTAAATATTGCTCTTTATAAAAATACATTTAGAACGTTATATAATTTGCAACAGATCATAATTGTAAAGCGCAGCTATTCCCCATTTACGTTGTCATTTATTCAATAATATTTACTATTGTTAACATCGTAATAGTTTTCCAAAGATGTTTACTTACACTTCTAGTACTCCGATGTTTCTAATACCACTTTATTATAGACAACGTATTGTAAAGTGCCGAAAAGCAGTTTTAAGATATTAGCGGAAATATGTCATTTTGGTACCCAAATATTTATTCATATTTAGAAGTTTCAAACTAACTACTCTTATCATTTTTTCAAAGATAAATTCTTTTCAAAATCTGCATTAAAATAAAACTAGATAGCCAAGATTTGACAGATATTTTGATACTATTACGGTATTGTTACATCAGCGCTTCCGTTGTGAAACACTGCTAAATAGTATGTTAAAGTCATGAGCCTGGCCACAACAGATTTTTCAAAATTGCTATATTTTGGAAATAGAACCCCAATTGGTTTTTATTTGCATTTTTGAGAAACTCTCAATAACTATGGACGCAACGTTACGTTGTGTTATATTACGTAAAAAATATTTGTGTGATCATTCAGGAGAGCCTTTTCAAACGACAAGTGCAATAAAAATATTACTTCATTGCAAAACTGTTTGAAGAATGAGAGAGATAAGAAAGATAAAAACAAGAAAAAATATGCAGAACAAGTCGATACAGATTTAAAATAAAAGTAAGAAATGTAAGCACCATACCACAAGTGTATTTCTACTTTATGATACGTAGTATGATAAAGTATTGTAATCGTGCCGAAAACTTGCGATTTTAGCGGAAATAGGTCTTTATGAGTCCCCTGATCATTTTGACCAAGGTACAAAAAATGCCTGTGTGTATGTGTATACCCGACTTTTGTGGCGACGATTGCGGAGAAACTACTAAAGGTATCGGAACGAATATTTAGAAGTTTTATGACCAAACTTAGAGGTGAAAAGCTTTTGCTACAAAAGGGTCCAAAGGAACTGGATGTTTCCTTTACGCATTTTTCAGGGATTTTGCAAATGAGCTGCCATTTCGGTAATTTTGTCAAAATACTTAAATAATAAACTAAAGTAGAGGAAATTCTGGTTATGTCTATTACATTTTTTGGAAAAATTAATAGGTTACCTGTATGAGCAAATTCTTTTTGATTGAGATCGTGTCTGCATTAAAACTTAGTTAGCTAGGATTTGAAAATTATTTTCATTCTGACAGTAGGTAGTGTCAAATGCTGTTTTTTTTACAATCACTACTGTCAATTATATCAATCAAAATATTTGTCAAATCCTGGCTACTTGTTTTATTTTAATGCAGACACGATCCATCTCCATCAAATAGAATCTCATGCAGCTAAAGTATTAATTTTATATATTGTATGATAAAGTCATGAGCCTGGCCACATCAGATATTTTTTCTTAATCGTCACATATTATAAATATTTTTACAAAATATGCATGTTATATAATGACCAGAAGGTACAAGTCAACATTTAAGCCACGTTTTTGTCATATTGACGTAGCTTGATTAGAAGAATTGATTGTTCTTGAACAATTGATACATGCTAAGTTACACTTTTACTCAAGCTATTTGACAAATTACCGGTAAATTTGATTGCACACTGACCGGAACCAATTTAGCAAAGTTTATTATCACAGTAATTATGACATAGGTACCCATAAAAATTAAAAAAATAGAACTCTGCTCCAAGACCATATCAAATCTCAAAATTTTGTTGTTATGTCATCCCAATTGACATGAAGAGAGTTCACAAAATTAGAAATTGGTTTCCAAATTAAAAGTAAATGTATGGAAATTCTCTAGTGGACTGACAAGAAGTTTATAGCAATCAATAATAGAAGGCTGTTTCCATTTCTACACTATTTTTTGGACCTCTTAAAAAATATTAAAAATTCAGTTACACGACCCTTTGTCAAAATTAGTTGCATAAATTCAACACAAATTTTTAATACAAATTTCTAAATACATACTTCTAAATATCCACAGAGCAGTTTCCCTGTCTTCCATCGAGCAATATACAGGGTTAGCAAAAATTACCGGAACACCCAAATAATTCTCAAACGGTAAGAAATTACAAAAAAGAATACAAACAAAAGTTTTTGACTTAAACATCCCATTGTTCAAATATATTTTATTTTAATATATTTCCATTTTACTATAGAAATTTCATAAAATTATGTTTTTCAAATGTAACACCGTTTAAATGTTTTGAATTAGTCTTAGAATTACAAAATGTAAAAATATACAAGGTGTTCTATTTAAAACAAAAAAGTTTACGAAATTTTCATAATAAAAGTATATTAAAAATATATTTGAACGATAGCTTATTTAATGTCAAAAACACATTTGTTTGTATGTTTTTTTGAAATTTTTACGGTTGGAGAGTTATGTAGGTGTTCTGGTAATGTTGACTGATTTTAGTTAATTGTTTAAAACTAAAAAATGATGCATTTTATAATAAGATTATTTTAATAAAAACTGTTTAGAATTAGTCCTAAAATAATAAAATGGAAAAATATACAGAGCGTTCCATTTGAAAAAGAAAAGTTTACTAAATTTCTATAATGAAATAAACAGCCTGTATATTAAAAATATATTAGAACGATGGATTGTTTAAAGTCTAAAAACTTTTGTTTGATTTTTTTTATATTCCTTATCGTTGGAGAATTATTTAGGTGTTCCGGTAATTTTGGCTAACCCTGTATATGCGTATATATGTGTGTTGGCGGGTATGTTGCCGTCGGATCGTCCCTCCGTCGCTGTGGCGTCCGGACGCCCCGACATGCTACCGATGCCCGCCCATTTACTGTAAGATGGAATCGGTCTCCTATCCGCCGCCAATATCCCTCGCTGATTATCCCCGACCGACGCTATCGACGCTCCGTGGCGTCATTTGTTACGGACGGCGGATTCGCTGACATCAGGTTCGACAGTTCATTGTTCATGTTAAACGTATCCGACGCTCCCCACCGTAATTTGTCCGCGAAAAACATTTGCATTTGGACGTGGTCAGATCTGCCCACTTTGTGATTGGTTCGTGAGGGTTAGAGCAGTTTACGGAATCCCCATCCTCCCCTCTTGACATTCAAATTTGTTTAGCCTTTTATTCAAGAAGACATTTGTGAATGCAATGTTTAAAAGCTATCTTCTATAATAGTTCTACAATCTTCTACAATAGTTCTACACGGATTACTATTATGATATCCAAATTTCATACTCATACAAGAGTGATACTAACCCCAGCAGTGGGAACCACTGCATATCCCAAGAATGGAACTGAGCTGAAACTTTCGAATCGGTCCTTGGTGAGAATTGTTTGAAGAAGATGCGATTTAATACTACCCCTTGGCTAAATAGTAACCCTCTCACCAGAAGAACAGTAGATATCTACTCAAAACCAAGCAAAACTCTGGAGATGGTTGTTGGTCTTTGGCCATTAATATTTAGATGAGATCTCAGTAATGCATTGGAGTAAACAAGCATGATAATAAAGGCAACGATGTTGAGTTGAATCTGAAGATTTGAATCTGGCTACCTTACCTTTTTTACTAAACTAGGAAACGAATAACAATTAATCCAGGTGAGGATAAGTCGTGAAAAAAATACCTACTCATGGGTTTGATCCAGGACCACTGCAATTTCCGATCGGAAGCTCTCCCATTTGAGCTACCGCGGCTGTGGAAATATAGAGGCGAATTTGTCACTTCAGGAAAAGTGCTCATATTCGAACATATAACCCAGTCAAATTAGACGGAAAACCCCTTGCCTTTTGCGGAAATGCAACACAACTTCTATAACTATGTCTTCAAGTGTCCTTAACTAGCGTTAAGGATACTAGTTTCGGAAAAATCCAACCAAAAACAAGTATTTATGTAAAACAAGATTTTTCTGAAGAACATAATATATCCAACTCGGCCAACTTTTGACTACATGTTCGCTCGATTTCTTATCATAAAATATGATGATCCTTTAAATTCCTGTGTAAATTTGCGGTCGTCGGATAGTGGGACCATGTATACAATGTGTGTTTTTCCTACAAGTAGGTTATGCTGTTTAGCCATAATCGGTACACAGATAGAAAACTTTCTTGTTTTAAAGAAATGTATTTGTTTGAATTTATTCTTTTGGGTCAAAACATATTTCTTTGACGCCAACAATATTTACTTCATAGAATACTCTGGTTTATTTGCTTGCAGAGATTAATTTATTTGAAATATTGTGGAATAAATATACATGGATACAAAGAAAAATTACTTTCCTTTAAAGTAATATTTTAGTTATGATTTTAAAAAATCGTTTCTTTACACCAATGAAATATAATTTTGATTCTAACATATAAATTTGTATATAAGGAGAGATTTATTTCGCTTAAACTAATATTTTGTCTTTGGCTTAAAAATAGGTTTACTTCCGCCTAAGAAATCATATTTTGATTAAAATAAATATATTTGTACACAAGAAGAGATTTATTTCCTTTAAAGTATCTAATATTTTTGTTTTGGCTTTAAAATAGGTTTACTTCCACCAAAGAAATCATATTTTGATTCAAATAAATATATTTTTAATGTCATCCAACTGTATTGTTAGATGGCGCTGTAAACTCTCTCCTCGCACTTCGTACATATCGAGAGTATAAAGCCGCGTGATCGACAGTATAGAACTTATAGAGTACAGTGCCTGCAGGTTCAAGCTGCGATTCCAAATCAGAGTACACTTTACTAACTTAACCTTGACTACATGTTGGGTTGGGAAGACCAAGCACTGGTCGAGGACGTGCGACATCCCAAAAAGGAGGTGACACATGGCGAGTCTTCCGAAAAAATCTTGTCTATTAATTCCTTCAACAAATTAATAATTTTAAGCATTTTAACTCGACCAACAATTTTGTTAATTTAAAAATATGTAATTCTTTCACTCGACACAATAATGATTATTTGAAGTAAATAAATCTCATTTCTTATAATACACAAATTGCAAACTTTTTAACTGGAAACATAAATTGTTTGACACAAATCAACGTTCTTTCTACCAAACAAATATTTCAAATAAAAGCGTTTTTATCCGCAAATAAATATTCCTTTGCCTCTATTGAAACAACAAATGTCTTTGAGTCAATGCATATTTATTTGAATCAAACAAAAATTTCTCTCTGTGTAGAACATTACTATAAGAAAGTACATATGACATTTATTGTAGTAGCTAATTAAAAGATCTAACAATATAATCCCAATTTTTACTCTAGTCAGACCATAGGAAGGAATTATTGTCAAAAACCGATTTTGAAAGATGGGGATAATCGTGTTTGTGACATTAGTTTACTTGCCATTAATCTGAGGACAATAAACGCCAGATTGAGGTCGATAGATCTTTTAATAATAAGATTTCTTTATTAACTGTAATCTAATAAACCACAACGTGGTTTATTAGACGTGTACATATGTTCACAACATACGGTAGTAAATTATAAACAATGTCGCTGTAACGGTATTGAGGGTACGTTTGCTTCCATTCGTTGTTCGTCTCTATAGTCTGCCTTCTATGAGCATTTTCTTAATTTTTATTTTGAAAGTTTTCACTGGTGACTTCTTTAGGTGATCCGGTAGTTGATTATATTTGTTGATGGTATTTGTTAGCAATGTTTGGGTGTATTTACTTTTTAAGTATTTATGGGTTCTTAAGTGTGTGCAAGTTCTAGGTTTTGTAATGGCGAAAGTCGGCGTTCATTTTTAGTTTTATATTTGTTTTGATTTCATTTCGTCTTATCTTGTGTATTATTGTCAAATTATTGAATGCAATACTTTTTCTCACGTTCAATACCTTACTCATGTTATAAAGAGCTGTGGTTGGTGTTAATCTATTTGTAGAATGCATAGTTTTAAGGGTTTTATTCTGTTGTATTTGAAGTTTATGTATGTTAGCTGATGTTGTGTTTCCCCACACGTGAATTAGGTAGTTGTTTTTTGATGTTTCGGCTGAAAAGGCTTAACAACAAGTGGCAACGAAGACATTATACAACGTACAAATATTTACATAATAAAGCAACCCGTCGAGACACCTGTTCGGGGTTTGAAGTTACATGATCACAAATTATTTATCTGTACTAGTAAAATGTAGACAGATGACTGAAAGAACTTGATAAGTTAAGAATATAAGTTTGTTATAAGTTATAACATTGCTTGGAATTTAGCTTAAACTAAAAGAAAGTCTAAATCCGCTGTTTAAAGATTATATTTATGTTAATCATAAATTTTTATTGAAGTTTTGTAGAGGTTTCCTTATAATTTACTGTTTCAGGAACCAACAAAATAATTGTCGTCTTTAAGATTTTCATGAAGAATAAGATATTTTTGACAATGAGCGCTTTTCAATAGCTTTGTGCATTCTTGATGTAAAAAGTAATAAAGAAAACGTCCTTCTACCACATAATTTATGACGTAAACTAGGTCTGTTTGATTTCCGTAATGAGTAAGTAACTAACCAAATAGACCAAAACTTTACGATCCGGCCAATAAATCTATCAGTACGAGGCTGGCCGCCGTAAATTCGGGCTAACGTACTAATGGACTTATCGCGATTGAGCCGATACATCAGCAGCGACGACCAATAAAGTAATTAAGAGCGATAAAGAATTCCACCGGGCGCTAATCAACCAGAAGTCGTAATTTTCAATTTCAATTATCCCCAGTGCCACGCCCACATGACCGATACACTCATAATACTAAATGAATTGCAGATAAGGGACGAGGATTATCTCTTCTCCGTTTGTTCAACGCAAGATGTGCTCGTATAGTGGTCGACATTAAAACATTTAGATGATTTTTACATAACCTTAAAGTAGTCAGTCGTTCGATTGACAGAAATAGTGAAAAAGCTCAGAAATGAGTGGAATGTTTTAAGGAGGGTGAAACATATCATGTTTGGTGTTAAGATACTCAAATGATGTGATATATTGAATCTGTAAATACAGTAAAAATAATATTAAAAATATGAAGTAGAAAAATATGTACCTAATATATACCCGATATTAAATTTTTATTTAGTGTCTGATACCCGCTAATTATAATAATACTGCACCTCTGAATATAGAAAAACCAATTAAACAAAAGTGAAGGGATTATTTTTGACGGGGTTGAGATTAAGTAATAAAGTTTGTTTTAAAATTCGAAAAGAAGATCTTAGTAAAAGTGGAATGGACATGTATAATATTATTATACCAGTAGTCCCTTATTTCTTGATTTTAGGCCGTCATAGAGATGTAATAAAATCTAACATAAAATTAAAACAAAGAAATAAGACATCGTCATAACTACTGATAATAACCTCAGATTAATCTAGGTCGTGTGTGGTATCATTGGGTAGATATTTTAAAATAAACCAACTTATGTTATAAACAATTCTTTTCCAATCATATGGTTTACGAAATAACCTATTTGATTCCAGATTACCACTCCTTTGTTGGACAGTCGACAGACGAAGCAACCTTTTTTATTGCAGAAGACGGTTAGCGTATTGAAACTAATCTAAATGATTAACCGTTCATTTGAATCGAAATTCTTAAAACTAGGTACATACTTGCCTCTAATAGGCTGTGCACTGATGTTCTATATTTACTCTGTTCTACATAAGAAGTACTATACTCACCGTACGAAACTAATTTCAGGGCTTTTCAGGTTTACAAAATGAGCCAAGTTTATGTCTTTGGGTTCTCTGATTTTCGACACAATGGAACATGTTTCCACAAACGAGTTTTGAATGTCCAAATTGGTATTTGTAGTTTTTTTATCCTCTTTTTGTGAGTTGAAAACATCATTCACTTATTTTGGCTCACAATTGCTATTTATATTTGGGATGTCATCCGTTGACGTCAGTTATAAATCATTTCGTACTTAACATTTTTTTAGAAATATTTCTATTTGGTCTTATGATACCAACAACATTCACAATCACTTGGTAAGAAATTGTTCATCACGATGAGCGAGAATTGATGTGGATAGTAAAAATTAGTACAACAATGCACATTTCCACAACATTGCACATTTCCACAACACGTGCAACCATCAACAGACAGAAACGATAATCAAATCAATAATTAACAGTCTTACGTACACTTTTTCATTTCTGAAACTCGCTCTATTTGACAGGAAGAGCAAACAACTTAAATACAGGATGTTAATCTTAAAGAAGCTATAGTTCAGGGTAATATTTAAGAGATCAAAGTAAAAAAGTTCCTAATCAACATGGCCTGAAAGTGACCAGCAAATAAATAGTTTTGTTGATTGTTTTGAAAGATTTATCAGTAAAAAGCTAAAATTTCTAATTCGTTTTAAATTTTTACAACAAAACCAAATGTTTATTTAACAAATTACAGCAATTTATAAAGATCAGAAACTGTGGCGTGGTGACGATTTATTTAACTCCATATTGATTCACAAACAAGCTCAGTTTACTACAAGGAATAACTTGAAATATTGACAATACATAAATGACGGCAATGGCATTACCAATATATCCAGGTGGAAATACTGGAAATACCATGAAAAAATTTTGTTTTGGGGCTGATGATGATAAAAACGTACAGGACATTTTAAGTGGCGTCCAGTCAAGTCATTAATACGACGATTGCTTTTGTTTACTTAATTCCATTCAAAGCTACTTTTGTAATATTTTTTATTATTTATTATATCAACCACTAGTTGATGCGAGTACCGTCTTTTTTCCTGTTTGCTTTTGCTTTTTGTAATGGAGTTATAATAATTTTTGAATGTTTCATAATACCGGCAATTTCAAAGTACAAAAAAATGAGAATAAGATTAAATAAATGGTTTCTAGTGATGGTAAGTTGAATCAAGGAAAAATCTGATGTGGCCAGACATGACTTTATCATATCTATTATATATAAAATTAATAGTTTAGCTGCATGAGATTCTATTTGATCAAGATGGTCTTGTCTGCATTAAAATAAAACTAGATAGCCAGGATTTGACAGATATTTTGATTCTATTGATAAGAGGTATCGTCTGCTCTCAAAACATCTTTCAATTATAAGAATCACTAAAATGTAAACGTAATGAAACGCTTAAAGATTTGTTATGCAGCTAAAAATTTACTAACCAGGCAATTTGTATAATTTAATATCAAATATTATCTTTTTTTTACGGTTAACATTTGTTTGAATTAGCACGGTGGCCAATTTGAATGACTGCGCGTTTGTCCCAAATTGAGACAGCTGTAACGGAAACAGGGAGTGAACGATTAAAAATGCACGCTTCCAGAAATCCATCCCGCCATTCGGGCCCATTGTTGTACCGCCGCGGGGCGTCCAAATGTATCACGGCCCAAACTTAACCTTACACAATGAGATAATAAAAAAATATAAAAAGCCAAACGCCAAAACGGTACACATATATTTTATCATCGTAGCAGAAGCAGCCAGCGCAGCGCACTGCCAGATACCGGGGGCATAGAGGAGCAGTTGGCAACGGAGTCAATGTGTAATTCAAAACCGCAGTCGGGGGCCCCAAACATTAATCTAAATAATGGCCGTTTTAATGAAAGAGATGTTTGGAGATGTCAGGCCTAATACGACAATGTGTGAATGCGATTTTCTGGTCATTTCTCAGCCGTATAGAGCGGCGGTTACGTTACCATCCTCTATTGTCATTCGAATAACGATGTTACCCCACCCAGCCCCACCCAGCCCCACCCAGCCCCACCCATCTAGATACGCCATTGGGGTGTTCCTCTAACTAGCTCCTATAAATAAATATTTAGGTTTTTATTAAGGGACAATGTGTCCTTCCTGTAGTTAAGGGACAATGGACGAAGGTAAACACTTATGGGATATAATAAGATGAATGATGGCGAGTAAGAAATTCGCTAACACATGTCCATTCCGTGTCACTACACCATTGTACACGAAGAATTTCTGTAAATAGATGTTGAATGCTATGGAATGGATCCAGGCCAATCTGTGTGCGGGCTTTTATAATGATTTTGGGGAAATAAATTCATCAATTTAGATGTCAGATGTCTCAATTGTATTATATTTCTTAAGGTGAGATTTTAATGAAAATAAATAAATTTCAAATTATATTATGTTTAAACGTTAACTGAAAAAAAAGTATGTTCATTCATTTGGTTTACACTATTGTTTATGATTCTTACTTTATGTTAGACAACTTACTCACCATTAATGCTATTCTCTACTCTACTGAATACTGCTTTCATGATTTTAAAATAATATTTAGAGGATGCACCAGGCTGTTATATTTTGTACTTAAGGTAAAAACAGACAAACATTGTTTCTGTCCTTTTAACCATTTTAGTAACCCCGAACTTAAACCCCGAATCTAAATTTTCGTGGAAAAAATTGTGAATTGAATTTAGGTTTTGAAAAAAAGTTCTTCGCTGGTCAAGTTATACCTACGACTTGTAGTGCTCTGATACCTGCAGATTCATGTGACCATCACACCCACAAGTTTGCAGCATTCAGATCTATGGCTCAAAGATTTTTGTTTCGTCTTCCCCTAAAAGAAACTGAACAAATAAAAGAAATTAATGTTATCAGAACTTTGGGCAAAATTAATGGATATACTGCTTAATAGATTAGTAGATAGAGTAATAGAGAGAGAAAGATTGAAGAATGCACCTCAGTTCACCAAACCTGTCAGAAGACACGAAGACATGTGGAGAAGATTTTCCTATTATGGAGAGTATTGTGCTAAATTAAATTGATTGTTCAAAACCCACAATATCGGATGTGCTTTTAAGACTCACCACTCTATTGTTTCCTTAGTAAAATCTACAAATACTGATGCTAACGACCCTAATTTAAAATCGACTGGTGCAGAGCAATAAAGACAAGAATAGCCGAGCACAGAAAAGTATAGCACCGATCAGCCTTTGGACAACATCTTTTGGAGACTGGACATAACAGCAGTGATAACGACAACATACAAGTTCTACATAAACAAGAAAATGGTCACAAATTAACACTGTTGGAAGCCTACGATACCTGGAGAGCATCAACGACAAGATCCTTGGAACTTTTGAATGATCAAGTAGACCTAGGAAAAGAATCTATCTTCAAAGCATGCCTCTGAATTTTTTTGAAGATTTTAGACATTTTCTGCTACCTCTTAGTTTTTGGTGTATATCTGGTTGCTTAGTTCTAGCGTTAATTCTAATTGTAAAAAACGCCATCTGTTGTCTACGCGCGACATCGTAGAGTGTTTTGTTTTTCTTTTTATACTTCTTTGTCTTAAAATCAATATCTTTAATGCTTTTCCGTTGTAAGCTTGTACCAGTGAAAAGAAGATTTTGCTGAATTACATGGGGGCTCCCTCATTTCACTATTTTTTTGTACAATTCCTTGTTCGTACTGATGACAATTACAACGTAAGTTTTGTTTTTTTATTTATGATCACGTTTTTCTGTACTTTGTACTTTTGCAGCGGTGGATGGTTTGATAATGCCCTAACAGGGTGAAACCGGTAACCTAATAAATAAATAACTTGAGCAGCGAAGAATTTTGTTTTCCTTAGAAGAATATCTTACACCTGCTTAAGCGATACACATACATATATATTTTTTATTTGTAGCAAAGTACCAATTTGTTTCCTAGTACAAACTCTTTCATTGTTTGATAAAACTATTTGTTTGTTGTAGACTATGTTTGGAGAGAGTCGATGTTATTTTGAAAGAAACATTTGAAACCGTAAAATTCATCGAATTATTATGGATATAACATAAGAACAAGATGTTAACATTATTTCAGCATCAACAAATATTTATAATAATTAATTTTTTTAACGAACAGTGGTGTTTTTATGTGTATTCACGTTCTATGTATAAAATCCATGTTCTTCCTTCAAATAATGATAATTTTACTATTGTGTTTACTCTAAAAACTTGTAAACATTGGTACTTCAATACTTTTATTAAAAAAGCAATAATTTTAAATTGTCCCTTACCTTATTAAACCTGGTACAAGATTTGTTCTTGACCATAAAGCCGACATCCACATAATCTGATTTTTTTCTGGTTGAATAATCAGAAGAAAAACGAGTCTGTTTGTACATTATGTTGATGAATCAACACAAAAATATCAAGAAGACGTAAAAATTAAACTTTCATACATCTTTATACTTGCACGATTATTTCTCATTTATAAAATGAACAACCTCAAATTATCTACAACGCAGAGCTTAAATTAATGACCAATTCATCAAATATTATTCCTTTTAGGAAAGTCAAACATGCCTATCTCTCATAGTGTCAACAATCATCTGGTTCATTGACCACCTACCCAGTGCAGATGCAATCTGGCCGATAAGTAAGCAATTCTTTGCGAAACAAATTACCGGAAGAGGGTACGTCATAAGCAAAGACAAATTGAGCCCTTATCGACCGAATACAACGCCACGCATGTACAAAATTAAGAAACATCCCGTCAAAAAGTGAAAAAGCTGTATACCCGTTCCCCGTTGCCTTATCGAATGTATCCGTTGTTTGAGTTTTAACAATCATGATTAATTCATGTGTTTGAGGAGAGAGTTCGCACCGACAGCGTCACGTGCGATCCCAGCAAATTAAATATATAAATAACGTCATTGCTGTGTGCTGAAGAGATGATTAATATGCCCGACGGCCTACGCTGAGCCCATGATCTGAGATTACGCGAGTCATCGGTCTGTGAACACACACACACACGAGCATATCTGTATATGGGAATAAGCTAGAGGAGGGGCTGGAGCCACCCCATTCGTATCCGGAGGGTAAGTGATCACTTCCAGCAAGACAATTACGCATTTCTATTATTTACGAAGCCAGTACTGACGGCGGTGGGTGCCGCCGCGGTGACTTTATAAAATCGGTCGATCGTTAAATTGCTTTCGAATCTTAGTTTAACTAACTCTCGGTCATGATGTGCGGAAAATTGTTTGCTGACTATGTGGGATGAGGGATGTCAACCAGTTGTAATGAGTTCGGCTGATTTGCGGGTATTTATATAGGCACAACTCTGGATATCGATTGTGTTTTTATTTTTTTTATTAATAACTGTTTAGGTACAGTGTTCGTCGACTCTAAGTTGTCTTCTGATGGGATAGAGAAGTATATCTTCCAGGGATATCTTATCCCAAGCTAGCTAACCTCAAAATCAATAGACTCCTACTACTTACCGATAATATCGCACGCATTCAATAGTGGAAAGGTTCCGAGATCTTGGTGGCGTCATTTTGTAGCTATCGTGCTGATAAAGATGTTTCAAAACTGATTTTTCTAGCTATTGGGAGCGGCTGGGCGACCGACACTGAGAATTTTAATGAATTTTACTCGAATAGTACACCGATTTTAATATAATTTTAAATGGTATATGGGCTAATGCGTATTAATATTACATCAAGTTCAATGTGCCATTAAACGAAATATGCATTAGTTTTATATAAACTGTATAATTTGAATTATAACTAAATAAGTATAAAATCTACTTATTGGAAATGCATTATCATAACGACTACTAGAAACGGTCCACACTACTTCATCCTTTCACATTTTGTCTTGATATCTAAATTTTACCTTGTTTACATTATAAACATTATTATCTTTCAAGCTCTGGTATAAAAACTTCAAATTCTCAAGAAGAAACATGAAAGAAAGCTGTGAAAGCTGTCAATATCTAGTTGTTGGTCCACGTCGTTGGTGAACTAAAAAATAACATAATTGCTTTGCGGTGAGTAAACTCATAATATTAATTAACTAAGTATAAAACCGATCTAATATGTTGGCTATCGGTTTAGCATTTTCTTGTTTGCCAAATTTATGACGAATACGGTGAAGTTGCTGACTTACTATTATGTTTTCTTGGAGTGCAGTATTGTTATATTAATTTGAACGCCTTTGTGCACAGGTTTGACGTTACTTGCAGCAGTTTCGTTCCTAGTTGATGTACTTTTCCAATTTATCGTATGATTTTTATTCCATTTGTTTAATATCTCAAAGCCAGAATTTGTTTACATACAATGCATCTTTTGTAGTTTGCCGGATGTTGCCAGTTGCAGTTATAACAATTTGGAGGATTGTCCTTCTTTTTCATACAATCATATGTGCGCGTGGATGTGAAATGGGACCAGTTGTCCGTTTTTAGTTACGCAGATAATCGCAAATAAAGTTAAACTGGTTCCAAATACACATTTTTGTTTTATTCGCAAATTAGTGTCTTTATTTTGTTTTTTATGAGATGTGTCGGCCTGAAACCCGTCTGCGGTTGGAAACGCATGAAAAAATGCGTTTTTGTTGCGAAAGAAAAAAGGACCACTTGTCGATATCACGCTATGCTCTTGCGCATTACCATATTTTACCTACTTACCAGAGTGCAATCGAGTTGAAATTTTGCATATGGATAGATTTCTGGTGAAAATGCATGAATCAATTAAGAAAACTGGAAACATTTCCAAAATTTGCAAAAATTTTGAACATTTTGATAATTTGTCCAATCGAGTTGAAATTACGCATGAGGGCAGATTTGCGGTGACAATGCATGAATCAATAAAAAAAATTAAAAAGTTCTCCTTTTCATATCCAAGACACATATAATCATACATATGTCAAAACCCACTTGCATAACCACTAGCCTGGTATCTCTCAAATAAACATTCCATGTTGGAAATTTCGATTATCTTGCTAATATACTAACTACTTTTGACAGTCATCATAATGAAGACAAGAATACCTCCCATTCTTTTGTATTTTAATGTGTTCACAGCTTCCATTATCTTAAATTTCCTTTGTTGCAGATCTTCTACAATATGTTCAGACTCACAGGATTTTGGCGTTGTTTTTTTGTTTATTTTCTTCAAGTAGCTGTGGGACTATTCTGTAATGTTGCTTTATTTCCAAGTTAGCTTGTATTCACCACTATTCATAACTGTTTCCTTTAAACTACCACTACCAAATTACAAAACCACTGAAACTACCACGAATGTTTATTTGAGTCAAATACCATATCTTTGGAGTAAAGTAATATTGTTTTGACTGAATAAACATTCTTTGTAAATAAATATATTTTGCTCCAAACAAATGCTTATTTGAATTAAACAAATATTTCTATCTTGTATGGTATACTCCAAACATTTTAAATCGGCATGATCAAATTCTGTAAGTAGGCTGATATTAAACTTATACCTCAACTTCCAATACTATTAATAACAAATCAAGCTGATCTGTTGGATCAGCCACTTCACAGAGCCATTACATGATTACATTACAGAATAATAACTTTTGGAAACAATTTGTTTCAGTGTACTTATTATTACTCATGCAATTTTTCAAAATTAGTTTATTGGGACATTCTGTATAAACCCTTTGGAGTAAAATTTAACCAATTAAAATATTTCCAAAACCCAATGGATTTAATTAAAAAGTGATTGACAATTTGAGGGATATTATAAAACACGTAGGAAGTGCAGAATCAAAATCAAAAATGCATAGAGATTTCGGCCGAATTGCGCATCGGTGTTAAAGCCGGCATACAAAAACATGGCTCAATTTCGACTCTGCTACTCGACGCGCTTATCGCGTCGAGTGCATTTTCGCTTGCATTAAAATTAAGCCCTCATATACGCACCCCCTCCCCTCTCATCACACCCCCCTCCGACCACCTCCCAATTCCGGACAGTATCACCGCAGAGCACCGAAGCTCCTACGCTCTCCTCCTATATTGATTTGACCCTTCAAACAAACGGATCAACGTGTGATCTACATAATAATGACATCGCGGAGTCCCCCGGGACACGAGTCCCGGATTAACTCCGGGAGCCCCGGACTTATTAATTGAATGCCACGCACGTTCGTTCATCATTGGCTGCCACTTCGACGGTAATACCTCGGTGGAGCGTGCTCGACGCTCGTGGGTGTCGGTGTGTCTCTTTTAGCCAATGCGTCGACGTCGACCATAGATAACGCCGTAGTAATGTTTATGAGTTGTTGTACGATCGAGTTGGTATGGGATCGGTCAGAATGTAAACGGATCAGTGATGATTATAATTAGATAATATTTTTAATCTTATAGAATTGCTTTTGTTGTTCATTCAATCTTTATTTGATCATCAAAAGACAATATTTAGCAGTCTAATTCAGGCTACCGGCGGTGTCCAAGTGAATAAAAATGAGAATATGAACTGTGTATAACCTAAACTAAAAAAAAACATTAGATTTAGAAAAATTGCAGCCTTGCAAAAAAGAACAATTTCTGCAAAAGTAAAATCTGAAATAAATGCAATGTAATTCAAAAACTGGGCAGAATAACGTAGAATTATAATATCTATCTCTTTCATAAACGTGGCTACACACTACTAAATATTAAACAGTATTTTTGTTGTCCATAACAATTGTTTAAAAATAAACTTTATATTTGCGAGTTTACTGTTTCAAATTTTACTCTGTCACTTACGTAAACCTTCTTTAGCCAAGTTTTAACCCTTGAGCAGATTTGAGAAGTAATTTTCATAAAGTTAGAAAATTTGTAATTTAGTATATTATGTTTATTATGTATACTCCATCTTCGGACACGTCAATTTTTAATTACTAATGATACGTTTTAAAAATATATTTTCTCAACATGAAAATCTTTTTGGTTAGAGTTGGAATTTAGGTATGTGTTCCACACTACGCCACGCATGCGAAATTAGGTCCCGGGCACCACATCGAGAGACAAAATATATATCTCCGTCTCACATTGTTGGAACCGAGACTCCACATTGGCGCTATAGAACAAGCTCCGTATAATCCCTAATACGTATATGGATAACATTGACAGTAGGTATTGTCAAAAAACCAGCCTTTGCCACTACCTACTGTCAGAATGAAAATAATTGTGAAATCCTCGCTAACTAAGTTGTAATGCAGACACGATCTCGATCAAATAGAATTTGCTCCTGCAGCTAAACTATTAATTTTACCAAAAAATTTCTTAGACATTAAATACAAAATTTCTTCTACATTAATTTATTATTTAACACATTTGACGAAATTACAGAAATGACGACTCATTTGCAAAATCCACGAAAATGGCTTAGAGGAAACATCCAGCTCCTTTTGACCAAAAGCTTTTCAGGTCTAAGTTTGGTCATGCAACTTCTAAATATGAAGTTCCATCCCGATACCTTCGATAGTTTCTCCGGAATCGTCACCACAAAAACGGTGTTAGACTGAGTTACACTGAAAATTTAATAAACTTTGAACAATAAATAACGGTTTTATTTGAAAACGCGTTTTAGAAAGGTAGAACTGGGTCTTAATAGATAATATAAAGGAACTATAAAACATTTTTAAATTTGAAATTACATAACATGCAAAACTATGACTATAATAAGAATTGGATTATCGTCAATTTAATTCAATTCCTATATGTCTATGCGGCAAAATTAATTTGAATTAGATTTACAAATACCCACATCCATTGCGATTGAAAGTAGTTTTCAAAAGAGACAGAAAATGCTAATTTGAAGTTGTATACTCATATACGAGAAGAAGAACAACTTCTACTTCAATGTGAAAATGAAGAACCTAAAAGCCAAAGACAACTGATGATGTTAACATTCATGAATAGCAACCTCAATAAAGAAAATTTGACAGTGGAGAAAACTGTGTATTTTACTTTTAATAATAGAAATGTTTAAAATCGTATTGAAGTTTTACACCCTTCTTGAAGCATTTGTCTGTGTCTGGACTATATGTGGAGGTTTAAATTTTAAACTTAAATAAAAACTATACTCCAGTATTTTTTAATAAAGTTTTTTGCCAGTTTTTGACGTATACGTACAGGTTTCATTTGCACTTACATCGATGAGCTTTCGATGATGGATAAATAATAATGTTAAATATTAAAAAAAAAGTTTCTTAAGGGCATGGTCTGCTTGCATAGAAATCATATAGTAATGTTGATTATGTTCTAATGCAGTAATTAAGAGTTCCTAGAGAATTAGATCTTATTTGTGGATTTAATACATTTTATATATTCTGTCAGTAACCAGTATTGGTCTTTTTTTATTTATTATATTATAATACAGTTTTACTACTGTATCTAGTATTGCTAATTTTATTGAATTTTTTTTATTATTATCGTGAATTTGTTCATACATAACATGGTGTTTAATACTGACCATTGGTCAGTTTTCAGTAAACAGTAAATAAGGTCAAATACAAAAAATACCACAAAACAGTTAGGTATACAATACATAAATCAGAAGGCGATACACTAGAATTGGAATGATGAAAAACAAACGTTTACCTCGAGTGTTTACAATATTCTGTTGGTATTTCTGAGGAGTGCATCATGAGTTTTAAATTTTAAGGCACTCTCTAATACAAAAAAAGAATGTTTTTAAATTAAACCAGAGTTCATCAGGTTTAATTATTTTGTTGAAGATTATTTCCTAAAAGTTTCCTGGATGTAGAGAGACTACAAAGTTGTTGTTAAGAATATCTAGAATAAAGTAGCCTCAGTTCCACCAATAAATTTTCAAACTACCAAAGTACAATTTATCCCAAACCTGACACATATCTGAGACACATTTTTGTCCCTAATCCCAAATTTCAGCCATGAATCTATCACCAAATTCATCCCTGCAATGACCAATCATCCAGGAAGCAACACTAACACCACGAGACACGAGACAAGCTCTCCGCCGAATTGCACGAAGCAACCACCCAACGACGTTGACCGTATGTCCGTATTATCGCCATACAAATTGAATTTGCCTTAATCGCACGGTCATGTTACCCCGCTGGCCGCATCATGTGTGTATGTGGGTGGGTGTATATGCACGGTTCACAGGAGGTAGTAATCACGTGACGGACTTTATTAAATCAACTAATTAAATGCTCCACCTACTCGATCCGCCCTGGCTCATTACACTAATGTACCGCTCTTGGACGTCTGGGCGTGGCCAAAAGCCTTCCATGGCTCGCTTGATGTGCGGCTGTCACGCTGACCACCGTCGACTATAGTAGATCGACTGACTTTGCTATTGACTATCCACTAACCACCAATAGTTAAGGCTTAAGAACCTGGATATAATAGAATAATAATAATCTTTGAGCTGGAAATCGTATTATGGTTATATTGGTGTTCACCGCAGATGTCGTACGTCCATGACGGTTGTCCTGATTCTTTAATTGGGTGTTAACGTGGATTAAATTGTATTGAATTGTGTATGGTAAAAGGCAACGACCTGAGTGCGAGGATTGTGCAGTCAGTAGAAAGAAGAAATTCGTGGAGGAAGTATGTTGAAGATGTTTACATTGATGATGTGAATGATACAAATGCTTATATTCAGAATAAGAATTGATGACTATTTGCTTTTATGGCGACGAATGAGTTTTTCCGTGTAATATGTTGCTTTGGACCTTTTGGCTACAGATTAAACGTGAGG
Organism: Melinopterus prodromus; assembly: GCA_964023965.1. Classification (NCBI taxonomy): domain Eukaryota; kingdom Metazoa; phylum Arthropoda; class Insecta; order Coleoptera; family Scarabaeidae; genus Melinopterus; species Melinopterus prodromus. The sequence continues at coordinate 96,219,837 of OZ030390.1, forward strand.
TATTCGGCACAATTTATCATAAAAGTGATTTCTATTAAGTGAATAACATTTTCGGAGTATGTACTTTATCCAAGAAAATTGATTAGTCGTTTTTCAATCAGCACAAAAATCTATTGAAGTTTCTATTCAAATCTTAGCCTATAATTTTCATTTTTCATAGTTGATTATCTGCTTCCAGGCAACAAATAATTAGTTTGCTATATTTATAATGTCCATCATCTTTAATATATTTGTACTGATTCTGATAGTTACTTTGCATAACTATAACATTTTCCGCCAGAGATAACTTTAGATGCGAAGGCGTCATGATATAGAGAAATACTTGAATTAATTACAATCATTATTTTTTTACAGGTCTGAATGCTGATTATTATTAGTTTTATCTTTTTATGACACTAATATTTTATCGTTTATGTACACCCAAGGTTTGCACATATCATAAAAAATTTGTAGATGATATTTTCGCATACATGTAAGAACAATTGATTTATACAAACAAAATAAATAAATTATTTAGTTTCCTAAGAATATACCAATTATTTTTTTTTTCTGATTATAGGTTTAGGCTGATGATGTCTCTGTCGACATGGACATAATTCAAATTACAAAAAAAGCAATTATTCTATTTTTAAGCAGCAAATTGTTGTGTGAAAAATAACAGTGAACATCTATCTACAGTATTAATGTATTTATCTTTAAAACAAATATTCTGCTGTCGTTACCAGTAACAAAACATCTGTCCAGGCACATGACTTTATTATAGTTTATATAAAATTAATAGTTTAGCTGCATGAGATTCTATTTGATCGAGATCGGTCGTGACCCTATTAAAATTATAAAAACCGTCATTAGAATGAAAATATCTGTCAAATGCCAGCTAACTAATTTTATATTAATGCAGACACGACCGATCTCGATCAAATAGAATTTGCTCCTCAACTAAACTATTAATTTTACCAAAAATTATCATAGACATAAATTATACCAAATTTCAGAATGCCAGAATTAACATTTGATTAATTTTTTTCATGTAGGCCTAGTTTATTATTGAATTAATATTTTTGACTTTTTAAATACAGACGTTATTGTGCTATATTTATATATTACGTTTTGTTATTTTGAAATCTAGTTATGAACTATTCGACGCTGTGTTTCTTACTTATAACCAGTAATATAGACGCTATATTATCACACTGACTTTTAAGCGTTTCCCGATTTTATATACAAATTTATGTTAAATATTTGTATCAGTACTTTTTAAAATGTGTACCTGCTACATATACTTTGTTATTTTCTTGTAGTTGTAGTTTAAATAAGGTTTGGAAATTTGCACAATTGCTTTTAATTATTACCAAACCAAAATTTCAATGAACAAATTTATTGCATTACATAATTATCTTATTCTTCTTTGATTGTATTTGTGAGAAATTAATTAATTGGAATTATAATAATTTTTTTGTTCATTTGTGTGCAAGTTTAATGTGGAATCTGTAAAACTGTTCGGTATTTAGCACAGTATTATGAAAAATATCTTATTTCCCAAAACAATTATGTAATATTAAACCAATTTAATAAAACAATTAAAATACTCAAAGAAATTGTGTTCAGGAGCACGATGGTGACCTTATCAATCTGGTAACCCTGATCTGTTTACGTTAATTTTGATACTATCAAAATTCAAGCAGACTCATTTTATTCACAAGAAGTATCATTGGCTTTTAAGTGTTTGCTAGGAAATAACATAATTTGCACCATAACTAAGAAAAAAGTAAAGACTCTGATAGAACAAGTCAAACGATGTCTATCACCCAAATTTATTGCAGTAACTTAATATAAATTCAAACCAAACCTCCTCTATCCTATTTATTTTAGAAACCTATTTTTTCCTATTTTTTATAAATGTCAATATTGTTCAATAGGATTACTAGGATTACTCAATAGGATTATAAATAGGTACGATTTCTCAGTAGCTAATCTGTCTTTCAATTTTCATTATAACACAATTTGACTTTCACTTGAACAGCTCTGTGCGCTGCCAAGAGTGGCAAGAACAACATCAATCATTTCATATTTTCACCACTAAACAACAAAAAAATAAATCCGCAACGTCGATCTGTCAGCGACACTATACACCGCCGCGCCTAAATCAAAAAAATAAGATATGAAATGCGCATTACTAACCGCAGAACTGGTACACCGGTTAGAAGTGTGCTCATAGTATGTGAAGTGACATTATAAATTTGATACCCATGTCCCATTCACGTGTTATCGTATGTCAACATCAGTTCTTTGTAGATACAGATCTACCTACGTCCATTCCTAGATCCAGTTTCAGTTACAATTTCGGCCTCCTTTCTACAAGCGAACAGAAGAAGAAAACAAACTACTTCATGTTAGTCAAATGAAAGGGTCTAATAGTTTCCGAGAAAGCTAATGTGATGGTATCGTGAAACTCAGAAGTCCAAAATGATGGGTCTTGGATAACGAACAAAAGTGGTCGCTTTTTCATCTAATAGAGGAAAATCTGAGACATGGAATCTATGGATTTCTCTTTTAGACCAGAACTAAAATGTCAAAGGGATACTCTACAGTTAATTCTTAAGAATTAAGCTGCAGTTATTGGTATTAAGGGTCATCATAAATGATTGTAGTCTATGAACACATAAATAAATTTCGCCACATTTTCTAAAAAACTTGAAAGGAAAAAAGTTTTTAGCTGGCAGTTTTCATTGAAATCTTCTTTATCTTTTAATTGTTCTGTAAAATTCAAACATGTAGGTTTATTGTAAGTTCTACCCACGACGAAAACACAAGGTCTGTTATTCTGTCGTACTAAATTCTAGTGTAAAAAGAAAACATGTGGTACCTACAACGCGAACTACACAAAAAAGGTGTATACTAACAAACCACACATGGAAGGTAGATACGGTTAATATTTTATTTGAAAAGAATTCCTTCCAGTATATATTTATCTATTTTAGCCCAACTGCTCAAAAGTTGTATTGTACGTCATGACGACCAATATATTGATACAAAAATCATTTCAAGTTCAGTTGTGCCAATTGTACAATTCATAGCAACCAAAGATACAACACACAACATGCAATTAAATGATAATAATAAATAAATATAATAATAAATGATTAAAATAAAAATAAGATCGACAGCAGAGTACTTTGTATGTTATGTTTAATATGCTATTGGCCTTTGTACTCTAAATACTGATTTTATAGCGATATGATTTAGCAGTTGGCAATTCTGATTTCTGGTTGATTTTACTGAAACGAATAGGTTACAACTGTTACAGGTTAGACAAGTTACCAGTGTGTTTCTGTTTATCTGACCAACACGTTGTAAATATAACCTAAAAGTGCGTTTATCGCGTTGTATAAAACCTTGCTTCTACACAAAGATATCAGCGATGGAGTTACTTGTAATCAACAGGTAAGGGCAGGCAGATTATATAATTTAATGACCATATTGCGATTTCATTTACTTTTCTTAGCCATGAAGGAAATGCATCTGTTAATGACCCGGATAAAACGCTGGATAAAATTTCAAGAAAGAAATTACAACGCGCCAAAATCAAAGAGCGAAAATTATGGGGTATTAGAAAATCTGTACGAAAACGTCAGGGAAAACGTGAGTTGAAGGATAAGTTGTCGCTGATGGTCGCAAGCAACGGGGCAAAGCTGCAGTTGCTTTTAAATACACTTAATTGAAAACAATTTAATATTGAAATAAAAGTTTTAGCAAATTAACCTACCTATGTATTAAATAATTATATAATAAAAATTTTATAAATGTGTATCAAAGTGTATTAGTTTAATTATAATTTGTTTTACCTAGATGGCAACATCCACGTGCCTCTAAGAAAATAAATAATCAAAAAATATGATTTAATTAACCATAGTGTTGTACTAAATAAAAAGTACTTTATTTTAATTTCAGCCATACATTTAATTAATTTTGCCATTTTACTACAAACTTTTAAAGTATGAAATTGCTATTGCGCTTAGTAATAGAGTCAGACTTGAAGAGTGATTTATTTAGAGACTTTTTGCTTAATATGATTTTCTTTATAGTCATTCTCACTGAAATCAAATCATTCTGTAATAAAGTAAGTCTGTTAAGTAACCATGAAATCACTTTTGCTGTACCTTGTATCTTGTAAAATTACTCTGCTAATGCTGCAGTATCACAGGAATATGAATACGGAATACGTGAATATAGTAACAAAAAATTTAAATTTTGCCGGGATCAAATAACCCGCGATATTGCATTAGAAAAATTACGCGACTAACTGCAAATTCTTCTCCTTCAGGAATTTTCCTAGATGTTATAACATACATTTTCTATAATTTTGCAGTCGGTTTTCTCAGTGTTCTACATAGTTATTTTTTTAAATTCTCTTAAAAGTTACAGCCGTTTCAAATATTAAGAAGAGGAACGAAAAAGAAAGTACATATTAAGCAATGTTACTGCTATTTGAAATATTAAGAAAAGGAAACACAAAGCAAAGTATATACAAAGTATAATGCGAAAACAAAGAACTCAACCATTATATTTTAGCCTTTACAATCATAATCTTGGGAAGTTTGTTAATAATAAAAAATACGTTTCTTTAAAGTACAATTTTTATTTTTATTTAAAAATACGCTTCCTTTTGCCGAAGTACTCCAATTTTGATTCAAAGAAATATATTCTTATACCTTTTGGTTTAAGAATATGCTTCCCTTCATCAAAGGAATTAAATTTAGATTCTCTTTAACAACAATCAATTCTTTCACTTAACACAATAATATTTATTTGAATTATAAAATCTCGTTCCTTGCAAAATACAAATTGTAAATGCACGAAACAAAGTGAAGGGAACACGTGTTTGATAAAAAAAAAAACGTTCCTTCTACCAACAAAAATTTCAAACAAATGTATTTTTAACCATAAATAAATATTTATTAACAAACAGATTAATTTGAGTCGATGAAAATTTATTTGAAGTAAACAAATTTTTCTATCTGTGCAGATGAAATGATTGGGTTCTAGTTAAATATTTTTTAAATCATAATACCAAGATTTAAGACCTGAGACTGATTTTTTTTTCATTTTAAGGTTTCTCTTCTTCTAGGCTGGCCACATATACATAGTAGTAGATAGTAGCATACAACATACACAGTAAAAGTTAATTCGGTATTGGTGCCGAAATAGTATATTATTATACAAGTTTTATAAGACGTCAAATGGGCGCATGATTCTAAAAAGGCAGTTTGCGGTTATGTGTATTTACATTTGACATATGGCATTTGATATCAATGTAACAAATCTAAACTACTAAAAACTGTATTATAATTTGTTAATTGTAACACGGAAAACAGTGATACAATTTGTGCATTGTGACTGCAAAGTAGAAAACGGTATTTCTTGAAATAGTGATACATGAAACGAACAAAAAGAGTTCAATCAAACAGAAAACAGTACTTACTTATTGCAGTAGTAATATTTTACTTAGTTCCTACGCTATTGCAGTATACAAAGAAAACTGGTTCAAAATTCAGTTCGAGCTAATTAATTTAGTACAAATTCAGCACTAAACACGGAGAGCCGGAGATTTATAAATACCCCTGCTCGATGCGCCGCCAAGGTACGTACAACCGCCTTCTGTATGGGACATAAATATTTCGTGAGTTAATTAGTAGGTTTTAAGTGTAGTAATCCTAGGTAGAGACAGTGTCACGGCTCGGTTAAATAATGGAGAGTAGAGCGTATTTCACCGGTGAAATATAACCCTTCCGTGAGAAATTGCATTAAAATAATTTTAACAAATTTAAGGACCAACGACGGTGCCCTCTCCGTCTCCTCAGTATTCCGACCAATTAAATACGGAAACTTCGCAATCCATTCTCGGGCCGATTCGCTATTGTTTTGTTTCAGCACCTGACAAATTCATTTGTAATTTTTGGATTCGTTCAAGGATATTTAAAGGAATAATAATGTCAGACGAAAATGGCGATAAAACTAAACTTAAAGTTTTATTAATGAGGTATCCTATGATACCTCACATAAGTCCTTATTATGTCATTCACAGACCTTTGAAAGCAATACATCAAATTAAAGGTAAAGAATCTACAGTGTATCTTCTATAAGCGCATTTTTGTCGGTTTTTTAAAAAACCTGGTCCAGAACCTGAGTCATTTACCTAAAACCTGAACCTTTCCTGCAACACCAAAGGAGCTTCAAACACCAAAACCAAAAGTTTCCCTGAAAACTGTACCACTAAACTTCACATATTTTCGTGTATCATTCAGAATCAACAAATCAGAACATTGTTTGGGGCTAAACATTCTTCTTACTAACTAAAAGAACTTAAATTTTGACTAAACTTTGATGTTACATAACCTTTGTAATCATTTACCAATGATAATGATGATTTCAGCATTATCACATATACATCAAAATAATCACATCCAATTTTGAAAAAGTAAAAGGGTATTAAAAAAGGATCTGCTGATGTTTTACACATAAATACATGGTACTTGTTATTCAATAAAAACTGCTTCAGCATATTTTTTTAGGAAATAAATTCTGTCCATTATTACTCTACATGATATTTAGCAAGATTTTCCGTACACAGATAGAAAAGATTTCTTGTTTTAAAGAAATGTATTTGTTTGAATTTATTCTTTTGGGTCAAAACATACTTCTTTGACGCGAACAATATTTACTTCATTGAATACTCTAGTTTATTTGCTTGCAGAGATTAATTTATTTGAAATATTTATTTAAGTGGAATAAATATATATGGATACAAACAAAAATTAGTTTCCTTTGAAGTAATATTTTAATTTTGATTTTAAAAATACGTTTCTTTACACCAATGAAATATAATTTTGATTCTAACATATAATTTTGTATATAAGAAGAGATTTATTTCGCTTAAAGTAATAAATTGTCTTTGGCTTAAAAATAGGTTTACTTCCGCCAAAGAAATCATATTTTGATTAAAATAAATATATTTGTACATAAGAGAATTATTTCCTTTAAAGTAATATTTTTGTTTTGGCTTTAAAATAGGTTTACTTCCACCAAAGAAATCATATTTTCATTCAAATAAATATATTTTTAATGTCATCCAACTGTATTGTTAGATGGCGCTGTAAACTCTCTCGTCGCACATCGTACATATCGAGAGTATAAAGCCGCGTGATCGACAGTATAGAACTTATAGAGTACAGTGCCTGCAGCTTCAAGTTGCGATTCCAAATCAGAGTACACTTTACTAACTTAACCTTGACTATATGTTGGGTTGGGAAGACCAAGCACTGGTCGAGGATGTGCGACATCCCAAAAAGGAGGTGACACATGGCGAGTCTTCCGAAAAATTCTTGTCTATTAATTCCTTCGACAAATTAATAATTTTAAGCATTTTAACTCGACCAACAATTTTGCTACTTTTAAAAAAATGTAATTCTTTCACTCAACACAATCATAATTATTTGACCGCAAATAAATATTTCTTTGCCTCTATTGAAACAACAAATTTCTTTGAGTCAATGCATATTTATTTGAATCAAACAAAAATTTCTCTCTGTGTACTTTCTAATTTAATAAACATGTACCACAAAGCTTTTGATGACACATAAAAAATTTTATCCAAGATTTTGGATCACTATTATTTTTAACTATTTTTAAAACAACTATTCTTTACGCCGTTTAAAAAATTATTTTTAAAAAGTTTGGTATAGTTTACTTTTGAGCAATTTTCTTGTTTTTCGGCCACTTTGTATGATAAATAAAAATGCTGACTGGTCTTATAGACTTTTTAGAGCACCCAAAACACTTTAAAAACATTATCTTGTTCTCAAGAAATTTAAATTTAGGTCTGTTAACTGCCGTGTTAGGAATAGTCGTCTGTAAGAAGTTAAAAAATGTTGGCTTCAAAATGTGTTGTGCTTCTATTTTTCAGAAACGTTCTAATACACTTTGTTTCAGTCAGTGGCAGCGTATTTCTATGTTTTTTTGATGTTCCAAAGTTAAAAATATTGCTTTTAATTGACATTCCATTACATTTGTAATCTTTGTCCAATTTTCATTATTTTTTCGGAACATGCTAAAGCAATTCATCAAGATTGTCACTAGAGAGCGGATTCTAAACATTTTGCATATGCTGTTTTATCGTAAGCAACGGGATATTAACTTATTTAATGATAGAAATACAATAAAATTTTGATAAAAAAAAACTGAATATATATACTTGCTACATATTTGTAGTCACAGCGCTAAAATAATGGCATGTATCAAACATTATTATTACAGAATAAATACAATCAAAACTACGCAAATATCTACTGCATAAATAATTAAATTCAAAATAGAAAAAAATCTATTGTAAACTGTATTATAGCATACAAAATTCATTATAACTATAAAATATTAAATATCTAAAATAAAAATATACGAATAGCATAACACAATCCAATAACATCAGAGTAAACAGCTTCTATCAAATCTAGCAACCATGCTATCTACTCAATCACTTGTATATAACTTTCAATTACCGCTTACGGGGTACCTGTCAAAGACAGGTTATCAGCTGATAGCCTGGCTATGCGATATTTTGTACCCAGCGTCCAGTTTGCTTGTTTTTGTTTGACGGTTGTGCAACGGTGTTTCCAAGTTTGATCTTATTTCACTAATTTACACGCGATTTTACCGGGATAACTGCAAAATACCTTGCAGATTTTGACATCAAGTGTGCACGACATTATATTTAGTAGTTTACGTGGTGCTTCAAGAGAATTGCTGCGTTTTGTGAAGAATTGTTCGAAGCGGTGTGACATACAGGTTAGATTTTTTGGTTATCTTGTAAATTAAGTTAATGTTCGAGTGGTATTGCTATTCAGTGGTATATTTATGGTAAGAATCGTCTATTTGTTTGGAAATCATACTTATATGCATTTAATGCTCCATTGGTAACCGAATATGGCCAAATCCATTATCCAGCTGCATTATAGATAGTGGAACGCCCTTAAGGAATGTCCTTTTTCTTTGTTCTTTAGCCGTCTGCCGCAAGAAATCTATCGAATCGGTAGTCGAGCGGATTGTGTATCTAAGTTTATCGAACAAAAAGAGCCCCCGGCGGCTTCGGTAGCGTCTGACGAGCCGCCATCTAGATCTCAGAGAAGCGCCGAAGAGAGACAAAACTACTGAATTAATCGTGGCGGGCTGTGGTAATTTCTAAATCCGACGACTTTTTCCCCGCAAGATAGACTAATTGAGAAGCGATAATTTATTCAGAACTAACGGTCGGAAGCGGATATCCAGTCGGTCTGCCGATTGGCAGGCCGCGCCATCTATTATTGCTAATGACACCGAAGAACTTCGAAGGCAGCCGAGGGACAATTACGTGAAATAATCAAGGAATTCCTAATTATTGTTCGCCTCCGTTCGGTCGGTTAAAAATGAAAAGTGCTACCCTACCCCTTGCAGCGCAGGGCCCGTCGGATCCTTTTGTCCTTTTGGGCTAGGGACACGTCGCGCGGATACGGCGGCCCTTTTAAATTGAGGTTGACATTCCTGAAAAGAATTAACGGAGCAATTAGGGGACGGTTTTTCGCTTTCTTAATGTGTAATTGAGAAGTTCGGGTTTCGAGATTAATTTAGTGTGAATTAATCGATGGGGCCGTCACGGCTTTCCGGTCTTCTTCGTTCAATTCTTTCATCCGATAATTAAAAGAAAAGGGGGGTCTGTGATTTAATTACGTATTAATCATCGGTTTATGGGTTCTTTTGTTCTAATAGTCGACCGATTAATTCAACCATATGGAGGCATTATTTCCAGACCTGATCCATTTTCAATTATAGGAAATATATTTTTTCTACTCCTATTGAGGAATGCATTCATTATCATGGCAATTTATGATAAGTAATACTAACCATTCCCCACACACATGACAAATATTTCATTCCTGGCTCCTCATACCCCGCCAGTAGTGAGAAATATTTCATTCCTCACGGCTTTAGAACCAATCACAGCTCTGGATTTTTCATTTGCAAATTGTTGATACACTGCTTAGCGACATTGTCAAGGCATTGACAACGTCGCTAAGTGACAAGGCGCACCAAACAATTTTAATCTGTCAAAATCCTGTAAACCGTCATAGTGACGTACAGCTGTCCCTATATGCACAAAAATTAATTTATAAAATTTCGTTGCATGGTCGTAGAAAAAGTATAGTATTCCATTCGCAAGTAATGGCAATTTCTCACTCGAACGCTTTGCAGAACTCGCCTACGGCTCGTGCTGCAAACTTCGTTCTCGTGAGAAATTGCTTACATTACTTGCTCATAGAATAATATACTATTTTAAGATTAACGGGAATAATTGAAGAATTTGCCATACCAACGTTCTGAAACTGTAAAGATTTGATCCTTACCTAGGAACAATTCCTTAGATTGAAAGAATGAAGTTGAATTTTCTCATGTGTGTCCTGTGACCATATTGCTGTAAAAATATTAAGAGTAGGATATTCATTATGAACTACATTTTTCACCCCGAAAAAGTATTATAAAAAAAAATATTTGCTTTGTAGTAAATGCGCATGACACCTTAACTTAAATATACAACACTCAAAGTTACTTAATTTTTCGTTAATAATTTGTACAGACAGATATTTGACAATACCATATCAGATGCCAGGTACAGATCTTTTAAAAATAAACTTCTGTGGCAACCACAGGCCCCACCACATTTATAGTATATGTACAACTTATTGCAGTGCACATAACTCTTTGATTTTTATAATTATTATGGTTATCGATGTATATTTGCCTAGAGAACAAGTAAAAAAAATACTGTATGAATTTTTATAAGTAGCAAATAGCTAGCGAATTAATTAAATATGTATTTTCTGTTTTCAAGGAATTTTTGTACAAATCGACTATTGTTGCAGATATACAACATTGCGCGTTATGAATATAATAATATTATTGATACTGTACTACTAGATGAAACATTTTAAAGTAATTATTTTTCTTATTACAGTATCAAGTTTAGCCGACATTTGTGTCCTAATGAACCCAACCCTACATCTTTCATACTTGCATGTTGGGATGGTTAATTTTTTTTCTTTATCATTTCTACAAGGCTGATTAAAAAGGCATAGCCTCTTTTTACACTGTTTGATTGTCTAACTCGACACAGGCATATTTCGACTTCTATAAGAATATGAATGAATGTCATTTTGTATTAAATCAAGAGAATTTTGAAGGCTTTGAAGTGGCAATTCTTTGATTTTATATCCATGCAGTTGTTAATGTCATATCTAGCAAATGATAAAATATACACAGAGAGAAATTTTTGTTTGATTCAAATAAATATGCTTTGACTCAAAGAAATTTGTTGTTTCAATAGAGGCAAAGAAATATTTATTTGCGGATAAAAACGCATTTATTTGAAATATTTGTTTGGTAGAAAGAACGTTGGTTTGTGTCAAACAACTTATGTTTCTAGTTAAACAGTTTGCAATTTGTGTATTATAAGAAATGAGCTTTATTTACTTCAAATAATTATGATTGTGTTGAGTGAAAGAATTAAACTTTTTTAAATTAACAAAATTGTTGGTTGAGTTAAAATGCTTAAAATTATTAATTTGTTGAAGGAATTAGTAGACAAGAGAATTTTTCGGAAGACTCGCCATGTGTCACCTCCTTTTTGGGATGTCGCACATACTCCACCAGTGCTTGGTCTTCTCAACCCAACATATAGTCAAAGTTAAGTTAGTAAAGTGTACTCTGATTTGGAATCGCAACTTGAACCTGCAGGCACTGTACTCTATAAGTTCTGTACTGTCGATCACGCGGCTTTATACTCTCGATATGTACGAAGTGCGAGGAGAGAGCTTACAGCGCCATCTAACAATACAGTTGGATGACATTAAAAATATATTTATTTGAATCAAAATATAATTTCTTTGGTGGAAGTAAACCTATTTTAAAGCCAAAACAAAAATATTACTTTAAAGGAAATAAATCTCTTCTTGTGTACAAATATATTTATTTTAATCAAAATATGATTTTTTTGGCGGAAGTAAACCTATTTTTAAACTAAAGACAAAATATTACTTTAAGCGAAACAAATCTTTCCTTATATACAAATTTATATGTTAGAATCAAAATTATATTTCATTTGTGTAAAGAACATTTTTTTTAAATCAAAACTAAAATATTACTTTAAAGGAAAGTAATTTTTGTTTGTATCCATATATATTTATTCCACTTAAATAAATATTTCAAATAAATTAATCTCTGCAAGCAAATAAACTAGAGTATTCAATGAAGTAAATATTGTTGGCGTCAAAGAAATATGTTTTGAACCAAAAGAATAAATTCAAACAAATACATTTCTTTGAAACAAGAAATCTTTACTCTCTGTGTACGAATAATTTTTTAGCCTTCGTGAATATTTTATGTAGAGCTATGATGATGGAAACCAAAAGAACGACACACACGAGTTTCTCAAATTTGTGACCTATCATGATTAGCAGACTCTCCTGGAAAATGTGCAATTGTCGTTAAAATATAGAAATTGTCGCATTTTCTCAAATAGACTAAGGCCTGGTATTTTCACCTACCTACAAAGTCCGCAATAGTTAGGACATACCTGTCAAATTTGCAGCGTTATTTTAGTCCGTTAAATGAGAATGGTGTGTCGGAGGCGGTGGTGGGTCCCGTCTGAATTAATTAATAATTAATTCTAGACAGACTGGATAAATAAGATAAATTTATTAAAATTATTCAATTTTATTCAATTTTAGGCCAAGTGCAATTAAGAAATATTTTTTTTATACTTTTCATAAACTGATTTATTTTATAGAGGTTTTTTTTAAGCTGTCAATTAAGTACTATTCATTCTAAAAATGTGTTTTGTTCTTTTATTATTATTAATACATACAGATCAGTACACATAGCACATTTTAAAATAGCCGATAACATGAAGCAGTCCTTGAAATTCATTTCAATCACAACTAATAAGTTTCGCAAATGTCATTCAAATGATTATATTATACGCGTCTCTAGAAATAATTAGCGATGAATGTGTTGATGCTATTGATCCGAATATGATTTATCTAATTGCTTCCTCTGATGTGACGGTTTTATTCACCACAGGAAATCGGTGTCCCTCTGATCTCTCATTTCGAGATAGCGCATAGCGTGAAATTCAGTACACATCAACACTTTACGGTTACACAAATACGTCGTAAATACACACTAAAGTGTTAAGAAGTTAAATTAAAATCGGTTCTTTTGATATGAGGCGTTTAATGCGTTCTGAAAGGAGACGTTCGTCGTTAAGCGAATGTTTAAAAACAGCGACGACTATTCGACAACATCCTGTGTTGTATTTGTATTTTTAAAATATATGTTTCGAGCATACAAGCTAAAGTGATACTAAACGGAATCTAATTTTATTGGAGAAATACTATATGGTTTTAAAATAGATTTTCAGTATGTCGTAGAAAACTGTGGAGATGTTGCATGGTTGCAGATGATGATATTCTGCCAGTTATTTATTATATCAGTCCTATTTAATAAACTAACATCGTACAGTTAACTTGCTTTAATATTAACTCCTTTTGCAAACGCGCAAAATCACTAATTTGGAATTTTTTAAATTGGTAAGAAAAAAAACATTGGTTTAACATTAAAAAAATAAGTTTTGTTGTCACAGTCTTTTTTCTATTCATGACGCATCACATTCTCACTGTGTATTGTCCTCCCAATTGGGGACTTGTTTTGCTTTGATTATTGTTATCTTAACTTCTAAATTTATACGTTTTATACGATACATCGAAAGTCCTCAACAATAAACTTGCTGCAAAAACAAATATGTGTATTTTTTGCAATAATCTCGAGAACCATCATTTTTTCAAACATGATAAACGTGACATAACTCTAGTTCGTACACATTTCCGCAAAAAGAGTACCCACATAGATAGACAAATTTGTTTCAATTAAATCGTTGTTTGATGTATTACGAAATTAGTTTGTTGTAGTGCTACAACATTATGTGTTCAATACAGAATTTGTTTTATTTGATATTTGCAATAGGTAAAGTTGTGATATATACATGTGATAGTATGAAATTTGTTGCAGTTCCATAACATTATGCGTTCAGTACAGAATTTGTTTTCTCTTTTTTGTAATATAGCTAAATGTGTAAATGTCTGCTACTAAATACAACAATTTGCTATAATTACATATTATAGTTTTATCTAACTTTTAAGGATGTGGTATCTATGAAATCCATATGTGAAAAATAACTAAAATATTAGGCCATGACTTGAATGATTGAATTGAATTAGTAATCTTAGTGACCATAAGGACTACTCTGGTACAAATAGCTTTGCAGATTAAATGTAAAGCATCTTGAAACTTTGCAGGTTTCTTTAATTGCTACAAACATGTTTCGTCTTACATCATCATGAGTATAAGTAAAGAAAAAGCAAAAGAAAAATGAGAACCAATGTCACAAATAAGAAATATTTTACAAATCTTTTTATACCTTTTACCAATATTGTTGCATAACGTTCTATCATATATCAAATTGTAGATAATTAATCGAAGTAGTTATCTAGGCCAGAGTTAAAAAAAAAAAGGTCGAATAAAAGTAATCGATAGCTAGAGCGACAAGTATTTACCAATAAGTCTTTTAAGCTGAGGTGTCAATTGACCAATTAGGTACCTTTAATACACCAGTTTTAAACTGGGTGCATTATCGACATTTAAGGGTTGATTGCCGTGGACTATAACTCCGAGCGGAGAATGGTGAGAAGCCATGTTAATTACCTCAAATGTGACATATGTTAGAAAGTTGTGTATAAAAGTATAAACATATACCTCTCCACGGTCTTACCTTATTTCAGCAAGCTACCTCTTCTAATTCGACGGAAACACATCCAAGCACTAAAAGGGAACGTCACCAACACCAAATGTCACTTGTTTATCAAGTTTATAAACCAACACACCGATATTTTTTAAAGTAAACACGGACAAACGCGTATAAATTAGGACACGCTAAAATCTGTCAAACGCAACTGGACATACCAGCTGGGCGTGCGCGCGCGCTCATATCGCATAGACGTGAAATGGTAGAGAGTGGATATCCGTCCATTGCTGACTATTATATACCAATTTATTATTGCAAAGATGCATTTTAGATTTGTTAATCATTGGTAAATCTGTATGAATTGTAATACCGATAATACACACACCAATTTATAATAATAACAAATCGGTGCATGAGAAGTTTCACGTTAATCCACATCGAACTAATACGCACCTTCCCCCCGTGTCGTATCTATGTGCATTTGCTTTGCGAGCTCTTTTGTTTTCAGTTGTCCTAACGTGTTTGTAGTCTCGCTGTTGTGTATGAATCATGCTAGCGGTTTTACGCGTTTCTCGGTGTTTTCTTTCCAAATTGTAACGTGGTGGTTGACAAATCTTTAATAAGTTCTGACGTTTTGTGTTAATGATGTTCCCGTTTACAGTTTGGATCATTTTCCGTCGGAGTAGGAAAGAAAACTAACCCATATAAGGTAGGATGTGTTTCTATTTTGTAATCGCTGTTGATTTTGCTGGAATCCTTGCGTTTTAATGTTGTTTGTGCTTGATTTCCTGTGATAATATGATTCCAACAACAATACATATTTTGAATATGTGACTCGCATTATAAAATTCCTTAAAACCGACAAAGCCAGGCACTTTACGTTTACATATTATTGACCGACGCTTTTCAGCCGAATAACGTAAACACTGTTACTCGTAGGGGGTCAAACCTCCTGGGAAGAAGTTGAATAGGACCTTTATTGTAGAACAACAACCAACCCACATGTTGGCCGGTTTTGTAAGAAGATTATCGTCATTTAAGTTCATTTAATTTTAAGTTCGAGTAGTAGTGTGAGAAGCCCTTTTAATTATCTACTCTCTGATATATTATAGAAAGTTATGCAATAATATTTGCAAAAGTTATAAGCATTTTCCTGCAACAACCAACCGGCCTATGATTGCCGGCGGGGACGGTTGCGTACGGTCTTTATCGTCATTTAAGGGTTGTTTGCCGTAGAGCAAAACTCCGAGCGGCGAAGGGTGAGAAGCCCTTTTAATTACCTACAATCTGATATATTATAGAAAGCTATGCAATAATTTTAGCGTGAGTTATGTTCGTTAATAGCACTTCTTAGTCGAACGGCGCGCCAATTTCTTGTATTATAGTATGCAACGGATGCAAAATTTTATGCGCTTTCTGAGTTAGTAACAGTTGTTTCTCAATGGGGTTGTTGCAAAATAGTATATTATAATACAAGTGTTATAAGACAAAAATGGGCGCACGAGTTGTTTTGGGCACGACGAGCGTAGCGAGGAGTGCCCAAAACAACTTAAAAACTATTTAAACAATTCAAAATGGCGACCAAAAATGTAAATGTTTTTTATGGATTGCTGAAAGCTATGGATTGCATGAAACTTATTTCGTATCATAATTCAAGCTCCGTTATACCAAATCTCATGTCAGATTTTGTAAATTGGGAATGACTGATTGAATATGGCGAACCCAAAATTACATTAAACTTCTTTCCTGTGGCATTTGACGATCTCTAAACCCAAATTTGTTCTCAGATTTTGTTCAGAATGGCGAATGTAATATTGCAAACCAGTCTAGAAACTGTCGGATTTAATTGAAACTTATTTCCTGTGATATTTGATGCTGTCGATTTCAAATCTGTGAAATTTTCAACAGAATTCACAGGCTGATAAATCGAATTGAATTAACTTTTTTAGGCATCTCGAAAAACGCACAATTGTACAATATTACCTACTTCCTTGTGTGAAAAAGATTCATAAACTGTAACAATATACAGGGTTATTTTTTACAATAATGTTTTTTCAACAATCAATAAATATACCTATAATTTTAAGTTCTTTCTCATCTTCATATAAGCCCCAACAGCAAAGTCTTGTAATGTTGTAGAAAATAAGTTTTATGCAAATCGAACATTCTTTGTAGCCATATTGATTCCGCCACCTTGAATTTAAAAATTCAAATTAAAGTTTAAGAATCAAGAGAATTGTAATATTGCAAGTTTTAATAATGCAAGTTTTATGCAAATCGGATATATTATTATATTTTCGGTCGCCATGTTGGTTTCGCCATTCTGAGTTTTGAAAATAATATATCAGATTTGGAATTGTTCCTCAAGGTTAGCCGTTATTTCTGAAACAGCCTCTATATACTTCACTTTACATGAAGGCGAATAAATAACAGTTTTATTATATTAGATGCATTTTATGGTTGTTGATAAAATTTTAATAGGAAATAATAAAGTTGAATAACGCCCAGCCAAAGCAAATGGACAAAAATATTTTTTGTTAACAAAAATGGCTGTAGAGTATGCAAGGAAGTTTTCATAATGGAAATTAGACTGTAAGTTTCCTTAGATATTTGTTAGTTGTGACATTAGTTATCTTTGGTTTTCTTTTGATTTCTTAGTTTACTTACAGTGATGATGATGACGTAAGCCGAAACATGTTTGTAGCAATTAAATAAACCTGCAAAGTTTCAAGATGCCTTTCTTTTTATCTACTAGTTTTTTATCATGGGCCCACTTCAACAGGTAGCTTACTTGATTCTGCATATTATCCGCCAAACAAAATGACAATGCATTAAGGCAAAGAGTAAATAAAGAGTAATAATCATAATCAAAACGTGCGGAATAAAATTAAAAACAGGTATTGAGATATACTGCTTTTCTTAGACTGCTTTTTTTCATAAAATGCCAATAAATCAAAAATCATAAAGTTTAGGGTGGGTAAAGTTATTTTTATTTCGTAAAAAACATGGTTTTATAAAATATCATGTTTACTCTGTTTAAAATAAAACAAACCTGCTCGGTGCACTGTCTATGTGTGATATCTTGCGGAAATCAAAACGGGGACCCAATCAAAACTGAACCGCTGTAATATGACATCATGTAGTTATCCAAGAAAAAGCTTGCGACGGGTGGTCTGTAACACCCTGTATATTTTTAAGTTTTAAGCTTTTAGATATTCCATAAATTAATGTTTTGGAAATATAAATCATCATAAATTCATCACCTGCCTTTAAACCTTCACAGCGATCAATAATCTTCAGAAACTGATAATGTTCCATTTTTGAATATTAGCCGGTCATATCTTGATTCCAAGTAGCCCGCCATTAAGTATTTAAAACGCTATAAAAGCGTCAACGGGTTAAAAATAATGCGGTAATTCTATGGTATCTCCATTGATAAATTTACTAAAGTGTTTTCGCTTCCGATAATTTCTGTCCCCGGTGGCGATAACCCTTGAAATTAATGGGCCGAACCTCGCTCTTAATTCTGGGCAATTATTTTAACATCAGTGGGACAAAAGTGTCAGACTGAACGTACATACATAAAGATAGTGTGTACGGTCTCGATTGCCGTTGGTAAGATGAGTCGTTTACATTGTTCCTGATAAGTTTATACGTAATACAATATAAGTTTTAATGGTCTTCCGTTATGGGAAGAGGTTTTAGAAGGCGACAATGTAAGACCTGATAGAATTCTTCTGTATATTGAGGAAGTGTGAATGGGACAATTTGCTATAATTCTGGAAAGGCTAATTAGAGCAGATGTTTGGAGAATAAGTTCTTTGTTGATGTGCTAAGAATGCTTCATTTGTGGCTATTGATAGAAGAGTAATTATGATAATAACTATTAAGAGAACTATGTATATACAATATACATACACATAATAATTTCAATCACGTTGATAACTTGAATGCTGTATGATTTTTAATATTGAACAAGAAAAACATTTCTATATATGGCATCCTAAATTAAAATTCTGTTTTGTAATTAAGTTTTTCTGGCCACTTGTACAAACAACGCAACTCAAATTAATAAACATAATTTTGAATTGCCCATATCTGGAAAATGTTTGGTACTTAAAGTAGTATTTTTTGACAAAAATATCTCGAAGAGGAAAAGTGTTTTATTATAAACATGATGTAACATTGCCCATCCTTAGTGCTTTTTAAACAATAGATTACCCAAATTTCCAATTTTCTTCTTTTTGTAGATTTATTTATATAATTGCACAATGTGGTCGAAAGACAGAAAAGTGTTAAATTTGGTCAAGAGTTAACAATATTTTTTTTTTCAAATATGCAAGCAATATCATTCTTAATAACATCTAATATTGAAACACTAATATTTACTAATTTCATAAAATAATACCCTAAAATTGTTATTCTTCCATTGACTACAGAATAAAAGACAAAATAAGGACAAACGATGAAATCCCTGAATATGAAATACATGTAATAGTAAGAATATTATAATTGAGATACTACGATACTAAAGTTCGATATGGAACTATTAAATTAAATTTAAAACAACTTTTCCTATGACGATTTTACGCTCAATTGTGAAACTCAAAACAATTTCTTCTTTTGCAACCAACCAGTATGTTAAATTACTATTTTAACTATGGCTGTGGTGATTTTAGGATATCCCAAACTCATTATAAACTACTTTTGCTCAAAAAATTAAAAGGTTAGTCAATTATTGTTTTTTTTTCTTGATAATTCAAGTCAAGATTCGCATTTAAGCATTATAACCACATGAAATTTTTACAAACATTTCAACAGGTGTGTCTTACAACTATCAGTTGCCAAAGTATTGAGTCAATATTTGAAGGCTCGCAAGTCTGCAACGAGTGAACAACAAGAAAATTAAATACCACGTGTACCTCATTTCTACATGAGTGACTATTGAATTTTTCTGCCCATCATCGGTTTGAACATCTGTACGAGACAAGTGCAGACATTCTCCCGATTTTAGCTTAAAATAAAGCTCGTCTTTCCGCCTTTTTTTACCTAAACCATTTGCCACAGAAATTACAAATTTCGATCACGTTACCCGGTTGCATCTGTTTTCCTAAATTTTTATATAGTAAAGGCTGTAAATGAGATTTTCCTGGCTGCGGATATCTCTGTAATGAATGGTAGCCGGACAACGTATACAAATTCAAACAATCCTTTGCAACTCTAATACCCAATATAGGTACTATCGAATACCCAATATATAATCTATTTATATTTAATAACATTAAAGCTCTTTGGGATTTTATTGTGGGAATTTAGGTTTGCGCGGTGATTTCAAACTGTCAACTTCTCAGGACTGTATCCAATATTTTTGTGTTTTATCGTTCGGTTTTATTTTCGAAAACAGGACACGTGATGGTTTTTCTGTATTTACGAAATTATGTACAAGTCCTAGTTTGTTATTTATTATTATTTCAAATTCCAGGAGAACAGCTAACATTGGAACTACCGCCCACAATTTGTGTATCATTACCTAAAATCACTTAGAAATAAATAAGACATAAGTAAGACATTCATTAGAATCCTACCATCGCACTTTTCATTATCTGTAGGTACTGCTGTCGTTGTAGTCTAATAATTCCTCATCACCATCATCTTGCAAGTTAATTGGTTCTGAAATTTTCCTTCCTGAAACAGTGTTTACTGGTCGCAGTTGGTTGCAGGTAACCACCATAATTTTACTTCGTTACCTCTTATTTTTTTTTACTGTTTAATGCCTCTGAATCTACTAGAAGTACCTTCTCATGTTGACGAGGTTTTGACAGGTGTTGGCATCTGTACTTTTGTTACCTGAGAAATTGATGATATTTGCTCTGGATGTTGAACGTTTCCTTTCAGCAACCACTTGATTATGTAAGACTTTTTAGTCTATTTTGTGGCTACTTCTAGCTGATCTCAAACTATCTCCAGCCAATGCCATCAAAAATTGCAAACTAATAATATATTTGCATGTGGACCAGTGAGTACGTGTGTAACAGCTTTACTATACTGGTCCGCTTAATTATCTGTTTATCTTTCGTTTATGAATAGTATTTAAACTATTTTTAACACCCAAAACACATAAAACTGGAAAGAGTAATAAACCAACAAAAAAAGATTCAGATATCCAAGACTTCGAGCAATATATATCCTTTAAAAAACTGTTTATTTCGTGCTGTCACCTCAAAATAATCTCTCGCTGACAAACATTCACTTAAAATGTGTTCTTCAAGAGGACGATAATGTAAATTAATAGTCGCATCTGCTCAAGATAAGTTAAGAAGTGTGACATCGGGCACCGAGAAACCGGCCCGTTAAAAAAGCCATAGGTGTCGCGTATAAGTGAGAAAATTTGAGCCTGGATATCGTCAAAAGACGAATAAATCACGCCGCAAGTCGGATGCAGCGCCTATGCGCGCACCCTATCGGCCCGTTTGAGCGTGTGTAGAGGCCGTACTGTCCCATAAATTCCCGCTGGCAACCACCCACTTAACACTCGAACTTTGTAAAGTATAACTGTTTATATATCGTGGAGGATAGGGGCAATAAATACGCTAAATTAGTTGACAGACGCCTGATAATTTCGGACGCGCCCACACTATCTTGCTTTGTCTTTGCGTGTTCATTGCCGTGTGTAAACAAATTTCAGCATGTCTCTTGTGCACATGGGAGTGTCGTCTAAGACAGTCGAGTTAAATATAAATTGAAAGACGTTATTGCATTGTTACAATGGTGTTGCTGGTTTGCAGAGGTTGTTGGGTTGAATGTTTTGTATTGGGTTTTATAACTTTTTGATTTTACTGCTTTTCATATTGTTTTTTACCGTTATATCACACTTTGCAATCTTAATTTTATCATTGTTTTATTTTTTTTGGAAACAAAAAAATCTCTTGTAAATATGACTTAATGGCAGTGAATATAGATGAACTGTTTAATCATATAGGATCTCTTTGAAATATCTACTAAACTTGAAAGGTAATTTTTTTTAACAATAACGTTCGTTCGCTTCTAAAATTTGCTCAAAAACTGATATGGTGGTGATGGACCACAAGGAGAAACCCATTCAGTTGTTTCGAGTTTGACAGTATTTGAGTCCGGTTTTTATAGCAAACGAATTTTGTACCTTTTTTTTACTTTATCATACTATTTACAAATTTCATGACTAAATTTAGCGCTGAAAAGGGTTTTGTTCTAAAGGGGCAATTTCTGTCATTTCGTCAAAATATTTTCTTAATAAATTAAAGTAGAGGAAATTTTGCATAATTTATGTCTATGACATTTTTTGGTAAAATTATAGTTTAGCTGCATGAGCAAATTCTATCTGATTAAGATCGGTCGTGTCTGCATTAATAGAAAACTAGTTAGGCAGGATTTGACAGATATTTTCATTCTAACGACAGTAGTTAGTGTCAAACGCTGATGTTTTGACAATAGCTACAATTCCTCTGTCAAATCCTGGCTAACTAGTTTTATTTTAAAGCAGACATGACCGATATCGACTAAATAGAATCTCATGCAGCTAAACTATTAATTTTGTATACAGTATGATAAAGTCATGTGGCCACGGCAGATTTTTACAGCTAAAGAAATGTTCACTTACTTTTTTAAAACTATTTTATTTCACCATTTCCTTTCTGTTTTGGGTTGTATGTACGTTATTGTCTCTTTATTGTGTAGGTTTTTCTTTTCAAATCTTCTTGGAATTATGAATAATATTGATATATAACAATATATATGACAGGAGTCTTAGAAGAGTAACTGTGCAGCATATTATGATCTGTTTATCTATATATTACTCAAAAATTATTATGATGTTCCTTTACGTCCTTTACCTATGTTGTAGTTACGTAGCTATGTTATCTAGGGTGCTCCTTATTTTATCAAAAATTCATTTTTAAATTGTTATAAGTGCTATATAACCATGAAAACCATAATAGTAACTTGCCAATATTTTAAGAAAAAAATATTGACAATCGCTACCGATTGTTATGAATCGAAGTTATGAAAAATTAGTTAAGATGAATAAAAAAATCAAAATAAAATGTTTTTGTTTTGACTACAATAGTTTGCTTCCCACAATTATTAATTTAATTAAAAAATGATTGTTGTACTTTTGAGTCAGATATCAAATTATCGCACACATTTCCAATTACTAATCTCTCAACAATACAACAATATAAACAAATGACACTACTTATTAAGAATGAAGCGTCTTTTTGTATGTTTTTGCCTTCCTTGGCTTGACTTATTTTCTCAAAAACTAGAAAAAACTGAAATTTATGAGTCGTAGATAAAACGCCGTACTTAATGGTACAATTTTTATGGTTGTCATCGTTATCATTATGTGGTTGTCAAATAATATAGGTCCTAATAGAAACCACATTTAAAAGTATTTAACAAGTTTTTGCTCATTTTTGAATAATATATCTATACCCACTTTGTTTTAAAATTCATTCGCAGTAGTTACCCCAAAATGAAACAAAAAATATGGAAGTGTACAACCGCGAATAACGTAATATTTATATTTTAAATTAAATCGCAAACAAATAGCATATTGCACCACAAAAAGCGCATTTATATGCTGCTTTCAACTTTTCACATAACATTTAACCGACACCGACTATTTTAAATATAAACTTTTATAATTTTCATCTGTACCGGATAGCAAATTAAACCCCCTGCATCAAATAAAAACCTTCCGCAGTTTACCGAACAAAAATATGCGACTTCCAAAGCGGAATTAATACCCCCACCGAATACGTTGAATAATAAACGACGACTAAATTAATAATTTAAAACGTGCTTTTTAGTTTTCACATTTAAATTGAATTACCGCTTATTAAAAGCGGGACATGTAAGGCTCGGAAAATGTAACGCGTGATTGATGTGACGTGAAAAATTCACATTACCTCCGCGCTTGACTATAACATTCCATTTATTATGTGTGTATAAACACATACATCCCTCGAAATTCAATTGTCGGGTAATATTTCATGTTATCCGGTAGTCGTCGACGTTATCACGCGTTATAAATAAACATATTATTTCTCTCGGCGTGGAGTTTCTGGCGAAATTCGCGGTTTGAGCGAACGGCTAGCGTTGCAATTATGAGGGCAGGCTCCCACGTAACGAGCCGGCATTGATAAGTGGTATCAAGAATGGGGGGGTAGCTAACCCTAACGGCGGCCGTTCAAAACACACGCGACACGAGCCGCCAGTGTTTGTCCTTTGTTTCGAGATGCTTTTATTTAATCCGCACGGTCACGTGACCAGGAATTGTTCGGATTACAAGTGTGTTGCTGACTGTTGCCAATAATATTGTCCTCGTTTAATTGATGGATGGTCTATGAGAAGGAAAAATGCTCCCTTCAGGTTTGATGTTTTCTGAGCATTTTCTGAATGTTTAGGTAACAGATCATTGTGTATTCTAAAAAAAATAATATCAACCACGCTTTTAAGTACAAGAATTGTACAAGAATCAAAAACAATAATACGTTTTGTAGTGTTAAACATAGACGTCATATCTACATGTTTTATTCAGGTTTTCTTTTTTCCTATAGAGCCATAACATGGAATGATTCTGTTGATCTATTATTTATAATGAAATCATATAGAAAAGTAATGTTAAATAGTACAATCTGTCTACAATACTTTTTATTGGAGTTTAAACCTCTAATTGATAAGTGAAACTTTCAAATTATTAACTTCTTTGGTCCAATAAAATAAAGTTGCAAAAATTTAAATGAAAATACAAATCGCAGCCATTTTGTCATTTTTCAACTTCTTTAACTAAATGTTTGAACCTCAAAAAAATCCTCTCTCTCATCTAGTTTCACAGTATTTCAAAATTCTGATTATGTTTGAAGGAGGTACAGTCTACGTCTACTGTTGTTCATCCACATCTTGAATTTATCTTTTTATGCAAAAAAGTAAAAATTAGCCAAACAGTAATCATCAACTGCGTACCAAATTCCACTTGTGGTTGTCAAACTGTTTGTATAAAGCCTACATTGTGTTGAAGCACGTTTATCAAACGTTCGAATGTTGAAGTGATCATCCAAAAATGCCCAAAAATGCTCTATATAGGTAGGTACTTCTACTGCGAACAACGAATTTTGGAGACAGGTTGTGTATCTTCTTCATGATATTTCATATTTTTGATATACGGTATATTTAATGATTTAAATATACCGTGTCCGGCAGAAAGTTGGACTCAAAGGATTTTTTTTATTATAACTTTTCAGAAAATTAAATTCTTTATAAAAGCTTCTGGAAAAGCTTCATCGTTACATAACCACCCGACATATGAACCGTAGAATGTTAAAATAATATTTTTGCAAAGCTTTGAAAATGTGGGTACTTTACTCTTATGGCATTTTCATCTTTTGGCAACACCCGGTATATGCAACGGAGAAGTCGGAGAAAGTATAATTTCGTATTTAAAGATCTCTAATATTTTCAAACACTTTTTTCAAATAACTTTTTTTTACTTTACCTAACAGTGATTTTTATAGTTTTTTTAACACCCAGTAAATGCAATGGAGAGGGGTAATTATAATTTCGTATTTGATAACTTCTAATATTTCAAAATTTTATTTTCAGACAAAATTTTAGTTTAGCTTTGAACATAAAGGTACTTTACTCTTAAGAGTTTTTCAAAGTTTTGGTAACACCCGGTACACGCAAGCAGATAATTACATTCGAATATTTACATTTTAAGGTAAAGACAATCCAGAAGCTTTTATGAAAATAATTTTTTTTTCTACCGGGCACGTATTTTGATGTGGAAAATCCACATTTAATGTTAATAATATCAATGTAACATAAATAATAGCAAGTGTTAGCTGCACCATAACTGCACCGAACACCGTAAAGTATCTCGGTGTAAATAATGTATCACCACGTTCACATTGTCGTGCCCTATTCCTTACCATTTTTGTGTTAGTTCTCTATTTGCTTAAAACCAACAGTTGCTGGTTCCAGCGTATCTCATGTTTCACAACATCATTTTTCATCTATCAGACAATTTCCCTTTCTTGAAAATCGGTTTTCTTATTGCAACATCATATGTCGATAGGAAATTTCAACCTATGATGTTTTAAAAGTTGGGGTGCCACAAGGTTCAGTACTGGGTCCTATATTATTCCTAATATATGTGAAAGATCTAGCTAGCTCTATAACTCCTAAATCCGAAATTGTACTAAATGCAGATGACCATCTTATATAAGAACCGTAGTAAATAATACTTAACGTCGCTAACTTTGTCAAATACAGATCAAATACCGTTTGCTTGTAGCTACCCATTTTTTGGTATTGTTGTCGATGAGAACCTACATTGGGGGAGTCAAATTGACTCTGAGCAATTACTTATTCAGGCTGTGCTTTGTTAGAATGTTTTACTTTGCATGTTTTCAATCAAAGATTAGCTATGGTCTGATCCATTGGGGCTGTGTTCTGAAATAAATCGTGTATTCGTCATACAAAAAAGAGCAATAAGGGCTACGTATGATTTAAGTTATCGAGAGTCCTGCGGGCAAGTCTTCAGATTGAATAAAATATTTACAGTCTATGATTGATATATTTTTGAAATGATATGCTTTGTTCGCAATATGCTTCCTTTCAATGCGGGATTGAGCACCCGTATAGTACTAGGAGTAATGTTTTTCTTCTACCACCTGCTTATAAAAGAGCTATTTTCCAGGAGTTTTTATTACATGGGTTGCAAATTGTATAATGCGTTGCCGGCTCATTTGAGAGCAACGAAGAGCACAAGTAGATTTAAGTACCTATACGTTAAAAGAATTTTTAATTTCTGTTAATTCTTATATTATTGCTGAATTTTTTACGGCTTGCCGAAAAAATTCATGATTTTTCTTTGTGTTTGACCTGTTTCAGATTTGTATTTTTGTCTTATTCTGAAATAAACCATATTCTATTCTATTCTATTCTATATATAGTTACATTTTTACAGAGTACAACTGGTTTATAGTTGGATAATATGTATCAAAGAATTTCAATTTAAGGAATATCTATTCTCTTATTGGAACAACCTGTGCAACTAGCATACTATTGTAAAAATCCACAGTAAACATACCGTAATATCACATGAAATTTATCTCTGTGTAGGTAAAATTAAACCTAATGCAGAAAACGAACCAATTTTGTGACAATTAGTTTTTGCAATATAAATTAATGTTAACTAAGGAGATTGTTCTTCTAGCGACTAGTCACATAAATTCGTACAGCTGCCCAATAAATATATGTTTTCTTACTCCTTTTCTCATGTACAAAGTGAAATATTTATAGTCCCCAACACAATTTACATCTATTGACACAACACCGCGTTAATGACAAAACCACAGTTTCCCCAACACATTAAATTCCCTGTAAGTCAACACGCATTCCGAATATTTTACGAACAATCGCATGTACGTCGACTAGCATACCAACCTAGACAAACATTTTCCTTCTCCATCGTGCCGGCATCGAGTAGAACGAATAAACAACATCGATGGTAGAAGGCATGTGTGCAGTTTTGTTTCCGAGTTTGTACTGTAATTTATTTACGAGACAGTTCTTCCGTTTGAATCTGGAGCGATGTGTACAAGGGTCGTGTACGACCCATGTCGGTAACAACGGGCGCATGATTACCGGCTGGTTTATGGTTCGCCGTGGGTGGTAGCGCCGATAACTCCGGTACGCTGATTGTCTTCGCTCCGGTCCTCTTTCCGCGTCCCCCGCATGCCGTTTCCTCCTGAACTATGACCTCGTGCGGTTATATCTGTTTGTCCGCGAACATTGTTTTGATCGGAGCGTATGTTCATATCGACCGGAGATGGTTTATGGTATGCGCCGTACCAGACGACTCGCTGATGATTTATATCAAGCGAGACGAGAGAAATAAATTCTACCTCCTTCGAATAGGTATGTGTAAAGGAAGGACCTAACGTTTGGTTTTGCAGTAATAAGATCAGAACTGAGATATGTATGGAAAGATATACTAACTCCCGAAATTAAATAATGATGATTTGTGAAGAAATCATCTTTAACAAATGCCAATTTTGGCGACAATCTCTCTAACTTGTAGTTTGATGACTTGGAAAAGCATTTATATGTGCACAAGGAGGGCAAATTGAATATACCATTAAGGTGCTATGAAGACCTTGCACCAACAAAACAGAAGCTTACAAGCAGCTCCATTCCTCTTGACGGTGCAGCCATCTGGCTGAAGTAAGGCAGTTTGAAGGAGGACACTGGAAAATTGAGACTATCCAGCAGCACTTTCACCAGTAACTGAAAAAGTTGGGTCAGGAAAAGCAAGCAACAAAAAAGGCTACAGAAATAAATTTCGAATGAAAGAAAAGTGGGTACCTATATATTTTTCATGAGTGCCAATGAAATCCAAAGCCTTGCGATGTGATTAGGAGGGAAAGACTGGAAAAGATTAGGAATATCAAATTTAGTAAGAACGACGTTAAACCAGTTGAAACGCGGTTTAAACGGGCAGTTTTTATTGAAGTTATTAGTCAGATAACAGGAAAAAATGGTCACAAATATCTTAGCAATCATGGGGATATTTGTAGTAAATATTTAAAATATTGCCTGTACAAGATGAGATAGACTGTAACAGAATCAACTTGATTTTTTTACATGGTGTACATAATTATTTCAACGTAAAAAAAAAAAACTTCTCTATGGCTTCTAAAAGCCGGTAGAGTATCTTTTTTTGCAAACACGTTTGATGCTATAGAAGTTCTTCTTGCATTAATGGTTCCTTGCTTTCCAATTAAAAATCAGCACAACTCAGTAATTAAGAGCGAGCAGGATATGAAATGAAAATAACTATTAGATTTAATTATGGAGAATAAACTTTCAATTGAAAGCTGTTTTTTTAATTAATGCAAGAATAACTACTTCAATAACAAGATAATAATCGAACTATTCCAGAAGTTATTTGGAAACGTATGATATTATAATCAAATTCCATTAAAAGAAAAAAAACACCGTTTGAGTCAACGAAATAAAACAAAATGTTTTAGATATAATTTTGCTTATTACCAAGATACATATTTCTTTGCAACGTATTTTTTTTTTTATTTGGTGAGCTTTCAATTGTCCGACTTCCAAGAGAAAGGCAATGGAAAATTGTAAAATATTGCTTATCTGAATGTACCTAATATAAAAATCTGTTTTGAGTAGAATTATTTGTCTGGAAAGAAGTGAGGTAAAAATGTCATACAACGGTTTTACGTAAATCATTATAAATTTATGCCAGGTGAACCCAAGCTCCAAGGAACCACAAAAGTCTCCCATAATAAATCTTAACCTTTGTAGTTGTACCTGAAAGTTTCTCTAGAATTTTTTTTGGAGCATTTACAGCTATTCTTTACGTGGTTTGCGCTCTTATAAAACAAACAAGAAACGCAATAACCTCACGAGATATGCAATATTTAAGCCCTTATACCTATCCAGCGTAAAGAAGTCTACCGAAACCGCATATTTAAAAGTTAAAAGTAAGAACTGCATCACTGAATTTGATATATTTCTATATGGTTTGATGATTTTTTTTATTAATAGGCATAAAAACGTATTGAAACTAAGCTAAAAGATTAACCATCAATTTGAAACTGAATTTAAAACTAGGTATTTGTCTCTAATATCCACTGATGTCCTATATTTTCTTTGTCCTAAACAAGAAGCACTAACACCTCACTCACTGTGCTCTCCTTTTTTACATATTTCACTCGTTCTACTCTCTTCTTCTTAACATATTCTTTCCACCTTAGTTTTGTATCCAGAGTCATACCCAAATACTTTGCAGTGTTCGCATATGGAACTATGGCGTCGTTAATCTGGGCATGAGGTATGTGCTCGCCTCTTTTGTTTGTAAAGTTAATGTGGACAGATTTCAGTTCGTTGAGCGTGGTCTTCCATTTTTTGGTCCATGTATAGTTATTTAACCAACAAGTATATTAAAAAGAGCGATTAATGATCGAGACTGTTTAACGCGCGAGCGAAGCGAGCGCGTTAATTGTCGAGATCATTAATCGCTGTTTAATATTCGAGTTGGTTACAAAATTTTTCCGTCGATCGTATTCTTCTAGCGTCGTCTACATAGATTTTTCTTCGCCGATGTCTTTTTAGGTTATATGACCATTTATGTAATTTGACACTGACAGTTCTAGAGAGCGGTATGTTTTGATTGGAAGGTTTCATTTCACATATGTTCGATTGGCCAATCAACCGACGTCATTGCGTCTTGTGATTGGCTATAACAAATCATGCATTAATAGAAATCGTGCATTAATGTAGTACTTTAATAAACGATTTTGTATTCACTAAACTGACTCATAAATAAACGATCGACGGAAATATATTTTACTACTAGCTTGTTGAAGATTCCTAGTAGATTCTCCAATAGTTGATCCCACTGCCATTAGAGCCGTGTCATCTGCGAATGTGGCGACTGTTACATTTTCCAGCTGTGGTAGGTCACTTGCATATAGTGGATAGAGAATTGGTCCCAATACACTACCCTGTTACATTGACATTACAGTGACTGTTACATTTCCCAGCTGTGGTAGGTCACTTGTATATAGTAGATAGAGAATTGGTCCCAATACACTACCCTGGGGTACACCAGATTTTACTTCTTTTAGTTCCGAGTATTCATCGGTCTGTTTTATTCTGAATAGTCTATCAGATACATAGGATGTTAGCAGCTCGACGTATTGTAAAGGTAGCATACTGTTCAGTTTGTGTATCAATCCTTCGTGCCAAACCTAATCGTAACCGAACTGAAAAGAAAAATAAATTGAAATTTATGTGTTAAAAAACGCATTTGTTTATAAAATATTTGTTTCTCAATTAAATTCTTGTCATACGATATTCATATGACCCTGAAATCAACTAAAAAGCAAATGTTTCAGCAACGTGTAAGTATTCCTTTAACCCCTGCAGTAGGATAGAACGTGTAATTTAATCCAGAGGCACTAAATTTCGCCTGTAAGCCGAAAACACAGTTAATTTTTCGGACACACACAACACCCCGGTCTCCTTTAAATACCAAAAGATATACACGACGTAAGAAGATTACCCCGTGTAAATCTGGCGGCAATTTATGGCCTCCCAGTTTTCAGACGATAAATCGCGCACGAAAGGATTGGGCGCCGAGTCAACTAGGGCCCCACCAAAAACGAATAGATTCGCACACGTATATTAAAAATCTCAAAATCATTAATCCACGCGGGGTCCCGAGCCTAACAAGGTAATCCAGCATCTATTCCACCCTCATCTGATGGTGATATATAGTTTAATTAAGCTTGTCTTACGCCTTGTATTCATTTGTTTCGGAAACAGAGTGCCAACCTTAGGTTACCGAAAGTGGAGACAATGCTTCTACTGCAGACTGGCGCTCTCGTTCCATTATCATACAATTATACATTGAGTCTAATCTTGATGTTGAAACGGTGCTCCAGCTGACATTTACATATGTTTGAGAGCGTTGCTTAATGTGCGGCCGTTTATCATCGAAAGATTAGGAAAATTGAATGGAATTGTTGACTGCCTACTGCCGAATGGAAGCGGTAATGAAGTGGCGCAATCTATCCACGAGCTCGCTTCCATTCACTTCTCTAAATTTCTATTTAGATACAAATTGGGTCAGTCGGTGAATGGAGACCTTTTGTTCCGTTGGTCTTTGAAAAGATAAGTAACTGCTATAATTGATTTTGTTATTGTTTGGGTTATTAATATTTATGGTTGGTTTCTTTTGAGAGAAGAGATGATGACAATCCTGGTATTGTCATGCAACGAGGTGTAAGTTAGATACGATTTATGTTGTGAAGAAATGTGGTATTGTAAAATGGTTATTTAAGAAGTATATTTCTTTCTTATTTTTTTCGTTTTTTGGACATGTAATTTACTATAAGTTGGACTTTTATTGTCTTGCACATCACCTTCGCAATCAACAAATTTTATTTTACATTTGCAAATTTGCTGATCTGCCTGAAGACGAGACACCTGTTTCGAAACATGTATCAACAATTACATCATACATTGGAAGCTATTTGTGCTTTTTTTATATTGTTTACCATTCCGATGACTATGGGCTCACCTCACTGATATTGGTTTGACAGTGGCAGATCTTGATCTCAGAACTTTTTGATAGGATTCGTTATATTTATGATTGACTATAATGAAGACATGCATTAATAGGAGTAAAATAAACAGTTTTGGATATCATTTGGATATCATCACCTAATTCAAATGACTACTAACTTCGAAATTAGATCATACGGATTGACATTGTCACTTTTGGATCAAAAGTTTTATGGTTTTGACCAAAAAGTTTTTGGGTAAGCATTTATTTCTTTTCAATTGCATTTTGTTTGCAATACATTTTCATCAATGTGGAAGAACGATTGGGTGACGTTTTGAATAAGTGTGACAGTACTCGCATTTCCAAATAAAGACTATCTTATCAAACCCAGCTAAGGTTTTTGAAGAGTAGGGTGCATTAAAAACATTTTCTTTCAAAATTCCAAGTTGATCGGTCAGCTTTTTGTCTACTTACACGCACCCACATATACATACTGCAAAATGTTTGCTACCAATTATCTTAACAAAGCTGAGGTGATTTCTTTTGATGATGAAACATTTTTGCAATAGGTGTGAAATATAATTATGAAAAATATTGTTGTAATGCAACGGTTAGATATCGCGTCATAATATTTAGTAATTTTAAGAAATTAAGCTTAGTGTTGTGGTCGTTTTAAATTAGTGTCGATAGTGCTGGGAGGAAAAAATCAAAAATTAATATGACCTGAAGGAGAAAAAAAAAACAGTTTTTTAAACAAAATCATAAACTTTAGGTACTTGCGAGAGACCCAAATATGTGTAATATTTTTTCAGCTAACTATTAGCGTTATCTTCAAGAACATTTTGTTTTACATTCCTTTTTATCAGCATGGATCCATGAAACCAAAACACCATTTGAAATTTATCTACGTTTAGGAGCTTCTTTTGGAGAACATTGCAGCAAACTGGCAACTAAATGTCAACAGATTTCATGATGCATTCGACATTATTCACCACGCGCTTCTGTTTTCAGGCTCTGGTATTATAAATAGCAAAGTTGTGCTTTTTATGGTGGAAATTACTTTGTGATCATAATGTTTGTAAATTATCTTAGACCTATCTTAAAATTAGCGATAATTGTTGTTTGCCATTAACAAGAGCGCGCTAAAGTCTTTGAAATAGTAGAAAAATAACTTTGAAATAAACGTTATTTGGTAAAAATAACTTTTCTGGAAATTCCACATTTTCTCCTTCACGGTTACCATTTATTTCAGCGACACCCAAACAGTTTGCTGCATTTCATTTATATATGTTATACCAGGAGAACTGCAAATGAGTCATCGATTTCAACTATTATTTTGGTGGTACGTTACAGACCATTCCCGTGCGTTAGACAGAAACAGCGTGCTTTTTCATGCGTCTGTTCTTACTATTTTAAGCGATGACTCATTTACAGCTCTCGTTTTTTTACCTTTAACATCATCAATAATCTGCGTGCTTTCGTATGCTGGTCTCCCTCAAGCCGATGATTTGTAGATTTTTGTTAAAATCAGTTCTGAGAAATATGCTGAGCTTCTGCACAAATACTATAGATTACACAACTCGTATGGAAATCATAAAATAAATTACACATTTTGTTCCATTAGTTTGTGAATGTTATGGCTAAATCTTCAGTGGTTTTCTCATTTTCTTCATTTCTTCCAGTATTTTACTATTTGTATTAAAATCAAGCCTCGGCTGTTCTAACGCATTCTCTTTTTAAAAGAAATCCTAGAAATGATTTCTTTTAAATTTATTTCATCTATCTCCACTTCGTCTATTTCTTCTTGTTTTCTTTCATCAATACTCTTGGAACCTCTTGAAGTTGGAAAGATTCCCATTCAAAAACGATTTTATCATTTTCTTCTCGGTTCTGCATCTTCTCTTCTTGGATCTCCTGGAATACTCATTGCACTCGGAAGTTCTAGCACTTCCTGTTAGTTTTCTCTTCTTTGCCTTGTTTATACTTGATCTTTTCATCATTATCGTCTTTGGCCTATTCTTCATCATCGTCGCTTTCATAAACTTCTTCTTCCTTATCGTATTTTATTCTTTGTATTAAAATCAAGCCTCGGCTGTTCTAACACATTCTCTATTTCGAGGATTTCTTTTAAATTTACTTCATCTATCTCCACTTCGTCTAGTTCTTCTTGATTTATTTCATCAATAATCTTGAAACCTCTTCAAGTTGGAGAGATTCCCATTTAAAAGCAATTTTATCACTTTCTTCTTGGTTCTGTATCTTCTCTTCTTGTATCTTCTAGAAGACTCATTTCACTCGGAAATTCTAGTACTTCTTGTTAGTTTTCTCTTCTTTTCTTTGTTTATAATTGATCTTTTCATCATTATCGTCTTTGGCCTAATCTTCATCATCGTCGCTTTCATAATCTTCTTCTTCCTTAACGTATTTTATTCTTTGTCTTAAAATCAAGCCTCGGCTGTTCTAACACATTCTCTATTTCTAAAATTTCCTTTAAATTTACTGTATCTATCTCCACTCGTCTAGTTCTTCTTGACTTATTTCATCTGTACTCTTGGAAACTCTTGAAGTTGGAGAGATTGCCATTTAAAAACAATTTTATCATTTTCTTATTGGTTCTGTATCTTCTCTTCTTGGATCTTCTGAAATACTCCTTTCGCTCGGAAATTCTAGCACTTCTTGTTAGTTTTCTCTTCTTTGCTTTGCTCATACTTGATCTTTTCATCATTATCGTCTTTGGCCTATTCTTCATCATCGTCGCTTTCATAATCTTCTTCTTCCTTATCGTATTTTATTCTTTTAGTTAAAATCAAGCCTCGGCTGTTCTAACACATTCTCTATTTCAAGGATTTCTTTTAAATTTACTTCATCTATCTCCACTCCGTCTAGTTTTTCTTGATTTATTTCATCAATACTCTTGGAACCTCTTGAAGTTGGAGAGATTGCCATTTAAAAACGATTTTATAATTTTCTTATTGGTTTTGTATCTTCTCTTCTTGGATCTTCTAGAATACTCATTTCACTCTGAAATTCTAGCACTTCTTGTTAGTTTTCTCTTCTTTGCGTTGTTTATACTTGATCATTTTCATTGTAATCATCTTTGGCCTATACCTCGTCGCTTTCATAATCTTCTTCTTCCTTATCGCAATCTTCTCCATCCTTCGAGGATTGGATAAGATCAACAACAAATAACAAAAACCTTTCGGCAACTATCAAATGTAGTTTTTCTCTAGTTGTAGTTTCCTTTTCTTCAACCCTTCCTGTCTACTAGGCCGCTTCTCTGCCATCTTCATTCTTTAAATCCTTCATATTCACCATCACATCATCTCCATCTTGTTTGATTTCTTCTTCTACAAACGTCCTTTCCTTCTTTAATTGCCACATAATGGATCACAGCGCATCATCATAACTTTTTTTCCAAGAATTCTCTTTCTTGTCCTGTATAACTGCACACGCACTGCACATTATTAATTACTTCCATGGTATGCACAAATCGAAAGACTGCCGATCAATCTTCGATTTTGGTTAAACTCGAGTAATGCCTTGTCTACAGGGGAGATACTAAAATCGACACCGATAACCGTCCGCACGGCTACCCACGGCCTAGGTCGGGTTTCAAATCCTCCGAGCCGCGCATTAAATATTTTTCCGTTGATGTCTCCATGTAAAACACCGGACCTGTCTCGCATAAAGAACAACGCTCCTCACCGACGAAACTTTCATATATCCCGAGCCAGCGGACTCACGAGAATATAGAGATTATCGGGTCGGCTTATAAACAATAAGATACCATCTTAAATATCAAGTAGCCAGTCATTGTGCCCTGTGTCGCCGCAGGGGTCACCATTTTTAAAAAGATGTAATCTCCCACTGCTATGACATTTTAGGGTCCTGTTTTACGTGACCCAGGAATTTGAGACGTACTAATACCGCATTTGACCGCCCATTACTTTGTTGTTTTTTTTTGCTTCCTCTTTCTCCTTTCTCTTTGTGGCCCGGCGTCGACTGTTGTTTGTTTTCGTGCGCAGGCAGAGTTGGTAAAGGGACCGAGAAAAGTGTTGGGAGTGAGTGAAGTGGCTTTCGCCGCTAAATGCAATTGTTTATTTTGGAGTCTGGAGTTTAAAGTGTGGACGCGATGCCTAAATTAAAACAACACTGGCACGTGATGTCCTCACGTATTTAGTAGGACATGGAGACCGCAGTCGGTATGGTGACAGGCTATAGATGCCGGAGGGCATCGGGTCACGCAGCCTGCGTTTGTCGTCAAACGGCCAAAATAGATTTTTGGAATTTTCTCGGTTTGTGTACGGTTTTCGTTAAAACCACAAAAGCGCAGGCTGTTTAGTTGCAGACATTTTATGTAAATATTTACCTATATAGATTTTAGAGATTAAGGCAATGTTATAAAAACAAATATATATACAATTATCAGTGCAGTGATGAATCCCAAAAGCACGTAAAGAACATTTCTATCGGCATTTTTTCTTGAGAGTCTTAAAAGAACCAGCGTTGTTGTTAATTTGTGGCAATATGATGTACAGTACAGTATGTTACCGAATCGCTGTGGATATAAAACTTAATTAATTATTCCAGTTTTTATGTAAAAATTGGACTTTTGATATTTCAGTATCGAATTGATGTACTAAATATTTATTTATTTCTAAGTGAACAAATAACCTATTCAAACAAATCACCTCCTAATTCAGCACACATTTGAAGACCATTCCTAAATTGTTTATAAGAATTTTTAATTTACGCCAGTGGTAGAGCATTCATTATTCTTTGTTTTAATAATTCTACATCGTCTTGTAATGGTTTACTGCAAACAATTTGTTTTAAGCGTCCCCAAAAATACGAATCCATAATAGTCAGATCAGGGCTATGTGCTGGCCATAAAATAGGGCCATTTCGTTCAATATATTTTTAAAGCAATTGTAAATTTACTATTTAAGTAAATTTAACCAGTAATAATAATCCTGTGAAGAAACAATGCCAATTGT
Organism: Melinopterus prodromus; assembly: GCA_964023965.1. Lineage (NCBI taxonomy): Eukaryota > Metazoa > Arthropoda > Insecta > Coleoptera > Scarabaeidae > Melinopterus > Melinopterus prodromus. The sequence continues at coordinate 96,256,855 of OZ030390.1, forward strand.
TGAAAACGTGCTTTGATCTGAAAATACAATAAATTTGTGAACATTTCAGTTAAGTATTTAATATTTGATACCAATCTCAGTACAGAAATCCAAACGTTTGGCGTACCAAAGTCTGTCAAACACGTGGTCTAAATAGTTTATTTTCTTTGTAAAGTCTGGAGATATGCGATATACGAATTTCAATTTGCAACGCTTTTCTTCGATGAGATAATTTTGGAATTTGAAATTTCTTGAACGGAATGTAAAAGACTACTAAAACCGAACGCTAATATAATAGGCTAATAGCAATAAATGTCACTGGCATAAGATGTGACTTTATGGTTCCTACTACATATTTCATGAATCAAATTTGTTTTGTATGGTTATATATCTTCATATTTAAACTTGAAAAATTGTCCAATTTTTACATAAAAATGAGAATTATTAACTAACTTCTATAGTTTGGGTATAAATTTCGCGCTATTTAGGAGTTTGAACATATCGGACGCATTATTTAAGTAGCGTTATGTTAGAAAAATGAACGTTTTGTTCCTCTTTGTAACTCGATCCAGGAACATAGTGTATGTTTGTATAGGTAAAACCACGAGAGCTGGACGTGAGTCATCGATTTCAGCTGTTATTTTGCTGATACCTTACAGACCATTCCCGTGCGTTAGACAGAAACACCGTGCTTTTTTATGCGTCTGTTCTTACGATTTGAAGCGGTGACTCACGTCCAGCTCTTGTGATTTTTGCCTATACCACTAAGCTGGTACGATGAGGAAGTGGTAGAACCCCATGTGATTCAGTTCTTGCAGAGTCCGAAATTCCCGGTTGTTTAGCAAGAATACGAAGGCAACTATGTCGCCAATGACAACTTCTTGCTATGGGCACCAAGATCTCCGGATATTGATTGAAAAATAAAGTTGGTGATAACATTTTGAGACCTTGTGTCTATGATTTTATTACACATGCTAGTGCACCAAATGTTATTTTAAAACATTCTAGTACTGGAGACAGAATTCTAATACTACTAGTTTAATAATATCTATTAAACATTCATGGCATCAAATTTCATTTTTCCAGCAAAACTATTTGCTTTAACAAACTCTATAGCGTTGCCACTGTAATAATCAATGAGCTTCGCCCACAAAATTAATAAATTTCATAATAGGGTTCAACTCATTGTTTTTAATTCTCAGGTAATTCGATGAATTCATATAGAAAAGGAGTTTTAAGAAGTTTGTTTCTACGTTCTCTGGTAGATCTTTATTACATTGGAGGCTGAACCTCATAAGAAGTAAGACTTTTAAATATAATTATTATTTGTAACGATTTGAAAACAATAAAAGCTGTAAAAAGATCTTAAAATTAAAACAACCATTTAGTCAATTTTCAACTTTTTTAACTAAATATTCGTTTAGCCTCCAACTAATTACATATAGTTTCACAGCGCTTTTGAAATTGCCATTTCTGCTAATTTTTATAGCAGCTATCGTGCACGTCGTTGACACAAGCACGCCAGGCAGGACCTGATACAGCAGTATCCACTTCTTGTATATAGGTTGTTATGGCGCAATTTCTTTTTGTACACTAATAAATATAAGACAAAAGAATCTCTTACAATTTGTTTGAAAAACTGTCCCAACGTTGAGCTACTTTTGACACCATAGACAAAATGTATTTGCCTTCTCTAGTAATAACTAAAAACCTCATAATAAAGACGATTATGCTATTTATTTCGAAATTATAACTGATACAAAAGCGAGTTGATTTGTCCCCAGCTACATTGGCTCAAAAACACAATTTTGTTAGTGTTCCTCTATAACCACAAAACACTCATATATACTGATGAGAAAAGCGTTAGGGTATGCGAGGGTATGCGTTTCTCAACCTTTTTACGCTTGCGGAACCCTTTGGAACTACATTTATGTTCTGGGGAACCACAACATAAAAACTATTAAACGTGATTATACGTGATCTATCTCATATACTTTTTCTGATAGCTGTTGTAACAGAAGTCACATGGATGGTGCACGTAAATTTCAAACTTCGTTTAAGTGAAGTAATGTCTGTATTCAGTTTGTAGTCATGGAAGATTATATATTTGACCTGTATTACTGCATTTGATTTCTTATTTATTTGCAGATGTTATAACTTACGTGTTGACTTGCTTCAAATTTGTATTTTTTGTTTATTCTGATCTAAATATTATTCTATTCTATCCTATTATATCTTACTCGAACATAGTACTTGGCATGATGGAAGAAATATTATGCGTAAGATGCAAAAAATCAAGTGGCTTTGACTTACTTACTTCTTAGAAAATATTTTAACTTGTTATGCAGCTTGTTTGGTCTGCTGGTCTGCAGTGTATGAATTTGATTAGACACTGAGTACTGATTATTATTTATTGACCATATGTTTGATACGTTGTATTGACAGTACATCTCACCATAGCATATTCCATAATTATACTTGACACGAATTGGTGCCACTGATGCTTAGAATTACTAACGATAGCTGCAAGTTTCAGTGAAGCCAACTAACTATGTATAATTCATAAGTTTTCAGTGTTTAAAGACTTGAACTACATCAACCTTAGAATACGTGATGTAAAAACGTTGTTAATCGAAAACAGTTTTTATTTCAGGAATAAATTAAACCAAACCTTTTTGCAATAAAGAAATATTGTACATTTTAAATTGCGACAACAAATATATCATCGATTGGCATATAATAAAAACATGCCCATCCACTATTACTGTTTCAACTGTCGACGAGCAATTTATTTTTCACCGATAACCAGGATGAATTTCATCCACTTTCGCCATACACGTGTTTTGTTTTGTAACACGGTCCGGTCAATTATAAGTACACACAATTTATTACCACCCGGGATAACAGCGAATAGTCCTTTTTTGTGTTCGCCCGTCGTGGAAAAAGTACGATGTGCGACACGCAGCGTACATTTTATTAATCGTCTGCGTAAATGCAAATGCGCTGTAGGTACCTACATTAATTAAAATTTATCACATCGTGTCCTACATCGAACATACCTAGTACCATTTTTACCTCCAAGGAATTGTTTCAGTGTAATGTTGACATTTTTTATGTCCCGTGTAATATGTGTATGGATCATGTTTTGTTAATGATACATGAGATATAGCATGATACTATACTATATTGCAGGCATTGTTTCCAGCAATTTAAATTAAACTCAAAATTAATGAATTAAACGAAATGATGTTTAATAGTAATAATAATTAACACAATTTTTTAGGAAGGTTTTATCTCATCTCTACTAGGTATCCTTAGATTTTTTTAAATTTATAAGATAAGTTGTAGTGTATAAAACTCTCTACATTACTAAAGTTTGCTTCAAATTATGTTTTAAGCCAATAGTTTTTGAGATAAATCGTCACAATGCATTTATTTATAACGACCCGTGCTCTTATTTGATGACATCCTCGTAATTGATCGAGTTTAAAACCGTGTCAGCAGTGATTGAGCAAAATCCTGGTGTTTAGTTCATAAACATACCTATCACTTGATAAGAGTTTAATTGACAAACTCCATCATAAACAGTCATGGTTGATTTTTTCGATATTTTCTTCGCAATTGAATTGCTATACCCGCATACTTACGTACATGTTATAATCTTAAAATATACAAAACTTTGCTTTTGTTTATAGAATTAATATTTTATATTACTTTGCAACATTTTAGTGCAATAAATCATAGTACCCAAACATCATTTTAATAAAGAGATCATAGTTCAACTTGTAGTTTATGACGACATACTAATTAGAATGAAACATTTTATAAATTTCATGACACAGGACAACTAGTTTGCATACTGGGTTTCATAACTTTAGACTACATCTATCCAACAATCTCCGCTCCAAGAACAACAACGTTCTTTTTGAAACAGGCTTTATCATTTATTACGTTTTTGGAATGCAGATATTTTGCACATAAAAAAGCACTTAATATTGTGCAAAAATTCACAGTTTGGAAAAAAATATGCCTATTTAAGTCGATAGTATTCAAGCGCTGGTACCTGTCTGTAATAACCATGCAAGACAAAATTTCAAACGAAACAATGTTTATTTTTATGAGGAACCATAATAATCAACCAGGTTTCATACAATCGATGTAAAAATGCATTATCTCTAAAACAGTTAATTTTTACAACAGTATTGCTAGTATTTATTACATGGAAAAAATAAGTAGATTGATATAATAGATGTTGTCCAATATTATGAACGGCTGTACAAAAAAGCGATTTTTTACTATTCTTCTTTTAGACAAATAAAGCATAAACTAAAAAACGGTTAGTAATAGAGTAGGACTATTAGGATACTACTTTTTCTTTAATTTTTATTGTTTTTCTGCAGGACATTCTCAATTTGTTCCTTTACATTCATATCTTGTGAAATGTAAGATCGACGAATATATTCTGGGTCCTGCAACTCAGCTCCCATCTTCTGTAACTCAGTTACTAATTAAGCTAAGAGTTTGACATTTTGCAGGCTTACCCTGTTCACATTTCAAGAAATTATTTTTGATTATACGGTAATATATATTTTTTAATTGCATGCTATATCATTTTTTACACATTTGGTAGCCTTTTATAGTTGCCTACATACCACCAAAATTTTATGGAAATCGGTTGAGTGAAAGCAGCGCAAGAAAATAAAAACAAAAAAATGATTTTGCATCGTTGGCTTTAAAAATCAATAAAAACCACAAATTACCCCTCGTTAATAAAATTTTTCGACGTGCTTATTAAATTAGATCTAGTAGTCTCGTTAACCACAAGTGTCATTGATCCAAATTATACAGGATGACCAAAATTTAGTGCCAAACTTGTCAAACTTCAAAGCGTGTTATTTTTCCTATTTTAACTTGGAACGCATACGTTTTTTAGGTGAAACGATGCCGAAGTAAAAAATAAACATTGTTTCTAAACACAACCCCATCACAATTCCCAAGTTATTCGCGAAAAACTAATTTTTCAACGTTTCCAACGGCAATTTTAGGTAATAAATATCGTACAAATATCGTAGCGTATTTTAGATATGAGTGTACTTAATTAAGTATTTGTAAATTTTTATTTGTTTTTATTGCAATAAATTTACATACGACAGATAATAATTTAATAGAGAAATATTATTAATTCATTCTTAATTTTTCGAGTCCTTAATTTATCAAAAATACAATAACAACTTGTAACTGTTTCTGGTATGCTGTTTTTCAGTAGAATCTGAATATAAAGGTAGAATTTTCCACTTGATCATAGTTTTTGGGAAATCCAGGTATAAAAGACGGCAAAATATGTAAACTAGACGCAATTTTGCATATTGCTTCCGATTTTGGTCTTTGTGGAGATTCTAAGTTAATGGATTATATTTTTAGATTGAACTAATGACAATAACCTATAATAATATTATTAAATTAAACTTATTCTTGTTTTTGAGCCCCTTATTGGGGCATGAGTTAATTATATTTTGATTGATCTCAAATTTTACAGGAATTATGTATTAATATAAAAGGACAAATTGAAAGTCAGACAAATAATTTAAAAGATAAATTTTTAATATTTGGTTGCGGAGAATCCAAAAGTACCCTTAACTTATATAACTTAATATAATTTAAAAAGTGTAGTTCATCTCGTTTTTACGACACTAGCGCCATCTATAACAACAGCAGTAACACATCATGTGGTCCTCTTCATCAAAAAAAGTTTTCTGTAATTGTTTATTTCTGGATTCGTTTTTCAAGTATTTCAAGATTACTAAATATTAAGTACATATATTTTAAATCATATTCATCATTGTTTAATATGTTTATACTAAATTATCAAAAGGAGTTATGATTTAATAAAACCGAATCATTCCCATCAGGTAGGTAGAAACTTAGTATATTAATCAGGATTACAAAATGTACTAAAACACGAATGTTTGAACACCTAAAATTGCCTGGTCCAAACGGCAATAATTTTCCATCAATCTACCATTTAAAACAATAAGAATTAGAACCCTGTATACCCGCAACGCAGTGTGGTATTTTATAGTCATCATTTATTACATATGCTATTACTTCCAGTTGCGCACTTAAACTTTACGGGCATTCCCGGTCGATAAAGTCTTGTTAAATATTATGTGTTGATATGAGCGGCTTCACTGTTTGTTAGATCTTGTTAGCTTATCACGAATTCCAATAACATAATGGCGATAAAGCGTAATGCTGAAAATTTATGTAACGATCACTTTTATCTGAAGCACCCAATTAACCAATCTTTATTGCCCGGCGAGCGCATGAATTTATGACGCCTCACTTTAATAACCGATTTCGAGTGTCTTCTAGGCCACTTGGTTGGTAGACATCCCCGGCCACGTAAACAAAATTCTTATGGACGAAAATATACCGAATTAAGAGGAGAGGATAGCGATAAGATAGGCCGTCCGTCAATGAGCGATAAATAGTCCGTGCCACATTAACACGTTCGTGCGAGTTGACAACGGATGTTGATGATGATCACCAAGCGTTCAACTCGCTTAAGCTGCGGATAAACTTGTGATAGTGTAAACCACAGTAAATATCAACTAATGTGAATGAAAAAAAGAAAAGCTTTTGTATATCAAAGGATCTAACTTTAGAATCAGCTTGATTTCAAATTTTGCAATAATGTTGCTATAAATTCCACATTAATCTTCTTGTCCTTGGGTTGTTTCTTATCTTCTGTGATATTTTCTGTTTCTCTACATCTGTTTCCTCAAAAAACAGGACCTACCAGAACATAGTTATAAAAGAAATATATGATGCCATCATGATTCAATCATGAAACCAAACGAACATGGAAGCTTATTGAGCCAAATGAATTTTTATTTTGACGTAAGAGTCACTTTTTAAAACTCCAGTTCAATACCTAGTTTTGTACACATTATATAGTATTGTCCTGTCTAATGTTCTTAACCAAAGAGTGGCAAGATATGGCAAGATTAGTGCCGGAATGTGCAGTCCGTCACTAAACTTACCCCGACAAAACGGTGATTTTATACTAATCGGAATTTTTTTAATTTTGTTTTTACAAATATTAGCTTTTGTTAGAGTCCTCAACATCAAAAAACTAAAGTAATACAACGCCTTCTTGGCTTTGGTTATTGCTAGGGGTTTTCCTGTATACTACAAATTTCATTTTCATCATTCCAACATTTTTAATCATAGTCCAGTGGTGGCTCGTGAGCGTTAGTGGTGGTTGCAGAAATAAAACTAGTAAATAATCAATATCAATTGATCGTCAATTTGATAATTGAACATTCTCTTTTATTTTACGTGCTAGGCGCCACTGCCTGTCTTTGCAATAATACGGCCATTCGATAATTCCCATTGTTTAGGCAAATTGCGTCTAAAATGTCGAAATATCTCGCTTTCGCACTGTTTGATGCTCTAGAAAAATAATGCTTAAATGATACTTTGACTTTTTGTGGGTTCTCTTCAAATTTTTGGAGTTCGAGCTTTTATTTCTGCTTGCTGACAGAATTCTGTAGACATGGCTCACTAAACTTGCCATGTCTAAACCATAGGAATGTAATGTTATAAGCAAGTTGGTAGTGGCGAACAGTACCTTCCGCCAGTAAACTTGCCCTGTCGAAACAGTGCCTTACAAAAGTCTTTTGCATTTTTTTTTTAATCTTTTGTCGATATCGCTTTTATAAGTATCAAATCTCATATTTGTGGTCTGTCTACTGGCTGCTTGTGATGGCTAATGGAAGGAGAGGATTGCCAAAATCAAAGTAAAAACAAAATGGGCTCAACACATAGAAATATATCGTTTTGGCGGTTTTGGCATAATCTAAACCAGCGTTTCTCGAACTTTTTACTCTACGGTGACATTGGAGCAATTTTCCAGTGAAATTTAATAAATATTCTGTCCAATTACGATGACACTGCTGTATTTTTACATGAATATATATGTGGAATATGTGAGTTTATTATATGTATCAAATAACCAGCGCTATTAGCTTTTCTTTTACAGCATTTTTGTTTCATTTTATTCATTTTATGTAACTTTGCAGATATTTGTGCCTGTGTATCAACTTATTTGTTCTTTTCATTTCCTTCAAAAGTTACAGCCCTTTCAGTATTACCAAAGCAAGGAAACGGATAGTTCAAATAAAAAAATACGAAAACGAAGAATAATTTTTTTCAAAGAAAAAATAAAATCATTAATAATTTCAAAAATATTCGAAGTCAAATTAAAATAAATAAAAAATGTAAGAATCATTTATTTTGAGTAAATTCATATGGACCTATTGATAAGAAGATAATATTAGAAACTTCTCAATGGCTTTTAAGAAACTTTTAAACGGCGTTTAGAGACGTTTAAAATCCGGTTTTGGTAATGTTCCACTTAAGGCATTGAAAAAATAATTAAAAAACATTTTACTGAGATTGACATTTACATTCTGAAAATACAGTTTGTGATTAAACACCCGAGTAAATATGTGTACACTCTAATTTTATCTGTAACAGATTATTTATATAGAATAGACTATAATAGAGTAGTATATTCGCTATTAAAATTACACAACACGTCACTGCTATTTTATCATAAAATTTGTTAATTAAGAAACAACTTGCTTATATAAACACAATGTTGAAAACTGCACTAATACGAGATAATTATAGCCCGACGCGAAAATTTTATGTTAAAACTCCAGATTTCAAGTAAAGAATATAAAGAATGTCAGTATTCAGTTAGCTCTCAAGAAGCGAACAACATGGTTCGTGAAACGTCAGCATTTACAACACAACTCAACATGATACACGGCATATGATTCTGGCTGTAGTATACGTACTTACTTAAAGAATGTAAAGTATTAATATTTTTTAGTTGTCGCACTTTTATAAATATTTACTTCTTTTTAATTTAATTATTATTCTTTTATTAAATGCCGTCACAAAATTTTGAATTTTACTTCCGTTTCCAGTCTGCCTAGAATTGCAAATCACTCATATTTATTGATTTCCTATGAATGGTACCGTCACAATTTCTGTCATAGAAGCTCAGAACTTGTCTGGCAATAGATTTATATGGTATGTAAGATCTTATTGAAATCTACAACCCACGATTCTGATCTTCTCCTAGTCAATTATGCGCAGCAACTGCAATTTGTAGGTTCATTTTGTCACACATTTGGGTAGCGGAAATTATTGAAAACAAATATGGTTAGATTTTGACTAATAATTCTGTCAGGAGTTGTTTTTAGGGATTACTTTATTTTTATGTAACAGATAATATTGTTTTAATTTTCTTAATTTTCAAAATTGCTACTTAAATTAAAGGTTTAAGGTTTCATGTCAACCTTCTGGTGGAATGTGACAAAAACAAAAAATATGTTTTACGAGAAAAAATCTATGAATACGCTGAAATTCTGAACAAGCTTATGAAAAGCCCTGTTGTTTGAAAGCCCAGGTTTGCAACTCTAGTTTTTGTTATTTCGGAAAAATCATTCCTGTCGTGATTAGAACAATTATTCCCCATACGCAGAGATTCTAGTATGGACGAGCCTTTAGCTTAAAGTCAAATATAAACACACCCGAGCAAAGCACATCTCCGACGTCATTTATCGTAAAAGTTTATCCCGTGTTTACACCGCACTCGAGTGGTGTATATTAAGTGATGATCTGTCCTCTGCCTGGCACATCGCTTCAACAGCACGAATTCTACAAATTTAAACTTAAACCGCTCTAAACCGGTGACGTATTTGTTGACGAGAGCGCGGCGGTACCCAAAAATGAGGTTTTATTGAGTGCTGACGGTCCGAACGAGCACGATAACTAATCGAAAATTTAAGTAATGACCGGCGCTACTGACATTTCACATGCATCGGAGACATTCCCCGAAAATAGACGCCACGAAGGAGTGAGTAGTGCCAGGCGACATCACTTTGTTCCTGTTTTCGCTCGTCGCATAAGATCTTTAAGATGTTCGAGGTATTTTCACAGCAGTAAAAGTTGATATTTTTAAGATGTGTCGTCAAAGCGGTTTATCTATAGAAAGAAACCCACGAAACCGATCGAAATGTTTATTTGCGTACGAGATTCCTTTTGAGATTTTTTTAGTGTGGTGTTTTTTAAGAGATTCCGATTGATGTTTAGGGTTACTACATATTTTGTAATGATTTTTCTCAAACTCTTAAAAAGTTACTGCCGTTTGAAATATAAGTAAAACAAAGGAAACAAAATCATGTGAAACAATGCATAAACGTTTACAATTAGAACACACTGTATGCAAAATTTCAGTACCTATTGGAAACAACCAATAAAAGACGAAATAAATATAGAAATGCTCTGAGAGAACAATAACACCAAGTTTTGTAGCCAGTTGTAAATATTTTGTTCTATTTATTATGTGATATATTTAGTTTTGTCTAGAATATTGTGAAAATATTAAGTAATCATACGATATTTTTAATGTATGTACTATTGATTTTGCCTTCAAAAATTAGAAAACCGGCATTGTGGAAATTGGCAATTCGAAAACGGGTTTTTCGAAAACCAGTTCTTCTATAAACCCTAGTTGTTACTAAGACTGTCACGTTTGGCCATACTTTAAACATGACAAAATAAAATCATGTTCATCATTAAATTAAATTACACTAGTGAACATTCAAAATGTACATTGGATGCGGCTGTTTTTTACTTATGTACTTAAGTTCGCCAAACTCAAAAATCGCATTAAAATTTTTTTGAATGGATACGTTTTGATATGATATGATTTTTTCTGTTTTTGTTATGTTTTCGGAGGTAGTTCACTATTTGGTGCATATCTCCCGTTAGGAACGTCCAATATGGTAATCGTAATCGTATCACCAACAAATGTTACTAACATAGTTTTTTAATCGCTTCAGTAGTTTCAACGCAATGGGCCTCAATATGAAAAAAATGTGGCCAAAATTAAAATCGAACATTTACTCTATTATCGGTGAAAAATCGAAATCGTCGAAATATTGTCAGTTTCTTATTTTTTACGATGCAAAAATACCAAAGCTATGATCAATTATGATTGATAGGTATCAAACTACCAAAAATCAACTTTCTCTCAATTTATCATTTCAATTAATTTTTATAATATGTTTGCAATATATAAAAATGACATTAGAAGTGATTCTAGGTCCTGCTTCGCCTTTTGTTCTTGTCGGTATCTGATTCTCTTATGAGGTATAATCCAGGTATAATCCCCCATCATTCTTTAATTCCAAAATCCCTGATACCGCCTCTCAATGGTCTTTATATCCTGGTGGAACCTCTTACCACTCTAACCGCTCGTCACTAACGTCGCCAAGATTCTCAGGAAAAAAATCCAGGTGCGAATGTAAGAAATGAATTTTCGGAGACATGTTGACGTCTCTTGGAAAAATAATGCAAATTAAAAGCATGTAACAGAAAATGAATAAAATAACAGTATTATATCCATTTTTGCTTATTTCTGGAGCAAATCTTCAACAATTGTCTGGAAGTTCGGGAATCATTTGTTATTTTTTCCAAGGAAATCAGAAACAATTAGATTGTAGGAATTCCAGGCTGCTGTCTCATCGGATAATAAATATGTTTGGAATTTTTCATCTTTGAACAGGTTCCTTATTTGTGCAGAATTTGTGCCCATCCACTAAGATTTATATGACAAGTAAGGCAAAGAATACTAGGTGTCCATGGTTAGTGAAGATTTTCAGCTGATATTTTTCTTGTCGGCATGATCACCACACACATAACAGAAATCATCTGGGTTGGTTTTGCACTCAAAGGCTCATTGTCTTTTGCTAATTTTATAAATATCAGGTAATGTTAAATGATGCGACACAACCCAATGTACACAACAGTTAAACACTGATGTAAACAGTACAGGGAATTACAACGATTTGCGCTCTTGGCAAAAATCACGTGACGTACTCGTCGTCCGAAGGTAACGGGCCTCTACCATACATTAAACTGCTCTAAATAAAGACAAATATAAAATAGAGGAAAAGCTGAATTTGGGTAGTTTCGTACCCATCAATCATAATTGATCACAACTTCGTTATTTTTTCATAGATTTTCATCATAAATACCTTGTTCTCTTCGTAAAAGAGCAAATTCTACGTAAAACATAAGAAACTGAGCATATTATCACGATTTCTACATTTTCTCGGCGATTAACTAACAGTTCGATTTTCATTGGTGCCAAATATTATCCAAATTTTGGCCCATTGCACTGAAACTACTGCAGCGATTCTAAAACAATACGACCAGATTGGATGTTCCGAACTCGAGATATGCTCCAATTAGTCAAGCTACCACCAAAATTTTTTTTTTTCAAAAATCATATCTGGAAAACGTATCCATTCAAATTTTTTTAATGCGATTTTTGAGTTTAGCGGACCAAGGTATCTTTCAAAAAATACTGGCAACTAATGTACATTTTGTATTTTTAATTTTGTTGACTAGTGTTATTTATTCATCATTAAATCTTATGCATTGTGATAAAATTATTTTTCTGCTTTGCGTTCGTTAACGAAACTTCTTTCGATGTCGTTATGAAAACACTAGAGTACTAGCTTTTAGTAACTTTTAGTTTTACAAGCTTGGCGATTTGATGCCAACCGTCCAATATGCTGACATCTCAGTTGCTATTCGCTCGCCTTAATCGTATTTGTTAGTTTTACTACAACTAGCAACTTCTGAAGAAAAAGCTATTCTAGATTGTAAGATAACAACCGCACTTTTCAAAATATATGTACAATTTATGTCGCAAAGTAGAAAAAATAGTGTATAATACTCGTTTTATAAGCCGTAATGGCGCACTTGTTCCATTTTGGCTCTCCTGGCTACGCTCGTATCGCTTATAACAACAACTAGGCCAATTTTTGTCTTATAAAACATGTATTACCTATAATATACCATTAGGCGCCACAACTGGTTGTAATGAAACCACAGGTGGTAAAACATGTTGTTTTAATAATTTAACTTTATTACCTTTTAGACAGGCGTGAAAACATTTCTTACATAATATGTACTTGTCTACGTCCTCGTGGTTTGTTTGAATAGTTTTTTAAAGATCAAATCCTACTTTGCTGCTCTAGAAGTTCAAAAATTTAAGCTTGATAAGCTTGATTAGAAAGAAATACATAAGACTCGGTTGTAACCTGTGTTGAGTCTACCACCTTGTATAAGGAAACGGATAGACGCATTAGTGCTATGATAGCAAGAAGAAGTCTAATAGAAAATTGCTCTCGACTGTTATACCTCAGAATCTCAGCGTGGTCTGCTAGTCTACTCAGGCCAACATACTACGCATCGTCTTTCACTTGATTTTGTTTATTATTTTTGCAATTCAATTTCCATATTTTTCTTTTATTCTGTCTATTTTGTCTATTTCTTGTTGTAGACCTGCAATCCATTTGTTGTTCATTCTTCTCTACGGTCTATATTCCTTAATTTACGTTTCTCAGTCTCGAATTTGCGGCGAGCTTATATTTTCCAGGTCCAAAGTGCAGCGGGAAGTGACGATAATCGTAGAGGACTTTTCTCCGCCGCCGAAATAGAACATCAATTACAATCAGCGGTAAAATTAGCAATTCCGCAAAGCGGATTCCGCGGCTCCGGAATTTAATTATACACAATTCGGCGATGTAATATTTATGTATTTATTTAAATGCGATGGTAATCCCCGCGGCCAAGAGGAAACCGATGACGAGGGGAGCTTACCGCGGCGACTACGGAGCCCTCTAACGGTGGCCCGCCGCGACGCCCAACCGCTTGCTTATTTAACTCGCTTACGAAACCAATTTCGAGACTGTTTACGGTCCCCGGACTTAATGACTTTTAAAGGTGTCTTAAGGGTTTTAGGTTTTATTTTGTTGAATTCCATTCGGAGGATTTTAAAATTTCAATTATGTATATTAGGTTATACTGTAAGAAGGACGGCGGTTGTGATACGGGGGTGGTGGATGTGAGGGGGGTAACGCGGAAAACCGACGTTTCAGACCCCGGAAATTCTTACCGCGACCTCATAATAAGATGGTACGAAGTGGTACGGTATGTAAATGATCCGAAGTGATTGTAGAAGTTTTGCGTCGAAATTGAAACCGTAAGACACGACACGCTCTGCTTTCTTTAAAAGAATACTTGCCTCTGATCTGACACACTGCAGATACTAATGACTAGTCATAGATCTATCTACATTCTACAATAGGGTGACCAACTTTTTCAATTGCCAAATCGGGACGCTTGGGGATCGGGGTTGGGTTGGGTTAGTGGAAAACATTAAACGAAACGTGCTGAACTATAAACAAATTGTACCATTTGGTAAATTGACAACAGCAAATGTTTACTATGACCTATAATATACGTTTTCACTTTCAATAAAAGAAAAGAAGCTTAAGAAATAACAATATAAATAAAACAAACATTCTTTAACTTTCACTAGTTACAACATAAAAAGAAACATAACACAACATAAATCAAACACAATACTACAATTTTTACAAATTGTACCACATATTTTTATTATGATAGTATTTTTTAACTAAAAATAATCATTAAATAAACTGTATGCAAATTTTTAAACATACCTATATCAGAATAAATATAAAATAAAACAAAATATAATAAAATTTAATAAAGTTTCTTAAACTTTTACAAATTGCACTATTACTTGACTCTATTCTTCCCGTCTAGACGATCTCTTATTTTTTGTAAACCATTGTTCTCTCCTCTTCGTTCTGTACCGCCAAAATTGGTATTTGTACTGTCTGCTGCAATGAATCCATAATTTTATTGGACAATTCTTCATCCGTCTCGCGAATATATTCGTGAACATTTAAATATTTATTTGAATACATTTTTGGACATCAAAGTATCTAACCAGGAGAGGGAGTATTTTTATGTCTCTGGCTAGATGTGTCAGGAAATATTGTCACGAAATTGCATTTCCTCACATTTCTTCTCAACTCTATCTTTACTAGAGGATAAAACACATTTGTTATACTTGCTTCTGTGTTAGTTCGTACGAGACACATCTTCTTTTCAAACATTTACATTAGAAGTTTTGACGTCCAGTCTATTAATCGAAAATTTTGGTTGTCATACAGACAGTATATGTGCCTTGTTTGCAGGCCAAAACCTTTTCTGGGACCCAATTCTCGTCATCTTTTTGAAGCGAATGCGTCGAATGGAGTAGGAATATCACCGGTTGCCCTCTGGTTCGTATCTAGGTTGTTGCTAAGAACAATAACGGACGCGCAACGCCCATACTTTTCAATCAAACGTATGGGCGTGGCGCGTGTGTTATTGTTCTTACCAACAAGCAAACTTGCTCATGGATACGGGCAACCGGTGATATCCCTACTCCATTCGAAAAGTCACGCATTCGCTTCAAAAAGATGACGAGAATTGGGTCCCTGGTTCCCCTATTGTTACGGCTCTAAAACAAGTACTTAATTTCGACGAACTTGCTACATCATGCATTGCTTCTGTTTATTCGATGTATGTTTTGCAACATCGTTTCGGCGACCTCCGCCGATGTAAAACTGCATTTTAGTTCTGATTGGGAATTAGGCCTAGTAATTTTCAAAAAAGGGAAATTGTTTTTGTAAGTTGTCATTGAACGTGCATTTGCGTTTTCTGTCTTTGTGTTCCATATTTTTAGAAGAAATTAATCTAGATAGAAAAAAACAGAATAAAATAAATCGGTAACATATATTTTTCTCTTTCATTCCAAATTATTAGCATCAATGTATCTGTGATCTACTATGGCGCAACATATGTGTAAAATAGAAATCTGATAATAACAAAAATATGTTTTGTATTGTGTTGACTGATTCAATTTGAAAATCAAAAAATAAAAATGATCCAACGCGACCTGGCCAGTAAATCTTACCCCGCCCAAACGATTCCACAAAAGACTAACATGCATTTTTATTTAAGTCAGATTAGTTTTTATTATAAGTAATATGCACCGTTTGTACACCGTTTGTCACAAGGACTAGATTGTCACCCACCAACCGGCTATTCACTACGCGTGTTCACATAATTATTAAGGTTGCGCTTAAAATTCGTTATAGATAGACAACCCTTCTTTCAGATAATAATTTGGAATCTAATTTATGTTCATGGATATCTTAGAAATTCGAATTGTATTACAAAATCCTGGACATAAGGTTAAAATTTTCAAAAATCGGGACAAAATTCGGGACGCTTTACAAGTCGGGACGAGTTGCTAAAATTCGGGACTGTCCCGCCCAAATCGGGACGGTTGGTCACCCTAATCTACAAGGGAATATTTAAAACAAAACTGGCAAAGGCTTGTAATGTGACAATTCCCTGAAGTGGTCCTGCATTTGACGCCGAGAAAATACAACTTCACAGAGTTGCCACAAGGATTATCGTCCAAGGTTTGAGCTTTTAGTTGATCCTACTTAGAGAATTCTATTACGGCCCTTATTTATTTATCAACAATAATTGCGCTCGATATATCGAAAAAGTACAATACACGATACGATGGAGTTGATGTAAATATGTGTCGCCACCTGTGGTTTCATGACGACCAGTTCCTGAGCCGGAATAAAATTTAAATTATTTTTTCATGAACACCTTGCAAATTTACTAGACATGATATGACGCAATACAATTTAGCAGAAGTAGTTCTAACTTCGTCGAAGTTCCAACGAAGGCTGAAATGGGAGCTTGAAGTTTGAACTTTAACTTAGCTACTGCGGAGAAAAACTTCATGTCAAAAGTCTTGTTGTACTGTTGTACATCGTTTCTACCAGCTGTGGGTCAAGTTTGGACCACAAGTTCGGAAATTTGAAGGTTGGTTTTACTCTACTTATACTTCAGTTTATTAGATTTCAGTTTAATTTAGCGGGTTTCTTTATTCACACAAAAAAGAGATTTGAAAATAAAATGTCATATATCTTCTCTTCCAAAGTCAGTCTCTGTGGGTAATATCTGAGGAGAAAGGGGGATAGTTGATCAGTGATCACAGGTGACACGTCATACGGAGGACTTGTATTTTCTCCTACCTATAACTCGCGAATAGCAATGTGACAGCTCTGTCATATTTGTTGCCATGTTATACGCCGTTGATGTGTAAATAGCTGAAGAAATTTGACAGATCTGTCAGATAGGTATTGAAAACTTTGTAGGTAGGTGAAAGTACCAACCGTTACAGTATAACATATATCTATTAACCTCAAAACCGAAAAAATCCTACAGCATTTTCTTCGTTCCCCTTAGGCGACGTTCGATGTTTTTTTTTTATAAATTCCCCTTAGCCCAGTTATAGCTAGTTATATACAATGTTGACGAAGAAACGTATTCAATTCCAAAATGATTGACTTTCACACAATACTGCGTTGACATAAATTGTAAATAATACAATAAATTGTAATAATACTTTGCGTTTGTTGTGCGTTATGAAAACGCTAGATCACAAACTTTTAGTAACTTCTAGTTTTCCAAGATTGATGATATTGACGTCAATGGTCAAATAAGGCTGACAACTTGTGAATTTTACCACAACTACCAACTGTTGGAAATAAAACTACTCTAGATTATAAGATGATAACCCCATTTATCGAAATTGATGTACATTTTATTGTCACAAAGTAGAAAAATAGTATGTAACATTCGTTTTTCTGGAACATTCATTTCTGGGACAGTTTTTGTTAGAATTAGTTTTAACTTACAACCTGAAGTACCTGACGTTAGTATGCATGTCCTAAACGGAAGGTGCGAGCGGGGTATGAATCCGCACACGATGGGAACTCGTACGGTATAGAGGTCTTGGGACTTGGGTCAACCCTCTGCTAGAGAACCTGAACAGACAAAAACCACGTTAGCGCTTTATTATAGAACAAGATGTACAATTTTCTATTTCATGCTGGATTTCTGCCATTGGTATACGTATTTGAAAAATCTCTAATACTAAATATGGCAAAACAATTACAATAATCACCAATAATGCAAAGAATGTCAAGCATTCAATGAAGTAAATATTATGTTTTGATCACAAACATTCAAAATAATATGTTTTTAAAGGAAACGGATAAGTGCCAACTCAAAATAATATTGATATACCCCTCCCACTTTTGCCTAGCTTTGGCTGAATCATATTCTCGTCACCTTATGTAGGTAGGTGTATGTGAATTTAGTCAGAATTAAAATATCTTGATTTAGAGGAACACAATCTTTCGGGCCTTCTTTTCCAGGTAAATTGGTATATAATACAAAATCCATCCAGTATGTAACAATCAATACATACTTACTTTATTTGTGCAGAGAGAAAGCACAAATTTCTTCAAAACGAAGTGTATCTAAACGTATTTCCTATCCAGCGTGCATAAAGTCAATTTACTCAAAATGCCTAGACAATAACAAATAAAAAATGAAATTGTTACCATCAAATCGAAAACATCTTCCCATCATGTATTAGCACCATCATCAAAGCGATAAACGAAAGTAGTTGTGGTGCGCGAAGCCGAATGGTAAATAAAGAATTTGATTTGTACAGTGTATAAAAGTGCGAAATAAAACGCGGGAGGGGGCGGGTGCAATAAAGACGGGGCATAGCTATGGTCTGTGGCTGTTAGGGGGTCGTAAACGCGGTCGTAAACGCGGCACTTCTAAATTCAATTATCTAAAAATTGAGTTTCAAAGTACAAGTACTCGTTGAAATTCATAAAAACCAGTGTGATATGGACATTCCGGCTGCATCGTAAACTTAAGGATATTGGAAGCGGCCGACGTTAATAAAGAGAGGGCATAACAAGGCCCTTAATGTACGGCACGGCCATTCCTGCAACATCGCGCGCGCAATTTAGTAGACTGTATACTGCTAATGAAGCGATTTACATGGCCGGGCATTTGCTTGATTGTCAAACTGCGCCCTATGTCCTATGAATTATACAATGTGCGTGTTCCAATTCTAAATACGATCTCTTCGCGACGCCGCGGAGTACCGTCTTATGGGTGCTCACATCTAGTATTATGATGCACTCGTAGAGTCATGTCGCAAGGGCAATTTAAGGGCAATAACTTCGCTGGAAAATCTTATGATTGCTCCCTCAACGTACCATGCGGTGTCTCGATTGTGGACGCACTCAGACTCCAGACAACGCCGATATTAGTCTGTTGTGAACTTCTCCAGCATCTTCGGCAATTGAAAAGTATCAAATATAAATTCATTGCTGGGATATATTAATGGGAGAAATGTAACATCAAAGAACACAGTGTGGAGGAATGGTTAAACAATTTTATGAATGGTAAATCCAGGATTTATATATAATATTTGGTAATCGTTTTCGGGCGTTATTTAACAAATTATCATTGGTGAGCAGCAGGTTCACTATTGTTTTCAAATCTCAAGTTAATCTGTAAGTTAAGAAAGTTATGAATGATCAAATTGTTTAAATATTTACCATTTTGAGAACTATTAGAAAACATCATTTTACACTAAACTTGAACAATTAATTATAAATTATCTTATTTTTAAGTACGTATTCTTCAGTATTTAATTAGCTTTAAAGAAGCGAGCAACATGGTTTGCGAAACGTCAGTATTTACAAATCTTGACACACGGCATAACCCGGAAGTAGTTTAATTTCTAAATATCTTATTTTTATCTTGGGAGTGATAAATGTGCAAAAATAATAAATTAATGCCATATAGCCATATAACTTTAAATACGGTGGAAAATTGAAAAACAATTTTCTTCTTAATGGGAAGCTATATAGGATTTTGATATTTTTTACTTGTATTTCCGATTCCAATGTTTCATGTTATGTTTGTGTGGCGCATTATACTTTTTTTAGCAAATTATGAGTGGGTATTCTACATTATGACACTTATGACACTGAAATTTTATGATGGATCAAATTTTGAGTAATTGTCTGTCTGGCTGTATATAATATTTAAACACAGAATTAATTTCATAACGGATAAAAATTCTCATAGGTTCGTTTGATTCCGCAGAATCCAAGAATGCAATTTTCCTTTTCCAACATTACAGGGAATAGTTTTCAGTAATCAAAAATTATCAATAATTCCTCGCAGTTTGAATTTGTATACGAGCTTATGGAGGAGCAAATTGTCTACAAATTTGAGGCGGCCCATATACTTAATAGTTTATAGTTTTTGTGTCACTAGACCAGCGCTTCCCAAACTCTTTTCTCACTATTATTTTTAGACTTTTCCTGCTTGACCCACTAAGTTTCTTACGTCACTGCTAAGATAAAATTTGAATTCGTCACGATGAAAAAGTAAAAAAATAACAGGGCAACGCAAAGAAAAGTTTCGGAAACGCTGGTCTAGTTGACTAGACAGCTGATCGTTTGCCGTGATTAGTGTTGAAAAACTTTCATAATTGATTACAGAAAAACTATAAACTATAGAGAATCAACCTCAAATTTGTACATAATTTGCTGATCTACAAGCCGGTGTTTTCTTGGTTTCAATTGGAGTCAAATTGAAACTGTGAGTAATTTTGGCGATGGCACTCCAATTGTTGATAATTTTTAATTAATTAAAACTAGTTCCTGTAACGTTGGAAAAACAACAATACATTTATAGATTTTACGATTTTTTTTAAATAACGGTATTTTCTCTAACCGTTATGGATATATTTAGACCCCAAATGATTCTTTCTGATGGGATAGGCTGTTTAAAGGACTAACCAACCTACAAAATTAAGTTTAGCTGTTTTATAACCAAATGACCTTCATTTTCATTTAGCGTTACTGAAAAGTATTAACGAAAATATGCCTTTTTATAACATTATACCGTTAGTGGTACCCAGAATCAACCTATTATGGTCACCTTTAACTTCAGTGACGCTAAATATAATAAAGTAAGATGAAACAGCTATTCTAGAATATCTCACAGGACCTGCTTTCAATATGTTGCTTCTGAATTCTAATTTCAGGAGAATATAACTCACTAGAAAATCACTTCGCGACATATATTTATATAGACATTTTATTTTCCTTCCTCTTTTTGCAAAACCTGTACATATTATGGAGGGCAATATGGTTACAAAAAACGAAATATTGTGAGAGCAATTAGCAATCAGAAACTGTTAATTTCTTATTGATACATATCATTAAAAAACAGATGTTAATTAAGAGTTTTACTCTTTAAAAAAATATCAACATACAAATGCACTTAAAAACTTTACCACAATTTAACCGGTTTGTACCTCTTCAAATGAACGACATCACAATGCTCGATCTGTACAACCGTCATATTTTATGACATATTATGGGGAATATATTTCCTGTCCCCCAGTATTAAAAAAATTAGCAATTACACGCCTGCCCAGGAGCAAAACATAACGCTAGTGATAATTGACGTAATTAACCCATGTAACGAGGATGTCTAGAGATAGCAGCAAAGGAAATATTCGAAACGATGTCTGGAGATAGCAGCAAAGACAATTGGAAAAGTGGTTAAAGAAAACCTAAAAGCAGATCAATCAACTAAATGAAGACATGGTGAGAAATGAGAAATTGGCATAACAGAATATTTTAGCTAGGTAGTTACAAACTTCCCGACCTTAAAAAAAGCTTTCCCATACTCAAAACAGTTTATCATCGGTATGCTAGAAGCATGTAACAATCACGACGAAACTAAAAGAAGTTCCCGTACCGTCACATAAAGATCCGAAAATCACCGTGTAGAATTTGATTACCCGCTCCTATCTCCTTTGTAGATCTTCACAAAAAATCGAGAACTATTCCAGACATGCTGCATATCCTATTAGCTCCCATTATACAGGAACCTAAAAGAACAATTAAAACAAACGAAACGCCGCCGCCGACATCCCAAATATCTGGGAACGACGCTAATGGCATGTATATTTCGTCCGAACCTCCACCATCCACCCGAACCTGGGAAAGAAGGTAGCCTAAGAAAGTGGCCTACCAAGAGCCAAGAAAACCTTTTAATTCGCCAATAAACGAAACTGTGCACGTTCCCGTGCCGTCGGCCGTCATCGTCAACACCAATTAAAAGAAGAAAAGGTCTCTGGCGCAGACGGCGGTGGCGTCAGCGGCCATCTTGTCTTCGGCCCGAGACCACCTTGTTAACATGATGATTTTTTCGAAACTGGTTACGTGCAGCCGACATAGGAGTGGTTTGCGGTCTGTAAGCTCCTCCTACCTGCACGCCGCTGTCCAGGTAGGTAAGGTAAATCGAACATTTGTCACGACTGTACCTGTGGGTACTGCAAGAACTGCTACATGAGCTTTTGCGTAATTCGTACGCGAAGTCTTTTAACTGATATTGCAGGTAGTGCGCGCAGATACCACAAGGTACATACACTAAAGTACATACACTACATACTCATTATGTAATTCTATACAAGTGTTAGCGTTCCCCCAACGTGGGTTGAGGTCAGTTTTTAACGGCTTCCTCACAATGTGATGAGTTGTGTTGATGTTCCTAAATGCTGTTGACTCTCACCGCACAAGTATGGTGAGGTATAATATTGTTGCGACGGGTCGTATAACATCTGTGTCTTTCGATATATCAAAATCAATCATATATATCAAATCATATATATCAAAATATAAGATATTTTGTGTTTCCCTCGTACTTTAGGGTCCTTTGATGTTGAGTCTTTTCGCGAACTTATAGCAGTTGCTCAAGGAGTATGTTGTGTCACTTCCGCTGGCTCAACGACGGCGGCTCCCAAGTGTACCTGTCTTGTCAATTTCCTTAATGTCTGAAATTGTCATCATTTTCATATTGTCTAAATCAATTTTTCTAAGTACCATATGGTGTTGCTATTAAAAAAGTCGATGAAGTCATAAGCTGAAAATAAGGATATTAATTTGACACAAAAAAATACTTATTGTACTTCCAATTCATAAACAAAGTTAAGTTAGATTGTTATCATCGTTCAAACGCGGTGAGTCAAAATGTGTTTTCCTGAGTGAAAACGCTATTTTATCTTTTGGGTTTGATCTCCAATTCAGTTTACAAGACATTTATAAATTTAAAGATATTTTTTCTGTTTTATGAAATCAAATTCTTAAGGATTTCCACGAATTTGGAAAAAGTTTTATTTCTGCCTTTACAAATACAGGTTGTTCAAAAAGAAAACAAACGGACAAAGCCGAAAAGGCCGTCCTACACAGAGAGAAATTTTTGTTTAATCCAAATAAATATGCATTGACTCAAATAAATTTGTTGTTTCAATAGAGGCAAAGAAATATTTATTTGCGGATAAAAACGCATTTATTTTAAATATTTGTTTGGTAGAAAGAACGTTGATTTGTGTCAAACAACTTATGTTTCCAGTTAAAGTTTGCAATTTGTGTATTATAAGAAATGTGATTTATTTACTTCAAATAATTATGATTGTGTTGAATGAAAGAATTAAATTTTTTTAAATTAACAAAATTGTTGGTCGAGTTAAAATGCTTAAAATTATTAATTTTTGAAGGAATTAATAGACAAGAATTTTTCGGAAGACTCGACATGTGTCTCCTCCTTTTTGGGATGTCGCACATCCTCGACCAGTGCTTGGTCTTCCCAACCCAACATATAGTCAAGGTTAAGTTAGTAAAGTGTACTCTGATTTGGAATAGCAACTTGAACCTGCAGGCACTGTACGTAAGTTCTATACTGTCGATCACGCGGCTTTATACTCTTGATATGTACGAAGTGCGAGGAGAGAGTTTACAGCGCCATCTAACAATACAGTTGGATGACATTCAAAATATATTTATTTGAATCAAAATATGATTTCTTTGGTGGAAGTAAACCTATTTTAAAGCCAAAACAAAAATATTACTTTAAAGGAAATAAATCTCTTCTTGTGTACAAATATATTTATTTTAATCAAAATATGATTTCTTTGGCGGAAGTAAACATATTTTTAAGTCAAAGACAAAATATTACTTTAAGCGAAATAAATCTCTCTTTATATACAAATTTATATGTTAGAATCAAAATTATATTTCATTGGTGTAAAGAAACTAAAATATTACTTTAAAGGATTTTTAAGTAATTTTTGTTTGTATCCATATATATTTATTCCACTTAAATAAATATTTCAAATAAATTAATCTCTGCAAGCAAATAAACTAGAGTAGGTATTCAATGAAGTAAATATTGTTGGCGTCAAAGAAATATGTTTTGACCCAAAAGAATAAATTCAAACAAATACATTTCTTTAAAACAAGAAATCTTTTCTATCTGTGTATTCGTGTAAATCTATTGAAAAACATATGAAACATTGGTTTGTCAAAATAGAGCGTTAACCTATTTTTATATTTATTTTTGTGAATTTATATTAAGTGAAAACAGTGTGGCCCTACACAAGAAAATTATAGAGAAAATGCCAATAGAAATTTGGAAAATTTTGGTAACTCTGCAGGCGAACGCTGATTTTGTGTGTTCAGGCATTGGTATCAGCAGCTATAAATTCACTGAAAGTGCTAACATCATAAGTTTTGACACTTTACCCAAACTTTCTCGATATCTCTACTTAAAAGGAAGCTTTTAGTCCGTCAGCGCAAAGAAATCTATCGAAAACGCCTATGCACTATCCACTCACAAAACCTGTTCTTCAGAATTGTGAATATGTTACAATTTTCTAGTTTTTGTTCTCTGTAAGACACTATCTAAACATCAGTGAATTCCGAAGTAAATCCTCTACTAAATTTTGAAGAAAATCTTGTTCTGTCCCGTGTGAACACAGAACATGATCCTGTCAAAAAGTAATAACACTATTCAAATTCTACTTTAACTAGTTTATTCCACAAAACAGCCATAACATTTTCGTTTTGGTTACATATAACAACCACATAATATCCTATTCAATTTTTATGTGCTTTGTATGTCAAGCATTTATTTTATGTAAACACCAAATTTTTTCGTGAATGTTCCGGAACTAATGACTCTTTACGTGTAATAGTTTGTTGGAAAATCCTAGTTTAGGAGAAATTCAGCAAATAACAAGGTACGTACGTATATTTCATCCTTCTTTAAAATAATGGGTAAGACTATATTCCATTTTTGCTTTTTGTTGATATTTGTACTTCATCTCTTCACCATCAGTCTTTCATATTTAAAATTGGTATGAAAGCATCCTGTGTATTTTGTTGTTTCTATAGTTATACACATAATGTCTCATCTTAAACTTGATCATTTTCCAACTGTTTCCATGATTACACATATCAATAAATAAAAGCAATCATTACTGTCAGAAGTAAGAAGTCATGGCCTCAAAAGTACACCAGAAAGGTATATAATCATTTTGAAATAAAACTATAGCATAAATAATTTTAATATTTCAGTTAATACGTATAGCAATAACAAATCTTCAGCAGCTACAACTGCACGAAAAGAGGTCACGTTCTCACACCTACACCCGAAAGGTATAATTTTTTTTAAAAATATAACCGTAGCCTAAATACTTTTAACATTTCAGGTAACACGCGTGGTACAAACAAGTCGTCGTCGGCAAAAACTCTACCAAATGCGAAATCAACTGGTATGTATTCCATTAGAACTTTTAAAATTATATCAAAATTCCTGTTGATGTTTCAGTTCGTAAAAGCAGCACAGATATTAAGAAGCAATCGTCATCTGGTACAATCCGACTTACCCCGAAGAACGATTGGGAAAGGGCGCAGAGACGTCATGAGGATACAAGACCCAGCAAATTAGATAAAATATCAAAAGCGAGACCTTGTGCGTTGTCCTGCGCTACCGATCACGATCAGAGACGACACTATCAGGGTAATTACATGAAATCGCATCTGGATGAATACTTTTAATTTATACTACAATTTTATATATGTCTAAGATTGATGAGTTTTAGTTTTTATGATATTGTATACATTTACTTTTTACGTGTAATCTACAAAGCATTGTACACTTGAGTCTATTAAAAACTTAAATCATGGCTTGCCTGGTCTGACTTTTTGGGTAGAGAATTCTAAAGATTTTTTAAATTTTGGGTTATTTCGATATAGGACGTATCAATTATTATTTTCATTTTCACAAAAACGTAACGTTATTGCAAAAGCATTGCGAAAAGAAAGACTTAATAAATTTACATAGGAATGAAAACACTTACCTATATTCGGAATTTGTCTGGGCCTTCTTATTTTTACATACGTGACAAAAACTCGATCTAAAATTCTTAAGATCGCAACCCTGAATCTATTTGAAACAAAATCCAATAGAGATCCCAAAAAATAAAGAATTGAAAACAAAAAATCCGTTTTAAAATATAGTCAATATGTGTTGATTTGATAACTCGTTGAGTCTTGTCCAGATTCTTATAGATATATTTACATTCATTGAAAAACTTTGGTATGACTTCTATAGTTTTTGTGGCAATATAACTTTATCATTACAAAACTACGTTTATCTGCTTTTTGTGATTTTTCGTTGGGTAGTTTTTAATTACCGCCACAAAAAAATGTAAGAATGATATATCTTTTTTCTTTGACTGGACATTATTAGAGGCCAAAGTTAGTGATCTTAAGCTATATTTACTACAGTTCTTATATAAGATACACTTGGTCTTATCACTATTTATTAACAGTCTATTTTTGGCCATCTATTGCTGGACTTGAACATAGACGATCTTGGTCCGAGCAACCAATTCACTGAGGGTATCATTTATGATAATTAAGTTTATATCATCTGCATATAATATAATTTCAGATTCAGTAGATATACAACTAGCTAGATCATTCACATATATTAAGAATAATGTAGGACCCAGTACTGAACCTTGTGGCACCCCAACTTTTAAAACATCATAGGCTGATTTGAAATTCCCTGTCGATATGCATTGCATTCTATTTGAAAGATACGAGCGAAACCAGTCAATCCCAACCCCGTTAACTCCATAGGATTCCAATTTGCTCAACAGTATAGTATGGTTGATACAGTCAAACGCCTTCGACAGATTAATAAACAGTCCCATTAGTCCCATATTTCACAATATTAGAAGAAATTAATTACGAAATTATAGTCAACTTCCATCAAGCTTTTATGATTATAATTTTTTTCCCATTTGTATCTAAGTTGTTGCCAGACACGGTATATTTTGTTTGTTTTTTTTTTCGTAATGTCCACAGCATCTTATATATGATGTTAAAGTCGTTTCAAAATGCTTTAATTATAATTTCAGACATTACCTTGTTTATTTGTTTATTCAGATTCTTTCTTATTAGTTATTGATTCGGATTCGCATTCAGTGCCAGAAAATATTCTATCAAAAACAACTCAACTAAAAAGGGCTTCTGCGGTGTAAAAGCTATTCATTTTATTCAAATTAACTTTATACCTGAAAAAATTTCCACTGAAATCAAATCGGTGTTTTAAAATTTACCCATTTTCATCAACTTTAATTAAACAAATATTGCAGGTGAAATAAAAAAATAGTTAGCGCTCGCACATAAATAATAAATTCCGTAAATAATTACTGGCCCAAAAACTGTACATCGCGCGATAAATAATACCGAAAATCGGTGGATAATTCATTTGCCGTGTCAACAAAATTATAGATTTTTAATGCCCCGTTCAACTTTTTATTCCGCCGACAGCGCAACGCGCCACTATAATATTTTTTTATACAAATAAATAAAAACGAACCGGTGTAAACGCCAGATACTATTTTCGGGACTGAAAACAATGGATGCCTGTTCGATCCGAGCCCGTTTATCTTAATGAACGCCGCCGATCGTCGAAATTAATCGGGATTTATATCAAAAAACAGAATAGCCGTTGTAAAACATTCACGCGGACGTCAACAATGGAAAAGTGCGCGCAATTTTATTTTTATCGCAGAGGCAGCGCCGCGCACCAAACTGGCGGCGTACGGTGAAACTAAATCAAAATGTCCTCCGCAGATACACCGACGATAATTTATCACGAATAAATTTTAATGCTAACAGTTCTGCGATCGGGTTGAATCGGTTTCGATTAGTTCGATCACCAATTTACTGCGGCGAGTAATTCGTCATAAACAATCATAAAGGGCATGGATGCAGTATCCATAACTGTACTGTATTCAGCGTGCAATCAGCCCCTACTGAAATTAAATTACCCAACTCCCACCAACAGCAAACGTCCACAGTGTACACTGGAGACATTTCCAGTAACAACTAGTAACAACAGTAATAGTAACAGTAACAACAGTAACAACATACATTTTAAGCCAACAAATAGACACTAAAAAAGTCATCAGTTGCATTAGATTTATATCATTGTGATATAATCCTTGTGCAATGCCAAGTTTTTAATAAATTAAAATGAAGGGGGGCTTACGTGGGAAAAAACTTATCGAGAAAACAGCTGTTGAAGGTAACCAATTCGTTTCGTTAGTTTTTCGCTCGTTTTTGCATTTTCTCCGCATTGCCTGGTGTCTAACCATATTGAAGGACGTCAAGTGTTGTTTCTCCTCGGAATATTATCGTAGTTAATATTTGCTTGAAAACTATGATGACAATAGCGGGTCAGACGATGATGTTACTTCGAATTCTGTTGATGATGAACTACTTTTGCCTCATTGAGAAGATGATATTGAACGAAGTGTCGTTAAGATCGATTTATCTTCTGTCGATGACGAGGAACAGGAGCTGGTAACCAAATTATTCTATTATTAAACTATTCTATAAGTCACTGTTCGGCATAACACATTTCATCACTTTATAGTCTGTACAGACTGCGTAAAATCGAAGAAATACGCAGACAGTGAAGACGTGGAGTCGTTTCATCTTCGATTAAGACCTATCGATCGTCAAATGCCAGAAATTATAGAGCCTGTTGGTTTTTCTTTGGAGCGTCAGTGGTCGGAATTTTCGCAGCTTAGTGTCAGATATAAGTAAAGAATACATTGTGGCTCCATTACCAAAACAGGAATTGGTATCGAAGAAATGTGAGGCTGCATCATCAAAAAATAAGTTGGCGTTGGAGAAATTCATGGCTCCATTGCCGAAAAAAGAGTTAGCATCAAAGAAATGAAAGGCTAAGGTTAGTGGGAATGTTGTTGAACGGACGCGGAAAAAACGTCCATTTTCCTCACAACCAACACGTAGAAAGTTCTCAAGAAAGACGACGACGAAGAAAAATCTAAAAGTACTTACTTATAGTAATGCAAAGCGTAGATATGTTTTCTTTCACGTAAACTATTTTTTCTGGCAAGTAATAATGTTTTTCTACTCCTATTGAGGAATGCATTCATTATCATGGCAATTTATGATAAGTAATACTAACCATTCCCCACACACATGACAAATATTTCATTCCTGGCTCCTCATACCCCGTCAGTAGTGAGAAATATTTCATTCCTCACGGCTTTAGAACCAATCACAGCTCTGGATTTTTCATTTCCAAATTGTTGATACACTGCTTAGCGACATTGTCAAGGCATTGACAACGTCGCTAAGTGACAAGGCGCACCAAACAATTTTAATCTGTCAAAATCCTGTAAACCGTCATAGTGACATACAGCTGTCCCTATATGCACACAAATTAATTTATAAAATTTCGTTGCATGGTCGTAGAAAAAGTATAGTATTCCATTCGCAAGTAATGGCAATTTCTCACTCGAACGCTTTGCAGCATTCGCCTACGGCTCGTGCTGCAAACTTCGTTCTCGTGAGAAATTGCTTACATTACTTGCTCATAGAATAATATACTATTTTACTTTATCATACACAGTATGATAAATGATTTTTTGCCATTACCTACTGTCAATATTGTCAAAATATCTGTCAACTCCTTACTACCTAACTTGTGTTATTTTAATGCAGACACGATCGATCTCGATAAAATAGAATCTCATGCAGCTAAACTATTAGTTTTATATATTGTATGATAAAGTAATGCGCCTGACCACATCAGATTTTTTATCGTATAAATCGATGTATTTTCCTTATTCGAGATAAATGTATTTGTAGTTGTATGTGGTTCATCTTTCGTAAATTTTTCAACAAATTATGACTTTCTAGCTTGCACTATGTGAAGGAGCGTCTCAAATTCTATCGGAATCTGTAACAAAGTGGATAATGATTTTTTGACACCTAAGCACCCTGTACATAGATTTGGTCACATATGTTGACTAAATTGGGTAATTGTAATAACCGCAAGTTCTTATCATCTAGTAATTTTTTATCTTTGGATTTCTATCCCTCGTCTAGAGAAAAGCCAGCATGGTTGCCAGATTTATCAAATCGCCGCGTACAGTGGAAGGACAAAGGAAAGACCTGGTACGAATCTCGATAAAAATCGATAGAGACCTGTAGGAAATGGTAACAATACCAGGCAAAAACAGAAGATGGTAGTGATGACAATGAATGAAAATAAGACCACCTTAAACGCCCCTTAACATTAAACAGTTAGAGATATATCAACATCACAAATTGGCTAACAGGAAATGGAACATCACACTCAAAGAAATTAACAAGTAACATAGTTTGAGACACACAAACATAAAAGATGATAACTGAAACAAATTTACCACTAGATAGAGTAGGCAAGGATGGCAGGTAACGAAATGGAAGGATAATTTACAAAAGTTCATGACCGATTAGACAACCAAAACACAGGATAGGGGCAAATGGAAGAATGAAGAAGATTCCTTTGTCCAGAAATGGTATTTCCAAAATTAATATACAGGGTCCTGCAACTAAGCTCCCGTCTTCTGTAGCTCACTTACTCATTAAGCTAAGAGTTTGACATTTTGCAGGCTTACCCTGTACTTCAAGGTACAATTCAAGAAAATATTTTTTATTATACAGTGTTCCAAAAATGTGCAACGCCATGGTAATATATTTTTTTAAATGGCATGCTATACATTTCTCTACACATTTGGAAGCCTTTTATGGTTGCCTACATATCACCAAAATTTTATTGAAATCGGTTGAGTGACCGCAGCGGAAAAAAATAAAAACAAAAAAAAATTGATTTTGCTTCGTAGGCTTTAAAAATCAATAAAAACCACAAAATGCACCTCGTTAATAAAATTTTGCGACGTGCTTATTAAGTTAGATGTAATAGTCTCGTTAACCAAGTGACATTGATCCAAATTATACAGGGTGACCAAAATCGAGTGTCAAACCTGTCAAACTTCAAAGCGTGTTATTGTTCTTATTTTAAATTGGAACCCATAAATTTTTTTATGTGAAATGATGCAGAATTAAAAAATAAACATTGTTTCTAAATACAACCCCATAACAATTCCCAATATTTTAAAACTTATTCGCCAAAAACTCATTTTTCAACGTTTCCAACGGCAATTTTAGATAATAAATATCGTACGCGGCTTTGAAAAACAATGTATTTCATAAAAAATAATAGACGTATTTTAGATTTGAGTGTACTTAATTAAGTAGTTATTCAAATGCTAAATTTACTGCATAATTTACCTATAGCGGTAAGGACGGAAATGTGGCTATAGGTAAATTTTGCAGTAAATTTAGCAATTGAATAACTACTTAATTAAGTACAGTAAAATCTAAAATACCTCTCTGCGTTATATTTTATGTAATAAATTGTTTTTCAACGCCACGTACGATATTTATTACCTAAAATTGCCGTTGGAAACGTTGAAAAAAGAGTTTTTGGTGAATAACTTTTAAAATATTGGGAATTGTGATGGGGTTGTATTCAGAAACAATATTTATTCTTTAATTCCGCATCGTTTTACCTAAAAAAAATTATGGGTTCCAATTTAAAATAAGAACAATAGCGCGGTTTGAAGTTTGACAAGTTTGACACTCGATTTTGGTCACCCTGTATAATTTGGATCAATGTCACTTGGTTAACGAGACTATTACATCTAACTTAATAAGCACGTCGAAAAATTTTATTAACGAGGTGCATTTTGTGGTTTTTATTGATTTTTAAAGCCTACGATGCAAAATCAATTTTTTTTGTTTTTATTTTTTTCCGCTGTGGTCCCTCAACCGATTTCAATAAAATTTTGGTGATAAGTAGGCAACCATAAAACGCTTCCAAATGTGTAGAAAAATGTATAGCATGCAATTTAAAAAAATATATTACCATGGCGTTGCACATTTTTGGAACATCCTGTATAATAAAAAATAATTTCTTGAATTGTACCTTGAAGTACAGGGTAAGCCTGCAAAATGTCAAACTCTTAGCTTAATGAGTAAGTGAGCTACAGAAGACGGGAGCTTAGTTGCAGGACCCTGTATACTTAGATATAAAAAATACAACAAAATATCAAAATTAAATAAGATGTAATAACTAGATTGGAGACTACCGAGTCAAAAACATCTTTCTTTCCGGATAGAAACAGCGTTGTTGACTTTGAAATAGTTGACGTTTCGTTCTCTGCAAGAGGTATCTTCAGGATTGAGGATCGAACCATGTGCTACGAAGATTTTAAAATAGTTTGTTTTAATATTTTTAAACAAATGCATAATTATATTTATTATATTAATGTATAAATAATAATTGTGAATAACATAAATAAAACCTTTTTCGTTATCTTTGGAATTACAATTACAGCTAGAGAGCTGTAACTTTTTAAATTGCCAAATTTAATTCTCATATTTAATATTTAAATCACAAAGTTTTCATATTCCCTTATGACTATTCATTTTCGCACTATTGTCAATTGCTACTGCTTGGACAAGTCGATGTTTGTAATATCATTACCAACCAAGTTACTTTGAAGACATTTCGCCTGTGTTTTGCTGTTTTTATTATATTTTACAAAAACTCATCTGTTATCAACTGTTTACCATTCCGTACCACTGTATAATTCCTAGTCAACAACAGTCAGGTCAGCTTTTGCTCATTACGCATTCTACGTCGTTCTAATGCAATTATTGGCCGTGTACTGGTGTAATGTGTGCCATGTATTTAGCATCGAAATTAGATTATACGTACACGTGTACAGCCGATACTGGGTTAGTTAGCCGTTAGTCGATATTTAAAAAAGCCTTCGTTCCACTGCGTACCAGTTCAACAACATGCACGTAATCCCATTTGTTGAAACCAGATTGTGAATACTCTAATTAAATAGGATTCGTATATTTATCGTTATGTCGACATAGTTTTCAGTAAAGTTGAACAAGGCAAAATGTACACTCTGTAAATGTAAACGTAGTCCAGTTTCGGTAAATCCTGTAAAGGTTGCAACTCCGTAAAATAATGCAAACTCATTTTGAATTAACTGATTAGATGCAATAAAAGCGGTAATGACGGTAAAGCAAGGTAGTGTAAGATTAGGAAAAAAGCATTGACCCAAATAGTGCGTGAAATAAATAGTTATTTTTGAAAATTGTTGAAAAATGTTTGTTTATTTACAGAATAATTTGTTAAAAGAAGATACGAGCAAGTTTTATTTGGGAAACTAGACGAATGATACTTTGTGTAAAAAAATCATATAAGAAAATAAAAATTTCTTATGCTCAGACCGAAAAAGAATAATTAGCATTTGCTTGGGAGTTTCGTATTATTGCTGCACAAAGCGCAGTTGATTATGATCATAAACCGTTTACAATGTTTTTACCTTTAAACTCATAACCAGTGTTTACAGCGGATGCTTTTATCTTTCACGATGCAGATTGGTAGTTTTAATCCTCAATTTATAACAATAACACAAAACCAACACCATTCGATTCCTGTTTCCTTAAACTATAAGAAATATCGCAATGAAACTAACACTGTTCCAGCGAGCATTCTTCGGTCAATCTAAAAGTAGAAAAGTCCGATCCAAAATATGTAAATGAGTATCCATAAGTAATTAATAACTGATTAGGTGACAAGAGACATTAGCAAAAATCGAGATATTCAATAGGCTGTATCTCGTTGATCCTTTGTTCAATCTTAATAAAACCGACACCGTTCGACTCCCCTCTTCTTAAACTATAGGAATGTCCAAAAAGTCCGATCGCGATTATACAGCCTTGAAATAGCAGGCATAGACAATGTTCAATCTTACACAGAGAGAAAAGATTTCTTGTTTCAAAAAAATGTATTTTTTTGAATTTATTCTTTTGGGTCAAAACATATTTCTTTGACGCCAACAATATTTACTTCATTGAATACTCTAGTTTATTTGCTTGCAGAGATTAATTTATTTGAAATATTTATTTAAGTGGAATAAATATATATGTATACAAACAAAAATTACTTTCCTTTAAAGTAATATTTTAGTTTTGATTTTAAAAAAACGTTTCTTTACACCAATGAAATATAATTTTGATTCTAACATATAAATTTGTATATAAGGAGAGATTTATTTCGCTTAAAGTAATATTTTGTCTTTGGCTTAAAAATAGGTTTACTTCCGCCAAAGAAATCATATTTTGATTAAAATAAATATATTTTTACACAAGAAGATATTTATTTCCTTCAAAGTAATATTTTTGTTTTGACTTTAAAATAGGTTTCCTTCCACCAAAGAAATCATATTTTGATTCAAATAAATATATTTTTAATGTCATCCAACTGTATTGTTAGATGGCGCTGTAAACTCTCTCCTCGCACTTCGTACATATCGAGAGTATAAACCCGCGTGAACGACAGTATAGAACTTATAGAGTACAGTGCCTGCAGGTTCAAGTTCCGATTACAAATCAGAGTACACTTTACTAACTTAACCTTGACTATATGTTGGGTTGGGAAGACCAAGCACTGGTCGAGGATGTGCGTCATCCCAAAAAGGAGGTGACACACGGCGAGTCTTCCGAAAAATTCTTGTCTATTAATTCCTTCAACAAATTAATAATTTTAAGCATTTTAACTCGACCAACAATTTTGTTAATTTAAAAAAATGTAATTCTTTCACTCAACACAATCATAATTATTTGAAGTAAATAAATCTCATTTCTTATAATACACAAATTGCAAACTTTTTAACTGGAAACATAAGTTGTTTGCCGCAAATCAATGTTCTTTCTACCAAACAAATATTTCAAATAAATGCGTTTTTACCCGCAAATAAATATTTCTTTGCCTCTATTGAAACAACAAATTTCTTTGAGTCAATGCATATTTATTTGAATCAAACAAAAATTTCTCTCTGTGTAGTAAAACCAACACCATACGATTGGAAAAGCTACCAAAAGAGAACAAGGTTACACTGATGTGGGTTGCAGGACATTCAGGGATCGAAAACGATGAACAAGCCGACATCCTGAACCCTGTTGAGGTAACACATCAGGAAGACAAAAGGTACAAAACTGGGAAGATAAAGCTAAACGAGCTTACTGGGAAACTTCACCTGACATGAGGCAAGCTAAGGCTACCATAACCTTCACCGCCTCCAAGGCCAGTCAGTATCTCTAGTTACAAAAAGAGAGCTTCGACTGATTACAGGTCTCCTTACAGGACATTGTCCACTGAGATATCTCACAAAGATTGGACGGACAAACAACGCAGACTGTACAAAACCACTTGGGAGCCGCCATCATTGAACCAGCAGAGCTGACACAACTTACTCTTCGAACAATTACTGACTTCGTGAAAAGGCTCAACATCGAAGGACTCTAATGTATGATGGAAATACAAAAGATCTTTCAGGCCGAAGTTTATCGAAAGGCAAAGATGCCAAACGATGCCCAACTCTACCATACCCTACCATACCAATATCACGTAGATGACCGTTAAATAAAAATTAATATATTTAGCTGTTTAACTTTGAATGTTTGAATGTATTGAAAGTAATAAAGGCGATTGAAAAGTGCTTTATCGTCTCTAGAGTTCGCTATTTCATAGCAAACACTTTACGCGAGCACTTTGGCGCATTTTAATATTCGCTCGCGAGCGGACATTTGTAACGCCTTTTATTATCAAAGAGAACGGTCGCATTCGCGACCGCTGAAGCGCTAGCATCGCCCGTACCCAGCGTGTATTTAAATACACCGTGGGCACTTACATTCAAAACGACCTCATAAAATGTAAACAGCATTAAGAGGCGTATGAAGTCAATTCGGCGAGCATGTGTATTGGATTTAGCGAACGGCGGTACGGTTTAGTGTTTCGTAAAATTTTACTATGTTGAACACGGGTCGAGTCCGCTTCTGCTGATGCCATTGTTCGTTCGCGAGGGAGGCTTTTGCCCCTGACAAGAAATATTGACTTGATTTTTAAATTCATTGTGCGGAGAAAGTAATAAAACGACCTCCCCCTACTACCATCTCCCACCCCGCGCGCTCCTTCCCCTGACGTCGACGACGACGTCTTGTGGCGGTTATTAAAACTGTCACTTCAACCCGTTGATATTTGGTGTTTGGATTTAAGGAGTCGGGCAACCCCTTTTCCTCGGATAAAGAAGGATGCCGCCGCCTTGATCTGGCAGGATGGATACAATGCGACGATCCTGCAAGTGGTGCTGCTGCCTGGCTGCGAGGCGAGGATCCCGCTTATGGAATTAATTAACGCAGAGGATAATTGATATTAATTGCGTTTTCTAATTTCCAGGCGGGCTACAACCACCCGGGGGTGGTTCGGTTTCGAAATTGAGTTTTCGCGCAATTTAATTGGTCTGGATTTAGTTCAAATTAATAATAATCCTATATAAATCTATATATTTGTGTGTTCTTACTTCGTTTGAAGTATTTGGATAGCTTTAGAAAAAATCTGTTTTAATATACAAGAAAAGCAATATTATAAAAGAAAAGAAAAATTCGTATCGAACCGCCAGGTCAATAACAAACAACTAAAATATAAAAGTATTATAAAGGATTTTCCAATAAGAGGTTTCATTTTGATATAAAAAACGAGTATTTTTTAAGAGGAATCTATTAATGTTTATTTCATTGTAAAGAGTCCTCTATAACGTCCTCTATGATGTCCTCTATAACTTCACGAATTCCATCTTTAAGGTCTTGAATCGATTGTGGAGCATTGGCATAGACCTTATCTTTCACCTGGCCCCAAAGAAAAAAGTCTAAAGGTGTTGAATCACAAGAGTTGGATGGCCAATTGTGATCACCTCTTCTGGAAATAACAAGGTCAGGGAACTTTTCTTGCAAAATTGCGATTGTTTCGTTGCTTGTGTGGCACGTAGCGCCGTGTTGATGAAAATAAACGTCGTCCACATCAATATCTTCCAATTTCGGCCATAAAAAATCATTAATCATAGCTTGGTAGCGCAATCCATTCACCGTTTAACAGTTGCACCAGCCTAATTTTCGAGAAAGTAAGCTCCAATCACACTGCCAACCCAAAAACCGCACCAAACAGTGACACGTTGATGATGGAGATGCATTTAAATAATCATTCTTGGATTTTCTGAGCCCCAAATGCGACAATTATGCTTATTAATTTGGCCTCCGAGGTAAAAATGGGCCTCTTCACTTGATTTTTTTGACTTTTCGATGAAAATCAGGATCATTTTGTTACATTTGATGGACCCAATCAGCGAAGATACGACGTTTACGGTGATTACGCAATTCGATTCGATTCTTCACATCACTAACTTGTCCCAACAGACGACCAGCACACGACGACCAAAAAGTGCTTTAGTTTCGCGAACTGTGACAGCAAAATTTTCACCATTTTTGTAATGAATTTTAATAATGTCAATGCGTTGTTGAAGCGTGTATCGTACCATTTTTAGTAGAGGCGTAGTTTTTACCTGTCAAATGTCAAAAGATGACAGCTTCAAAATTCAAGCAGGCTATTCAAAATGAAACCTCTTATTGGAAAACACTACATATAAAATTGTAAAACGTAAGCAGACATTATCTACATATTTCCAACAAAGCAGACTCAAAGTTTTCAAATTTGATTCCGAAGGGGCACAGATTTGAAAAAAAAATTTGAAATTTTTCACACAATTTCATCATCATTGAGTATAGAAAAATATCGTTTGCTTAAATTTGGAAAAAATCTGATGTGGCCAGGCACGTGACTTTATCATACTATATGTATATACAATTAATAGCTTAGCTGCATAAGATTCTATTTGATCGAGATCGGTCGCGTCTGAATAAAAATAAAACTAGTTGGCCAGCATTTGACAGATGTTTTGATTCTATTAACCAATACTTTATCATACTATGTATGATAAAGTAAAACCATCAAATATGAAATAAACACGTTAGTATTCGCTTGTCAAAAACTATGGTGGCTAAGACCTATGAGGATTCTAGTTTCACCAGTAAAGAACAGCCATACAATTTAGTTTTTAGTCAATCAATCGGATGATTTTTTTTTTATACAGCCTGTAGAATAAATCCTATTCCTTTAGCACTGTAAAACATTAGTACCAGTCCGCCAAAAAACATTCTAAAACTTTATAACTAAGCATGTTGTCCTACATAGCTTAACCGAATGCTTAACCTTGAACTGACCTAAGCAAAAGTAACGTACATGTCTAAAACAAAACCCATGTTCGGTTTCATGAATCACATAAACCATAAGTATCAACACGAAAGAACTAAATACCAGGATCCGCCATAAAACTGTTAACGCCTGCAGCTCCTGATAAGACTCTCAGGATTTTGAGACAATGGTCGTCCCGCTAGTAGTGGGAAAACGCGTTTATGAGATCTTTTATGCCGCTCGACGAAACAACAGAACACTAAAATCAAAAGGTACACCGGTCCGGACAAACATCCGAAAACGACGAAAAAGATAGCAAGCTCGAAAAAACGATAATGACAAAATGGGTTATATATATATATACGAATGTCGTTTGGTACCTCACGGTTATACCATTTTACAAACGAAGCTTAAATATAAGTTAATGGGCCACTAAAGAGCCGCATTACTCCGCTTGGGTCAGCTTTAAATTCTTATCGCGATAATAAACAAAAGCCGTTTTAATTATGGCTCGTCCCCTATCTAGGGACAAGGGGGTATAAACAGTTTTTACAACTGCATCCATACAGTTTAGATATTTTCGTTGTCAGGTGCCAACGGGCAACTCGTATATCATTGGGCTAGATGGTGTTAAGATAATGACGGACCGGACCTTGAGGACGGCGCGGTCCTCCTGACAGAGGTACACACTTTGGAAATACTAAAAACTGGTCACTTAAGAGATATCGACTGAGTATCGGTGACCCATTCAACGGAACGGCCGGGTTCCGGTTCTCGCAACCTGTTTCGAAATCTTGTGCTTCACAACCCCAATAAAAAAAGTTTGGCGCCATCGGAAAACAAACGATCCTCGGTGTTACAACGCCGTTAATTACTTGAATTACAATTCGAGTTATCTGATCGACGTTGATTCAACCTTTTCTTGAATGAATAGCCGAGTAGTTTCCGAGAGTCCCAGAAATAATTGAGAGTTTTTTACCATTGATAATTCTAGGTCCGACGAAGGAATTTTTCGTTCCAAGTTGTCCACTATGAATAACTTAAGATGTGAAGATTTAACGGAGAAATCATGTTTTTCTTTACCAAATTACCGCAAAGTATCCGCAATTTTGATTATTGTCAAACCTCACGTTCTGTTTGAAAGGATTTGCAACAGTATCATGTAGTTAACAACTGCCTACTTGCAGACATATCCATAGTAATAGTTAAAATGATGAAGTTGTGAAATACCTATATGCCAAAAATTAACTATTAAATTATTTTGCCAAAAATCACACGAAAATGCCACCTCCCTCTAATCGTAGAAACACAATTCTAAAATTAGTTTTCTGGTTACCTGCCACGACAGGGGATAAATCTCTCAACCCTCGAGAGTGACAATTCATAAAATGAAGTAAACTAAATGTTAGCCTAATATAAAGAACTAAGGATGTTAACAAACAGGTGGGATTTTTGTTACCATTATTGATTCCTTCATAGTTTAGTCATTACACTATCTTCGTACAATTTCAGTATTTTCAATTGCATGTACCGCCAAATGTGCCAAATGTCATCTTGAATATTTTGTCTTTAATCCAGCCTTTAACCAATGTTTCTGTCAAAACCTTATTCGACGATACTCCACAATCAGAAAAATATATCTTTGAAACTTTTAGTTGTACGGACAAATACATCAAACCTTCTCTATAGCAAATTTTAAGAGTTTTAAAACTGATATTATTTTTTTACTATTTTAATATGGTAATATTTTCACTATTTTTATCAACCATTATTCTAACATGCAGCTGGACACCAAATAAACTGATTTTTGAGCAGGAATAAATTGGTGCAATTTTCAGGGTATTTATTTTGTCACACGAACAATGATTATAATGATTTCTTTTTTAATTATTTTAGGATCATTTTGTACGAACCTATTTAAAACTTTGCCATTTTTGAGACCAGAATTCAGCACAAGAAAATCTATCAAAAACGTGTTGTCCGTTTGCATTCTAATGTTATCATAATAGGGTATTCCGGTCATGTCAAAATTTAAGCAGATATTCGGTTTAACCTGTTGTACAATTTATGAGGATTCATAAAGTTATGCTATGAGCTTTTTGATTTAGTTTTTCTGTGAGATAATTGCAATTAAAAGTGCATTTCGTTTGAATTCATCGACCACCCTCGGAAATACACGATGATTACCGATCCCTATTAGCGCTGGCAACAGCGGACAGCTCTCGAACAGCTGATCGCCCAAGTTGACGGTTGGCTACCCTGTTGTTTGAGAACGAAGTCGAACTCCATTTTCAATTCGGCGCAGAACTATGTCGGCGTTGGCGTTTATACATTTTGAAATCAAGTATTTGATATAACCTCATTAACCAAAGCAGGTGTCAACAAATGAGCGATTCTAAACGTTGACACAACAAGACAAAAAATTACGTGCACCCTAGATATAGCAATGTTGTCAAGTCGCTCACTTTGAGCGGTCTTTGTGACGTCACAAAGACCAATCCTAATTCAAAATTCAACGATTTCTCTTAATTTAAAACGATGTTTGATATTTTACTAGTGAAGTAGCAAACAGTAACACCCATAGTTTATAAAAAATGACAATTTAAAAAACACCGGAATACCCTATTGTCAAATTTCAATGCTGAATGTGTCATAACATGTAAGCAAAATGATCCTCTATTATGCTAACAAATTCTAACGCTATCATATTCATACGCTATAAATGACCATATTTTTGACCGCATTCCTTTTTCAAAAATCAAACTGTTAAGTGCGTATTCGTGTTCAACCCCTCGTAACTTTCTATTGACAAATCCGTGTTCCTCAATGTTATAATTACTTTCATAACATTCAGCATTCAGCATATTCATAGAAGCAGAGAAAGATGATCTATCATTATCATGTTTTTCTGCTTCTGAAGTTTTCCCTTTGGGGTTATTTTAGTAGATGTTTTGACGTAGAGAAACCCCAATCAATAATTTTTTTGTACTCTGCAAAGACCAAAGCAACATTTTATGCTGCATGTTCATTGTTTACTGCCAATATACATGGCACTTCTTCGGATACATTATATTTAAGAAGATTCAGGAGGTCAACAGATGATACCTATACATACTAAGAAATTAGATCGGTTTCATACATTTCCGAAATAAAACCAGAAATATAGATATCGTGAAATTAACAATAATAATACCATGTTATCCCTTTCCTGTAAATTGGTGAACAAATTTTCAAGAGTCAGACGTTAGCTGTCTCTAGAACAGTGAAAATAAAAAATTATTCTTAGTAGTATCTAAATTTATGGCTTATGTATAGCTAATACAAATTGTATATTTGTCCAGTGCGTAAAAAGCTTTAGCATAATATCAGATTTTAATCAGACAGAAACTCAATATTCCCCTCTTTCATCGTCCATAGTTTTATAAGCAGCAATGGCGGGGAACTTTTCATATAATTGAGTAAAAAGTCTAAATAAAGCTTCACACAAAAACCCATCCTTCGACGTATCAACATCTAATCTGACTGAATGTCATATTATATGTACTTTGTTATTTCAGATTATATTGTTACGTAGCTATTAATAGGATGGGTCCAGGCCAGGGTGGATGTAAAATATAACACACTGGGGTTTTACATGCGTGTATGTTGTTCAATACGGGTGTCGAATGTCTAAAATACAATCCCCTCATGCTCCGGTATGTCGCTATTTATATCAATTGCCCAAATACGTCATTACCCTTAATTAGGTTACCAAACGTCGCGGTTGTTCACTTGCCTTTTGTGCAAACTCGGCGTTTGGAATCCATACTAGAGACCGCAATCATTAAACAATTCTGGTTGTTAACTTTATATTTGTATGCAATTTTTACTCGAACACAATAATAACTTTAATTTATTACTGCTTCGTGACAATATTTTATGTGTGTTGGTGTAGAATATCAGAAAAAATCCTCGAACGCTGCGGTTAGACCAGCCCATCATCACGCAGAATCAAATTAAGTCTGTAAAATAAAATTCCGGCGTGTTTTACGCCTCCGAAGTTAATATTAAAAGAGTACGGGAAAAGTTTGCGGAGAGTAATCGTCGGGTGTTATACGGCCGGAAAGTGAGTGCCTGCCTGCCTCCACCGCTTTAGGGGAAGCCCCATCCTCCACCCCCGCGTTTGTTAAAACTGTTAACGAATCTTAAAATCCTTTAAAAAGTGGGAGGCCGACTTTTATAAAGTCCTAGATGGTGGCGGTCGCCATAAAAATTAAGCCCTTCACGGTCGCACACGGAGGAAGGAGGCGGCAGCGGTGTTCATTACCGAGCCGCATAACCATAAAAAACGGATACCCACCCCCTCCAACCGCCCCCCTGGTGGCGGTGGGCCACCCCCACGACGCCATCGCGGCTGTCCCTCGCCGGTCGCGCTCTGCAAGTTGTGTAGGGGTGGCGCGTTTCCATTATACTTTCCTCGCTCCGTTGTTAATCTTGGAAAGTAAAACTTATGCAAACGAACCGCCGGCACCGTTGTCGCCGCCACCGCGTGGTTTTACAAGGCACGTAATTTCGACTCCTTCGAGGCCGTCTCCGAAGCCGGGGGTGGCGCGGGGAGGAGGAAGATAGATTTCGGGGGTTGTTTTTACATGCAATCGTGGTAATTGCGTTTTAAACGTTAATATCCAACAACAAAAATTATAACATCGCTATACTTAATATGAAATTAATCGAAGAATATGTTTTTCTTCATTGCTAACAAATGGTGCAACACTTTTTATTAAAAAGTAGCCAGAATCAGGTATAATAATGCTTTAGTCTGCTCATACTAATATTTTCCATAATTTCTTATCAAGAAGTGAAATAGTTATTTATGTACCAAGGGCATTACACGGATGTTTATGCCCCAAGGGTAACCGTTTAAATCACTTTTAAGTCGCCCGAGGGTATAAATATTAAGTAATGCCCGAGGTGCATACAAAAGTTTATGTCCTACAATGGTTTTGTTCTCCGTTTGAATAATATGAATAAATATTTTGACGTTTTCAAGTGACATGCGTATCTACGGAGTTGAATAACAATACAAACAATTCGGAGTTGAGTGACAATACCGGCAATTAATTGTCAAACTTATAACCTTAATCGCCAATAATTGACATTGCCGAGTGACAGTATAGACAATTAATTATCAAACTTATGACCTTAATCGCAAATATTTGACATTGATGACTTAAAATTTACAATTTTAATGACAAATTTTTGATATATTTGACATATAATCATGGCAACCCTTAATGCCCGCGCGGACGTTAGGAATCCTTAACGCCATCGCGGGCGTTAAGAAGAAGTTTTTAGCCCGGTATCTAAGATGTAAAATGTCACTTTCTGATCATGTAGGATATAAATTACATTTATTTACAAAAACAGGGGAAATACATCGGCCAAGCGATAGACCTACTTTACTTGGTAGGAATACATGAAATAAAACAATGAATTCATTTTTGATAATCAATATTAATTAATAGTCGCTTACTTATTAATCACATTTATTTATTTATAATTTTTCCTTTTTTGTGCAAATGTGTTCATTTTTTATTTAGTATTTTTGATGTACTCGCCATGGTCAATTTGTATTTCTCCTGGCCATGTCCGAGACAGGAAACAGAGACAGGTCAGCGCAATGCAATTTCAAAAATCAACTGCTTAAATTTGTAAGCTATGCAAAACAAATTAGAAATAAATTTACGTAAAAATCAAATTTTGTTAAAACTACAAGTTACAAAACAGTTCACAACAAATTTTAAAAAAATGTAAATATTCCAAAAATTTGCTGTCACCGGAAATTTATTCACATGCAACTTCAAGTCGACTGGACAATTTTTTTTCCAAATTTTTAAACATTTTGCAACTTGTTTTATGATTCATGCATTGTCATCGGCAATCTGTACACATGCGAAATTTCAACTCGATTGTACATTGGCAAGTAGAGAAATATACCTAGATTACAAAATTCGAACGTCTCCAACATACAAGTGAAGCTAATACCAATAACAATTAATGATTAGAGATATATTTTCATACGCTTTTTTTTAATTTTAAGCATTTGTCACATTTTTGCTTTAAATACAATAACAATTTAAAAATTAACAAATCTATGCACGATTGCACAAGCATACAGCAGTTCTGACAGTACTGCCAATAGAATCAATATATCTGTCAAGTCCTGGCAAACTAGTTGTAATGCAGATACGAGTGTGTAGTCGGGTGAGCACTA
This sequence comes from Melinopterus prodromus, assembly GCA_964023965.1. NCBI lineage: Eukaryota > Metazoa > Arthropoda > Insecta > Coleoptera > Scarabaeidae > Melinopterus > Melinopterus prodromus. The sequence continues at coordinate 96,301,412 of OZ030390.1, forward strand.
GTTCGAATAAAACCTGCTAACGCTGCACTAACCTATTTATTGTAGTGAAAAAAAAAACTTCTTTGTTTATGTGCAAAGGTTTAATTTAAATATATTTTTAAAAAAATATTTAAATTAAACTACCTTTTCAAATAAAAAAGAAAGGTTTTATTTCTTTTCCACAACTATTGGCTAATATTTTCAAGCATGGACCACGTATTTATAGTTATTTTATATCCTACATGACCATAAAGTGACATTTTACATCTTAGATCCCGGGTCAAAAATTGCTTCTTAAAAAAATTCTTAACGCACGCGCGGGCATGGTTATATGTCAAATATATCAAATATTTGTCATTCAAAATGTAAATTTATCGTCAATGTAAATTATTGGCGATTAAGGTTATAAGTTTGACAATTAATTGACTGTATTGTTTGTAGACTTTTTGTAGACTGTATTGTCACTCGTCAATGTCAATTAAGGGTGATTAGGGTTCGAAGGTTGACAAATAAATGTCTGTATTGCCACTCAACTCCAAACTGTTTGTATTATTATTCAACTTCGTAGATACGCATGGCACTTGGTAACGTCAAAATATTTATTAATATTATTCAAACGGAGGAACAAAACAATAGTAGGACATAAAATTTTGTATGCACCTCGGGCATTACTTGATGTTTATACCCTCGGGCGACTTATAAAGCAATAGCGGTCAGCTCGGGGCATAAACAACCGTGTAATGCCCGTGGTACATAAATTACTATAACCAAACAAGCATATTGAAGAGAGCGATTCATGATCGAGACTGTTTAACGCGCGAGCGTTTAGCGAGCGGTGTAATTGTCAAGATCATTAATCGCCGTTTACTCTGCTATGCATGACTTTCAAAGTTAAAGTTTGCTTATTAAGCTAAACTTTTAATTTTACCAAAGAAATTTATTGTCATATCAGTAAAAAAACCTGAGAATAAACATACTATGCCTTCGGGCCCTTTTGAACAAGACTTCTTTCAGCTCTAAGTTTAGTCATGAAATTTCTAAATAATATATGAAGTTTGTCCCGACAACTTTTGTAGTTTCTCCGGAATTGTCGCTACAAAAACGAGTACACAAACAGATTTTTGGTCGTAAATTTTCAGGGAACCCAATAGTATTTCCGCTAAAATCTCCAATTTCTTTTACACGATTACAATACTTTGTCCATACTACGTATGATAAAGTAAAAACAAGTAAATCAACCGGAAATGATCAAATTAGGTGTTTGTTATACAACAAATTCAATCAATTCATTCAATAAATTTAAAGGTTTTTTTTGTTCGCCATAAATCTGAATGCACTGAAACGACAATTACACTAAAATTCACAGTACAAAGTGGCTAGGTAAATAACTAAAATAATTAAATTTATGTATACGTATATTTTAGTTTTAGCATATTTTATTTAAAAATGTATCAAGGTTGCCAATAGTTTGAGTAGAAGACTACTCATAAACATAATCATAAACTCTTCGTGCTAAAAAGTGATTTCGAGTATTGAACGATTTATGTGATTCATGACGGAAAATCCAAGATTTAACAAAACTCAATAAGGATTATAGTTAAACAAAATCACTTTTTCAACTGGTCTAGCATATCTACTTTTTCTTTTTTAGTTAGTCGATAACGGATTCTAAGTTCATAAAAATTTCAAAATTATCAAACTTAATAATTCCCAAATGTCATTGTTTTACTTTGTTCCAAATACACATTTACCCACATATTTTTTTATCGATTTGTCGTCTCCACCCAGTCACCCAATTAAACCTTCCGCCGCAGACGAACCCTCATATTCGTCCCTCTTCGTGCACCTTTAGCGCCTTTATTAGATCCCCGACGATCTCCCACCTTTTTTATTTGTTTTTGGGCCGTTGTCAACGATGCCCATCGAAGTCATTTAGTTGTTAAAGGTGTTATAATTGGTCTAAACATGGAACTTGGCGTCACCGAGACCAGACAGACGGTCGCGGTCCGGCCGCAAGAGGTAACCGATCGCATCTTCACAGTTGTATGGCGCGTCGTATACACGGGCAGGCTCCTTGCGAAGGATCCGTTCTCCTTGTAGTCCTACCACTAATTCGCCCACGCGGTGCATCTCCTTAACATCCCGTGCCTTTTGTCTACCCGAAAAACAAGGCGCGGTTAACGGATCAGTCGTAAAGTACGCCACGGAACGATTTTTCTTTGTTCTGATGCTTGCGAGCGTGTGCTCGTCTTAATGGTTTTCGTGTGGAGGACGTGTCAAATATAAAACAAAGGAATTGTATCTGGGTTGGGTTATTTGGGGTTTGGTTGATTATGAAATAGTATTAGTAAATTGTTAAACGAATGAAACTAATATAAGAAATATTTGCTCCAAACACTACATTAGGTATAGATTGATAAAAAGCGGCTGATTTTTGTTAAAATAATCGGAGGCAAATTTGGGCGAATATTGCGGCGGGAAAAGATATGATCGGACTTTTGCTTTATAATTCCCGACCGGCTACCGTGGATTCCTATCCGTTCTTTTAACCATTACAGAGACAATAATGCAAAAATGTAGTGTGAGAGGCGAGAAATTTTGTTCTACTTTCGCTAAAATCGGTTTAAATTTTGATTGTACCACAAGAAACGTCAAAAAATATGTCAAATCGGCCGGTAACCAAGCGACCGTTATTGACAGTGCGAGTAACGGGAGCCATATTTAGGTCCTGTGTGGACCAAAAAGACGTTCAAACGGATGATAATGTATAAAAATACGGTGAGTTTATTAAAAGCTACACGCGACATGGTCTATCTGTCTACCAAATGTCTATTTTTCAGGATTTTTCATATGTAACACACATATGTATGTAAATGTACAATCCGTTCGTCTGACGCGCATTGGAGTAATAAATACCTAAGGCATGGGACAATAATTGAGTCAAAATATGACAGGGAACCCGATACAACAATAAAGCGGACCTGAAAAGTGAACTTTGCTTATATTAGAAGTAATCGGCAATTGGAAGTATAAATCTTAGGTTTTTGTTTGTAAATTTTTTTTTCACTTCGCTAAGCGAACGAAAGGGTCGCTCCCTGGTGGTAAAAGAGTGAGTTACTCTGAACGGGATATGTCAGGATACGTATTGAACGAAAACATGGAAAGCGGAATGAAAATAAGCAATAAGAGCAACAATTATTGTTGTGTTCCTCAATGTAGTTTATTTTATAGTGAGGCATTGTCATTTCACAAATTTCCCCAGGTAAACCGTTACAAAACGAGTGGCGCCGTGTATTAAAAATTGGAAAATCGATATCAAGCCACATGTTATGCGCAAAACATTTTAAAAACGAGGACTATTGTTTCAATCGAGGTGAGTACTTGGTACCACTTTGGTTCCGCATATTACTTCTTCAAATTCAGTATTATTTTAGTATTGCAGTCCTAACCTAACAAAATCGGAAGCTGAAGGGAGGAACAATACCATCTTGTTCCAAAAACGTTGTGTTAAAGCGGAATGCACTTTTGGTAGGAAATAGAGAAAGAACACTAAAAGATCGTTGAGGTAGATAAGTAACTATATGTTGTGAAGTCAAATTAAATAATTCTTGTTGTAGAGATCGTAATAGACAAATAGAAGAAACAACCAAGGAAAATATTACGTCAACAGTTGTAATGAAGAAAGGTACACACAAAAAATCAGGTAGGATTATAACAGTTCTCGATTATCCGAGTTAATCGGGGCAGGTGCTGGCTTTACATAAACAAAATCTTGGCTATGTATATATGGACGGTGGAAGCTCTCTTGCATAACCAATTTGTCCAATTTTCCCGGTTTGATTAATTCTCCAACAATTTTCTTTAACAAAATATTACGTTTTATGTAATAATATTCATAAATGTTCTCCTTTTCTGAATTAATAAAATAAAAACAAACTTAATAGAGCTTTTATTTAAACTGTATGAAGTTTACATTACTTCTAGACATATGTACGCTACGAATATTTTTCGGTTAAATAATTTTTTTACATTTGACGTTATGTTTCGAAACAATCGAAAAAGTATAATTCTTTGAATGACTTGTTCGACATGCAGTTTTGCTCTAGCAATATCAGATTCATTTAATTGGTTTTTCCTTCTTAGAAAAGGTGGTCAAATTAATTTTATATTTTGTTCTGCACACTCAATTAACAATCCTTTGTCTATACAAACGTTTCCTTTTTCACCAAACTTGTTTGACGTCTGTATAACGTAACATATCAGGTTATCGAAGGTGTAAACAATTTTATGAATAATAGTTGCTTTACTCTACAATGTTTAAATACTTGTAATTAATGAAGGTAGCCCCATTATGCTTGCATTTATGGCTTGCACCCGATTTGCAGGAGCATCTGCATTTCCACTGCTTGTGATCTAAAATCCAGTAACTTGTACACCTCGCGATTTTCGCCAATATAACCGCAACCAATAGTTTGTCCAGCCGCAAACAGTTTTTGCCTTCTTCAAGGTACTTTTTTTTAGTCTTTCCTGTTCTGTAAATAACTAAAAATGCTGCTAAAACTGATTCAAGTTATATCCACTATTGTATGTTTACGACGTATCCCATTTAGAGCGGCCATAACTATTTTTGCAGCGCCCTGTACATTTGGTCGTTCAGGCGAATGTGTGTTCAAAGTGGCTCAATATTGCGTCTTACGGCTATTTAACCATCGATTCTACAATTGGAAGGTTAGTTTGTAGCAATATTCATCGGAAAATCAGTGCAGAAGGTATTTTAGCAATTTTCAACTAACATTTAAGCGAGGTTTGGCATTTTACTCCATTAGCCGTATATAATTCTAAGCGGGGAGATTCATAGCCGTACGGAGTTAGGATTTCGTGGCGTTATCTGTAGCGATGGTTCAATTCCGACCGAAGGCATTTTTTTTAATATATTAATGTTTTTAAATATTTTACTTAAAGCCTGTTTTATGGGAATTAAGGAATTTTTAATTTAATTATTAATGACTATTGTCCAACAATGTGTTTTTATTAGTTCTATTCGTTTCTTACAAATTTAGAACACCTAAAACAATCAAATTTTGATTTTTATGTTGTAATTGTATGAAGAGTTAAGAGTAATCATGACATCGAGTGAGACATATCAGTATCAAATCGGTTGGCAGCAATGCAATCACTGGTACCAACGGCCATTGTAAATCACCGCAAATATGTTTGGCGGAGCAAATGTAACGAGCCAACGAGTGATTTGTTAGTTCGCGCGTTCCTAGGCCGTGTACGAGCCAGTTAATAACAGCGGCTAGGTGCGCGTCCGCGTCCCCAATAAACCGCATTTTCTTCCAACCGAATGCGTCCGCGTGCCAATCCGTCGCCAGAACTGAATGAGCCATGCCAAATACCCAACGACTGATGTGACGATGCAAATAAATGAATCGCAGCAGCGGAAACAATTTAAACCGTTTCTGTTTGTTTTTTTCTAATTGCTGGATACTTTAGTACTTATTTGCGATTCAATACTAACTAGTGGATAGTAGATAGTTGTATAATAGTCTGCTGGTTGATTTACTTGATCAGGTATGTATACGGGTGATTATAAATGATTGTAGACAAAGTAGGCGGTGAGATTCAATGTAAAAATGTGTATTTGCCGCGTTATTTGAACGCTTTATTTGTTTGTGTAAAGCGGCAAATATGTAGTTATAGGGGCATGGCCTACTCCGACTACAATCATTTATAATTACCCTGTATGACATCTGACTTAACCTCAATCCACCAGTGGAATCGTTTCTGATAGTTTCTGATGCTTGACTTGTTTCAAAATTGGACTCGGATCGAATTCCTGTTGCTGTTGATCAGTATTGTCAGTATATTGTCACCACTGTTGAATGATGACTGATTGGTTGATGGTATGTTTGTGAAATTCCACTCTTTATTAAACCTTTATTCGATGATATGCTGTCCGGCAGAAAGGACACTAATGAAAAAATCTGAGGTGGCCAGGCACATGACTTTATCATAGTATATATAAAATTAACAGTTTAGCTGCATGAGATTCTATTGGATCGAGATCGGTCACGTCTGCATTAAACTAAAACAAACGAATAAAGAATTAGTAAAATAAACAAGAGCTTTTTAGGTCACAAAACCATCCTTGATGATTGATTTCAGAGCTCCAAAAAGATAAAAGGAACTAGAAATTTTTACATATTCTTTCCTCAAGAAATAGAAGGTGTACTAAAACGTTACATCACATAAACTTCAAAAACATATGACGATCATTTAGTTTTATAAGTAATACCTTTGTCTTTAGCAGGATAAGTGTTTGTTTTGTATTTACTGAGAATTTTAAATTAAACTTGTTTTAACGTTATGTGATTGTTGTCTCAATTTTATGGGGCTGTTATTCCAAACACAGTGCAATACACAAGAATGTTTTTTTAAACGTTTATAAAAAGATGAATTAATTATGAAAGTATAAGACTTTTTTTCCTGCTCCCATCAGAGAAATTTGACATTAAATACCGTGAAAATAAGAAATTTTGAAATTTCAATATTAGAAGCCCTTTGCATACAAGGTTATAACTAAAAAATCTGATGTGGCCAGGCACATGACTTTATTATACAATATAGTTAGCCAGGATTTGCCAGATATTTTAATACTATTGACAGCAATGCAATCAATATTGTCCCATCAGCGTTTGACAGTTTTTTTGATTTTTTTTTTTAATTTTGTCTGTGGCGATAATGCGAACCGATGGTGGGTAATTCTTGTACCAGTTGTATCTAGTATTAGGTTTTCTTTAATTCTATTCAGCGACGTTAAATAAGGAAAGATGGAAGTCACATGTCAAACTTGGTCTGCTATTTCCTAACTGCATGAGCTATATCGTTATTTTTTGCAATTAAAACCATTTATGATAATATATCAGACGTTTATTATTCATATAATTTCTCGCTAACCATAGAGTTTTAATTGGTATGTCACTAGAGACAATACCTATGGATACTGAAGATATCTGGCATTACGGGTCTTTTGCACAACTCAAAAGTATTACACCACTTTTCCTATACTGCAGTTGGGTTCTTGCTACTCCAGTGACTCACAACCAAGAACGGCTGATTGTTTTCTTCTAATTCAATTGTGATTTTGATGGAATAACATTTTTCAGGTGACTCATGAATGATGTTTATGAGAAAATCATCGACCAGGGAGTCTACGGAGTCTACGCTCGTCATGTGAATGCGAGACGAATGCGAGACTTTTCAAATGGAATGGGGATATCACTGGTACGTATCTAGGAGCAAGTTTGCTTGTTGCTAAGAACAATAACGCACGCGGCACACCCATACGTTTCAATCAAATGTATGGGAGATACGTACCAAACAGAGGGCAACCGGTGGTATCACCACTCCATTCGAAAAGTCACGCATTCGCATCAAAAAGATGACGAGAGTAGACTCCCAGGGCTCTTAGATTTTTAGCATTTAGTTATGCCTGAAGTTAGCAAAATAAAAACAAAATTTGAAAACGTTTCTGGCCCTGAAACTGTTCCTTCTTATTTAGTATAATCGTAGTGTTATTTTATAGCCGTACTATAACTTCTGACCCTTGCCATATCTTCAACGTGTTGGTCAAATTAAACATCTCGTTCAAGCAAGCCTACCCTTGTCAACGTCTTGAGAACATTCGAAATCAACTCCAATAATACAAGGCGCAATGTGATACAGACGTTGAACGTCTACTAACAAAGGGACCAAGCGAAAATTACACTGGGCAATAACAGGTCGCACTGCATTAAAATAGCTTATTAGATTATATAACCGAGACGTGTACAGTGTACAGTGTACACCATGGAACGAACTACTTGCTACGAACGGTTGCTCGAGCCATCGACGCAACGTGATTTGCATTTCGAGTGTGTTTATGTAGCAATAGGGCCCAGCTGCAAGGGTCGTAACTGCTGTGACAGCGACACCTCGGGGCTTTGCCAATTATTAAATATGGACTGCTTGCGCCGTTCCTTGCTCCACAATCTCCACCCTCCTTCGTGTATCTTACCCCTTCTTAGCTCCAGTCTTACCAGATTCTACTGATTATGATTTTGAAGTAGTCATGGCCCCTATATAAAAAGAAAATACGGTGCATTTTGCACAACGCACATTGGGGTATTTTACCCAAAAATCTGGCCATAAATCAAATTTCTGAAATGTTAAATACAAAAAAGTAAACCAGTTTCTGACGCTCCTGAAAACGGTTGTTTGTGTAATTTGTGTAATTTGTAAATTGTGTTTTAAAGAAGAAAGTGACAGATCTGCTATATGTCCTTTAGAACCAAGAATGAGCTTTGCTTCGTTATTGTTTTTATTTAAATTTACCGACGATTTTGTTCATTGCATGGCCATGGAACATGCGTTGTTATAAAACGTTTTTAACGTTTTTATGCAGAATTTGTATTTTAGTTTACAATAAAAACGTGATAGTATAGGCATTTAGAACATATTTAACCATATTTATCTATATACAAATTGTCACAGTTATCGAGATATTGATCACTTTAGGTTCAATGCATTGTTGTATGTTGTAAATGTCATTCTGTACGTATATTATGCCATTTTGCATGCTGTATAGCAAATAACCCCGATGATCTAGACTCTTCAAAATGATCTGAACGAATTCTTAATCTTTGTTCTTCTATATGAATTTTTGGAAATTTGTTCACAAATTGTGTCCTTGAAGTAGTATCAGAGTTTGTCTGTAGACGTGAACCGCTCAAACAAAAACTAAGAAACTCACAAGAACTGTCGCGATACGAACCATTTGGGGACGCATTCACATTCAGCGCAAGAAAATACATCGAAAACGCCTACTCGCATTCACAGTTCAATTCTAAATCCGTCGTAAGTTGCGTATTTAAACTGGACAAGCCATTATGTATTTTTGTAAATTTCATACAATAGAACGTAATGGATATAAAATCACAAAAAATAATTGATGACGAATGTTGTAAATTTATTAATACTGTTTGCTTTTTTACTATTTTGTACATATTATTTTATTGTGTTTATTAAGTTATTAACCTGCAATTATTTACTATAAAGAATAAAATGTTATACATAAATAAAACTACACATCTATAGGCCCCTCTATAGGTGAAAAAAATATGTTTGTCAGCTGATTGACTCAAATACCCCACTATGCGACGTGACATAACGATCTAGCATCACTACTTCTTAAACGCCAATCATCACCCATCGCTACTTCTGGAATATAATGCGGGGAAGGGTGTACGACATACCGCCGTTATGTTAATCTATGTTAATGTGATTAAATGAAAATTACGGTAATTCGAGAATAATGCCGATGAAATTGTTTCGTAATAATAATGATTAGTTGAGCATACAGAGTTTGATTTAATGACCGTCGAGCCTGGCTACAGGGAAGGGAAAAATCGTTCGCTGGTTGAATTTTTTGGTGCCCATGACGACGGTGGAATTGCGCCTAAGGAGGAGTTTGTAATTCGCTAATTATAAGCCGCGTTAATAACGACGTGTTTTAAATTTATTTTAAATTGTGTATGAGCTACTGTACAAATTTTGTTGGTGTTGATCGAAGTTTTTTTATTATTTTTATAAATTTTTCTTTCGGTTAAATGTTGATATTCTTGAGAATATTCTATAAATGTAAAAGGTATTTATTTATTGATATCACGAGTCTTCAAGTCCAAAGTTAAATAGAGTTAATTCATTGCCATTCTATCTGTTATTTCAACTGGCCAAAACCAATACGATTCACAAAATGCTTGTGTCATGCCATAACGATACTGTAGTTTGGAAACAAAATGTTCAATCGGGTAATTAATATAGCTTGACAAAAAAATTTATGTCATCTGTCAAGTTAAGTAACTTTTAATCGAATTATTCTAGGGTTGTATTTTTACTGAAATTTTGAGCATAAACAGGGTATAAGAATTAAGGTATGTGTTTATCGAACTGGAATCAAACAGTTGCCCGATTTTTTCTGAATATTTTGATTTTATCGATTCACCTTATTTTCTCTTTTAATATAGAAGCTACTATAAGAAAAGCAATGACATGACGCAAATGGGGTTAAACGTAGAAAATAAACTGCGTCAATTATTGAAAATTTCGTAAATTATTTAACAAATAAGGAAAAAAATATTGTCAAAAAAACATTATTTTATTGTAAACGAAGTGGTGATGTTAGCGATACATTTTAAGCAGTGAAGTTCGCAGAAGTTTTCAAAAACATGTATCTTTGACCTTCTCGTTGTCTAACAACAGCTATCTTGCGATTGTTCAGTGAATTATTTAAGTTAATGTTATCCTTTTGTCCGATGTTGTCCCATCCTCCTGTAACCGCCATTTTAGCTCTGGAATGGTCCTAGCAGCTGAAACTCTGACTCCAGCTATTTTCTTAAACTCGTCCCATAGATTCTCAATGGGATTCACATCAACTTCTTCATCATTCCATTTAGTTTCCCAGACCCCACTTAGTTTTTCTCAAAATGTTCAGCAAAGATCGGGCTACAGTTTGATTCCAACTGATACTTATCGTTGTATCAGGTACACACCACAGAACGCAACAACTGAAATTTTAATACAAAATGACGTAAAATGTCAAATTATGAAAAGACGGGCATTATTAACTTTAGTTTGGAATTGTACCTGCTGGATGTGTGAACCCCAAAGATATTTAGGATCTTACATATTGAAAGTATAAAAACTGGACGTTTTTCAAATTCTTGATGGAGTTTTAGATAAGAAATACATAAATTTATAATAAGATCAAAAACATTTGGTGACTATTTATATATTGAGAATCAGGGGCGCGTTATCCCATGGGCAAAATGGGCATTTGCCCAGGGCCCCCAATAACAGGGGGGCCCCTAACGCAGTATTTTGGAAACTCATTGCTGTAATAGACTACCACACTACTATGCCAGTCCTCTTTAACGGTGCAAGCAGATTTAGGCTCTTCTCAGCGAGGACCCAACTAATCTTTAACTAATTTATTACCGTCTCAAGAATAGTGAATATTTGCGCTCCTGCCGGTTGGGGACCAAAATGAATCTAAGTCTAAAACTTAAATGATCGACGTCCAAACGCGGGATTTTCCGCGTCTTTCTTCGCGAAACCGCGGACGCGGCCGCGGTTTTGCCTTCAAAGTGTCGTTTCGCTGCTGTGTGGACTCGCGAATCGCGGATTTAGCGCCCATTTCTCTTAGTTTTTCGCGAAAAATCGACATACGACGATATTGCCGCTTGAATTCCATTGCAAAAATTTTTGGAGCGGGTACTTTCGCGAAAATTGCAAACCTTAACTTCTCAAAGTATCCGACGAGAAGCAACAATTGGCGCTCTACCGCGGCATTTATGGCTCGAATAACCATTCTTCAATGCATAGGTGGTCCTATTTTGTCCAGTTTTCGTATTATTTTCCTTCAATTTTAATAAACTTGTGGATATCGGTTTGGGAGTGTACTTCTACTCGAGTCGCCATGACGACGGATTATCTTTTATAAGCTATAAATTAATTAGGTAATTAATAAATTACCGTAGTAAGAATAAGAAATTTAACTTTAGAGTAGTTAAACATGTTTTTTGCAATAAAATAAAATATATCTAATACTGTACGAAACTATTGAGAAACCGTTGACTAAGTTAGAAGAGCAAAACTGTATGAATTTTTCGAAGATTTTCAGTCAACATTTTTCCTATTTTTGAATCCTATTCTTTAAAGATGAATGCTCTAAAAGTAGCAGTTTTTAAAATATCTATTTGTTAATAATACCCTTTATTTATTAAGATAACATATTTTACTTGGTTATATTTTTGATTTTTAAGCTAGTTATTAGTTATTTTGTAATTCTTAAGAATAATTAATCTGTTGTGACTAATTATGTATGTACTTATATTAAATTTTGTTGCAAAAAGGTCAATAACTTACCTATTATTTATAATTTTTGTTAATTGTTCCGGAATGTTATATCAGTATTATTAGTATATATTATTTTTGTATAAAAAATTAATTCTTCATAATTCAGCATTGTATGTGGGGGCCCCCAAATTCAAAATTGCCAAGGGCCCCCTGATAGCATAACGCGCCTGAGAATTAAGAACTTTCGATATCGTCTAGTTAAATTACAAAACAAAAATTGATTTAAGGGACAACCGGTGTTGGTATGCTTTTTCCATGGAATCTGAAAGTAGAAATTGTGAACTGAGGCTAGTTTATAAAGAAAAATCAGTTCAAAAACTATGTAAAAAGGTGCAATTTGCTGACTTTGTCAACTGTGTTTGATATGCACACATTGTGAGCTAAAAACTCTTGCTGTTTGTGCATCGACATACGCACAATACCGACGGTAGTTTGGGTTAACTCATTGGTCCATATAGTGCAAAAGGCTGCATATTAATGCATATTATTTCCATAAAGAAACAGCACTTATCTGACTAGTTGACAAACACAGAGTGTTTGTGGCATAACACCTAGTCAATGACTAACAAGTTATTTTCACTTAACCTAAACTGATAAAATAATGAGTATTTTTACAATTTTGCCCATTGGCCCAAGTTGTTTTAGTCCGACAGTTTTTGCCACCCAAGTAGACGGAGGTTGTTTTCACTTACACTTGTTTTCAATTTTCACGTACTATGAATACACTACAGGTGCTCGGAATACACTACAGGTGCTCTGCTTTTAATCACTCCCGCACTAGTTCGAATGGTTTAGTTCTTTTCAGCCGACGCACTAGCGCACTATTGTCTAGCAGCTGGATGGCTTCAAAGTTGTCGTGGTGGAGTAGACGATCCTCGTGCTTCTTAGAAAATTATGATATTTCGCTAGTTACCATCTCCATGCGAAGGTCTCGATGAAGGTTGGTGTTTATGATGTACCATGGTGCACCAACAATGGCCCTTAGAAATTTATTTTTGAACCTCTGAATGAGGTTGATATTGGACTGCTTAGTGCATCCCCATAACTGTATTCCATACACCCATACTGGCTTTAATAATTGCTTGTATAGTAGGAGCTTAGTTTGCACTGACAGGGCTGACCTCCGTCCCATTAGCCAATACATTTTGCGGAATTTTAGGTCGAGGTCGTTCCGCTTTTTCTTGACATGTACTTTCCATCTAAGCTTGGCATCTAGTGTGGTATTTCGCTGTATCCGCGTATGGAATATCGTTCCCATTAATGGTTACTGGAATATAGTTAACTCTCTTATTGGTGTAGTTTACATGCGTGGATTTTCCTTCATTTAGTTTGATGCGTCATTTCTTTGTCCAAAGGTTGATTTTGTTTGCAGCTATCTGTCATTATTCAGTTGTATTTTCTACACTATCACTAATCGCCAAAATAGCCGTCTTCCGGAACAGGAATATCATTAGTAAACAGTAGGTACAAAAGTGGTCCCAATACACTTCCTTGTGGTACTCCGGCATTGATATTGCGTAGCGAGTAGTATTCGTCATCCTGTTTCACCCTGAAGTGGCGATCTTTCAGATATGATTTTAACAGTTCTGCATATTCACTAGGAAGCTGCTGTTCCAGTTTCTCAAAGAGTCCATCATGCCACACCTTATCAAAAGCCTGAGCCTGAGCCTCTTTTCCTCAAGAGCCTTTTCTATAACGTCGGTAATTCGGTGTACCTGATCGATTGTTGAATGTCGAGCTCGAAAGCCGAATTGATGTGATGGAATAGTTTGATTTTTCTCAAGAATTGGGTATATCCTCTTGATAAGTAATTTCTTAAACAGTTTTGAAATGGTTGGTAACTAGTTGATATGATAAACAAAAAATGTAAAAACAATTAATATTAAAAGTACCTAAAATATACCACAAACGTCCACAAACTTAACGATGATACTCCTTCCAGTGCACCCTCGTTACAGACTTATTATGGAGCGGGAAGTAGCGTCGTTCAGGAGGCACTAGGTGGGGGACGAGAAACGGCAGTAAGATTAAGCCCGTAAACGTCGGGTAAAATTACTTTTTCGCGAGAAACTTTAATAGGAGAACCTACCCTTACGTGTAACAGTCATAAATTATGGAATATGATTATGGCGAATGTAAAATTCATGCGAATGCAATTTTGCAAGAAACGACCGAGGCTATTTTCCCGACGACGATGGCGTAGAGCGAGCCAGCCACCATTCAGAGCTCTCGTTTTATAGCAGAAACACATGTCTCCCGGTAAACTCTCTTTCTTGCAGAAAAGGCTCACACATGACGACCTCCGGAGTAAATTGGATTTCTCGTAGACGACGAGCGACGCAAGCTTGATATTTTCTCTCATGCCTTTTAGAGCGCTATTTAAGTGGCCTAGGATGGTTGAACCTGCAACTGTTCATACGGCAAGCAAGTCGTTTAGAGATTGATAGGTGACGGCGCGTCGCTTCCTTGTTCTACAGAGTGGTCCGAAATGTAGCATCAGCCGCTAACATGGAGATACGTATGTTGTTGGACCTGGAATGGAAAATGACTGATTTCTCTAACCCGTTTGGAATCAGCGGAAAGAAAACTCTCTTTTTTAGTTTAAGAAGAAAATCGTTCGGACAGAATCACGTTCGATGTTAACAGTTTGCGCAAGCTTTTATAGGGAATCACCTATTGCTGTGAGGTCAGGAACACCAGTTCACAGTCTTAATTGATGATTCGGATCAATTGATCACATGAAGATGTAAAGGAGAAAAATTGAATACGATTCTTGAGTTTTTTTGTTTATAAAGAACTAGTGGTGGTATTTAGCAGATGAGCACTATTTGTAAGACAATAAAGCGATAATAATATGAAATACGAGTTTGCCAGATATGACTACAGTTCAAGTTTAAACCGAACAAGTTTTAAAAAAAAAATTCATTCCGTGTTTGTTTTGCGTTTCCGTTGGTTCAAATAATGTACGATGTTCCACTTAGAATTAAAAAGTTGGAGGTCAATCATCAAACTTGTAACATTGCATAAGATCGATATTTTCGATTATGATTGAAAAGTGTTGTGACTGACATAGTTGATGATGCTTCTTGATCAATGACATCGATCGCGATTGTGTGACAACATATTTAAATTGACCTCATTGTCTTATAATATATCGGTCTTTTGAAAAAGCCGATCAGATCAAAATGTTCGATCAGGTCGATCTGATCAATCTTTTCGATCTGATCGATCTGTTTAATGCGATCTGATTGCTCTAAAGATATCTTTTATAACCGATTGACTTGAATGACCAGTAAAATGTGTCATTAGAATGTTTTTTTTCAGTGCCATATGGTCTGCTCTGAAAACATCTCAACTATGAAAAACCTTCAGTTTATTCACGGATAAGACTTCTAAGAGTCTGCGAAGACCTACCCACACGTGATACATGACATATGAGGATTTTTGGCAATTATCGTAGTTTGAGAACTGTAACAGTGGAAAAGCACTGTAAGTAGGGCTATTTGAACTACACCTGAAAAAGGCGAAAGACGTAGAACTGAAATACTTATTTAATAGCCAAACTCCATAATTATTCATCTAGTCTAAGAAGTTTCACTGAAAATTTCATCAATTCTGTACTATAAATAACTCCAAGGTTCCAATTCGTGTTTTTTCACATTTTCGTAAAATGACGGTAGTTTTGGATCGAAGCCATCGATCAGATCGATCTTTTTGATGTGATCGATCTGATTGAATTGACACAGTTTCATCACATTTTTAAAAATGATAATATCTTCAGTTTATGAGTGACTGGCTATTTACTCTTAGCATTTTTCAACGATTTTGCAAGTGAGCCGTCATTTCTGTAATTTAGTTTAAATAGATAAATAACAAATTAAAGTAGAGGAAATTTTGTATAATTTATGTCTATAACATTTTCTGGTAAAATTAATAGTTTAGCTGCAGGAGCAAATTCTATTTGATCGAAATCGTGTCTGCATTAATAGTAGGTAGCCAGGATATTTTGAAACTTTTGAGAGTATTCAGAACGTCAGCGGTTGCGAAACGTCAATTCAACACGCAAATGCATGGAGAATGCGATGAGGGAGAGAAACACGCGCGCACGTACGCTATGTGAAGCAATATTTAAACAGCCTGATGTTTACAAAGTCAATGTGTATTTCAAGTGCGGATAGCAATGTTGTTATGCATTTTTCAAGGATTTTGTAAATGAGCCGCCATTTCTGTAATTTCGTCAAAATAATTAAATAATAAATTAAAGAGGAAATTTTGTATAATTTATGTCTATGACATTTGTTGGTAAAATTAATAGTTTAGCTGTAGGAGGAAATTCTATTTGATCGAGATCGTGTCTGCATTAATATAGGATTTGCCAGATATTTTTTTTCTAATGACAGTAGGTAGGGTCAAAGGCTGATTTCTGACAATCCCTACTGTCAATATCTGTTAAATCCTGGCTCATTCGCTTTATTTTAATGCAAACACGATCGATCTCGATAGAATCTAATGCAGCTACACTATTAATTTTATATATTGTATGATAAAGTCATGTGCCTGGCCACATCAGTTTTTTTTGCTGGATTTCTCATTGCATAATTAATGACCATAGAAATTCTCATACCAACACTATATTTTCACAGGTCAGTACCAACACAATGCAATGTTGGTAACCGTAGCATTGCACAAAAACTCGCGTTTGTATTTGAAGCAAAACTAAATATCCATAGATACAAAAGAAAACCCTCTGTATGTGCTTCCGCATGTTTTCATTCAACTGTTCAACTGTCCCCAAATGGAATAAATTTAAGAATGTGTTTTAGGAAATACCAAGAATTCAAAATAAATTGTCTGTTTGTGGATAATTTGAGTAAACATGTCAAACTAGCAAACTTAAGTTCTTATTGTCCGGTCGCTTTCTTGTTGACGTATATACGCACTTTCTTTGCATCTTTTTATCACTTGTTTTCGTTTTCCACCATCGTTTTTAGAATTGAAAAGAAGACTTGGTCAGTGTCATAGAACGAAAAAAAAAGGAACGTGTTTGAATAAATTATACTAAATGGTAAATATAGATATTATTTTAACGTCCCCGACGAGTATACAACCTAAAATACATTTACAAACCTATAAAATATAAAATAAATAAATAAATATATAAAATATAGTTACTGTTGCCCGCCGACCCTTAACACCGGTCGTGTTTCTCGTTCTGACCGATGTTGGCGCTACTTTAGCGATGAGGCCCGACCCGGCTCGGCGAAAAAAAAATCGTTTGCCGTTTCTTTTATTTATATGAGACTTTGAGTGTTCCGACTGGCGAGGTGCTGATGTAATTAAGGAAGGCGCGCCACCCATTAGAAGAGGCGACCACTCGTAAATCTCCCCCTTTGTCTTGTACCACGCCATCGGGCTCTCTGCGTCGCCGCCGCCCATTCCAACTTTTTTATATTCAGCGCCTCTCATCGCAGCGGTCGATTATTTTCCTTTTTTGTTCGTGTCGCACCAACGTGGACACCTTATACGCCAGCGGTTCTTAACCGGTGGTCCGCGGACCACTCGTGGTCCCTGAAAGCACCCGAAGTGGTCCGCGAAGTCAAAATGCACTTATTAAATAAATTAACGACAAAAACGACGAATTGACGACGCGAAGACTACGAATATTTATTAAAAACTTAGTTATTTTATTACGTGTGTAAACCAAACCCTGTTTTGTTTTTTTATGTTACATGTAACTAAGTAAGTGTACTAAGTAACTAGGTACTGTAATATCCTGAAGTTACTATAACAGGCCACAAATTATATTAATTTAAGGATTTGATTACCAAATCTACTAGGTATTTTTATCTAATTGTGATTTATTTTATACCTAGTTCCCGATGCTTGTGATTGTCATCGATTTTTTTATTTTTATTCAATTCATTGCCAGTTTCACAGCTGGCAGCGAATCCTTTTGGGTATAAAGTTGAGATTTTCAATGTGTACTTAGGTAGAATCTGAGAATAGTTAAGTATAATGAACTTAATTTGGTTTTAGAAAAAAAAAATGCTCGTATGATCACGATTATATTAAATTATTTACCCCAATAGAAAGAAATGGGAAGATTACACCACAATACGTAATATGCGGAACTGTTCTTACCAGTGATGCTTGAAATTCGGTAAAACTGGAACGTCACTTAAAACCCGTACATAGTAATTATTGCTTTACGTTACATAACATTGCTATCTACTAATGTGAGCAGGGATTCTCAACCTTTATGGTTATTGAAAATAAAAACCGAAATCACCGAAATCGTTTAGCAGTGCCGATATGCGTTTGAGCAGTACCGAACCAAGAATTAAGCAATAACGGTAAACAGTATGCAGTCACAAAATACGCACTAAAAATCTAACTTCTTCAACTTTAGCAAATAATATACACTTGATTTAAATAATTTCAAACATCTTTTATTTATTCAACAACCTTATAATAGTTTGTTTATTTTGCCGCTAAATATTTAGTGGTCCATGACAAAACTAAAATTCAGTCAAATGGTCCTTCATCACTAAAAGGTTACGAACCACTGCCTTATATACACACCATCGCATCGGCCGAGCCCGAAAACCCGTTCAATCACCCCTTCCTTTGCCCTTTCAGGTTTTGCCGCGAGAACGAAGAAACCAAATCTCCAAACGAAAAAAAGAGGAAAGAAAATGAAATGAAATGCGATTATCTGGCGAGAGATCTGATTCCCGGGCTATCAGTGATATCTTGATGTGTTTTGTTTTTGTTTGGCCGGCGGCCAGTGGCGCCACCACACCGGTCCCATTAAACCTTCCCCGGGTTGATTGATTAGGTACCCTCTGGGCAGGCCGACTCCATTCATGAATTCTCGACTTCTTTTCAGCGGGTGTCACGCGAGGCGACATCTGGTGAATACTCATGTTTGTATTTATATATCGGCGACCATGATAAAAGCGTCGCCTTATATGGGATACGCCTCTTTGTTGTAGCCCTGTATAATGTACCCCTTTACCCCAGAGGCTCTGTGCCGTGGTAATAATAAGAGAATAAGGAGGTGAAACGATGGTTATGTTTAGAATTTAAAATATCAGTTGTTTCAAACAAAGTAAGACGGCTATGTATTTGAAATTAACCAAGTTTTGTAAAGAAAGTTTCAATTGGCATCTTGGCAAAAGTCTGCTTACCAGGTGGCAGTAGAATTAGGAATTTTTGGACTTATTCAATAATTTTGGGATGTGTTCCAATTTCAGTGTATTTTTTAGTGAAATACCTATCTAATGACACCACACAGATCCTAGGTTTTTAATTCAAATTCTGAGTGCAGTTATGACTACATTGACAAATATTTCGAAGTGAATTTAACGCTCGAATGGTAAGACTTTTCGCGCTGAGAAAATCAGTGCAATTTTTCATCTCAATTGTATATTTACATTATTTAGTAGATATTACATTTTGTTTTATTTGGAACATTATCCTTCTGTGAGTATAAAAACCTTAATTTTTTAAGCATATTGCCAAGAAGATAACCAACCCTATACTTACCGCTTTCTGCTAACCATGGCGTAAACACATCAATCTCCAGTGGCTGGTCGTTGTTGTTGGTGAACTACCAATTACACAATAGTCGTGTGGTGTGGCATCACACTACCTTAAATTTATTGCTACATATGTACACATTTTTACTTTATCATACGTAATATTATAAATTATAATATAGTATATTATAAGTTTCATGACCAAACTTAGAGCTGGAAAGTTTTTTGTTCAAAAGTAATTTCTGTAATTTCGTCAAAATAGTTTAATAATTAATTAAAGTAGAGGACATTCTGAATAATTTATCTCATTTATGACATTTTTGGTAAAATTAATAGTTTCACTGCATCAGCAAATTCTACTTGATCGAGATCGGTCGTGTCTGCATTAGTATAAAACCAGTTAGCCAGGATTTGACAGATATTTTCATTCTAATGACTGTACGTAGTGTCCAAAGCTTATGTTTTGAAAAACCTACCGTCAACAATATCAAAATATCTGTCAAATCCTGGCTAACTAGTTTATCTTTAATGCAGACACGATCGATCTTGATCAAATGGAATCTCATGCAGCTAAACTATTAATGTTATATATATAGTATGATAAAGTCATGTGCCTGGCCACATCATATTCTTTTTATTTAATCATTGTTCCTTACCTGAGACAGAACTACGACGCGTTGCTCAATCTTTAGCACTTTGAGTTAGAAAAAAATTATTTTCCAAGTGTTGGCCATAGAGAGGTTTACCCATCCCCAAATGCTAACAACTTACAGTTAAGATTGGTGAGGTCAAATCTAACCATTTCTACGCCACGTAGCAACGTGGCAACGGAGTAATTTGATCATCAGTACTTTTATTACTTTTATTGTTATTTATTATTTTTTCTTTGTCTTTGTTAGTGATCTACCAGACTCCCTTTTAGATCGTCTTGCTTTTTGTATGCAGATGATTTTAAGGTCATTGAAACTATTTTAGTGAAGACTTATTTTGTGGTTTCAAAAAAGTTACAACCGATTATGGATCCGATCATGTAACATTGTTGACATAAAACTATTTTGATGATTTTGCTTTGGTCATATTTTATTGGGTTGTGCTTTTACTTTTTAATCGAACGGTATATTTGTTTCCCTTAAATTTACATAAGAACATTTTTTAGATATTAAGTCGAGTCCATAATTGTCAAAGGTTGTATGTAAGTTAATGGTGGATTTAAAAACCTCTTTGATTAGGCTTACCATAATTTTTAAATTTCAAACCGGTCAAGTATTAGGTACTTTTGGGAATAAAATATAAAAAACTTGAAAAAACAATAAAGCTTTTGGATTCTTTATTTTTTTACTTTTTGTTGCTTCCAATGTGTTTTTTTATACATTTCGTCTTTATATATAATCCGAACACCAGGAATATCAAAATTATCAACAGTTGGGATGCTAAACGTACTTGAATACCAACTCATACGTAATTTCTTTCAAAACAACTATGCAAAACTAAGACGCGATAACACTTATTTTGCCTCATATTACATTAATTTTGTTTTCGTGATGCCAAACTAGTAGTCGATATTGTCCAAATAAGAGACGTCATCTACAAATAATAATCAAAATTACGTTTACTTTTTGTGACAAAAAAAAAACAGAAACAATTTAATTACTTATTGACCTACCCTCTCATAATTTTCGCTTTCGTATCGGTACTTTTTTCTATTACAATATAACCTGCTTTAATCACCTTATGAAATTTGGAGCATTCCATACCAATATTTATTTTGCAGAATAATATTGTTCTTATTAGTGGAGTCAAATTAGCCAGAGATAGTGAATTATCTCGAAATCGCTTGGAAATACTCGAATTTTAACGACTTTTTTTGTGGTAAACGTTGCAAATTTAAAGCACTGAAACCTCTGTACGTAAAAAACAACGCTACTTATTATTTAATAAACACTCTCGGTTGTTTAAATTAATAAATTGTGTATACAAGCAATATAATATGAATTTAAGTACTTGAGTGCATGATGTTACCAAAAAATTAACAACCCAAACCGGTTAAGTGAAAGAACGAAAGAATGAAGAAAGAATGAATTGAAAATATGAGTAGTAGGTTGACACAAGAAGAATAGTTTCTTTTTAATCGCAACATGCGGAAACGATGCCTCTATTTTAAATAAATAACGTACTAATTATTTTTGAATAATGATAATATACCTTCAGCTGCCTGTGATCCTTTGAATAATTTTATTTCCTTAGGAACCGGTTTCGATCGTTAGATCATCATCAGCCTAAATGGTCAGATATGAAGTAAAACATATTATAATCTTCGTATACTAAAAACCCGTGCATGGCATTGCAGAGTTGCAACGGAATATTTTTTTAGGTAAAGACTAAATACTAAAGACAAATACACTACAATATTTAATCTCCATTACCTTCTAAATATTAACGGTCCACCCACAACATACTGTTTTGCCTCACCACCAATTATACCTACGTCATTTTAGGGTTTTATACCAAACAATTAATCAGCTTAGGAGTACTTTATAGCATTATTCGTCACCGTGTTCATCCCACTTCCGAACCGGCCAACTTTTTAACACGTTCCGCGCCGATATGAATAATTTATAACAAAACTACGAAAATATCACCGGAGGATCATTATCTTGTTAATGAACAAACACGTTCGCACGTATGGACACAGATAAACGCCGCGCGTACATGAATATGGATAAGAGCGGAGAGAATTACTCCGAAAAAGGTTCACCACTTGCTAGGGTATTAAGCGAATTTCAATTTGAAGCGTTGACGGCGTGGTCGCGGACCCATCTTAATCCTGTACTCGGCGTGTAAGTACGAGATATTAATTTCGACCAAGCCCCCGGACCGGTCAAGCTTTCGGTCCGAGCTTTATGAATAATAATCACCGTTGCGAACAAGGATCCTTGCAAGCGTCAGGACGCGGTCTGCGGTCGACCGACCGTGGCAGGACTCCGGCCACTCCTTGCTCCTTGCCTCCGCTGACTATACGTGTCCAGTTCGACCCTTTGTCCGAATATACAGTCAGTCGGTGGATATCAGTGTTCATTAAACCTTTACCCATTTCAGAGTTAAGATTGATAGGCTTATAAATACTTTGGTAATGTTACTACTGGATTACTGGAGCCTGATATATTGCACATCGAATGATTAATAATAAATGGATATTCAGTTTAAAGTAGGAAGTTTGTATGGAAGCATCAGTAGTGGTGGGCGATGTTTATCGATGTTTTTGAAACATCGATGTTATGGTTCGATGGTCGATGTTTTTGCCATCGATGTTATTATTTTTAAACATCGATGCTGACATCGATGTTTTGCAAACATCGTGCAGCGAAACATCGAGCAAAAATGAGATATAGGATCCGGGCGTTTAGGTCGCGCCGACATGAGTTGCTGCTGTTCGTGTTTACTTAGACTAGTGATATTTTTTACTTTACTCTGCAAATTTAGAAATACATTAGTTGTGTAAGGCGTACCGTTGTGTAAGGGTGAAAATTTAGGTGCTACAATTATCTTGTTGAAAAATTCAGTGTTACGTATATACTAAGCACGTTGATTTGCCCTTTATGTAAGTAAAAAAAGAACAAAACACTAAATGTAAAAATTTTATAGCGATTAGTTAGTTAGATTAGATACCGCTTTAAAGTTTGAATACATTTTATGTTGAATATTAATATGGAACTATCAAAAAAAGAAATCTAGGCGTGTTTTAGTTTTTTTCTATTCCTTCTCATTTTGTGTTTTCAATTAGAAAATAAAACAAAGCTAAATAAAATAAGCTCAATAAACAGAAGATATTATGACTTATTATTATAGAAAATTATAGACGAAAACGCTGTCCGCTGAAAACATCGATGTTTTCAAACATCGATGTTTTATAGCCGATGTTTTTATACCATCGATAGTTGGTGTCGATGGTAACATCGATGGTCAACATCGATATTTTGCATCGATGTCCCATCACTAGAAGCATGTAATTGTAAAGCATATCTCGAACATTCTGACGCCTGCCAGTTTTTCTGATACCAAGCAGTTTCTCCTAGTTTTATCAAAAGAATGTCCAGAAAATGAGGGTTTTCGCGTTTAGTTTGTGGTCAGAAATGTTTCCTCGGCAAATTTCCCATCCTGAGTCGTTGAGTCGTCACAATAGGATAGCTAGATGGAACCACAGTTCGGTTTGTGAATTCCTGATATACCGGAATGGTTTTTCTTCAGTATTTGATACTTTGGGAGTGCATTACTTCAGTATCGTCCTAAACAGAAATAGCTGTGTCATGGACCATAACCCTAATTGGATTGGAGGTAGTTTTGCTTACGTCAACTCGCATTTTTGATTTAATTTTGAAGCAGCACATCGCATTGGAAAACTAGGACCTGGTTGCTACTAAATTGTGTGCAGTGATTACGATTTACGAAAATTGACAACATAATCAGTCCACAGACAGTAGTTTAGCATCTATTGTATTTTTGACAAATGAATGCCAATCTCTAAAATGGTCTAACATCTGCACCATTCACTGATTATTTTTTGCTTATCAGAGTTAATGATTATTTAAATTTATTATGGGTAGTTTAAAAATAAAAATGTGCTTCTTTCTTTACATAAACGGATAATGTAATTGGGTTTATGATCTGGCATAAGACAAAGGTAACTTGTTTAGTGACGTGAACTAAAGAATAAACGTAGTGGCTTATTTTAGTATAAAATACTTGGTGTAATAATGCAGTGACCGCGTAAAGTATGGAAACATAAGATTATTACCGAGATGGTTGGCTATTTGAAAAATTCCTCACATACGTCAACTTTTAATTATTAAAATACAGATTTCTGTGAAAAGTTCAATTTCCAACCATGAACTGTTACTGAGTTATGACGTTATCGACAATTGTTTTAAATGGCAACCCCATTTCATTCTGATTTCGGTAGATCAGTTGTCTAACTGGGCTAAAATATTGATAATTTTAGGAAAAATAGCTTTTGTTAATTGAATATGAAATTGCGTTTCGGGTAGATTTTTACTTTATCATACGCAGTAATTGGTAAAATTAATAGTTTAGTTGTATGAGCAAATTCTATTTGATCGAGATCGTGTCTGCATTTAAACTAGTTAGCCAGGATTTGACAATTATTTTCATTCTAATGACAGTTGGTAGTGTCAAACACTGATTTTTCGACAATACCTCCTATATTATCAAAATACCTTATTAAAATACCCAAAATAAATAAAATAAATAATAAATTAATGGCATAGAATTCCCATTGCCATATTATTTGTTGACAAGTTTTCAACTTCTGTTGATCAACTTTTGTTTGCATACCTTTTAATTAACATCAAGCAGATTAACAACTACGTTATAGCTTGTTCTGTTTTTTGTTTAAATAATGGTGAATTTATTTCGAAAATAATGCTTGGTGTATAAAGCGAGCGCATGAAGTATGGAAATATAATATTATCTCCGAGATAGTTTGTTATTTCACAAACAAAAAAAAAAACACGTCAACTTTTAATTTTCAAAATACAATGTTAGAAAAATAATCTATATTGTAAAATATTGATAATTTTAGGAATTGAATATGAAACTGCGTTTTGGGTAGACATTTGTCTATAAAAATTTTCTGTCTCGTAAAGTTTTCGAGAAATGTGGGGTGAAAGTGTAAAACAACGCGTCATTGGTAATTTTAAAAAATGTATACCAGCTGACCCTATCGTCCTAGAAATCTCACAATGGTCTCATAGTAAACCATAATCTTTGCGGTTTTACCTGAAATCCGAGAAGTTAGTTCCCAAATGTTTACAGTGATTCCTTAAAATTGCAATAACCTGACATGATATGCAACCTTTGATCTCAGATTCGCATTCCATTAACAAACAAAAGCTATATTACTTACCCTAATTTTCATGTCTTTCTCTCAAAAATGTTCTTATGTAAGGCAACAAATATTATGAATTACCTTTAGGACAATTAACAAATCTATCAACATCAGTACAACAAGATCTGATGTGGCCAGGCATGATATTAGCTGCATGATATTCAATTTAATTGATATCACCCATGTCTGCAAAAAAATAAAACTACTAGAACTAGACAGGTATTTTGATAATATTGACAATTAGAATCACAATATCTAACAAATCCTCGCTAACTAGTTTTAAAGCAGTACGAGCGATGCCGATAAAATAGAATTTGCTCATGCAACTATTAAATTTACCAAAAAATGTCATAAAAAAATATTCAGAATTTCCTCTACTTTAATTTATTAACTAACTATTTCGACGAAATTCCAGAAATGGCGGCTTATTTGCAAAATCTTTAAAAAATGCTAAGATTAAACTTTCAGTTCCTTTGGACCCTTTTCAACAGAAAGCTAGTCAGCTCTAAGTTTGGTTCTGAAACTTAGAAATATTAAGTTTCGGCCCGATACGTTTAGTAGTTTTTTCGGGAACCGTCGCCACTTAAAACGGGTAGACACACAAACACCATGGTCAAAAATTTTCAGCGAACATTTTTTTTTTGCATGCTTGCAATACTTTACATACTACGTATGATAAAGTAAAAATTGGGGTTGGCATTTAAAAAAGTGCCAAAGAGCTCATAAGTCGAAAACAATTGAACGTCAAAAATTAAATTTCATGTTAATATTGAAAAAGAAAAAAAACGACGTGCCCGAGAATTATTTCAAATAACAAATCATTTTAGAGATTAAAAAAAAAAAAATACATAAAAAATAAAAAGTATAAATTATATCAAAAATTCTTGGATAATTCCTCCCTGAATTCCTACGATATATGTTTGAATCTCCTTCTTCAGAGTGCACTCCGACAAGAGCACGAATTGATGATTTTTCTCTACAAATCCTTTGTTTAGAGACGGCAGACAATACTTATTGATTCCACTATCTTCTGTAGCTCAGGCAACTTTATGAAGCAGACCATCACAGCGACAAGCGGTTAATAAACAACACCGTCCACACCTAAGACTATGTAAAGTATTCACACATCCACACACACACACACATCTGTAAATGTGCATATTCGTGTAAATCCGTGTTATTTTAAGCGTCTTCGATCAGCGGCTAGCTTGCGACGCCGTAAATTTAACGCATTCTTAGCTAAGGCCGCGGGACTCACAACGGCCGCAACCGGTGAACCGGGCGACCCCTCGTGTCAGCAAACATAAACTAAAGGCGTCGTTTAAACTTATCAGTCTGTATCTTTGTTTTGTAAACGCTACAACTTACAAGGCGCTACGGGTTTTCTTTCGACTCTTGCTTCGGGGCGAATTGTTTATGGTGCGGTTCGGTGTATAATTGAATCGATCGGATCTCGATCTGCGCGTCGCTACTCGGTCGCTATCTCTCCTCTCTTCGGCGATGGCATTCCGGTTCTCTTGTGCGCGGTCGCGCGGTTTTCGCCGCCGGACTCGGCGGAGAAGCTAGGCGTACATACACCGCGTGCTGTGTCACGATGTGTGTGTTTATGGCTGCCGATTATTTGTTTATTATTTCTAATTCGCCGATGGATGTCGGCTTTTGCCGCGGGCAAAGCAGGCGAGTGGAACGATGGTGGTTTGCGGTTGTATTTTAGGTATTCTGATCGGGTGATTCGTACATGCTTTGATAAAATGAAAACTGAGCATTTTAGCTGGGTTTCAATGCTTAGTTTTGTTGGGTGATCAAAAATGACTGTTGGAAGTTTGAATATCCAGCTTAATAACCTGGTTTGTCTAAGGTCTAAGGTTTATTGTTGAAGTATGTCTGATAGTAGAAACAAACATTTACTGTAGTCTGATTGGTTAGAATGGTTGTGAGTCCGGCTAAAGAAATTTAAATTTTTCGTGGATATTTACAAATTACTTGCTTACAATAGTCTATACTGGTGGATACAACAACTGTTTAAGTTACAAAACGTAGATAATAATTATGGGTGGTGCAGAAATTATAAATTTGTCTTTTTTTTACTTTAAATTAAGTTAGACTCTTTTTGAAAAACATACCGGGTGATTCGAGGCTCACCATGGGGATCTCGCTTATTAGTGGATATAGAGCCTATGTGTAAATTTGGCAAAGTTTTTTTATTTTTGTGTTGATCAATTATCTGAAAAAGAAAACTGAAATGTTAAGATAACGTTTTTAATTTTTTATTCAAAACCAACCGTAGGTAGACATTTGAAACTAAAACATTCTACCTACAGCTACTTTTTAAGAAGGAGTCCAGTGTCATTTTTAAATTGGAAATAACATTAAAGATGGCGGCGTAACCATGGCCAACTTTTGTTTTTCTTCTGGGCGCCATGTTGAATTTTGGCATTTTCCGATAGTCATGTCTTTTCTCATTTCCGCAATGTAGAACATATTGGCATTATTTTTTAAATAATGGTTTCAATAATAAAAAACCTTTCTTCATATGCCAAACACGCAGGACAATATTTTATTTGCTATAAAATATATAAGAGATAAAATTGGGTCCAAGACACCCGGCCACCCTATAGCACTCCTAGAAATATTTTCATTAATTACAAAAAAGTTCTCTAATATTATTAAATTCTTTAAAAAATAATAATAAAGGAAACAATTGTCTGGCCAAATTAGAAGAAACCTTATATTTTGTCATTTCTATTTTAGTTAATAACGATTTTATTTTTGCATTTTTATCAAAAACACCTCCAAAAATCAAAAGCACTGCACATATTCCTTAATGTGCTACAATTTCCTACTACAGCAGGTACCTCAAATTTAAAAAAAATGTTTTCGAAATAATTTGGAAAACAGA
Organism: Melinopterus prodromus; assembly: GCA_964023965.1. Lineage (NCBI taxonomy): Eukaryota > Metazoa > Arthropoda > Insecta > Coleoptera > Scarabaeidae > Melinopterus > Melinopterus prodromus. The sequence goes on from OZ030390.1 coordinate 96,329,691, forward strand.
CTTCAACAACGCGTATACAGTGTGCGCCAAAAACTGTGAAATTTCTTTATTATTTATTTCTCAGGCGCTTTGCGTAAAACCAAAATAGCAGTTAGTTCAGAAAATTTTAATTAATGATAAGATTAAAGTGTCTTTATTTTCATTATTACCGACAAATGTTATTTGGAAAAGTTAATTAGGAGTAAAAATAATATTCAAATTTGAAATCACAGCCACCTGTCATAAAAAAAAGATAACGAATTTTTATAAATGCACACTCCTGTAAAAATTTATTATGGCTTATATTGGTTCTATTCGACTCTTATTGATGATTTTTTTAATAAAATAATTTTTTTCTTTGACAGGTCATTTTGTATGATTTCTAATGAATTTTGAGAATTATCCCAAAATTATTACTTTCTTGATGCAATATTGTAATTTTATCGTAAGTAACCTTCTGGTTTAGATATGATCCATAATTTCTATTATGTACATAATACGCAAATCACAATTGATAACAAATTAGATTATTAATTAATTTATGAACAGTTCACATGTTCAACAGAATCACGGCTATGGATTGTTCTACGGTGTAATCTAACTTCATTATTTTGACAGTTTGTTTTGAGTAATTATACTCAGCTCTTCTTTAATTATTAATCAAAATGAATTATTTAACCGAATAGGAGAACATAGAAATTGTTTTGATTGTTGGTGAAAATTATAAGACACGTAGTGTAGCGGCTACAATAAATTTTTACGACTGATACCCCAACAAACATATTCTACAGTCAGCAACATTTTTAAAAAAATGTTAATATTCGGGATGTGTACATAATGGAGATTCTATCTAAATCACAATGTTACGGGAAAAATGCGTAACATCCGAGAATAATTTTCAAAAGTTGTTGGGGATCGTATCAACATCACCAGTAAAAAATAACTTTATTCTGAAAAAAATACATCAATAAGAGTTCAATCTGAATCAATATCAGCCATAATACATTTTATTACAGGAGTAAAAATTAAAGAAAAAGATCAAGATTTGTCCAAATAACAATTGTCGGTAATAATGAAAATACAGGGAATTTACTCTAATCATTAATTCATATTTTCTGAACCAGTCTGTGTATATGTCTAATAAAACTTCAAGTTTAATAACTGCATTTTTGTTTTTAGCCCAATTTTCTGAGAATGAATAATAAAGAAGTTTCCCATATGGCTCCAACTTTTTGGCTCACACTGTATAACGTGTCTCAGGAAATTGTCAGATAAGAGAAACTATAATTTTTTCAGGAAATTTTAAATAGCCACCTTGTTTTACAATATCTGTTGTGTACAGAATATCATCCTGATTAAATATATTATCTATCAAATAATGTAGATTGCTGCCAAAGATTTCCTGAAAAAAGGTTGGCAAAAATGAATTCTTGGTATTCATTTAGCTTCATATATAAAAAATACCCGGATGTACAGATCGTGAAGCTCGCCTATTATTAGTAAGAGTAAAAATTAATATAAAATTTGAATGTAAATCTTATAACTAAATAAAATTTAAAACAAAGGTACAGGATTCTTTCTGAACTACCCCATGAATTGTAAAATTTTGTGATTGCGGTGTGAGTTTTAGAGGGTACCAGAACTTTTATAAAGATTTTTTTTCTATTCAATAACAAAAAAAGTTTCCTGTTTCTTTCAAACTTCCTGATGTACGTTGTATATGCTGATCGTAGTATATATGATCGCAGATTTCAATAATATACATTTGTAACAAGTCAACAAACCCTAACCCTTACTTTAATGATGTACAGATGTGCCGAATAAGAACTCTTGCCATAGAATTATTATTTTCTACCCATCTTCGGGTTTTAACTATATGAATTCAACCCAATTACGATCAAAAAGTCACACAATTAAACCACAAGTTCGACATAACCTGCAGCTAAAATATCAGCCATTCCAAGAGACCAACCAACATTACTTTCAGCGTCAATGCCGCAAATAACATCGGCATAAATCAGATCGAGCGAACAGGCCATGGTACATCGTAAAATATATGTAAGATGAAAACTCAAACGGTCCGCGACTCGATGCACCGCCTTCTGTGATCTCCATCCGGACGTAAATTATCCCGAACCCGTACAAAACGAATACTAATTATTTCGCGCGTAAATCAAGTTTTAATTGAGCGGTTCGGGAGCATAAACGTAAATGTTTCCACGAGGTGCGCTGAATTTAGGTGTACCGCGGCAAGATTAAAATAAACATTTACAATGTTCAGGTGTGCGTTTTAGTATTAATTAAACTGGACATATAGAGGGAAACGCATGCTCTACGCTATCTACATGAAATATTGCGACTGAAATAGCTATTGGACATTCCGAGTGCTTTGGTGTGCACAGAGTGTTTAGTTTCGCGTGATGAAAATACGTTTTTTTCTGGTTTGTTATCGCAATGTAACCTTATTTTAATGTTATTGCACTCTTTTATGTATCTAATACAACTTTTTCTGTGTAGTTTACCATTCTCTATCAAATACCAATAATTTAATATGTATTAACATAGATACGTGTTTATGACAAAGCCAACATTTCACGAAAGTAAACGTGTGGTGTGCAAAACCATGAATTTTTCAAAAGGCCTTTCTGATAAGGTAACGTATTATCGACACATCGGTAGAATTATGCTAAAAGTTATACAGGGTGTTCAAATTATAAGATCAAAGTTGAATTCGAGAAAAGTACTAAAACTCGATTTTTTCAAATGGCAACCCTAACATATTAATTCAATTCTCAATTCAATGGAAAATTTTAGATCAACTTTGTGTACGATGTCCTATAGCTAAAATGTACTTGTACCTACTGAATCGATTTTCAAACATCACCGTAGAAATTGCACAGATTGCCAAATCTAGATTGCGTTGAAAACAACTGAACAAGTTGGAATAAACAGAACTTTTTAATAAAACAAGCTTTTTTAGGTCAGTTTTCATTATCATTAGTTTAGTATTTATAAAATTATAAGCCTACAATGAAACACAATATTAAAAATAAAACAAAACGTTAAGAAAATTTTAAAAAACCGCTTAATTCTATTTCAGTAACTGTTAAAAAATGTTGCCGTTTTTTGCTAAACATGCTACTATTCCTTTTACCATATTATTGTTGGTGGCGTCCCTGATAGAGTTAGCACATAACCCATTGAAAGGAGCTGGAACTTTATCTTTCATGTTCTCCTTATTAGTTAGTGGGTCCTCCATTATAGGGTGGTTTCAAATGGACGGTGCTCCAGCGCAGATAGCAGTTGCTATAAGAGGTTTGCTTAACGAGCGATAGTCGGCGATCGGTTGAATGCGCTTAATAGGCCATACAAATATCCACCGCATTCCCCCGACTTGACGCCAATGGATTTATTAATTTCGGGAGCTATTAAAGACGTAGTTTATGAGAACCCAATAATTGATAAGGAGAACATGAAAGATAGAGTTCCAGCTGCTTGCAATGAGTTATGTGCTAACGCAATCAGGGACGCCACCAACAATAATGCGTTAAAAGAATTAAAGCATGTTTAGCGGAAAACGGCAACGTTTTTGAACAGTTACTGACATCGAATTAAGCATTTTTTTATTACCTTACGATTTTGTTTTATTTTTAACATTGTGTTTAATTGTAGGCTTATCATTTTATAATTACTAAATTAATTATAATGAAAAATTACATAGAAACGTGTTTAATAAAGTTGTGTTTATTCCAACTTGTTCAGTTGTTTTCAACGCAATCTAGATTTGGCTATTCTTGCAATTTCTACTGTGATGTTTAAAAATCGATTTCAGTAGGTACAAGTACATTTTAGGTATAGGACATTGTACACAAAGTTGATCTAAAATTTTCCATAGAATTGAGAAATGTATTAATATGTTAGGGTTGCCATTTGAAAAAATCGACTTTTAGTACTTTTCTCTAATTCAACTTTGATCTTATTTGATTAAATTGAACACCCTGTATAACTTTTAGAAGAGTTCTACCGATGTGTCGATAATACGTTACCTTCACAACAATTTCGCCGGACGACTTTTTTCCAACGGTCAAAGGTGATAATTTATAAGTAGTTGAAAGTAGCCGTGCAGCTGTCATTTTTTAATGAAAATAATTAATTTCTCAAAAGTGACACATGTTAGGTATAGGGAATGTAACATAAAATTGATCTAATATTTAATGAAGATTTTAAAAATGCGATAAAATACAGGATGTTCCATTTGAAATATAAAAGATGACATCATTTCCGGTGTAACCGGAAGTAACCCAAAACTCAAAATATTTTAGTTGAGATGATCGTGTCCAACAATGTAAGTCCACAAATTTTCAATCTGTCATTTCATTTGGTTCTCCATATACTTCTAATGGCAGCTCGTCGTGGGAGACCCTGTATAGTTCTTGGTGAATAAAGAACCTGAACGGGAACAGAGCGGAGTTTATTCAGTTCCCTGCTGTAATTGTGATTCTGTGTATGTAGGCCAAACCGGCAGAAAGCTGTCAAAAAGATTAAAGGAGCACCTTCCGTACTTCATCAAATGTATACCCACACACAGTACTAACGGGGCATAAAGTTCACGTTGACAATACTCGGTTGGTCCACAAATGTGAAAAAGGCTACAAAATGGACCTGATTGAACAATATCAGATACAAACACACATTCACTACCCACAGATTTCACTGATGAACGAACAGCTGGATTTCAATATTAAACCTGTGTATACTTATTTAAACCGTCTTTAATTTTGTGCTGTTGTTGGACATGCCACCTTTTCTTTATTTTACACGTCTTAGATTTTTTGTTGTTCAATCATAAATAACTATCAAATAGTTCTATGTTTATTGATATTTGTTAATCTTTTTGCATTTTGGTTCTGATTTCGTGTTCTCGATGTCTCATGTTTATGCATATAGACTACCAAACATGCTTTCGTGCGTTTACATTATTTGAGTGTTTTTGCCTGTGGTAAGGCCACATTTTATTGTACACATTTTGTTCCTTATACTTTGCAAGAACCTTATACGTCATTGTTTCTAGCCTCATGCCTCGCCTGCACATATCTATGTCTGTGCTTGTAAAACTGTTGCTAACTCACTGATCTTTTCGTCGCACACTTGACTTGTCCACGTTCACATGTATTTAATGTATATCCCTAATATAGACAAAAAGTAAATATTGTGTTTTCTATTTTATTGTGTATTGTAACGCATTTCGGGTTTTACTTTATCATACGCAGTATGATAAAGTATTTTAATACTGTCGATACGAAAATTGAGATTTTAGCCGAAATAGGTCTTTTTGGGTCCCCTGATCATTTTTGACCAAGGTACAAAAAATGTGTGTGTGTATGTGTATGGCTGTGTGTATGTGTGTACCCGATTTTTGTGGCGACGATTCCGGAGAAACTACTAAAGGTATCGGGACGAAAGTTCATATTTAGAAGTTTTATGATCAAACTTAGAGCTGAAAAGCGTTTGGTTCAAAAGGGTCCAAATGAACTGGATGTTTCCTCTAAGCATTTTTCAAGGATTTTCAAAATAAGCAATATTTCTGTAATTTCGTCAAAATAGTTATATAATAAATTAAAGTAAAATCCTGGCTAACTTGTTTTATTTTAATGCAGTCACGATCGATCTCGATCAAATAGAATGGGATGGACAATGGCGTAAGCCGAAACATGTTTCCTCTTTAAATTAAATTTCTTTCCAATATTAAAGAGATTTCACCAAGAACTATATAAATTATTTTTTTGTGCAATGCCAAACTTACAGTTTGTTGCAACGTGTTGTCAAAACGATTAAGAGATGAAACGTAGTAAAACACTGCAATATACATATACCGAGACACCGAGTGTTCCATATAAACAAGTTAGGTTTGTGTTGGTATATCGTTGTGGGATACCCTGTATGCATATTTGTTGTCGGTAGAGCAAATCATCCATCTTCTACAACTGTTCTATATGGAGGAATCATGTATTTCGATTTCTTCAGGTTATTAATGTACCTTGCATCTTGCGTGGCATACCTTCAACAAAAAGAAAAACGATTATTTAGTGCTTTGTAACTTGCCTTCTCTAAAAGTGTAATTGTGAATTATCTGAGAATATCAACAGCCAACAGTATTTAATTTACAGTTATTCAGGTTACCTGAATATTTACCTTTCTGAGTTAATGTCATTATACCTATTACTAAAGGAGATGCACCAAAAACAGTTACAGCAAGTCACAACGTCTATTAAGAAAGATTCCCAGTTCTGATGCCAAATTACATTATCATTTCATTGTAGCAAGTAATTATATGTGTAGCTGATTTAGTGAAACAGCTTGAGACACGTGTCATTACATATTTTCCGCTGTACTAAATATACACGCGCACGGCTTGGACTATGGACGTACACATAGTAGCATAGAAGTGCGACGACGAGCACTCGTCGGCCGTTTATTTCGAAATACCCGACGTGCATTTCGCGTCGCCGTCGTCGTCGGTCTGTTGGCCGGTTTGCGGGCCCGCGCGTTCCCCATAAAATAAATCTCCGTCCATCAATTACACATGTAATTGTTTTGGCAACAACTGTTACTTGGTCTATTTGTGCTTAACGTAAATTCTCTATCCGCGACACAAATTGCGACATTAATTTCGCCGAATAGTAAACAAATAATTTACACGCGCCATCTATACTTAGCCGGGCGATATATTTTATCAACTTACAAGAATATATAAGCCGGACGACATTTGCCACAGTTGTACGTAGAAGAGCTATGATGGGTTTATATTATGTAAGTTTTACTTGCACTGTGTTTCAAATTCTTGCAAGGACTTATCGAGTAGGAAGTTTTCTTTAAACAGTATCTAGGTGTCATGCTAAATGCTGCAAATTTTGACGATATGACATATAGGACCGTTTTTAAAATTGTGGTAAATACTTGGAACACGATGTTAATACCATGAAAATACATACTTGTAAAAAGGCTCTTAAACAGCTAATAGGTGTAATGAACATTTGTTATTTTTTTAAATACTTTATATCCTTTCTTTCAAAAATGCATATCACAGTTTAGGACTTCAGGTTCAAATTCAAATTTGCACAAGGGATAATGCTCCACTGTTGATCCTTTATCATTACTGAATTAGTATAAGAATTAATACCATGAATTTTGTACAGACGGGCTCTTATCGGCACCGGGCCCGTGACAAAAGTCCCTACTTTCGACAAATCATGTAAAATTAAACAAATGCGTGATTATGGAAAGTACAAAACAACAATAATACTATAATAAGTAACATCATAAATCACAAAGATCCTATATATCTTCGACGTAGCATAACACAATTTATAAATATTGGAGAAAAGAAAAGCCTCTTTTTGCAATAATTTAGATTTATTTGCTTCGGACCGGTTTCGCTAATTAAAGCATCATCGGCGAAAACTAAAGTGGAAAACAGACATAATGAGCAAAACACAACAAAATTAAAAATCAAAAAAAGCTAAAATACTCACTGTCATATTCTTAAAACATAAGTACAGAGTAATTGGCGGGCTTCATTAGTGAGAATCGGCGACGTAAAACGGTGTAATTCGAAAGTTCGGTATTCGCAGCGGAAACAACAAGTTTAGAGAAACGTGACAACGGGTTATAAGAGTCTCCCAGTATCGGAAAATCACACGTGTTGAGATACGCCTCTCGCAATGACAACTGCGGAATATAACGTACGCGAAAGAAGGGATGTCGAAGTCATGTGATAATAGTTACAAAACATACAAACATGACGGCGAAAAATCCCCAGATCAGAAATACAAAATTTAAAATTCAAATTTACAACTAAAAACACTCCAAGCTTAATTGAAACAAATGCAAAAGTGCTCAGCAAGTCAAACACAATAAAATTATAACAACATGTATCACAATAAACAACAAACAATGATAACATTCAGAGTACACCGCAGGTATGAGAAGACTGGAGAAACTAGACAAAGGTAAATAGAGGTTTATAGAAAAATTCTTTTTGATCATTAATTAAAGTGCATTGGGGATTGGAAAGGTGTTTATGGATTTCATATTGTTCAAATAAATCCATCCGAAAGCCCTTGTTGCACTTATGTAGTAACATAACGTTATTGTAATCAATATTGTGACCCGTAAGTAAGCGATGTTTAAAAAGATTTGAATTGGAGTGAGATTTATGTTCTCTTAAACGTTTCTCCAGTCTCCTCCACAATTTATAAAGCCAACAACATGTCGCTGGACTGATCTTCAATCATATTTGGACACAAACAATGCGTCGGATATGTTTATACTGACCTATATATAGAATGTTTCAAGTTGCAATTCACGTATGTAACCAATGAAGCCAAATTTTATTCGAGCAAAAGTCGTTACATCCAGAGTTTGTCCCAAAATACAGCGATTCAAAGAAAAATTGTTTAGTTTATCGCAGTGAACGTCGCGTCGCACAGTGGTAGAGAAAATTATTATTTCTTTGTAAATAAATTTAAAATAGTAGTTAATTATTTGGAAAAATAGTGAAAATATCTCAGCCTTATAGGGGATGTTTTAAGGGGGTTGAAACCTATGTTTGCCGTGTAGATTCTGAAATCTTGTGAGTATGATAATATTATATCTGCGATACCGGAAAAAGAGTAAAAAAACTATCACTATGGTGTTGGTTTTGACGGTGGTTTATATACAAATTTAGTTTTAAAGTACCGAAACCTGGGATTCTACTCTTATCATCATTTTGAAGCGAATACGAGACTTTTCGAATGGTTAGGTGAGACGGAATGGGGATATCAACTGTTGCCCTCTGTTTGGAACGTATCTATGAGCAAGTTTGCTTGTCGCTAAGAACAATAACGCACGCGCCACGCCCATACGTTCCAAACACAGGGCAATCGCCGGTATCCCCACTCCGTCGGACATAACCATTCGAGAAGCATCGTATTCGCTTCAAAAAGATGACAAGAGTAGACTTGTTGGTGGGTATAGTAATACTAAACCTGCGAATCTCCGAAAAAGGGTAAACGAATCTAAGTAAAAATGGGGTTGGTTTTGACAGGGTTGAGATTGAGAAATGTGTTAAAATTCTGAAACCATCTGAATATGGTAATATTATAGCTGCAAATACACATAAAATGTTTAAATAAATCTAAGTACTAATGGGATGTGATAATATTATTATATCTGTTAATATAACCAGTTTTAGGTTATTTCTTGCTTATATGATGTGATAAAAGCCATCCTGAAGACTTTAGTTATCCCAATTTTCATTTCCGGAATGTGCCTGGAGTAGTAATAACTGCACGCCGTTTCAGAATTTCGAAACAGAACCTAGGTCGTATGTGGTATCATTGGACAGATATTTTAAAATAAAACATCTTTCGTTGAAAAGATGTCTTACTCTATCATATTGTTGACGAAATAAACCATTTGATACCGAATTAAGGAATTACTCGCTTGCTTTCTCTACCAACTAAATACCAAACTATTACCTGTATTTTCGTTGTGATATACAGCCATAACTGATTATAGTTTCTTTTGTAAACCGTATGATTTATAAGTGAAGCTAGGTTCTGGTTATAAATTTCACCCCATGCAGTTATCACTACTTTCGAAATATTGCGGAAATCGAAACTGTTAGATAGATCAGGTATTTTCTGTTATGAAACTTAGTAACCTGAGCTTCTATGACGTCATATAACGAAGAAAAACCTAGTCGACGAAGTCTAGTAACCCCCAATTAGTGATTCTGCCAGTTCACACTAAAAAATATTTAAAGCAAATATGACAAATTATGACAATCATACCTAAGTGGTCATGTAACTAAGTACCTAAGCAAGCAATCAGGAAAATTTTGCATAGTTTGCTTCTAGTTGATGCAAAGTTTAATTAAATTTCCAAATTTTTATTAATGACTATTTAATATAAAATCAACAACATTCACAATCACTTAGTAACAAATTGTTCAGCACGACAGTCGAGAAATAATGCGGAAATTAAAAATTAGTACACATAGTTTCATCGGACTTTAGCATCGGACTTTACAGTACCGATTGTACGTTATCTAAAATTTCCAGGGTGGCAAACTGTTTCACTTTTAATGAAACTGGACCATAGTGCTAAAATAATATTGAACGGCTAGATTCGCGTTATCGGTCACTTTGCATCGCCTCAAATAATCCTCAATCGAGTTTATGAATTTTGACATTCAGTTCAGTTACTATTGATAATAATACACAATAATATTCCAGTTCATTTTGTTCCTGAAAAATCTTCTTGATTAAGTGTTGTTGTTTGTTGTTAGCACATTCAGTATAAATTATGTATTGCATTTGAAAGCATCGAGCAATTTAATTTCCAACTTAAAGCAATCCATACCCTTCGTCCTACAAGACACGAAAATTCGTAAATGGAGATTCATTTTCAGGTTTTGCCCAAATGAAAATATGTAGCTTGGAATCCATGTCGGGCTTTCCCTCGAACAAACCGTACTACCATCGTATATAACATTAAGCTTAACGTATAACGCCGAGGTGGTGGCTGGTGGTGCCGGTTGCTCCCGGGCCCGCCGCTCTCTCGCATGATATACGAACGGCCGGATTAAACCCCAAGGGGGGAGTTTAACACGACCCCGTATTAGTTATTAGCGACTCTTGTTAGTTAGATGAGAGCATTACTTGCATACACACACACAATATATATGTATATCGTCGGCATTATGGGCCTGTCTAATAAGCCGCGCCTGTTGTACTCAACTGCTCTAAGTGTCCTAGTGCTTGTTCTCCGTACCCCTAGACATTTCCTTCCTTTGCCCAAAATTTATTATCACGTTAAGACACCTACTTACACAACAAAAACAAATTCAGAGTTGCTTTGTGGCGAAATGGTTAACGTTAAAGTTAACTTTCTTATGGAACTACTTTTTCCCTGGTTTTTGTTTGTATCAAAATTTTGTAAAGGGTTGTATCTTTGTTTAGTTTTTATAGGACTTCAATAATTCTATTTTCCAAATATGTTACTCAAATGGTAACTTCTTACCAAGAAAATAAAATCATACAAAGTGAAGAAATCGTATTAGACAAATCTTTTGGAAAGTTTTACTTTGTAATAGTTGCCAGTTAAAAATTTCCCAGAACTGTTAAACCCAAATATAAAATTTTTCTAAATTAAAACTTTTCTTTCCGTAAAGTCTGAAGTATCATATAGATGTGCCTTTGACATAAAAAAATATTTTCGATAAAATATGCCTAATTTAAAAAAATATCATGATTGATTTCAAAAGAGTGAATGTTTTTTTTTTTTTTTTGTAAGAGGTAAACCATTATGAGTTCCATATTTGGAAAAAGCATTATTGAAATCGGGTACAAACTAAAATACTATTTTATTAGTTGTCTTACTAAGAAAATGCAATAAATTTAGAAATTGCGGTTAGGATTTGTTAGCTGTAACCGTTGTATGGTGTCATAATAAATACGTCCACTATGAAACAGAAAAAAGTGTCACAGGGTGTTCATTATGACACAAAAGCAGAACAAAATTATAAGTTATACTCGTCAGTGGGGCCAGTGTTACCAAGTGGTTAGTGATTACTCATTTAGTGAGCAATTTTACTTACAAAATCTGACAAGAATTGGGGAAAAATGAGATTTTTGTTCATTTTTGATTTATCTTTCTTTCGTTACAGTTTCCTATCAATATCGCGGTGTTAAATGACATTTCGTTTGGTAATATTTTGTCAATTCGGTCTTTAATAAATCCATCAATACATATTAATACATAATCTGATGTGGCCAGGCACATGACTTCATCATACTGTACAGCAGTGTCAAACGCTGATGATTTAACAATACTATCAAAATATCTGTCAAATCTTGAAAAAACTAGTTGTAAAAACAACAATTTTCGAAATTAATGTAAAATTAACGTCGCAAAATAGAAAAAAAAATGTATATAACACTCGCTTTATAAGACGTTTTAACCAACTGGTTCCATTTGGGCACTCCTCGCTACGCTCGTCGAAAACAACGTCCAAAACAACTCGTCCGCCATATTTTGTCTTATAAGACTTGTATTATAACATACTATATTGTATATACATAACGTACACAGTGAACTGCTATGCATGACTTTCAAAGTTAAAGCTTACTCATGCAGGTAAAGTATTAATTTTGCCAAAAATTGTCATAGACATAAATTAGACAAAATTTCCTCTAATTTAGTTTATTATTTAACTATTTTGACAAAATTACAAAAATGGCGGCTCATTTCCTAAGTCGTAGAAGAATGCTAAGAGTAAACCTCCATATCCTTGGGCCCTTTTGAACAAAACATGAAACTTCTAAATATGTTCCTTGTCCTTTCCTTTACACCAAGCACTCCATTCTAAATAAGTAGTTTCATCTCATTTTCTGTATCTTGGACAAAAACGCTCAGGGGACCCAAATTTTAGCATTCATTTTACGCATTCTGTAGAGGACTTTATAGCATTGAACTTTTTTAGCAACAGCATTCACCATTTCTGCTGCGAATTTCATTCGTGTCATGGTTAATAAAAATGTAAAAAAGTTTCGTCTATCAAGGTAAATGCTTCCGATAATTTTGCTCCAAGCACTACCACATCAAGCATGTAAACTACCGTTTCCCAACCGATGGGTCGCGATTAGTGATGCAAAATTACCGGTAATTTAAAAAAAAAAGAGAATATGACTGGTAATACCGGCATTACCGTTATTATTACCGTGATGTAATATTACCCGTAGTTGATGGACTACCGGTAATATTACCCGTAATATTACCAGTTATTAGTAAATATTACCACAAACGCCAATATTACAGCCCCGTTAACTTACCGTAATATTCCCAAAAGTACCGGTAGTACTACCGCAGCTGTAACAACAATGGTAACTTACCGTAATGTTACCAAAACTTACGGTAATATTACCGCTGCGATAACTTAGCAAAGGTAACTTACCGTATTATTACCAAAAGTACCAGTAATATTACCGCCGCGGTAACTTAACGAAGGTAACTTACCGTGATATTACCAAAAGTATCGATAATATTACCTCCGCGGTAACTTAACAAAGGTAACTTACCTTTGGTAACATACCGTAATATTACCAAAAATACCGGCAAAATTACAGCCGCGGTAATTTACCAGCGAGAATGTATGCCTCTGGTAACTTACAGTAAAATTACCAGTATTATTACGTGATATTACCCCGGTAATATTACCGTTCTGCATCTCTAGTCGCGACCCCAAGCAACGGAGCGGGTTGGGAACCAATGAATTGTAAGCAAACGCACGAATCGACGCAGTGTGTTCGAGGGAATCCCCGATTTATTTCGTGTGTGAGGACGCATATCAAATCATAACAACGCAAACCAGATTTACGGTCCTATATTTTCGATCAACGCAAATCGAAAACAACGCAAATCGAGCCGACGCAAATCGAGGCCCTAGTGTACTTAATTAGTTAAAAACAACAATTTAAGCCGTGATTAGCCTGGCTAATAATAATGAAAAAATCGAACTGCAGTAAACACTGTTTCTGGTGTGCTTTTTCCGTCAAATCTAATTTTGAAAGCATAAATTCTGAATTGTGTCTGTGATTTGATTTAACATTTAATTTACAATTTAAAAACTAGTGTTAACTCGGAATTACGGCCTTCAAATGTAGATTCTACAAAAAAAGCACCAAGAAACTGTTTTTATTTGATTTTTAGTTACATTAATAACTATGGTAGGTTGTTTTCATTTTTTCTTTATTATTATTAAATTAAACTTATTTTCGATATTGAGCCCGGTAGTGGTTATAGATCATATATCGATTAATCATTTTCAAATTTTAAAGGAACAGTATTACAGGGTCTTACATAAAAAGAGAAAAATAAGGTCCTAATATTGTCCTAATATTGACAGTCTGCCCTGTACTATGGCTTGTCCCAACCTATCTTATGATTTGATCAAAAGGAGGACATTTTAGTGAAAATCGGGAAAATATGTGTCTGGTAACACTATATGTGTTTGTATAGAACTATAGGTGTATTTTTGTCTTTTGTTGTTACAAAATGTACATGAAAGTGATTTTAGGCGTGCTGAGTATTCTAAAATCACAGAGTTGGTAACACTGAGTGGGACACAGTATGAAATACCAGAATTAATTAAGTCGCGACAATGTAAGTGATGAAGCAACAACGAGTTAGTATGACACCTCTGGTTTATCTCAACCATAGTAAACCTAAGAAATCCAAGAAACATAAATTTTATTTCTCTATTTCTTGAAAATATTTGTATTAAATTCAGATAGTGATGCAATTAAATCGATAGACTGACATTTCACCAAATAAAACTGACACTGCTGCCACAACTGCAAAAACTTGTCTACTTAAAAAATTCCATTTTGTTGTTATTAAATAGTATACTTACCTATCAATTGGTCAGATAAGCACTGTCTTAGCTAGATTTATTTATAGCTTACGTTTTTACTACTAAATTTTACGTTTAATTTGACATATTAGGACTAAAAATCAGACATCTTAAACAATGTCGTCAGAATTATTTTACATTCACAACTACAGCAATAAATAAGAATAATTTTGAAGTCCAGTTTTGTGTGCGGTCAAAACAAGCATACATTTCAGAATTCAGCATTTCAGCATCGTACTTTGTCGGAGGGAAAGCTCGACATGGATTTCCAGCTACATATTTTCATTTGGGAAAGGGCGTAGCGTACCTCGTGACCCGCGAAAATGAATCTCCATTTAGGAATTTTCGTCTTGTACCGTACGGATTGTTATACGTCGGAAATTAAATTGTTCGGTGTTTCGAGCCGTTCCGGCCGTGTACGGCACAGCGCGCGGTGCCCATGTTACGGACTGTCTGAAAAATTACCGGAGTTTTACCGGTTGTTCGAAATTACTCCCCGCGGGGCCTCGTTGTTTTTCTCCTTGCCCGCGCCGACCGACGCCGCCGCCGTCGAGCCCCCGAAACAAATAAATTCAATTTAAGCGCGCCTCCGCGCTTCGCGCAACACGGGTGTAACGCCGCCGGAAAATTGTGAATTAGAATTTTTAAACTGTGTCCAGCGTGTCGCCGAAATCGTACCAGAAATTCTAACAGAAACTGGGGCAGGGGGGGGGGGAGAAAATGTTTTTTATTTATTTACAAAATCGTTCTTTTTTGAAAAAGAAAACCTAATGACGTAGTAGAAATAACTATTCTCTGTATTTTTCTTAGACAGATCTACCAATTAGAAGTAAATACCCACTTATGTTGTAATACCAACCAATTTTCTTTCGTGTTTTAACAAATTGTCTGCTGGACTGCATCCGTTGCATACATAAAGAGGCATACTGTATTTTAAAAACTAGAAGATTTACTTCATCAGATTTACTACATCATCAGATTTATCAAAATGGCAATTTAGTCAATTATCATAATATACTATATCAACATATTATGTAAATATGATAATCATATCTTAATATTGTGTGGGACCATATTACAAAATAACTGGTGATGAATTTCGAAAACTTAGAAACGATTGAAAAGGTGATGGGCTATCGATATAAACAAACGCCTAAAAGAAATACTCGAAGAGATATATTTATTTAAATACGATCACGTTTCATGTTAATATTTTCCTTCAGCTGCGGTTTTAATTTCTAATATTCTCTAGAACATTCTAGAACTCTACATTCTACCTTTTAAAGGTGCGAAGTGCGATTTTTCTGTTTCGGTATGGGCCTATTTTTAATCAAAAGCTGGTTTTGAACATTTTACTGTAATGTCCAGAATTTCTCAGACACTACCCGTCAAACACTATACAAGAATTTGAGCATAACTTCATAATTATTAAGAAAATCGGCATCTAATGTAGCATACACAAAAAATCTAAGGACTGTTAAAATTAAGGAAATTGCTATAAGATTTTAAGTTGATCGGTATTCAAATAAAAACAATCATGGATCTTATTGTTTTTTAAAACATTGGATTAAAATTAAGCAAAGTTTTTAAATGTGTTAATTTAAATGTTTTAATTTAATTTTTTTTGTTTATATAATTAATTTTATTTAATAAGAGATTTTTGGACGTTGTTTCTTAAATCTAAAAAAGAATCAAGAGAAATAGTAAAGTACCGAAAATAGTACAAGAACTTATGAACAAAAACTTTATTATTGGTTATCATTAAGTAAAATTCCTGTGATGTCTAACATCTGGCAGTGTTTAGACTGGCAAACAGTCGAAATAAACTAAATTTTGAGCCGAAAAAATGCGTTGACACTGCAACTTTTGCAAGATTTTTCACTACAAGGTAGTCTGTTAGATCGAACGTCAAAGATTAAATCTGATTGAGGAAAGTATAGTGTTGTATCCTTGTTTACTTATAACACCAATCACAAAGGATTTTAGTTACTTTCCAATGTTGACAATAAAAATTGCGTTCTAATTTTGTATACCTATTTCTGTTAAGGGGTAATGCCACTCTAGCGCGAGAAAAATAGCCGCTTTTCTAGGTATATTTTTTACAATAATAGTAAATGAATTACAAAATCTCTTTAAAGCCCTTTATTGTTCATATTTTGAGGAATATTCACATCAAAGGAAACCTCTTCTGGCGAAACCTCTTTCCGGTCAGTTTGTAAAATGCGGTTTTGAGAAAACACGGTTTGAAGTATTGTGTAACTTTGATGTATATAATTGTTATATTTTACTTTAGTCGGCGATGTCTGGACCATATAATTATATTGTGAAATTAATATTTTCCTCCTCTTGTTTCTTTCTGTTTGATTTTGACGACAGACGAACCTGTTTTGCAGCATCAGTCAGCGATGGCTCTGAAAACATGAAGCACCGTGCGTCAGCCTTCGCGCAGAAATTACTGCAGTTTGTCCCGATGCGATGCTCATACATAATACCTCCATAGTTCTCGTGCTACGGAAATTCATCGGCCAGAATGTATTGAGCAGTATCGCCCAGATCTATTTTCTTCAGACACTACAACTTGTGAAATAGCAGAAAACACAACAACAAAGTTCAAAAGATGATAATTAAACGTCATCCACTTCAACGTTATAATAATCTTCAACCGACATTACGTTTTTGCAGAAGTGGACTGTGGATACGATCATGCAGAGGCGACTCTAGTTCCAAACGATTCAATGCTTGTCATATTAGTTCTATTTGAAAATATGCTGCTCCTTTTCGACTCCTTTCGATCACCATATACTCCGGGAATGACACCAATTATTTCTGCCAAAAAAGTTTTCATGAACTTAAGAACTATATGTCAGTACCAGAATTCAATGGTTCAACATTGATTAGATCAATTAGATTAGACATCGAACTGATTGTGTCATTATGTTTATCTCCTTACTATATGGGCAACTGAACAAAGCACACTCCGATCAAAATAAGACTACGACACAAGCTTATTGAGTAAGTATCATCCTATTATATGCCCAGGATAAAGCGAAAGGACATTTTACTTATTGTTCTAATAACTACATTCTAATGAATTATTATATATGTTTACATCAATTATTTTATAACAAATTTTGACTGAAATTGTTGGCTACATATTTCATATAAACGCAAACAGCTTTATATTATTCCCCATTAAAAACCACCTAACGGCTCGTGCGCTATAAGCACCCCCCAAAATAACAATACCCAATAAAAACCGGGCAAACACGCACGTGAATAATGCAACGGCAGGCCGCTAGGCGGCGTCGGCGGCAGGCGCGGCCGTAAATTTTTTACGGCTCAAGTTTGAAGCAACATCGCCGCCGCAAGACTCCATAAATATATAAAACCATAGAACCGCAGTCCGGACCGTCCTCGAGAAGAAGACGGAGAAGTAGGAGGAGGACATAAGACGTCTACGGAACGCAGGCGGCCCTGGTCAGGCCGGGGTAATTTTGTCCTGCCCCGCTCGGACTGTGGTCAGCTGTCAACCATCACTCACACTTGCCAGGCCACTACACGCTTTTCTACTTAGCCCTGCGCTGCCCCTAATTGTGTCGGAAAGGCCTTCGGACCGGGCCGGTTCGAACGAGGCGGCCAACTTTCTTCGCACGGGTGCTCGGCCAAAATGGTGGAGGTGCCGGTTGCCGCTCGGTGCGAATGGCGGAGGATAGTGGATTTTTGTAACTTTTGGGAATGGGTCGGGCGCTTGTAAGGACACGGTGGATTTCGGTATTGATTTAATTCCTGGTGTTGACTCGTGTAAAATGCTGGCGGAAAGTGCTTTTTAAAACTTTGCGGTAAAAGTCGGGTTTTCAATAAGGATTAACTGTTTTGTTTTATTTTTTTTTTCTTTTTCTATATATTGGGGAATAAGGGAGTATATATTTTTTGATAAATCAAAATTTAGTATTTATTATAATGCTTCATTTGGTCCTCTATAATGAATTAAAATATATTACTTAGTCTGACAAAAACCAACCAACGAGTTTTTATTCTTCACTCATTTGATAAACTATTTGACCAATACCAAAAATAATTGTCCCATACAAAGAATGTTTGAGGAATTCAAAAAATTAATTGTCCATTAAAAAAATAAATGTGCAATAAAATATAAATGTACACCAGAATAAATAATTCTGCATTTGTATATTTGAATGTCCCTTAAATAATATATTTGTACACTTAAATAAATAAATGTGCAGTTCAACCGTTACCTCTATAAAAATATAATGAGCAGCTTCAAAAATACTTGTTTATTGAAAAAATATATTTCCAATAGTTTAAATAAATCAGCATTTGAAAATACTATAAGCGCATTTAATAATCTAAGTTGTGGCCATGAGAAAATTATAATGCGCCCTAGAAAGAATATAATGTGCATTACGTTTTGCAACCTGTAGCGTATATACAGTAACCGCGTAAAGTATGGAAAAATGGGAAAATATTTGAGAAGTTGTGTCAGTTTAAAAACATCCTTGCCGACGTCGATTTTTAATTATTAAAGTACACATGTTTTGAGTTATAACGTCAACACCCTTTTTTAAATAGCGACACCATTCTTTTTTCTTACTAAATTTTGAAGTTCATTTAATGTGTAAATGGCAGCGGAAACATCACCACATTACCTTACAAAAGAAAATTTTTGACAAAAAGACAATTAAAAATTGAAAAATATATAAGTTAGGGAAAATAAATTTCGTAAATTGAATATGAAATTGCGTTTTGGCTAAATTTAATTGCCCTGAAAACCAATCTAATAAAAGGTTTTCGATAAAAGTGGGAAATACAATGCGATATGGTAATTTTTACAAATTTATAACAGGTGAACTGTCCTAGAAACCTGAAATTGGTCTAATAGTAAACCTAAATCCCTGTACTTTTACCAGAAATGCCAAAAATTTGTTCCTAAATGTTTTGAAGCATTTACAGAGATTCGGGATACAGAAACGTAAAACAACGAAATAACCTGATGTGATATGCAAAATTCAAGCTTATATTCGTATTCAGCGCACATAAATCAATCGAAAACTACAAATAGGCGTTTTTCCATAAATAAATAAGTTATCAATACTATTCTAATTTTCAACTCTGTTTTTCTCGTATATTTTTTATGTAGGCTTGCAATTACCTTTAAAACAAGTAATAGATCTATCAATATCAGTCCAAAGAATTAGGGCTGCCAATTAAAAAAGTGTCGTTGTCTCGAAAGAAGATTCTCTATCATATAAAAATATTTGGTGTTAATTTAGTCTTGTTATCGTTTTATATTTTCCAATGAGTAATATTTTTATTTTTTGTTTCCAACGACTATTGTTCCAATTTTGATGTTTTGTTTACACTAGCTAAGGCTGCGTGGATTAATTTAAAACATTTTATTGTGTCTTCAATTAAAAAGATATTTATTGTTTTCATTATATTATACTAAGAATATTAAAAAAGAAAAAGTAAATTACTGTTTTATTAAAGAAAAAAGTACACTTTCGTTTCTAATTATTGTAGGTATTATTGCTCCTTGAATTTTTCTTCTATCTGTGTAATAATAAAGAACATTTTTGCTTTGATATATAACCTGTATTTGGTTTATAGAAAAAAAATTGTTATTATTAACTCATTTAGGTAAAATATAATGAAAAGCAATTATTTTTATGTGTCGTTCCGTCCCATGTAATTTAGGTAGCAATAGAGTGTAGCCATGTTATGAAGAAACCCCAATATGCCTGTAGTCAAAATTTAATTTAATTCTCAGATGACCTTCAGAAGGACGAAGTATTTTATTTTACAATTGAGTTCTCGTTCCTTGTGGATTCGTTGCAAAACAAGTTTAAGAGAACCAGAAGAAACAAGGCAAATATTTTACAAAACAATTAGTCTTCCAAAGGTCAAACGTCAAAAATGTGCAAGCTTTGACTACACATTGCTCTATCGCATCTAAATAACAAAGCTACCCTTAATTCATCAAAATATCTAATCAATATGTTACAATTATACCAACCACGGTAGAAACATGCTTCAAAATATCAAACCCAAATCTCCCGAACACAAGTAAATATTGATTGGACGATCCCCAGGTCGCGAGCGCAGCCGATACGGCCTCCGGATAAAATAAAAGAAAAACAGTGAGTGGCGTCGACCGTAATACTGGTCCTCTTAAACCCTACGGGTCAACGCGGACGAGGGGTACATTTGTCGTGGGGGCGTCGGGCGTGGGTGGTGACACGTTGTCGTCGGACGGACAATCGGGTGGACGCGCCGCGACGATGGCTTCTTAGCCCGTCTTCCAGGGCTCCGTTGAATAATGGATGGCGTCGGAGATCACCGGACACCGTCCGACACGGGTCCAATGGCGTTGTTCAGTATTCACGACAAAACACCAGCCACCGAGGTTACCATGGCATTAGCCGTTGCAAAAGGGCGACCGCGAGAGGTTTCTTCCAATACTGCACGAACAAAATTTGCTGAAGCCTTACGTTTATCCCACAAATTTAATTCATTGTAAGATCAAATTGCGTTTGGAAAACTATTGTCATTGCCATAGCAATTAAGATGTTATGGTGATGAAGAAAGTCAAAGATGTTAATTTAAAAGCTAAAGGAGACCCGCAAAAGTCCTCCTAACTCATTGCCTAAAATTCTATTATACATAATTGTCAACAAAATATATCTAGCAGCATGATGTTATATGCTGCTAGAAATATTTTGTGGACAATTATGTATAATAGAATTTTCGTGAATGGTCGAGTGTCTTGGATGAGTCAAGGTTTTGCCTTGCGTCACGTCTTTACAAATTTGTATCAGAATATTTCACTAGAAAACTGTTTCTCGTTAAATTCAAAATGTTGGTAATATGCTAGGTTTAAAAAAAGCTGTAATTCGGACAATTTTAGAGTTAAATCAATGAATAATGCTCGTAAAAAAGCGTCATTCATATAGTGTGTAAGCATTTTCTATGTCATTACGTCATAAGCACATATGGTGAGTAAAAATGAGGAAAAAACAAATTTTCTACTACAATCCAGGATATATTGTGGTAATTTACCACGAATTTGTTTTTTCAGAAACATGAAAGATTATAAAAATGGGCCCACAACATACTAACATAAGGATCAACTATTTTATTTTTATGGATTTTCCATTACGTGTGGGATTATAGCGACGTTGGAAGACCCGAAGAAAATGGCTGTAAAATGATTTCTTGCATTGCGATTTTCCAATTGGTCAAAAACTGTTCCACGATTTTGTACTGTTTTATGCATTGTTATAATTTGAAAATAGATATTATTATACAAAATGTAATAAAACAACACACATTATATAGGTACACCTTCTGATGAGTACCGAAAATGTATAATATATGGTATTTTAAAGGAGCTCTTATTATAAAAAATCCAATAAACATGTTAATATTGTGTTATGAGTTACTAAACTTTCATACTATATTTTGCACTATACTCCCTCATTGCCGTCAAGTATGGAAGGAAGTATTGGATAATTTTTTTAACAATATGTTGTCACAAGTTGGTCGTTTTATATAAATACACCCCTTGTTTTTATGGGATTTTTCAAAAACTAGTATCCATGACTAGCGTATATTTAAATACATAGTTACAGAAGTTGTGTCCGCAAAAAGAAACAAGGTGATTGATGAACATATCTATGATGGAAAAGGCTTAACTGGAACATTTGTAGTGGAATACTTACCTGCCTCTTCACTTTCTTTTTTGTTTTTGTTTATTTTCTTTAGTTTATAATTGTGTTACATTTATTTGTCGTTAACTGTTTGATTAATTATTAGAATTTAATAAATTTTGAATTTCTCGACTTATTGCTTTCTTCTTGTGTTTCGTTAAGCAATACTGGTCGTTAAAGCCTACTTATTCAATATTGAATAATTGTGGGTTGATAACTTTGTATCTGTTGATGATAGACCTAATAAATTTGGCATCTTTAGAAAGCTTGGCTATCGAACTTTATAATGGTGTTATAATATACAGGGTTGTTCCATTTAAAAATCCTAAGCTATTTGACATTTAACATATCATTATTTATTTTATATAATTCATCTCAAATAAACCATATCTCTCAAAAAGAGTGACATTTTTACTGTCTAGAATAAGGTTTCTCGTTTCTTCATCTTAATTAGTCACCTCAGAATGATTTTTAGAAAAATCTCGGAAACAGTTGACAATAGTCTAATATAAGTTGATGTTAAAATGATTACCATAAAAATCTTCATCCAAAACTGCAATAATATACCTAGTGTTCCATTTAAAAAATCATAAGTTTTGTTGGTACGTTGTTGTGGGACATCCTGTGTGCATGAACATATTTTCTGGCTGTAGAGCCAGAATGATTATCTACAACTTTTATATATGGAAAGAACGTGTATTTCGATTTCTTCAAGCCATTAATGTACTTTGTTCCTAGCCTGGGACACGCTGTATATAAGGTGTATAAAAAATCCAGCTATTTTGGGTATTTTTACAAAAAATAATTCGTGGTACATTTTCCGTTGAATAATATTACCAAATTTTAGTTCTTTTACTTTAGTAGGTACTTTGTTTGGTATGGAGTAGGTATTATTATTGTTGGCAGTAGTATTAATTATCATATTTTGTTTTTTAATTGCACAAACATTATTAAGTATTAAAATGTGTATGAATATGTATCCATACCCATACCTAATACATCATTTTAACTACATTTTCTAACTCATTTCTTATAGGACCAAAACTAATATATATCCCGAGACATCCCTCGAATGCTTTATATGTAAGTTATCGATTCAATATACTTAAAAAGCGTACGCGATCCGGCATCGGACATAAATCACAGACGGGGAAAACTTCCGAAAAATAAATTTCTCCAATCGTCGTCCTCGTGGCAGTCAGTGAGCACCAGCTTAGGGGCCCTCCTTCCCTCAGAAGGTCCCCGCGCGCCAGCGAAAGAGATCCAATTCGGCGGAGAGATAAATCTCGAGGTTCGGGATCGGATCCGGGCCCAGCCCGGTGGACACGAGTGCCCTACATCAGCAGTAATGCTCCGGCTAGAATTACACCTAATATTGACTTGCAAAATCGCTGTCAGTTGAGAAGGAGCACGTCCCTGGGCGTGCCTCGACCAAACGATCCAGGACTTACCGCCGAGGGTGATTGATTGGCCCCAACGACGACGACGACTTTGATACCTAGAGAGGTCCCTTAATTGCATACCGAATGTGTTTACATATACTTCATATCCGCGTCACCAGTATACTCTCACTTCGCGCTATCTCTCTCGCGTTGATACAATATAACGGACGTAGATGTCGCCGGTGGGTCTCCGAGGGGGTTGATAAGGGACGAAAGGGGGTCGGAGGGGTTGCACGGCTTGACGGTGTACACATCTCGTAGCGGTGTTTGCCGAAAGGGAGACGCGCAACGTTAGACACTTTTAATTATGACATGTAAGTGGATTGTACACACAACTCCACAACTCTTGGCTGGCTTTATTGCTAATTAATCTGTCTGGATGGTGTTTGTCAGGATGTAATGTAATTAAAGTTTATTTTCGTGCAGGAGGGTTTTGTAGACGAGAATGCAGTTTGCAACATTAACCGAAAGTATTCGAATGAATAATAACTATTAATTCAGTACCTGTATATTCAGCATCTAAGTTGTTCTATTTTCTAAATAATATTGTTCCTTGTGTCTGTCAGGGCAGCTTAGAGCAACTTAGAGTAAGCGTAAGGCGTTCATTGGGCCATATGTTGGAATTTGAGCAAGTTCCGTCAGCGTAACCTTAGCAGCTTGGGGCAGTTTTTTTACCCTGCTCAATAGTAAGACACGCTATTGCAATATATGTATGTCAGTACTATACCGCTCATCATTGCTCTGAGCGGTTTCATGTTGAACACGGTTGGACCGCTACTATACATCAATAACATTGATACCGCCGTGCTAACCAAAAAGATCATAACTGATAATTTGTTAGTAGTTTACCTTTTCCAATCAAATCTAAAGATAGAATGATTGATTGTTGATCTGTTAAAGCTAAACATTAGAAAAACATTGCAAAGAATTCGAAAAACCAATTGTAGTATAGTTTCCATAGTTGAAGCATTATTATTTTAGTTTTTTCAAAATATAATTAGTAAATTATCATCATACTCTAAAATAAAGCGCTACTAACGTGATTTGTCAATCTGTCTGTCGGTTCAGGTCCCCACTGAAGAAGCTTTACGGCAGGGGGAGGGGGGTTGTTGATTTTGCAGTTTTTTTTTGTCACTATTTCACTCGGAACTTAGTCTCAATTCAGAATTTCTTTTTTTTATTAACGGATACCAATCTTCACTAGACACAAAGTTCATTGAATATTATTTTGATTAAGTTAATAACTGAATAACAGAATTTTTGCGGTGAAACACAACAAAAAAAAATTACGAGTTAATATGTATTGATAGATCTCAAGTCTCACAGCAATTCAGTTTGGATTTAAAGAAACAATTTCAGAGAGTCCTGCATGAAAAGACCACCCAAATACGTACCTATGTATAATCAAAAATTAAATAAAAAATGTATCAAAATTTATCAAGCAAGCACGCATATTTTATTAATAGTAGTCACTATCGACATCTACATCACTGTTGCTTACCGAGCTCTCAAAAAGAAAATTTAACAAGAATTTGTCCTCAGCTTCCATTTTACAGGTTGTTTTTTACTTAACCAAGAATATATACATACTTCAACTATACAAAGCAAATTGCGTTCGTTCGGTTCTGCCAATTCTGCTCCAAGCAGCCTCCTCTGACTTCACTCTAAGCTGCTCGTGACGTTAATCTGCCCTAACCTGAGTAATGTCTAGTAAACCCAAAGAACAAAGCTAATGTATGGGGAGTGCAATTACCGTCAAATGCCGAGAGCTTTTCCTAGTATCATTGGTCGATGATCAGGTTAGACGCTTTCTTTTTGACCAAGATAAATCACTTTCTCCATTCTTGATTAGGTAATGAAATTTGGTGATAATTGCTTCAGAATGAGTAGAAAGACAAACAGAAGTTGTGAATTGAGATTAGTTTTAATCATGCAAAAAATGTAAAAATTCACATTTTTGCCTAAAAAACTGGGCACCAATCAAAATTTCTGACATCTGATTCAGAATCTACGGAAATTATTATATCAGAATCGATTATGCTTCTTCGACTTTTTGGTCAGGCTAGTCATTTAATTGAGACTACCGAATTTTGAAGAAATCAAGTAATTGGAAATATGTGAAATATGTCGCATATCTAAAGTCAAAAGTTTATGAATTTATCATTTTTTATTAGTATAATAATCGCAGCAGAAAAAAAAAATATTTTTGATGGTTTTTTTAATACAAATTCAGTTAGTTTGCTTTGAATTTCCAACCCAATTTTAGTTTAAATAATATTATAGGCGGCGCTGTCATCGCTGCCATCACATAACGTAGTCATCTCCAGTTTCTTTAAGCAAACTCGCCTTTGCAATATCAGATTTTCATTCAACCAACAATTTCTTTAGTTGAAAGAAGCGGCTGGTGAATCCCACTTTAAATTTTACAAACTTTTGAACTTCTGCATGAAATTATGCGTAATGTGTCATGCAGTCAAAATTTGGTTAACAGGATCTTTTTTATTCAAACATTTCATCATCACTTTTTCTCAACATTTTAACAGATTAACTGATCAATAACAGATTACTTCTTATAATTGGCAGTTTTACAAGACATTTTCATTTGTTTTTGTAGTCTTGGACGCTTTACACTCAGAGTAAATTAGCATAGTTGATAACACAATCAAATAATGCCAAAATTAGCAAAAGCAGCTATATATGTAAATTCTAGCTACTTATTTAGTTTTTGATTGTAAGTGTGAGGCAATAATATGATGAAACAGGCGGGATGTACATTTTAAATAAATAAAAAATTACAGCCACAACCTGGATTTGAACCACTGACATTTGCGTCGCTAGCACAATACTCTCCCTACTGAGCTATTGAGATTTCAGCTATTGAGAATTAGCTTATAATTTCTAACTTCTCTATGATTCTATTTATGTTTCTCTTTGCTTTAAATTAAAGTTAAGCTGATTTAACCCTCAACAAAACCGTCTTAATTAACAAAACCATTTCTTGTGTCACCAACATGAACACGTGTTTACACTTATGAGTATCTAATACACATACAACATCTAAAAGGAAATAGAGCTGTAGCCCAGGAGGACTAAAAGGACATTTTTAACAATTTAAACTTGTCAATTATGAATGAATTAATAAGGGCGCGAGGGGGCGAGCATGCCCGCCGCGCGTAAAACCAATACATTAACAAACAATATCACTGCTCTCGCCCGGACTTCTTTCAAACAACCTCTCCTGTAGGGTTCAGAGACTATGGACGGAGGTGAGGAACGGTTTCCACTGTATCACTCGACGCTCGGGTCCCCTAATGCCGTTCCCGGGGGAGAGGGCCCATTATCGCGCCCCTCGACGTTCCACGACGCGGCACAATGATGCCAATTCCCAGGCGCAACAACGTATACGTTTAGTTTAATGCCTCGGTTGTCACTCTACCGAACACAACAGGGCGACGCCACAGTGGCTGAAACTGCGAATCGAACCGTTCAAAATATGTTTACCGCTATGGTCCAGTTTAATACAAAGTAACATGAATATGTTCTTAGATAACCAAATGACTTAAAACCAATCGGTTTGCCGCCCTGGAGAATTTAGATACCGTATAGTAACGCGCTAAAGTCCGATGTAGATTGTTGTGCTAATTTTTGTATTCCGCGTCAATTCTCGATTGTTGTGCTGAAGAATATGGTTTCTTTCGTAAACCATATGATTGAGAAAGATATTTTCCAACAAAATGTGTTTAATTTTCAAATATTAATCCGTAATTTGATATGCTGAAACTGAGTGCAGTTATGACTACTTCCAGCACATACCGGAAGTGAAAACTGTTATAATTAAAGTTGTCAGGATGGCTTATTTTATGTTAGTTTCTTCCCAAAGCTCTGTGATGTCTATATTAACAGGAAGTAAGCTGTTGTTATAAATTTGCAGAAATAATAATATTATACCCTGTCATTGGTACAATATTATCAAATGCACATCGTTTCAAATTTTTAACAGACACATTATTTCTCAATCTCAACCCTGTCAACAACAACCATTGCTACTTCGAATTTTGTTTACTATTTTTCGTATACTCACAGGATCAGTATTGTTATACTCACCAGGTTTCGGAACGGATTTTGTAATGCGGGGATTCCCGGGCTTCATGAAAAAAAGCGAAAATTGCCGGAACAAAACGCCGGGGTTGCCAAAACTTACCAAATCCAGTTAGTAAGAAACGGTTAAAATATACTTGATTGGACAATATCTTTTAACCCGAAACTTGATCAACGTTTTCAAATTTTAGTTTGTAAGTGGAAAACCAAAATTGTCGGTTTAAAAGGTAAAAAGTGTGCGTATTGACATCAATAATAAACAAAATTTAAACTCTATTAGGTAATAACTTGCTCTTGCATCTTACATTTGCTAAAAAAATTTACATTTTTTAAAATCTTTCAAGAATAGTCACCGCAAATGAAATTGTTTGATCGAGTCAAATTTTCAACGCCTCATATTAATGCCAATAAAACGTTTTAACGCATTTTTGTTATGTTGTTTAAGTAAACTGTTCGCATTTTAAATAAAACGATAATTGTTTATAAAAAAATACGTATAAGACCTAGTTCTAGACGCATTTTTAAGTAAAGACGTTATTTTTTGTTCAAAATTGACGAAATATTCAGTGCAACATCTTAGAATATTAAATATTCATTTTTTTGTCGTGAAAAAATTAATATTATTTTTTTCTGTTTTTTTTGTGCTTTAAATTGTTTGTTGACGGTATAGGAACTAAAACACCTAAGCAAGCTAAAAAGGTTCATGTTTGCCTCATATTGAATTATATCTAGTTATTGCAAAATCTATTCTTCCGATTATAACAACATGGTGGTTTAAACGAACATTTTATGTTTGATACTTAATTTAATCAGACAGGGTGCTGTTATGGACTAAAGTTAATACTTCAAAAATAGCAGCTCAATTGATTCTTTGTAGATCAGGTATTTATTACAAATTAAATCCCGAGGAGATAAAATATTGTTGCAGAGGAACGTAACCTCTACCGACGAGTCCAGTATGGTATCTGACAGTGATCATAACCTATATCCTGTCCTTTTAGGTCACCCGTTATATAATTATCATACTCACTTATTTCACGGCAACATATGTTTCACGCCATTAGAACATCCCCGATACAGCTGAGATATTTTTCACTACTTTTCCGCCTATCTAACAACTATGTTAAGTTCATTTATAAAAAAAAATAGTAATTTTAGTCAGCTAAACGTGAAAAATCGACTACTGTATGACGGCGGCGGCCAACGGTAAGCAAAAGCTTGCAAGGATGGTTCCTCTGAACGCCGCGCAGCGTTGCCATAGCGCTGCCGTCGCCGCTGTTGCCCTCTGACCCCGCAAACCCGCGCCGCTCAACGTTTGACGTTCCGTTTTAGCGGCTCCGGTCGCTTTCGAGGATTTTGTTCGGATTCTTGCCGTTTTATTCTATACACGGCGCGATAGGTATTTTATTCGGGCCGGGGGATGTTTCCGTTGCCTTGTTGTTGAGTGTTCGAAAATTTGTGGATATCCCCCAGAGGTTCGCAAATGTTTATTTTTTTTTTTTTTGGGAAATACGACGTTGCGATGATGTACTTTTGTTGTAAACGTCAAAAGGGTGTAGTTTTTATGTAAAATAATTGTGAGTTAGCATGTAGCTGTAACATGAGGTGATTTGTACAGGGTGTTTCGGAAATAACGGCTAACGTTGAAAGTTTATCAACTAACGTACGGTGTAGCTTATCGCATTATTTAAAAAAATTAAGTTAGGGAAAAACGGTGTACGACCTTGTTTAGGGCAAGATAATAGTCAACAACCGATGCAACAAAACATATAGGAACTAGTCTTTTTTCTTCGACTGTATAAATTAGTTGATGAATTTGGAGAATGAGTTTCAGATCTTCATATCTGTTGTAAATAATTGTAAGTATTTCTCTTTTGTTTAAACCATAAATATTTCCCTTTGTTATGTATTTGATAACGCTTACACAAAATTCACTCAGAGCAAAAATAACATTTAAGGGAGAATTCAGGCAAAAAATGCAAAGTACTCCAGTTGATATTAACTTAACTATTGTCAATAAGTACAGCTGTCAACACACCCGTTAACTATTGTCTTTTTGAATTACAATTAAATTGAAAATTGTAAAAATCTCTGATTCGCAACGCCACAAAACAAATTAATCAAGAAAATAACATTGTAGAAACGTCGATATTTAAACAATGGTTCATAGATATACAACCTATATAACATAATAACTTCTTAAATTTTATCTAAATTGTAGACTTCTTAAATTCTTTTTTAATTTAATTTAATTTAAAAACTTCTTAAATTTTACTGAAAAATTCAATTTAATGTGAGGGGATAAATTACAACAAATTAGAAAATAGTCCACACCTGCAACAAGGTTTTCCATGATAGATTTTGTGCACTAAAAGCGAATCAAAGTAAAAGCAATCACTGTACTTTGACATTTTAGTAATAATGAACGATCTCTCACTTTTGTTAAACAAATTTTGCTAAAACCAAATAAATATGTACTCACATTTTATATTACAGCTATAATATTATCAAATGCACATCGTTTCAGATTTTTAACAAACACTTTATTTCTCAATCTCTAACCTGTCAAAAGCAACCATTGCTACTTCGAATTTTGTTTACTATTTTTCGTATATTCACAGGATCAGTATTGTTATACTCACCAGGATTCGGAAGTTTAAAACCAAATTTGTATCTAAACCACCCTTAAAACTGAGCTACTTTTCTTTCCCTTCCGAACTCGATCACGTTCAGATGATATAAAGTCTAATTATAAAGTCTCTATTTCGCTTAAACCATAAATATTTCACTTTGTTATGCAGTTGGTAACGCATACACTGTCGAAACAACATCATTTTCATAGTAACTGTTTGTTCGTAGTAACTAAAATGTTACATTTTAACTCAACAATTTCTTTTAATTCAATAGAACATAATTCTGTTTGGTGGCTGGTGAATCCCACTTCTGATATTAGAAACTTAAGCAAATTAAATGCAACAAAGTACCATTTACATTCCTACAATGACAAATTCCAACTATAATCACTCTGTACTTGTTTGAGACACTATCAATTCTTCAATGTTGTCACGAGTATCAGATAAATATAAACATTTGTCTTAAATTTTTTTCTTTTACGTACTAGTATTTTAAATCGCTCAATAGGGTAACTACATCTACTTCCAGTTTATTCTATCCACTTCATTTCATTTGTAGACACACCAAAAATGTCCAACATACTGGTCTCATGAAAAAAACTGAAAAGCCTCAGTCCGGAGACTGATGAAAGCGCCGCGTCGCGCCAGTTCGAGAAGCGTCATAAAAAGGAACTAAAGCATGATACGCAGCGAGCGTATAATACAGATCAGAGGCAGCGTGGAGAAGAAGGACCAACTCGTATGTGCGCAGCTACCACACACACACACACAAGAGTGGAGTCAGAGGACGACATACAGACGACGCTCGCACATATTACATAGACGAGGACCAGCGTGACAATGTTCCACAATCTTAACATGTCCGTGTCCGCGGAAGAACGATCATCTAACATGGAGGTCGTCGACGTCGTCGCAGAGGGCGTGAGCGTCGCCCCTCCCATGGCCACGCCCACGAGCGTCACCCGGAGCGCGCGGGTGCGATCTGTTGGCGGCCTCTCGAACCGCCGAGTACGACGGACTCCGGCGGACTCTGGAGTCCGTGTCGTGTTGTTTTATTGCTGTATAAGTTGTTTCATTATTTCCAGAGAGTTGTAGATAAGATTGGATAGAGAGAGGCGAACGGAGCCCCCGAGATAAAAGCCACTGATTATTTTTTGTTTCCCCCTTTGTTACGTACTTCGTTCGTTCTGATGTTTTGTTCCATTTTTTTTTCTTCGCTCGGTTCTCCGGCTGGTCTGGTCGATTGGCGCAGGTCCGGACTGCGGTTGCTATCGTTCATTGTCTGGTTGTTGTTTGATTAATTGCTAAAAGAGTTTAATTATGACTGGTTTCTAACAATAATGCATGTTAGCTCTAGTTACCTCTATAATAAACAACAATAGTGGAGCAATGATGCTACCCTGTGGGACAACCCAGTCTAAACCTCTCTCAGCCAGTGTAAAGTTTTCTTTGATTTTCTCTTTATGAGTGAACCAATAGAACCTATAGAAGCTACATTGTGTGTTTGACATTAATATATATGCTTATTTTTTAACAATAACTTTTTTTATTAATAGATGCTATTGCAGTAGTGACTCGATAATCCAAAATAACTAAAACCATGGCACTTTGGCATCAATAATTGATTACTATTGTTAAAAAACAGAATTCCAGTTTTTAAATTTCAACTATTTTGATCGACAGAATTTCAACATAATAGTTCTTAACAGAAGTTATATAGAAACCTGGAATTCTAAATGTAGTTATAACTTATTTCTGAATTGTGAATTTTAACAAATCTGATTATCACAAAAAAAAAACAGCAAACCTTTGATCAAAAGAACTTAAGATACTTTATGTAATTTATTGGTGCACTTCTTTTTTAAATTAAAATATTCTGAACTTTCTAGCAACATAAGGGCCCCTTTTTCAAAGTCACTTGATTTTCTATGATTCTTCTTGATTTGAGCTATGTTCAACTTTTCCATTAAAACAGGAATTAAATACTCAGGTTAATAATATTTTCTGATATCCTTATTATTTTTATGTTTGTTAAATTATTTTTTAATGCCTTTTCCTATACATTTTCTGTAATAAGAAACTAGCCGATAAAGTGCAGATTGCGATTACAAAGTACCCAATGCAGGTCTAACGCCAAGTCGGATGACCCAAACAAGGGATTCCTGCGGTTCGTGTTTGGTGCTTAATATACCTTTTTTATGGGGAAAATAACAAAATAACGTTTTGTAAAGAGGAGAGCTTTATATGACGATATAACTTCTTTGCGAATTTAGACAATCGTGAATATTGTTACTTATATATATATTCGGTACGTGAAAGGAATTTCATTTTCAATCATAAGTGTTTCAACACAAAAAATAAAGGATAAAGAAAGATCTACATTGGTTCCAGTAGAATGAATGTATTTCATAATCACCGGAATGAAAAAACTACTACTTTACAAACGATTGCTCTGTCACACAAGAACCATCCAAAAAATTTGTATTATACGTAAAACCGCGAGAGTTGAAAGTGACGCTTGAAGAAGCGTCAATTATGTATCTGAAAAATAACAGCTGAGATCGATGACTCACTCTCAGCTCTCATGGTTTTACCAGATATCGATGAGTATTCTAATTATTATGCTGGACTGTAAGTAAAATTAAATATTACTTAAAATATTATTGAGCATTTTATCTAAAATCCAATATGGAGAAACACATAAAAGATAAAACAAATTAAATTACACATGATAAAAAATGTTCAACGACTATATAAGAAAATATACCCTATTATAGAAACTCAAAAGTTAAAACATATTGCATCTAATTGTTTGCTTAGTTGATCATGAAAAAGAGAAAAGGAAATTCAAATTACAGATAACTAAAAAGTTATTTCAATTCTGAAAAATATATATTTATGGAGACCAACTGTAACATTCTGTATTATTATTAAATGAAATCACTTACCATTAAATGAAAACAGATATTTGCAGCACTAGCGTCATCGAGAGGTGCAACACCGAACCCTTTATGGGAATAAAATATTTTTAATGCATTTTATACAGTGTGTTAGGTTAGGTAGTTGGTTGGTTTTAAATCTAAAGAAGTTTTGTTAACACTTTCCTTTAACAACGTTACTCAAGAGAATAACAAAAAAGCTTTTTTTCAAATATACAACAAGCAACTTCCAAACGATGCTTTTCCGGAGCTGTCCCTAAAAGTAAAACTTCGTAATCCGAATTCATGTACAAGCTGTATATTAAATAAATCAGATACATTCGTCAAAAAGGCAATTGGGGCATATATTAATGGCAATCTTGTGTACTACAACCCATAAAATTAATATGGGCGTTAAATTAAAACAAAACAACTGTTGTGTCAGGACGAGAAGTTCTTAAAATAATTAAGACTAACCAAGACAAAATACACACCATTAGCATGTGACCACATTTCTACATAACACGAACTAATGATTTGTCAAGTAAAAAGAAAACATCTACACTAATTTAATCCTCTAAAAAGCGCCGACAGGTGCGGGATTATCGATCCGCTTGTTCATTAATTAAACTTCTTATCAATTTGTTATAATATAATATAAAAGTTCGTACGGCTTTGTGCTCGACGTAAGGCGATTAAAATTTCAAAACTGCCCGCGCCCGCCAAGCGATGAATACGTGCCGACGGATAATCTAAATTAAAATTTAATGTATAAAACAAAAATCCGGCGTGTACCGAGGCCCGACTTCCGTTCCTATCTTATCTCGGATGTCCTCCTCCTGTAGACGGACGACTTCTGCTACTAACAAGGAAAACTTTCGAACGACCAGCCTAATCTTGCACCTTTTAAAAGTGAACAGACAAGCTGGTTTTCAACGATACCGACTCTTCTATATTTAATGAGTTTTTTATTTGTTTAATAGGGGTCCTGCTCGAGCTACTTACCGAACGTGTTAGAATTACGATTTAATACAGTTATTTTACGGAACATTGCAAATCTAAATCGTTATTTTTACTTGATTTAACTCGATACACTTTAGAAATTCAGTAGGATTACCACTCACTAGAAATCAGTACCCAACAAACAAAAATTGATATTTACAATGTGGAATTTGAATATTTCAAAAGGCTTTAAATTTTGGAAACAAAATCCAATCACTTTATTGCCTGTTGCTACTTCCCCAATTATGAGAGTTGGATGAAAATCACTCTATATAAGTTGTAAATAAACTAGACCATGCATTTCAATAATATAGGCTTGAATGTAGTTATGAAAAATACTAACTATGAACTGCCCATTTTTGATTACAGCTTTAATTTGATGTGTTCAATCAATATCTTAAAAGCGTCAATAGTATTCGGATCAGGATAAAAATCCTTCTGCGGAGTGACAGGGACCATATGCATTGCAATTATCTCTAATATCGAAAAACGAATATAGCGAAATAGTACCTAGCTGGTAACATTTGATATGAGTTTTGGCTTATTTTTCTCAACATTTTTATGAGTACTAGCAGTGCAGAGTGCAGTATAATTCGGAGAGCGTTATTTACAAGAAAACAGAAAAATACAAATCTCTTTTATTGGAAAATTTGGGCTATAATTTTCTGACATTGCTTTTAGTATTTTTTATGGGAATGGTATTGATTGAGCACTTTCAGCTATTGTTTAAAACATCAAATAAAGCCGTTGAAAAACGATTTAGATAGTAAAGTTGATAAGATTTATATTTAATAATGTACACAATTCAGATAATGTACCACCTTTTATAGCAATTTGTACGAGCTAAAATTTCATTATCAATACTATATTTTAATAACTGATGAAAATTTGGGCTATAATTTTCCGACATTGCTTTTGTTTTTTCTTTTTAAGGGAATTGTATTGATTGAGCACTTTTGAGATAGTGTTAAAAACATCAAATAAAGCCGTTGAAAAAAGAATTAGTAAAGTTGATAAGTAATGTAGGCAATTCAAACTATGTACCACCTTTTATAGCAAATTTTACGAGCTAAAATTTCATTATCAATACTATATTTTAATAACTGATACGTTCAAATGAAATCAAAGAAAAATAAATTAGTTACTACTACAGTTTCTAGAAAATGGTAAACCTTTAATAAGAATATATCCATTTCATTTTCTTTCAGAGAATTTTGAAATATTAATAATTAATACCAATTAATACATACAAAAATCAGTTTTTTTAAAAAAAAAATGGTACGCCACTGGGATTTTTCAAATTAAAAGTCCTTCTAGAATTCCTCGTTCAATTTACGACAAAAAATCTCTCTCTGCCTTTTTTCGTAGGGGGCACATTTTTTATGGAAAAAAATAAAACATCTTTCTCAATTTTTTTAAAGAACTGTTTAATACAATAACATTAAACTAAAACAATAACAGAAAATAATACTAATAAAATTTTAAACAGACGCAAAGCTACAAAAACTGCTGAAAATGACCTCCCTCAGACGTGACACCACACTTCAATCGTCAGTTTTTAAGAAAAACTTCTCAGAAAACGAAGCATTTGCGGACATACGTTTATATAGCAAACTGTCATTATTTTGTCATGCAGAATCACCCCCTGAAGTTTGTACAACTTATTTACTAACACCGTGATGCGATTCGGAAAAAGGTAGCATAATTTTCTAAAATCTGTCCTTGAAAAAAACGAAGCAAATTAGTTGATTGGTAAATGACAATGAACCCGAATACCGTTTTTAGTGCGAATTTAATATCTAATATCTCGTGTATTTTAAGAGATAGATAGATTGAATGAGTTTTTAAGAGTTTTTTCAGTTTCAATGCATTCAATGACTAAAATATTGCTTTTGTCAATTTGAGAAATCTGATTAATCTGATTGCGGAATCAAATTATTTGTAGAAATGTGCGTTAACAATGTTCCGTTTACAAATGTCTAATTCCATTGCATTGCATTGAATCCGTTTTACATTGATTTCTTCAATACGTTTCCAACTTAAAAATTCTGTTTTAGCACATAGATCAGTATGAAATTGCACATCTTTTCCCCTATTTATTATTATTTTTCCCATTAATACATAAGAAATCACATTCATTCTCTAAAAAAAACACAGTCTGTTTAGTAAAATCAAGAATTAGGGAAAAGAACATTTGTCTGAGGAATATGGTATGGGTCAGAATTGGTTTACTTGTCTGATGTCTTGAGCATTAGAATAGGTTACTGATAAGTTTTTAGTGGAAAGACAGGAAAAAAAAAGTATAAAGTACAGTTTAAAGTTTGGCAAAGGATGTCACTTATGAATAAACAGGAAGTCATACCAATCGCAAAATTTTGACTTGATATCACTTTTGTTGGTATTTTCCCAGATCGTATCATATGACGAAATAGAAAAGAATAAATGATGAAAATTTACATAAAAAATTGAGATTGAGTTAGTGATGTAAAATCTGTGTCTTGATTTGATATGGAATTATTTGATTCCATAGATCAAATTAAAATTAATGAATAAAAAATGTTGGTTTTTTCAATTTACTTCAGTTTAACGATTAAAATGAAAGCATCTAAGATTTAGTGATGCATTTTGGAAATCATTGTTGTGTAATCAAATGGTAGAGCACCATAACATTCCCTTCTTAAAACGAATGTAAATCTAACTTTTTCAATAAACCCTTAGTTCCTTTTCATTACCGACTAAGTTTCCACCTAATTTGGTAAAAAACACTCCATGCGCTTCACTTCCATCACTCATGTCTCTCATTTTGTAACTGCTTCAACAATTCAAAATAAATATTAATATTTTAACTACAATACCTACTTTTGGAACAATATATGTTATTACTACGAAATAGTGATTACAATTTATCGTAATCCTTCCTTTTTCAAAAACCTATCACCAACAGCGGACGGTTAACCCGGCCGGCATCAAAGGCCCATTCTCACGGCCAATTAACCACGCAGCCTCATCCAGCTAAATGGCACTCTCAACGCACTCTGTAGGCCAGTATTAAAAATCGAAGGGTAAATATTATTTTTCGCACTTGTAAACTAAGCGGCGCTGACAGATCAGGGCTGGCCTTCGCTCCTCTCACCTCCCCCAGCCCGACATCGGAGCAGAAGACGACACTCGCAGCATCTCATCTCGTCCGTTGCTGCGCGCGGCATCGATTGAAGATCAAAGGTGGCCGCCATGTTTATGGAGACCGACGATGCCGTTCGGATTAAAGCCGACCTATACAAACACACCTGGAAGGACCTAAATCACTCATTGACAGGCCGGTTATAGCGATCCTCATCCTCGGTTTGTCTCTGCTCTCCGTTCGCGGTGCAATATTGGACCTTATACGGGGTGTGTATGAGGAGGGACGAAGACCAAATAGGCCGGAGGTACACGCTTATATGTACGTAGCGAGAAGGAGCACGGAGTGTTGGTAAACAGACAGCTTAGCTGGCGGTAAATGGGCAAACAATGGCATAGGAACCCGGTGCGCTGATAATCTGTTGTCTACATCCCCCTTACTTTGTTAGGTTAGGTAACTACAATATTTATACATGGATCGTGAGGTTTTAAAACATTGTGTTCGTACGGTCAACAATTGCTCACGGGATGTACCGGTTTGCAGGTACGGACTTGGCTGAAAGTAGCCCCGAAGATGCTTTAAAATTACCCAGCTGATGCTATCTGGTGGAATCCAAGATTTTGCCTTGTGGTTTTGATGTTTTTTTAGCTTATTGGCTCTAAACATTGTTTAAAGGAAGAAGGATAGCTGGATATAGTAGACACATCGTATTACTTATATGATATCGATATGAAAAACATTATGAGGAAAACTGAGCTAAAAATAATCTTGTTCAGAGTTGTTGCTTTTTTGTTATGTCAAAGAGTTTTCTTGGGAATTTTTAAGCAATTGCTGGATTCATGGTTACTGGATGATGTTTATGAGTACAGCTAATGTATAATTACTAGTTTAGTCTTTTGACATATCTATCTAACTGGAAAAATTGAAAACTAGATTAAGAAACACATGATATACAATCAACACTTTTGTCATATTTTCCAAGTTCCCCTTCGGTCAATCCTATAAATTAATTACTTACTGAACAAGAACAAAGTCAATAAGATCGTATTTTTTAAGTTTTTAAATTTAGACCCTCTGAAAATGGGTCGCATCAAAAAAAAGCTAAATAAATGTTTCAGCCAAATTAGAGTAAATGATCATCTGGTGATCATCCTAAACTTACATAATATTACATAAAGTAACATAATATAAATAGTTTTCCCTTTCTTGTTTTCCCATTGTCAAATTTAGCGCCTAGTAACATAAAGATTTCATGATTGAAACTTGACCATTTCCGATATATATCGTTCAGAAGGTTAGGAAGTGTTTTATTTGCCACTGTGCTAGTATAAAAAACTATTTGATTCTATCTGATCGAGATCGGTTTTGTCTGCATTAAAATAACACAAGTTAGTAAGGATTTGGCAGATATTTTGACAATATTGACAGTAGGTATTGTCAAAAAATCAGCGCTTAATAATTCCTGGCTAACTATGTAGTTTTAATGCAGACACGAGCTCGATCAAAAAGAATTTGCTCATACAATTAATTAACTAAACTATTAATTTTACCAATAAACATGTTTTTGTACCTTGGTAAAAAATGATCAGGGGACCCAAAAACACCTATTTCCGCTAAAACCTGATTTTTTTTTTCGGCACGAGTATAATACTTCATCATACTGCATATGATAAAGTAAAAATATAATGCGAAGTAATTATTCTCTAAGTAGACTGAAATGAAAGTTCCATCATTGAGTATTTTAAAGTTTAGTTTTTAGTTTGACAATGACATGTCAAAGACTTGGCAGAAGAGTTCCTGCTTTATGGCTTATTAACTTCAGCGTTGAAGCTTTAGAATGACATCGCAATATTTTTTTTTATTCCTACGGATGTATCCACGGAAAAAAGTGACCCGTTATTCATGCCACAAAAACAATTTGGAATGAAATATGTTGGACGTTGTTTCTTTTAATAATAAGTTAAACTAAAATAATAAACAATTGGACGTTATTTTGAAATCTGTTGTAAACTACGACATTTATATGATTTACCACACTTTCAATAGAACTTTACGCCTCATATACACAGCAGTTAGATCTAATAGTACCCTTCTATCATCTATAAAGGGCAACAATAAACATGGATAATGTATCCTTTTTTATTCGGGGTGCCGCTGCGCAAACCCCATAATACTAAACGGCACATTAAGTGCGCTTTAGGACGCAATGTAAACAAACGTCCGTTCTGTATCGACGCCTAAGTGTGTGAACTATCATTGTAATAATAATCTTTCCAACGGTTCCGGTCTCATCCCCAACCATTAACTGCACATAATGGATTATTGCAACGCACCCTGCGCAAACACTCTCAACAATCGCGCAGCTTGACAATATTTTCTCACAATGTGGTTGACCGCAAGATGTACAGACGTACACCATTGTCGAATTGACAAATGCTTTTTGGAGTTTACTTTGCTACTTCATGCTAGGGATAACAAAAAGATACACATAATATAAATATATTAACGGAAAAAAGTTGGACGAAATTAATCAAACACTCCCGTACGTTATAAAAATGAAGAAAATGGATACAAAGAACGAAAGGGACAACAAGGACGAAAAAGGTACCAATAACTTAATACTAGGACGAAAGTACAGTAAATACTTTCCACCTGAACGACGTTAATTTTGTCAATTTCGTCCTTTACGGCGAGTTCGTTCTTCCTAATCGTTGTTTTAGTTTTGTTATTTTTGTTCTTCACCCTTCCTTCACCAATATGTCATTTTTATCTATTACGCCCTTTACTAGTTGTTATTTTTACGTCGTTTTGTTGTGTTTGTCTTGTTAGTTCTTTTAGTCCTTGTAATATTTGTCCTATTTGTTATTATCTTCGCAAATGACATTTACGTTATTTCATCCTATATGTAATTATCTTCAATTTTGTGCTTCATCCTTGGTCATTTTATCCATTGTGTCGTGTTAGTATTTTTCGTACTTTCTCGTATTTACAAATTAATCGCCGACAGTCGTTTTATCAATTTCTCCATTTTGGTACTTTTAGTCGAAGTACTGGGTTTTTACGTACTGAATTCGCTGAAAATGACTACAACGATGAAAAATACAGGAGAATATGGATTCACAGGACTATCTGACATAAATGTAAAAAAATCGAATAGTAAAAAGGGACACTGTTGACGTTTCTTTATTTTTATCAGTTTTGTCACTTTCGTCCTTCACAGCCTGGCGCGTTTTTCCTTTTCGTCCATTACGCTACTTTTATAACGTTTGTCTTATTAGTAATTTTTATCCTATTTCTATTATATTAGTTTTTCTTGTCATTTTCGATTCGTCCTTTATATCATCTTTTCCATTTTCATCATTGGTGTCCTTATTAGGCCTTCTTTTTTAGTCCTTATCGTATTCTCTGTAATTTTCTTCTGTCTTAACTTTTTCGTCCTCATTTTTTGCGCTCATTTTATTACTTTTGTCCTTTGAATCAGCTGCGCAAGTTTCAAAAATCCATTTTTCCATCTTTGTGACGTTTGAACACGGATGTAGTGTTACCGTGTTTGTCCTTTCATTAATTTTATTTATTTCATCCTTTACATTCTTTTTACTTTATCATACGCAATATGTCTGTGTGTGTATGTATGTATGTGTGTGTATGTGTATGTGTATGTGTATGTGTATGTGTATGTGTATGTGTATGTGTATGTGTATGTGTATGTGTATGTGTATGTGTATGTGTATGTGTATGTGTATGTGTATGTGTATGTGTATGTGTATGTGTATGTGTATGTGTATGTGTATGTGTATGTGTCTACTCAATTTTTGTGGAGACGATTCCTGAGAAACTACTGAAGGTATCGGGACGAAACTGCATATTTAGAAGTTTTAGGACTAAACTTAGAGCTGAAAAGCTTTTGTTTCAAAAGGGTGCAAAGTAACTGGACATTTCCTCTAAGCATTTTTCAAGGATTTTGCAAATGAGCCGCCATTTCTGTAGCTTCCTCAAAATAATTAAATAATAAATTAAAGTAGATGAAATTCTGAATAATTTATGTCTGCGAATTTTTTTGGTAAAATTAATAGTTTAGCTGCAAGAGCAAATTCTATTTGATCGCGATCGGTCGCATCTGCATTGATATAATACTATATAGTGAGCCAGGATTTTCCAAATATTTTCAGTCTAATGACAGTACCGGTAGTGTCAAATGCTGATGTTTTGACAATATCTCACTATATCTACTGTCAATAGTAAAAAGATCTCATATTGTGATACCGTGTACGGTCCTTGCCTGACGCCGTCGGATAGGCAGCGTGTTCAACGTGTCCCAAATGCATTCTGTTTGTTCTGTTTGTTTTTGGTTTGAGGAAGTATGATCATGTATCGAATGGGCTGGGCGACTTGGGTTGGTTGAACATGGATAACACTAGGGTATTGCATACAGCAATATTATATCATAAGTTGCTATCCAAGAGGATCCCACAATACCTCATGCGGAAGATACGCTGTAGAACGGATGTCCATCACCTTAATTTAAGATTCAGGGGTTTGTTTGCTCCACCTGCCCATCGCGCTGACCTGTATAAACGGGCATTCTCTTACCAGGTCAGTCACATATACAATGGTCTCAGGGTATTTATCTGTCAAATCCTGTTTAACTAGATTTATTTTAATGCAGACACGACTGATCTCAATCAAATAGATTCTGATGCAGCTAAACTATTAATTTTATATATTGTATGATAAGTCATCAGTCTCTTTTTGTCCTTCTCGTATTTTTCATCTTTATCTTCCTCTGTTTTTGTGCTTTACGTCCTTTTTGTATTTTGTTCCTTATTTGTGCTCATTTTATCTTTTGTCGTTTTTATTCTTTTTATCCATATTATCCTTTCCGTCAGTTTTGTCATTTTCTCCCCTTTTGTGATGGAATTTAGTAAGTGTACCGTTCTTTTTAAAAGTATCCTTAAATGGTAGTACCTATGTAGACAAATAAGAAAAATTCCCGGTATACTAACTAATCTCTACTTCAATAAAAAAAAAACTTTCCAATGATTTATATAACACCATATTATATTTGGTAGCATCGAAACTAAAGTTATCCCGACCCTATATCTCGTCCCTTGTTGAAAAGTCCAAATCCATAAGACATATTATATTATAAATTCCCACCCGATATCTCGAAACAAATGTCTCCGGACTGCCCGTTCGGTTCGACTCTTACATATTTCACGCACGCGGGCCAATATTAAAAACGCGAGCCCCCTCGTATATATATAGTACGGCCCTTGGGCCTCTCGCAACCATCCTGATACCGATTCAATTTTAAAATTTTACACTCTTCGATCGGTCGGGCGACGGCAATAATAAAACTATATAAATTTGAAACGCGTCCGGCTCGGCCGCGTCACATATGACTCTGACACGTCCAGATTTCGAAGGGTTTTATAATTGGAGTATTATAGGGGTTGACAGTATTATATAGTAATGTACCGTTCAGAATTGCGGACGCGTTTCAAATTTTAAGGTCGCCTATTTAGCATACATATTGTCGAACCGTGTTCGCACTTTTTCGAATAGTGACGGGTGTCTCCGCGGCCTGATGGGCTGGATGACGGTCCGCTCAGCTGATGATGGGCCCCAGCCTGTCTGTTGTAGTACACACGGTATGTATCCGCATTGTCTGACGCATTGATTAACACAAGTGGGGAAGGGGTAAAGCGTAATTTAAATATCGTTTGTAGCGGGGGGCTTTGATGCCATAGCGAATCCAGGATGATTTATTAAAAGCTTGTTACTGTTCGATGTGAATGACACTCGCAGAGGGTTTATTGTAAAGTTAGATTTAATAATTTTGAACGAGCTTGATTATCAAAATTTTCTAGATTGCGTCTAATGAATAATCATCCGATTAATGCAGCGTTTCTCAACCATTTTACCATTGTGGAATCATTCAAAA
The DNA here is from genome assembly GCA_964023965.1 of Melinopterus prodromus. Taxonomy (NCBI): domain Eukaryota; kingdom Metazoa; phylum Arthropoda; class Insecta; order Coleoptera; family Scarabaeidae; genus Melinopterus; species Melinopterus prodromus. Next base: position 96,373,013 of record OZ030390.1, read on the forward strand.
AATGTTGGAACCTGCTTTGGCCAGATTTTTTTATAATAATAATAATGATATTTATTTAGTTAAAAGAAACTAATAATCACAATAAATTTGGTTTCCTAAGTAATAAACTTATCAACTACTTAAAATTAGCCAATACATGAACCCGACATGATGTTTTAAAAAGACTTAGCGAACTACTGTTTTTTATATCACTTGGCAGGGTATTAAACATCTTCAGTGCTTTATAATAAAATGAATTTTGTGTGCTGCTTTTTGTATATTTTGGTAATCTGAAGTGGTCCTTTTGCCGAGTATTGTATTCATGCTGCTGACTATTGTATGTTAAATAATTAGTCATATAATTTGGGAGTTTATTATTTATGCATTTATATACCAACGTGAGTGCCTGATATACCGTTCCTTGTTTAATATTAAAAAAATTTAATTTAGTCAGCATGGACTCGACACTGGTTAACCTGGAGCTTTGTAATAAAATTCTGAGTGCTCGATTTTGTTGTACTTGAATCTTTTTAATGTCTTTGTCTGTACACAAAAATATTATACTGCTGCAATAGTAAAAATATGGTTCTATAATCGTATGGTACAAAGATATTCTAGCTTTTAATGTAAGTTTATTAGATATTCTTCCTAAGTAGCTAATCTTTCGACTCACCTTTTTAACTATATATTCCATATTACCGAATTTCGATTTCCCAATACCATAGCTTTTGTTTTCAATACACTCAAACATAATTTATTTTCTTTATACCAATTTGATATCGATACTAGTTCGGAGTTTAATGTCGCGATTACATCAGGTAAGTTATCTCCTGCAATTGATATTAGTGTATCGTCTGCAAATAGGTGCATATCACAAGCTTTAACTTGTGAAGCAACATCGTTTATGTACAAATTAAATAAAACCGGTCCAAGAACAGAACCTTGTGGTACCCCTAAGCTGTTTATTAATTCACTTGACTCATTTTCTCCAATCCTAACCTTCTGTCTCCTGTTTGTTAAATAGTTTTCAAACCATTTCAATTCTTTTCCTCTGATTCCGTAAGTTTCCAATTTTTGTAGTAACTTTTGACGACAAAGTAAAGTAGTTTCCATTCGGTAATGCCAATCTGTAAAATTACTCTAATAATGCTATATTTTCACAAGAATACCATACAGGGAGTATTGTAGGAAAAGGCAGCAATATAGCTAGAATCCAATAACCAGTGATGTTGCAGTAAAAATCTCAAATAACTGCGATTTTAGATATAATATACTTTAATATTAAAGTATTACCGTTACTTTCAAAGCAATTTGCTGTAGTTTATTATATTCATTTTCTGTAATTTGAGAGACATTTTTCTGAGAGCATAAACTAATTAGTTTTTGTTTAAATTTCCTGAAAACTTAGTCGTTTAAAAAGTAATACAAAGAAGAGAATAGAAAATAGGTACATACCAAATAATTCGAAAACAAAGAAGGAACACAAAAAACATCCTATACAATATTCGAGAAGGTTGCTAATACTCTTTACTTTTATCTTTAACAGTTGGTATTTGTGGTAACATTCACAAATACGATTGAGGCGAGCCAATGACGTCAATATCGTCAATCTTGGAAAACTAGAAGTTACTAAAAGTTTATGATCTAGTGTTTTCATAACGACATTGAAAGCTATTTTGTCATGACTTTATTACGAACGCAAAGTAGAAAAAAATATAGCTAATAAGTTACATATGGTTTTTTTTTAGATTCTAGATTTTTATTTCTTTGATTTTAGATTTTAGGAAGTTAGACCCGGTTGAAATACGGACATATTTGCTTTTAATGTAATTTTGTGAAGGCTTGTGGAGGCTGAAAAATAGTCCTTATGAAATATTTTCGACAGGAATACATTTACGTCCTAAAGAAAGCGCAAAAAATATCAATTTCAAAACAATTAGTTTCCGGATTATACCATGCGGTTTTTATAACTAGTTTTAACTTCTGAATACTAACAATACTACAACGTTAGCAATAAGTCAATGGTAAGTATTATTTAGTGATTTTGGCCTTGAAACTTTTGGACGTAAAATGGACGTAACAAAATCTGTACAGTTTCTTTTTATTTTAGTTGAATACTGGCAAATATTTTGATATTCACTGCAAAGTTTCAAAGGATTTCGTTACAATTTTGTTGTCATTAGCCGTCACAATTTTTGCCTAGAATTGAATATCACTCCGTATTTTCATTAATTTCCTATGAATGCTAAGACACAATTTCTATTACAGATGCTCAGATCTTGACTGGCGGAAGTAACGTCGTAATTTCATCAGGTATGTAAGATTATATTGAAATCCACAATCCACAGTTCTGCTATTCTTTAAAACTCATGTTCCTAGGATAAACAGTATGTTTAATTATACAGGGTCCTGCAACTAAGCTCCCGTCTCCTGTAGCTCACTTACTCATTAAGCTAAGAGGTTGACATTTTGCAGGCTTACCCTGTACTTCAAGGTACAATTCAAGAAATTATTTTTTATTATACAGGCTGTTCCAAAAATGTGCAACGCCATGGTAATATATTTTTTTAATTTGCATGCTATACATTTTTCTACACATTTGGAAGCCTTTTATGGTTGCCTACATATCACCAAAATTTTATTGAAATCGGTTGAGTGACCGCAGCGGAAAAAAATAAAAACCAAAAAAAATTGATTTTGCATCGTAGGCTTTAAAAATCAATAAAAACCACAAAATGCACCTCGTTAATAAAATTTTGCGACGTGCTTATTAAGTTAGATGTAATAGTCTCGCTAACGAAGTGACATTGATCCAAATTATACAGGGTGACCAAAATCGAGTGTCAAACTTGTCAAACTTCAAAGCGCGCTATTGTTCTTATTTTAAATTGGAACCCATATTTTTTTTAGTTGAAACGATGCAGAATTTAAGAATAAATATTGTTTCTGAATACAACCCCATCACAATTCCCAATATGTTAAAAGTTATTCGCCAAAAACTCATTTTTCAACGTTTCCATCGGCAATTTTAGGTAATAAATATCGCACGTGGCGTTGAAAAACAATTTATTACATAAAATATAACGCAGAGAGGTATTTTAGATTTTACTGTACTTAATTAAGTAGTTATTCAATTGCTAAATTTACTGCAAAATTTACCTATAGCCACATTTCCGTCCTTGCTGCTATAGGTAAATTATGCAGTAAATTTAGCATTTAAATAACTACTTAATTAAGTACACTCAAATCTAAAATACGTCTATTATTTTTTATGAAATAAATTGTTTTTCAAAGCCACGTACGATATTTATTATCTAAAATTGCCGTTGGAAACGTTGAAAAATGAGTTTTTGGCGAATAAGTTTTAAAATATTGGGAGTTGTTATGGGGTTGTATTTAGAAACAATGTCTATTTTTTAATTCTGCATCATTTCACATAAAAAAATGTATGGGTTCCAATTTAAAATAAGAACAATAACACGCTTTGAAGTTTGACAAGTTTGACACTCGATTTTGATCACCCTGTATAATTTGGATCAATGTCACTTTGTTAACGAGACTATTACATCTAACTTAATAAGCACGTCGCAAAATTTTATTAACGAGGTGCATTTTGTGGTTTTTATTGATTTTTAAAGCCTACGATGCAAAATAAAATTTTTTTGGTTTTTATTTTTTTCCGCTGCGGTCACTCAACCGATTTCAATAAAATTTTGGTGATATGTAGGCAACCATAAAAGGCTTCCAAATGTGTAGAAAAATGTATAGCATGCAATTTAAAAAAATATATTACCATGGCGTTGCACATTTTTGGAACACCCTGTATAATAAAAAATAATTTCTTGAATTGTACCTTGAAGTACAGGGTAAGCTTGCAAAATGTCAAACTCTTAGCTTAATGAGTAAGTGAGCTACAGAAGACGGGAGCTAGTTGCAGGACCCTGTATACATATTTGTATTAAAAGAGAGAATAATGAAAAAAAGTAAATTGTGATCAATACTTCAGCCAACTCAACTTTTAGTACTTAAATGGAACGGTATATTTTTATCTCCAAAATTATTTTGAATTTGTTTCCAAATTCAATAATATTGAAATTTTGTGAACATGCTAAATTATTGATAAAAAAATTGATGGCAAAACATCCTAGATACTCATAAGTTAGGTATTGAATAAATAAAAATAATAAGTTGCAATGTTGACGTTAATGATTAAAGTCAAACGTTAAATTAAAAAAAATATAGGTATACGTATTTTGTTCTTCCAAAATTTATTGTAAATATGTGCATTTGCCACTCTTACCATGTTCCTCTGAACATGGGTCAGAGTAATTAGCGTCGGATAAGCATAATTAATTGATCAGACGGTAAATAAGTTGCAGAACACCATTAAATAATCTCTTAAATTTGCACTCTCCTCGTACTTACTTACCTGAGTAACTTTTTTTTAATTCGTCATTAAGATACGTAGGCATAATAAGGGTTTTAAATTAAGCATAATAGGTCAGCTGTTCGCCGTTGATCCGGTTGTTAACTCTCCTGACTGACAACTTATCAAGATCTCCTCCACAGCTTGTTTTACAGTAACCCGTCTCGATCCTTGCCACCGAAAGCCGCTCGCTCCATATCATTAGCATATATTTTTCTCTGCCTGATTAAAAGTAAATGCATACATGCGTTAGTTTAAGTTAAACGACTCCATGTTTGTTTAGACGGTATCCATTATAGAAACAATTTAAACAAATAAGAAGTTTGCTAATTGGTAAACAGCCCAATAGCACCTTAAAAAATCTGATGTGGCCAGGCACATGACTTTATCATACAATATATAAAATTAATAGTTTAGCTGCATGAGAATCTCTTCTATTGAGATAAATCGTAGGTATTGTCAAAGCATCAGCATTTGACACTACCTACACTACGTCATTAGAATAATAGTTATTTATGTCACAAATGCCGAAAGTACGGAATAGCGCGACGAGCGGTGATGCGGCGCGTCACCGAAGGCGGAGTGTCGCCGTCGCATGTGAGCGAGTCGCGCTATCTAGTTTTTGGCAGGAGCGACATCAACGTTTATTGTGTTGCTTTTTAAGAAATGCGTTTTTTGAAAAAATAAATAAATGATTTCTGTATAGTAAATGCTAGGCTGGTACCACTTTGACGAAACGTCAAGTTTAAAGGTGCGTTCCGATTGGTAGGTAGTGGTAGCTAATGGCGGTGGTAGAATACGAAATTATAGTATTTCTTACATATCGTGATAATGACACATATTAGTTTGCATGTACATAAACATGAGTCACTAGCAATTTTCTATTGGAAATACTATAATGGCGTCGGCTACCACTGCCATTATCACTAATGAAACCGCACCTTAAAAAGGTAATTCAAATTCTGACACATTTATATTTGTTCATGACACATCCCTATCAACATACTAAAATAAAACGGGTTGATATTTCTTATCAACAAACAATCAAATTGGTGATCTTATTTTATTTGAAATTTGTATTTTATAATTTGCCGCACTACAGCGGCAACGTTCCATAGTGGTCCTCCAACCTCTGATGAGATCAGCTGTTTTCGAATGTGACAACATAAAAAAATATTTGTCAAAATCCTGGCTACTATGTAATTTCATATCAATGCAGATGCGACCGATCTCGATCAAATAGAATTTGCTCTTGAAGCTAAACTATTAATTTTACCAAAAAATGTCATCGGCATAAATTATACAAAATTTCTTCTACTTTAATTTATTAATTAACTATTTTGTCGAAATTACAGAAATGGCGGCTCATTTGCAAAATCTTTCAAAAAGGCTTAGAATAAACTACCAGTTCCTTTGGACCCCTTTCAACCAAAAGCTTTTCAGCTCTAAGTTTGGTAACAAAACTTCTAAATATGAACTTTCGTTCCGATACCTTTAGTAGTTTCTCCGGAATCGTCGTCACAAAAATCGTTTACACACATACACACACACACACACACAGACATTTTTTTGTACCTTGGTCAAAAATGTTCAGGGGACCCAAAAAGACCTATTTCCGCTAAAATCTCAATTTTTTTTTTCGGCATGATTACAATACTTTATCTTACTGCGTATGATAAACTAAAAATGAAACATGCAAACTTCCTTCAGTTTTGGTTGTTTCTTTTTCTAATTTCGCTGTAGATAAATTGCTAAACCCGCATAACAAGATCGATTTCTTTTGTGTGTTTAATAGGGTTGTCACGTTTCAAAAACTGATCACATAGTTTTATTTTAGTTTGAAATATAATTTAATGAAGAGTAAGGTGGTCCTTATTTAGCTCAAATAATTCGTTGCGTAATCGGTTTTTTCCAAAAATATGTGATCTGAAAATAATTACGGCTTTTTACAGAATGTTAAAAATAATATTGAAGTATTGCTGCAAAAAAAAAGAAACTATAATAACTCAAATATCTGAATCTGAAGGTGGAAATTGTTACTAGTCTGTAGTTTATGAGCAGCTCAGTGCAAAAAAATGTATTATGACAGCACTTGTTTTGTTCTAAACCTGGAGTGAGTTTTTTATTCTAAACCTAGAGTGACAGTAATTTTTCTATAAACAAGTAATTTTCCCAACCATTGTTGTAACAGTAGATTATGAATTTACTTTTTGCACTGTTGATTTACAATAGATTTATTGAAAATTACTAGCGACTTCCACTAGTGATTTGCTTGGACAATATGCAGTAAAGATACTATGAAGTGCTAATCTCTCTTTTCTTTTTTTTTTAGTTTCTACTGAAGATGGCAACATAGTTGCTGAAATACGTATTTAGGTTTCTAAAATACTTGTTGTGGTTAGGGGTTTATAATTTTATTATATTTAGCATACAAAGCATATAATTTACAGTTTTTTTAATAGTACTGTAATATAATATAATACTGTAATATTATATATTATTACTATATATTTTATTATTTCAAATAAAAGGTTTGTTTATTTTTTTACACATTCTTATTTTATTATGAGTAATAGTCTATATAATTCATATGCATCCTACATAACGAAAAGAAAAAAAGCTGATGTGGCCAGGCACATGACTTTATCATACAATATACAAAATTAATAGTTTAGCTCATCGAGATAGTATAGAAAGGAGACGCTATGACGACGTTTTCCATATACTCAAAACGGCGTCAGTAGGTGTGGCTTATGGGACTACGACGGTCGGTCTGCACAGGCCCGGACTAATTATAATTATTTTTCTGTAATATTGCAGACAGTGCAACATAGCACATATATTTGATCAAGTAAAGAAAGTGAAAATGTATAATAAACACAATAATACTCTGGATTAAGGTTATAACAAATAATGTAAAATAAATGTAGCATTTGTTTAACTTAATGTAAAATAAAGCTTATAAGTGGAACAAATATGAATATGACCAAATAAGTATTAAACATTTTGTAACCTATTGGCCTGTAAACAAAACCATTTTATTATTTTGATGCGCTTTGGTGATTTTCTGTCTATACATAGCTCCATAAAATGTTTCGAACACACAATACTGGACTTCTACTTCCAGTTGCATCGGTCTACAATCTGTATCCATAATTCCTGCTGCGCACAAATCTTTGGAAACCTACATTTAATTGTTAAATAAACGAAAAACTAAGTCAAATTTTTCTTGAATACGGGCCTGTTCATTGTCATTTGACTGACATCTAACGTCACTTCCCGATGAAACGTAACACCCGCTGATTTATTGCAGCCAGGACCCTTTCTGCTGCGACAGCTTCTTATATCACATACTGTCATGCTAATTAGTTAGAAAAAATACTTATAGCGCACTAGAAACTATTTAAACCTATATAATGTATCGGCTTGTCAATTTGACACTATGGGACTAACAGACGGTATGATTTGACATAAAGTGATCCCAATTTTAAGCTGATATGACTCCTCCTCTTCTATACTATCTCGATGGTTTAGCTGCATGAGATTCTATTTGATCGAGATCGGTCGTGTTTGCATTAAAATACAACGAATTAGCCAGGATTTGACAGATATTGTCAGTAGGTATTGTCAAAAAATCAACCTTTGACGCTACCTACAGTCATTAGAATAAAAATATCTGGCAAGTCCTATATTAATGCAGACACGATCTCGAACAAATATAATGTGCTCCTACAGCTAAACTATTAATTTTACCAAAAATGTCATAGACATACATCATACAAAATTTCCTCTACTTTAATTTATTATTTTACTGTTTTGACGAAATTACAGAAATGGTGGCTCAGGTGCAAAATCCTTGAAAATTGCATAACAACATTGCTATCCGCACTCGAAATACACATTGACTATGTAAACACCATGGAAACACCCAGCTGTTTCAACATTGTTTCACATAGCGTACGTGCGAGTGTGTTTCTCCTCCTCATCGCATTCTCTATGCATTTGCGTGTTGAATTGACGTTTCGCAATCGCTGACGTTCTGAATACTGTCAAAAGTTTCAAAATATCCTGGCTACCTACTATTAATGGAGACACGATTTCAATCAATTAGAAATGCAATTTTTAATCAAATGCCTCATTATTGTTTTATATTATGGCAAAGTAGTTAGAAATACATCAAAGTATGCACTCTTCGATGTATTTCATTCATAACTGAAACAGAATTGCACTACAGACTTGTCAAATACACGGTATTTTTTTAATTGGATAATGATTTTGTTGTAAACTCATTAAAAGAGTCGCAAAACCATTCTTATATATTTATGGAATCTTCAGTCAGTTCATTATTCCATTGTTATTTCCACTCGTAGACATTAAGCCTGCCTGTGAAAAATACTACAGAGGGGCGAGCTGAATAGTAGGTAATAAAAAGGCATCAAATTCAGTTTTATTATGAAACAGTGTATAAAATGCGTTTTTGATGAATAATGTTATCGCGGACATCGACTTGGTCTCCCAAGTCACGTTCGCCGGTCCCGGATAATAGACAGTCTCGCCAACCCTGGTAACAGAAAAGTACGAGAGTAAAACTTGATCCACTCGAACTTCGTCCCATCTCACTTCCACCGCCGAGCTTTTCATCGGACGGAAAGAGACGGACCGCGGCAACGTGAAACTCTTTCGGAAATGAAACACCTTGTACATTGTACACGAGTTTGTATAAGAGATTCTCCTTCGGGGAATTCAGACCGTTATTGTCAGAATTTCGACTGTCTTGTTCCTTTTTAGCTTCGCCTCTCGGGCTCTTCCTTACCCGCACGATAAAAACCGGAGTTGGCGGCGGCGCCGCTTCGAATTTGTTTATTTTGTGTTCGGTTCGGGCTTTTTTTGCGGATACCTATTTAAATTCGTATTATTGTTTAGTGTTCTCACTATCGTGGAATTTGGTCGTTTTTGTCGGTTGGCGGCCTTTCGGTGCAGAGGTGTTGTACCTGTGTGCCAGATAGCAGAAAAACGATACGAATAAATTAAATTCCCGACTTGGCAAACTATTCGCGCCGTGATTTATTTACTGATGCTGGTTTTTGCGAGTCTATTGTTATGTGTTTTCGCACACCCGTGAATAGAGGCGAAAATTTACAATTAAATTTAAGACATCGACACGTTTGTTTCGTTAAGTTGGAATGATGGAAAGTATTCTAACGAGACCCGTAAAGACATTCCCCACTGTTAAAATGTATCCCCGCCAATGATATTGTAATGATTTGTGAAGGAATACGTACAATGTATCGCAAAACAAACCCATTAGCGCAACTTTCCACGGGTTAACTAAAAATGAGGTTGTATACTTAGCTTTTATATTGTTTTAACTTCAAACGTAGAATACGTAGGATAGACCATGTAAGAAATACAGATGAGAGGCGAATAAGTGATGTCCAGGACGTATTGATGACTTCGAAAAGTCCTGAGAATTCTCTCGATGGTAAAATAAAGGGAAACGAGGGCGCCAGAAAAGACGTTGGAGTGACGAAACCACCCAAACTACTGACATACCTGGTTGAGAAATGCTGGTGACCGAAAATAATGGAGTAAAATTGAGTAAAATAAAGTCAATGGGATGTTATTTGACATTATGCTCACATTATTAAACGTACAATGTAATTTATAGAAAACAATAATCATTTTCTGAAAAACCAGGTACTCCCAAACAAAAATATATAATCCTAAATCTTCCCTCACGGTTTGGATAAAAATAATTATATTAATTATAATTACTATAACTTACTAGGTACTTATAATTATTATAATTACGTCCATTAGATAGTTTTATACAAAGTCAACTAATGTTTATTGGTCGAACATTAACCGATTTTTTTTTGCTATTTCCCTGCTTTAAACGATATTTCCAGCTACGTTTTGAGCAAACCTATAAAGTATTTGGTGTCAAAATCGATATAGGCAGTGTTTATTTGACAATTTTTGACTATTTTCACTAATTTATATCCATTTATTTTAATAAACAAATAAGTATTTTTTTCATTGCCTTGGTGATAAAAATTGCCAACCGATATGTTTTTGTGTTGAGAATTGAGAATATCATCGTGATTAAAAACATCACACAAATAATATATGGTGCTATTTAATATTTCATCGATTACGTTATTTCTGGAAATACCGGCCATAACAAAGTCATATTACCCTCAAATTTATCTCTTTAAATGGAATTTTTTGTATCTTAGCATTTCTGAAAACTTCATTTGTCCACCGTCAAAAATCAAAGGAGTACCTATGGCGTGGGTCACCCGGTGTAGATCATTCGAAACTTAGCAATAAATTTAAATTTTTTTTTAGACAAAATGAACGTCCAAACAAAATTTTCATTCCCAAGCCACAAACGTCGAAACTGAGATCCCTAATCCTCTCTAACGATTTCTGACACAAAAATGTACTCGTAAACGAAAAGAATGTACTCCCAAACCGTCTATAACGATTCCCCAACGATTAGAATAAAAATTATACCAAATTCAAAAGTCTGGACACTAAAAACGTTTATATCAAACTAATTACTCCAGATCATCCCGAAAATGGAATTCCGTTTACTCTATAATCTTTTCTAACTATAAACCAATCCAATCAAAATGTATTCAAAACCTGAAAATTGCCGCTAAATAAACAATGTAATTTTCTGAAAAACGAGTTATTCCCAAACGAAGAGAATGTAGTCGCAAACCAACACCTTTATTAATTCAGTTATCTCTAAATAAGAAACCAACGTGGTTTGCAGAACGTCGGAATTCATGAATTTTTTCTACTTTGCGTTCGTTATAAACTCATAACGAAACCACTTTCGGTGTCGTTATGAAAACACTAGATCACAAACTTTAGTAACTTTTATTTTTCCAAGATTTATAATATTGACGTCAAGTGTCAAATAAAGCTGAAATCCCAATCGCTACTGTTGAAGATAATACTACTCTAGATTGTAAGATGACAATTGCAATTTTAGAAATTTTTGTAAAATTAATGTCGCAAATTAGAAAAAAATATTAGGTTAAAATAAAGTATTATGTTTTCCCAGAATTTCATGCGAGTTTAACACATCAGCAACAAAGAACTAAATTACATTACATTACATTACATCATTCGTCAATTCAATTTTGGATCTTTTACAACTGTTGGTTGCATTTGTTCTACTGGACGCCACTCATCAAATCTACTATAGATAGATATTCGCGGCAGGCCCAAATACATAATTCGCGGCACGACAAACGAGCAATACGTTGGTCAAAGGGTCAGCCGGGCCACACAGACGCACCAGGATCGCTACTGCCCAGATAACGACCGTGGGATAGGTCACACATGCACGATATACTGTAGTTAATAATTGCTGATGCGTACGCAAAATTAACTGACGGACCGTTTTATTAGCGATTGCGATTGAACGCGAAAATCGCACCAGAGTTGATTAGAATAATATTTTTGCAGTCAGATAATGCCGTGGCTTGATGGAAGCACGCAATGAGTTATGTGGTCTTACCCAGCCGCTGAAGATGCCAATAGACGTTAAGATATCTTTGTCATGCACTTCACTTTTAAATTCTACGACATTTAGGTGTCATTACATTCCATGTGAGGGTCAAGAATTTGGTTATTAGTTTTTAAAGGGTGCTGTTTAACTTTAAAACTCGTGATGCGATTCTCAATATCCCCAGAATTTGCGTTATACATAATTATATAAACTTAAATTTTGTTCCATTTTCTCTGTATTTTCGGGTTTCTCTCGATAACTAAAGAAAATTCCAACAAGTGTTGTCCCCTTTCTACTGTTGTCGATAAACACGAGCTAATTGTACTTATAGCAAATTAAACACCAAAAATTTTATAGCTGTCAAGAAAAATTTTTAGACTGGCCAACCTATGAAAAATCTTAATTACATCGTACTAAACAATACACATGAAGATTATTAATTAAATTATCATGAAGAAATGTTTAAAAACAAAAATACAGACACGAAAATTTATGATTCTATAATCGTGCTTATAAAGCATGCGATAAAATTTGAAGTTGAAAAAGTTAATATGAAGCCATTCTGTTTTAAAATTGAACGAATTAACAAGAAACAATGATTACAAATATCTAGAAATGGACAAGTTTGAAAATTTTAAGATTATCAACGAGGATATACAAAATAATTGTCATTATTAATATTATACTGACAAAGCGAATATTGAGAGCCTAGGTGAAATAGACTGAGGGGTCATAACATAGGAGCTATCCTATGATACCTGATTTTAATGCCGTATTTAGCCAATATTAGTTTATCTGTAATTATATTTAGTACTAATATGATACTTTACTAATGTCGGTATCATATTCCAGCGTTATCAAAAGGTGACATTTATGTCTTTAAATTTATTTGTTTTTTATATTTTTTTGAAATAAGATTAATTCCTACATTAATTTTCTACTATGACCATCCTGTAAACCCTTTCAATTTTCACGTGTTTTAGCACATTTTGTGTAGTAATTTTTTAATACAGACCAAAAATTATGTGTTGTAACCTTGGCACAGTTTATTTTCTGACTCATTTGTGCTTTACTTTTCTGCCTTTATCGCAGAAACAAAAAGCAGACATTCCAAATTTACCGGTGTGGTGATAACAGCTGATAAAATTCGATAGTAATAAATGTAATCATTAGTCTAGTGTAGGTAGTCTTTTTGCCAGTGCCAGTTTTCTAGGCCAAGGCATATTGAAATTCCATTTACAAAATCTTTCCCATTGTTAATAATAATTGATAATTTTCAGTTGTCTTCAACTCTAGTTTTTTATGTAACGCCGTTACCCAGAAGTAAATTATATTTGATTCTAAGTAGTCCAGTCAAATTGTTTCCGAGGGTGCCTGTGCCAGCCAAAAATATAGAAGTATTTTTTTCTTTCATTTTATATGTTTTTTTGGGGTGCTGAATCCGAATTTCAACTTTGCTACTTCCCACGGATAAGGCTTTACATCGAAAATTGGTAAAAACCTCAACATTTCTGACATTTCTTCAGTTTTTTGCCGAAAGGTCATAAAACTATGCACTTTTCGACGTAGCCCAGTATATACAAAAATAAAGTACAGTAAAACTGAAGAAAAGTCAAAAATTTTGAGTTTTTTTGCCATTTTCGTTGTGATGCCACATCCGTAGCAAAGTTGAAATTCGGATTCAGCACCCCAAAAAAATATAAAGAATGAAAGAAAAAAATATTTTTTTTCTGGCCAATACACCATTTGACTGGACTAAAATGTCTGAATGATGGAACTGGACGTCAAAACCTCAGTACCAAATTAATCAATTTAAACGCATATTCTCACTTAATTTAATTAGTTAGCAGCCATACAGCTATCCACAAATTTTACACGCCAAACAGTAGATATTTTATAATCGCGAATATACCATCGCATAAAATAATTTCAGCGGATTAAAATCGCGATCTACGTACAGAATGGTACGAGCGCACGAACATTTAAAATAGTCGAATGCGGTTAATTCAAATCGCAGACAATAGAATATATTCGGCGACCATTACCGAAAAACAATAACAGCCATACAGCGCGCACAGGTTATAAATTCATCGCGCGGATTATAATTTATTCAACGGGATCGCGAACATAAAATAATTAACGAGGAGCAACGCGCGGTTATTTGCAGTGCTGCCGCCTATGGCTGCGGCGGGCACTAAAGCGAAATGTCCTTTTTTAAATTATCCTACTAGTAAAAGGGCCGCGCCGCGTTCCATATGACAAAAACCCGGCCGACTATATACAACGAACAAAAATTAAAAGACCCGAACCGATAGTACACGTACGCATGCAACGATAAAAAGCGAAATATTAATAAACGCTCGTTCAGTTCGTCCATTGTTTGAACACAATGGCTAATTAAATTAATAAACGAACACACGCCGGTCCACAAATAAAAGGACTACAAAATATACCCTCAAACGTTTCGCCCCGTGTGTGTACGTGTCCATTGGTTGGCGGTTTTCTATGTGCGTATATGCCAGTGTGCGGCGGGTATAATATTCGGTTTTATGCCGCAAAGTGCCCGCGGGCTGTTTAATCTCTTGTAAAAACACACAAACCAAACCGCATACGGTCGGACACGGTAGCATCGCGCATTCTGTACCGTTGGGTTTGTGACCGCCACCCTAAAGTGCCGCCGCACTGTGGCTAAAAGCGGAAATAAGTTGCTAAAATTATACTTAAATGAGGATGTCACATCATTGCTTTTTTTACCGCTTGTACAAACGCGCTATGGAAGTCTCCTTTGGTACCCCTTTAAGACAATATGATCAGCTCAGCTATACATTGAGGATGAGTTTGACCATTGTTTGAACCCCATATACTTCCCTTTTAAAAATCCAATTTCAGCGTTGTATCAACCTGATTATATACTACATCAAAGTAAATTACTCACCTTAAACTACTCATGCGTCAATTGACATCTAATTTACTATTTTTCTATTACTTTCATAATGAGCAAATTGTGATACCGGTGACACATAAATATAAGATTGTGAGAGAATAAAACACAACACAGTCGAACGTTTTTAACAAGTCTATTGAAAAATAACTATTTAACAAGAAGTATGAATGTAAATGAAAAAAATATTGTTCTCGCATTTGTAGTCTTCCGCACGTCAAGAAACATAAAAAAACGTACTTCATGATCTTCCAATCTGGCATACGCGTTTGCTTTTGAATCGTTTAACGGATTGAGTTGTTCTTTTTTTTGCTTGGAAATAACAAATTTTATTGGAGGCTGACCTCATAATAAGTAAATCTTATAAATAATTACATTCTTTATAGCGATTTGAATACAAAAAGTAGCAAAAATGTCGTTCTTAAAATTCAAACATGTGCTATTTTGCCAATTTTTACTTTTTTTATAAATATTGGTTTGCGTCAAATTAATTTCATCTATTAATTTAATAAAACTTTCCATCCTATCTTGCAAACTATATATTCATCTAATAAAACAACGGTTTTGTTTGCAAATTTTAATTAAAAAAAGAAAATCGAAATCGATCGCTAGATTTTTTAATTAAAATTTGCAAACAAAGCCGTTGTTTTATTAGATGAATAATTTCATCTAGTTTCACAGCGCTTTTGAAATTTCGATTTCTGGTTAATCCTCTCTACTGTTAATCCTCTCTACCAGATCGTTCCCATGGGTAATACCTGTCGTGATTTTTACGTATCTGATGACTTATATAATTAATGTAAAATAATTTTTACCTTTTAGAATTTTTGTCAGGTCTAGCTATAAAAGCATGTTTTTTTTTTAATAAACTTTCTGGAATATCCCGCTAAACCCAAGAAGGTCTGTAGTTTCTTAATTCGTCGTCGGCTATTGGAAATTGATCACAGCAGCGGTTTTATGCTGAGAAATTATTACCTTTCGTCATTCTATCTTATCTTCGGACAATTCTTCTTTCTTGGTGTCATCTTCAGAAGATTCGTCTTCTTTTCTTCATTTTATCTTCTTGAGATACCAAAAAATTACAATTGTCTGAAGATAAAACGTCACTTGGGGGTTCCACATAAAAGTAACCAATATATACAAATAAACGCCAGGGCTTCTCAAACTGTGGGTCATTATTTCACTCAGGAGGACCACCAAAAAGACCACCAAAAATAAATTATTATCAATTTCTCAACAAAAAATCGTTAAGTATTTGCCATTTGTTGGCCATATTTCGGCAGCTCATGAAGTAGTAATTTGACATAAGAGTAGATAAAGGTGGTACATGTTTCACTAATACAGAAACAATTTGTTTTGGAAATAAAACTTATTTAGTAGTAAAAATTATATTCAAATTTTAATTCGCATTAAATATTAGTACCTAGCTATCGTTGATTTTTCGAATGCTTTTTAATCTATTTCTTGAAAGTTTCCTTAAATTTTATGTGATTTGTAACTTTTATATGATTTTGAATTATTGAATATGTTACTGTTCTTTCTCAAAATTGTCGGAAATGGGCACAAGAAAATCCCAAGTTCATCATT
Organism: Melinopterus prodromus; assembly: GCA_964023965.1. Classification (NCBI taxonomy): domain Eukaryota; kingdom Metazoa; phylum Arthropoda; class Insecta; order Coleoptera; family Scarabaeidae; genus Melinopterus; species Melinopterus prodromus. Next base: position 96,389,474 of record OZ030390.1, read on the forward strand.
TGAAAGCGTCACTACCTTTTCAGGACGCATGTGCTATTTCAATAATAAAATATTTGAGCTGTAATGTTTTGGTCAACATTTCAATATAGAATTGTATCTTCAATTCCTGATCAGTATCTTGAAATTGGAAACTTTTTGACCAACCACTAGTATCTTCAATAGAAGTAAATTTTCTGTTAAGTTTGATGTTTTAGTTTCCAAACCACGAGGAATTAGAAGACTGGATAAGTATTCTGGATAGGTATTCAGAAACTGAACTAAATGAGTGAACGAAGGTGATAAGTGAAAAACATCATCTGTTCATATTGTTTTTGTTCCAAATTTCCTTCTTCTTTCCCTCAATGTCTTCTGAAACCATATGGCAAGGCCATGCTTGTTATGGGGACCTAATGTATTTATAAAACAATTCAAAAAACAATTAGTCGTGGTGCATTCTCTATTTGACACCACATGTCTGGCTTTGTACCACCAGTGGAACAACCTCTCCACATAGGCTTTTTCTACCAATGTTCAGTGCTAATTCTTTCTTTCATCCGCACTATCACAAAAGCAGGGATACACCGGAAATCAGCTCATCTTTAGCAATTATCGTATTTTCTCTTTTGTGCAACCGTTTAATACTGCGTTACCTGTAAAAGTTGAATGTACCCGGTAAGTTCGCAAGTTGTTGCTTGCGGTCACAGGTGAACCTGCCTGATTAGCGCTGAGACGGATTGAGTCGGTAAGTGAGCAATGTTAATAACAGAACACGGCGGCGCTGCACAACACGACTGATAGGCATGGCATAACACAGATGGACGCGGATGTTTTCGTGACTCCGACACGCCAGCAAACCGACTACAAGGCAAACACGCACCGTGGCACGGTAATTATTGCTCTTATAATTACAATTCCGTGTGGATATGATTAGGGCCTGTCCAGTTCGTCAAAACGTCCACTGAGCGCGATCGCCAGACACCACGTTCAAGTTAACCTAAGGAGCACGCTGCATACAGGGCAGAATTGCGAACGCATCAACATGGGTAGGACATGACAACGCCACCTTGATAAGTGTAATTGAGTTGTCAATTTCGAGTTGGTCTGTTTTATTTTGATGTTGTTTGGTGCACACCCTGGAGTTTAGGATGTGGGATATGGGATGAAGGATAATTTTACAGGAGACTAATTATAATGTAATTGTGTGTAGGGATGTGGAGATTTTCTTGTTGGCAACTTACTTATCGTCGGTCGGTCCAGATTGAATTAAAAGCTGACTGGCGTTTTGTGCTTGATAGCTCTGTAATTATTGTTAAATTGTAAATGCCGCTGTAATTTGGTTCTGTTCTTCAGCTGACGGGAAGAGTTTAATTAAAACTTTGCAAGTATTATCTAGCTGTTTACCAGTTCTTTCTGTCGGTTTCAATAGTATATTAATTATTAAGAGTGTTACACATTTATAGTTTCCTATAACAGAATTCTATGCAAATCTTGCAAAGTTAAGACCAAATACCAAAGAGTTTAATGCCAGAATGAATCAAATACTAATGGCCTATATCTATATAAAATGTCCTGCACGAGGTTGTCCTTAAAACCATCATTTGTACACTTTATAACAGGGTTTCTAAAAGTATTAGAATCGCTCTTCAAACCCAGCGGGTCGTGGAAATACTTCATTTCTCGCGACTTTAGAACCAATCACAGTTCTGAATTTTCATTTTCGTCGTGTTTTGATCTACTGGTTGGCGATGTTCTCATGGCATTGACAACGTAGCTAAATGACTAGCGCTACAAAAAATTTTACTCTGATAAAAATATTGTAATGCAATACCTACGTACATTAATAAGTATAATTCGATAATAATTATAAAAATAATGGGTTCTGAAGCTGAAGTATGGACGTTACAGTTATGGCTGGTAAAAGCGAAAATAAAATTTAGACAAACCGACAACGAGTTTATGGATTGGCGGATCTATTAATGTTTGTATAAATTGTAGAATTTTGAATAAAATTGGAACAAAAAAAACGTGTAATCATCAGATTTATTTAATACACCAATACGCACCACCAAGGGATACATAATTATCGGTTATTTTGTTTTGTTATTTTGTGTATTCGTTAGGTAAAACGTTCGATATGCTTACATTCCTTGCTCATAGAATAATATACTAGTATCTTCTGATTATTACTTTTCAAGACCTTAAAAGGTAATTACCGATAAAATATTAGCAAAACAATGTAAAATTAAAATAAAATACATATCAAACAATGCGAGAAAGCAGCACAAATACAACAATTTAAGCAAAAAAAGGGAAAAAATTACTGGAATAAACAAATGAAGACATAAGTGAAGACTTTTGCTGATATATTTTTTAAACTAAATGTAATTCTGCGTAAAAAGTTACTTACCGGATTTATAAATTTTTTAATTCTTAAGAAGGTTAAAGGGTCGTTTAAAATACTGGCTGTAACTTTTTAGGAAATTTCAAAACAAAAACAGTCGTCAAAAACAGAATTATTAACAAAACAACGCAGAATAGCATGCATTTCAAAGAACCCAAACACGAAAAAAAAACACGATCAATACCCATTCCAACAATAAAAAGTAAATAAATACAAGTTAAAAACAGCAAAAATAATAAACTTGATTAAATTGAATAAACAAATGAACAAAAGAATTCATATAAATCGTATTACTTATTTTTATACCCCCATATTTACTGTGGTAAGGGTATATTGAGTTTACCACAATGTTTGTAACACCCTTAAGGAGGCGTGGCAGATATATGTCCTATGATGATTTTTAAAAACCGCTTTGTTTCGAAGATACAGGGCGAACAAAATTTGCGGCAAGTAACAACATTAAATTAACAAAAAGTAAGTGTAAAGTTCCTCAATCTACAATAAATGTTCGAAATGACTTCCTCCAGCCTGGATACGAGCATTCAATCTTCTCGTCATTGATGCCACACTCTTTCAAACACAGCAGGGTCGTTTCTAATTAAACTACACCAAGCAATTATCCGATTACGCAAATCGTCCAAATTCTCCACTGCGGAGTAGCGTAAACAAATAACTTCAGAGATCCCCACAAGAAATAATCCGATGGGTTTAAGTCTGAGGATCCGAGGGCCTTGCGTGTTGCCCACCTCGGCCAATCCAGCGATCTCCGTATGTTGCTGTTGACACGTTAAGCAGCCAAACGTCACTCAATGTAAGCAAATGCGACCAATTGCAATGGGTCCTATTCAAATGAAATCCACTACTAAATAAAACAGCCGTTCCATGTGATCTAGATCAACAAAAAAAAACATCGCATTGAAAACATTTTTTTGTACTTTATAAACTCATTGGCGTACACAATACTTTTATTTACATTAATAATGTCAACAAATATTGAATATGGTTGTCGCAAAAAGGCAAAAACCTTTTTCAGGGATTTTGCAAATGAGCCGCCATTTCTGTAATTTCGTCAAAACAGTTAAATAATAAATTAAAGTAGAGGAAATTTTGTATAATTACGTCTATGACACTTTTTGGCAATTTATTGGCTGCATGAGCAAATTGTATTTGATTGAAATCGCTCGTACTGCATGAAAACTAGTTAGCCAGGATTTCACAGATATTTTGATTCTAATGACAGGTAATGTCAAACGCCGATTTTATTTCCGGTTTTATTTCAATGCAGACAGGACCGATCTCGATCAAATAGAATGCAGCTAAACCATTAACTTTATATATAGTATCATAAAGTCGTGTTCCTGGTCACATAAGATTTTTTTTAGTATGAACATGTACTTGTTCTTTTTACAATTTTGAAAACCAACAATAACACGTAATTTCTTAAAGTATTTTATTAATAACAATCAATAAAATGATTTGTTCTCGACAAACACGATATGAACATTTCCTGAACATGGACCACATGAAAGAATACAAAAATACATTAAGAATATATAAACCACAATCGGATACATCAAATCTCCAAATATTTGGTGGTAACCTGCCTTCGATGACCGGGCTCCAAAATTTTGCCAGCTCTAAGCTTGTACAGGACCTCAGGTCGATCTTGCTTGGCAGTATCGTACTTCCGGATGGCCTGATTCACCAAATGTGAGCGCTTCTTCACAACACTGAGCACCCTCGAATACACAGAACCATTCCGCAAATGTGCCATAAAGTGTTCTTTGCTGAGACGAAAGACCTCCGTGATTTCCGTGGCTACGATCGTCACTTCCAAATCTGCAACCAGCATATGGGCAGCACCAAACGAGTCACCATCTTCGAGATGAATTATTTCCTTCCCACTCTTATGGAACAGGGCCACCGTACCATAAGAGATTAGATACCAGAACTCGCAAGGTGAGTCAGGAGAAACGATCACATCATTGGCTAGGAAAACTTCAACTGTTAGGCAACCAATTATACTGCCTACGATGGATTTAGGCATACCTTTAAACATGTCAACTTTATCCATTAGATGTTTGCAGTTGTAAAGTTTGATTTCGTTTTGGAGATGCTCTGATAATGTGGTTAGTATGGTCTCGGTTCTGAAGAACTTCTTCTGGAAACGGTATTCGTAGTACTTCCACAGGCGTCGGTTGATATGGCTCGGTATCCTTCTGGACCTCATGTACTCATACAGTTGCTGCATCAATTCATCGTATTTACTCTCTGAGCAAGTAGCTGTACCAATTGCTTGTAGCACCACACCAATGACAAAGGCGTAATACATTATGCCCATGATTGTGATCAAAGAGAGAACGATGTAGTCACCCTGAGATTCGGTATCGTACATCCCGCGTCCCACCCTGTAGAAGTGACATATCGCCATGTGAAGACACCAAAAATACTTTATAGACATGGTAACATTTGGACTCCCGTAGGATAGGTTAGCCTTTGCCATCCAAGAGTGGTTGTCAGCATCGATCATACGATAAACGTGCTCGGACATGAATAAGATGCAAGCGCACCAATGTAACAAATAAAAGGAGAAGCCGATGACGCTTAGCATCTCATGCTTGGTATCCCCAACTTCGCATAGTAACGTTATGTGACGGAAGTATTTGTACATTGTTTTCACTCTTGGATACAAGGCGATATGCTTGAACAGAATTAAGACTTTGGACGCATTGGTGAGATAGGATGAGACGAGCATCAAAGGCATGACAGCTACCAAATCCCACAGAAAGTAAGTTCGAGCATAGCGGAGGGCTATTTTTCTCGGTTCCAACACGGTCTCGTTGGTTTGTGGATGATGATAGCCGGTCACGAAGCAGAAATACATGTTGATGATGAGGAATATGTCGGTGACGAGATGCACGACTTCCATGGCGTGCAGATTATCAGAATACTCATGAAAGGCATATGTGTTTGCGATTGGCCTGATAGCAAATCCGAAAAAATATACCAGGAACATCCATATCTCCCTGATGTATGACCATTTGCTGAATGGATGTATTACGTATGAGGGCACCTGAAACACTTGTCGCTTCCTTTCGAATTCAATCGCGGCCATGCTTTTGAAGTATAATCGGCAGCTGGGATAGCGCTCCCACACGAGGAAGAGCTTCCTACATCTTCTCCAGAGCTTCTTGAAACAGGAAGCTGTTGGTGATAATTTTGGTAGGCAACTTCTCGAGTCCGCTCTGATAAAGCACTCATGATGTTGTGGATTTTTGCGACGAATTATCGCAGTAAAAGAAGTTCTCATCTTGATGTCAGTTACTATATGACTGATTATTGCAGTAAAGTCAATTGATAGTTTGGATATACCGAATTATCAGAATATACACAACTTCGGGCATAGAATTTGTTTTAACTCGTTTTATGACATACAATGACGGTTGCCTAGTACTAACGATGTGCTCATTTAATGACATAAACCCATGAGATCCTTGTAATTAGTTACACAAACTTCTAATTGAAAACCAACAATAACACGTAATTTCTTAAAGTATTTTATTAACAACAATAAATAAAACGATTTGTTCTCGACAAACTCGATACGAACATTTCCTGAACATGGACCACATGAAAGAATACAAAAGTACGTTAACAATATATAAACCACAATAGGATACATCAAATCTCCAAATATTTGGTCGTGACCTGCCTTCGATGACCGGGTTCCAAAATTTTGCCAGCTCTAAGCTTGTACAGGACCTCAGGTCGATCTTGCTTGGCAGTATCGTACTTCCGGATGGCCTGATTCACCAAATGTGAGCGCTTCTTCACAACACTGAGCACCCTCGAATACACAGAACCGTTCCGCAAATGTGCCATAAAGTGTTCTTTGCTGAGACGAAAGACCTCCGTGATTTCCGTGGCTACGATCGTCACTTCTAAATCTGCAACCAGCATATGGGCAGCACCAAACGAGTCACCATCTTCGAGATGAATTATTTCCTTCCCACTCTTATGGAACAGGGCCACCGTACCATAAGAGATTAGATACCAGAACTCGCAAGGTGAGTCAGGAGAAACGATCACATCATTGGCTAGGAAAACTTCAACTGTTAGGCAACCAATTATACTGCCTACGATGGATTTAGGCATACCTTTAAACATGTCAACTTTATCCATTAGATGTTTGCAGTTGTAAAGTTTGATTTCGTTTTGGAGATGCTCTGATAATGTGGTTAGTATGGTCTCGGTTCTGAAGAACTTCTTCTGGAAACGGTATTCGTAGTACTTCCACAGGCGTCGGTTGATATGGCTCGGTATCCTTCTGGACCTCATGTACTCATACAGTTGCTGCATCAATTCATCGTATTTACTCTCTGAGCAAGTAGCTGTACCAATTGCTTGTAGCACCACACCAATGACAAAGGCGTAATACATTATGCCCATGATTGTGATCAAAGAGAGAACGATGTAGTCACCCTGAGATTCGGTATCGTACATCCCGCGTCCCACCCTGTAGAAGTGACATATCGCCATGTGAAGACACCAAAAATACTTTATAGACATGGTAACATTTGGACTCCCGTAGGATAGGTTAGCCTTTGCCATCCAAGAGTGGTTGTCAGCATCGATCATACGATAAACGTGCTCGGACATGAATAAGATGCAAGCGCACCAATGTAACAAATAAAAGGAGAAGCCGATGACGCTTAGCATCTCATGCTTGGTATCCCCAACTTCGCATAGTAACGTTATGTGACGGAAGTATTTGTACATTGTTTTCACTCTTGGATACAAGGCGATATGCTTGAACAGAATTAAGACTTTGGACGCATTGGTGAGATAGGATGAGACGAGCATCAAAGGCATGACAGCTACCAAATCCCACAGAAAGTAAGTTCGAGCATAGCGGAGGGCTATTTTTCTCGGTTCCAACACGGTCTCGTTGGTTTGTGGATGATGATAGCCGGTCACGAAGCAGAAATACATGTTGATGATGAGGAATATGTCGGTGACGAGATGCACGACTTCCATGGCGTGCAGATTATCAGAATACTCATGAAAGGCATATGTGTTTGCGATTGGCCTGATAGCAAATCCGAAAAAATATACCAGGAACATCCATATCTCCCTGATGTATGACCATTTGCTGAATGGATGTATTACGTATGAGGGCACCTGAAACACTTGTCGCTTCCTTTCGAATTCAATCGCGGCCATGCTTTTGAAGTATAATCGGCAGCTGGGATAGCGCTCCCACACGAGGAAGAGCTTCCTACATCTTCTCCAGAGCTTCTTGAAACAGGAAGCTGTTGGTGATAATTTTGGTAGGCAACTTCTCGAGTCCGCTCTGATAAAGCACTCATGATGTTGTGGATTTTTGCGACGAATTATCGCAGTAAAAGAAGTTCTCATCTTGATGTCAGTTACTATATGACTGATTATTGCAGTAAAGTCAATTGATAGTTTGGATATACCGAATTATCAGAATATACACAACTTCGGGCATAGAATTTGTTTTAACTCGTTTTATGACATACAATGACGGTTGCCTAGTACTAACGATGTGCTCATTTAATGACATAAACCCATGAGATCCTTGTAATTAGTTACACAAACTTCTAATTCTCTATTCTTCTTCTATCCTCACAAAACGAAATGTTTGTGTGTGGTGCAAAATTACGTTCAGAATAAAAAATTGCATTAGATTTAGTGTACCCAATTTTTGTGGCGACGATTCCGGAGAAACTACTAATGGGTATCGGGACGAAAGTTCATATTTAGAATTTTTATGACCAAACTTAGAGCTGGTCCAAAGAATCTGGATGTTTTGCACTAAGCATTATTCAAGGATTTTGCAAATGAGCTGCCATGTCTGTAGTTTCGTCAAAATAATTAAATAATAAATTAAAGTAGAGGAAGAGTTGTATAATTTATGTCTATGAAATTTTTTTGGTAAAATTATTAGTTTAGCTGTATGAGCAAATTCTTTTTGATCGAGATCGTGTCTCGTTATCGTGTTTTGTAATATCCAGTATTTCCACTCTGGTAAAAACATTGTTTAAGTCAAATAAATCGTTGTTTGAATAGAAGCACAAATATATTTAAAAAACAACTCAAATAAACATTCTTTGTAGATAGAGTGGTGAATCTAGTCAAACAATGAGTTACTTGAGTCAATATATGCAAGACACTAGCCATTTATACATAGCCATTTATATATAGTAGGTAGTTTAGTAGTTGTTAGCATTGTAGTGTCTGTTAACTTCCTACTCTACCATCTTGTGGAAATGTTTACAGAACACATATTTACAGTGATATATTTTCAGTTCATTTCTAATCACATATAACATCTACAAAATGTAAAGCAGTTAAGATACATTCTGTTAATATAGTTGGTCAGAGTAAATTGTTACAAAATTACAAAGCTGTTGTGATTTCTAAATGAAATTGACAAATCATTACGATTTTTGTATAGCTATTCAATTATAGGATATTGTCACAAATTTCCCACACCCATTCTAGCAGCCTAGAGCCAACAAGGAAAGTGGGTACGTTAATTTAATACAATAGCTAGATTACAAATGGTCATAAATACATAAAAATGTAAGCTCAATCCACACATAAAATGCAAAAATATAACACCTATTATTATTCAAAAACGCACATGCTAATATTCACCTCCTTCTCATGTCGCGTCTAAGCGTGTCGAGGAGTCCGCGCATTCCTTTGTTATCACGTGAGTGCAAACCGGTTTGCAAACCACATTGCGCGTATTGCAAATGTTAGCATTATCAAATTTGGATGCGTTTAGCGATGTTTACCTTCAAAATTATCGGCGTCTTGGTTTATAAACTTGATATATGTGTGATATTTGGTGTTAGTGATGTTCCCGTTGACTTTTTGACCTGTTTTCCTTGAATAAGAAGTGAATTTTCTGTTGAGTTTGCTAGACTGCTGAATAGTAATAATAATTCAGGTAATAATTTAGGTACATGATCAAAAGCAGGTTTTATTTACATACTACTTTATACCTTACAATATGCATGAAGAAGTATCTAGCATTCAGGCTAAAATAATGGTCTAGTATAAGTCTGAATGCTTCTTAACTTGCCTTAGCTGCACTATCACTAAAATCAATCTCGCACGATTATTAGGTTCAACAAAACCACCCTTAATACTTACTTAATGTACCTAATAAACATATATATTGTGTATATAGTACGCTTTTATAACATAAATACGTAGCTCTAGATAAGGGCCAACGCTTTAAGTAAGTAGCATTGTTAATACTTTGTGTAAATACGGACCTTTGCTTGCTACTCGTGAGTACCTATAGTGGTAGACTGTAGAGGATAGATGTTCGTACAATACATATGTCTACTCCTCATATATATATATGTACATTTATGGTCCAGAGACGTTAGGCCAACTCGCTCCACGCCAGTAAAACAGGGAGTAATATTATCATCATATACAATGGACAAGAGGGGCGCTAACTGCACACATGAAATATAACCTGCAAGTGCATGTGATGTTTTTATGATGTCAAATAAAATATATATTATTCACGAGAAAGAATATATTAATGTACACGACCATAAATCTAGTATCTACATACGAGTGTGAGTGCGTATGGTGTTTTTAATGTTGTCCAGGCATCTGATTTATGAGCCATGTCCAATGCCTGCCACGCAAAAATTGTTCAATTAAAAACTATTGGTATGAGTGCTCCATGTAGACGCATCTTTATGATTCACGCCGCTTTTATTTTAAATTGCGCGAATGGATGTTCTTTCTATTCGCTTGAGTGGAGCAACACCAGGTTGGTTTCTAATGGGAGGATTCATTGTTCGAAAGGCCTACAACTGTGCGATTGACGTTAGGAGATTTTTAACGAACTTCAAGGCTTGTCCATATTGTATATTATATTGATATTTTATCGTCGTCTTTCTAATTATTATTATTAATTTTCTATAAGAATTGTTGAGTCGTGTTCATCGTTATTATTAGATTTTTTTCAATTTCTTCGGTATAAAAATAAGTCAAATTGCACTTACCTTATAAGGAATTTTTTTTAGCACAACACTCAACTGTGAAGGTCACTAACTTTTAGGTTATATTCTGACCGTTAGAGCATTGGTAGAATAAGAAACGATTGTGGGTTGATAAGTGTAATGCCAAATCAACAAACGGGATGCCCTAAAATAAAATTCACTGTAGATTTCTTAATTTATCCAACTAAGCAGAAATATGTCCGAATATTATAATATCTATTTCTAGTCAAGATGGTAATGTTTCTAATAATATAACTCATTATTGTTACATATTAGTTCTTGCATCTAATCTGTTTTTACTTTATCATACGCAGTATGCTAAAGTATTGTAATCATGACGAAAAAAAAAAATGAGATTTTAGTGGAAATACGTCTTTATGGGTCCCCTGAACATTTTTTACCAAGGTACAAAAAAATGTCTGTGTGTAAACGATTTTTGTGGCGACGATTCCGGAGAAACTACTTAAGGTATCGGGACGAAAGTTCATATTTAGAAGTTTCATGACCTAACTTAGAGCTGCAAAGCTTTTGGTTGAAAAGGGTCCAAAGGAACTGGTAGTTTATTCTAAGCCTTTTTGAAGGATTTTGCAAATGAGCCGCCATTTCTGTAATTTCGACAAAATAGTTAATAAATAAATTAAAGTAGAGTAAATTTTGAATAATTTATGCCTATCACATTTTTTGGTAAAATTAATAGTTTAGCCTTTCAGTTTATTCTAAGCCTTTTTGAAGGATTTTGGAAATGAGCCGCCATTTCTGTAATTTCGACAAATTAGTTAATTAATAAATTAAAGCACAGGAAATTTTGAATAATTTATGCCTATGAAATTTTTTGGTAAAATTAATAGTTTAGCTTCAAGAGCAAATTCTATTTGATCGAGATCGGTCGCATCTGCATTGATATGAAATTACATAGTAGCCAGGATTTTGACAAATATTTTTTTTGTGTTGTCACATTCGAAAACAGCTGATCTCATCAGAGGTTGGAAAACCACTATGGAACGTTGCCGCTGTAGTGCGCCAAATTATAAAATACAAATTTCAAATAAAGTAAGATCACCAATTTGACTGTTTGTTGATAAGAAATATCAACCCGTCTTTATATCTAATTCTAAAAACGATACATTGAGAAAATTATAAATAAAGTATAGCGATGAGTGTAGTTTTATTTTAGTATGTTGGTAGGGATGTGTCATGAACAAATATAAATCTGTCACAATTTGAATTACCTTTTTAAGGTGCGTTTTCATTAGTGACGATGGCAGTGGTAGCCGACGCCGTTATAGTATTTCCAATAGAAAATTGATAGTGACTCATGTTTATGTACATGCAAACTAATATGTGTCATTATCACGAATGTAAGAAATACTATAATTTCGTATTCTACCACCGCTATTAGCTAACATTACCTACCAATCGGAACGCACCTTTAAACTTGACGTTTCGTCTAAGTGGTACCAACCTAGCATTTACAATACAGACATCATTTATTTTTTTTAAATACGTATTTCTTAAAAAGCAACACTATAGACGTTGATGTCGCTCATGCCAAAAACTAGATAGCCGACTCGCTCATATTCGACGGCGACACTCCGCCTTCGGTGACGCGCCGCATCACCGCTCGTCGCGCTATTCCGTACTTTCGGCATTTGTGACATAAATAACTATTATTCTAATGACGTAGTGTAGGTAGTGTCAAATGCTGATGCTTTGACAATACCTACGATTTATCTCAATAGAATAGATTCTCATGCAGCTAAACTATTAATTTTATATATTGTATGATAAAGTCATGTGCCTGGCCACATCAGATTTTTTATTTAAAAACAATGTACCACTGTGTGTAGGTACCACTCTGTACCACACCTTATGAAACACGCTGTGGAATAGCTAAAGTATGGACAAGTTTTGACACACCCTGTTATAAAACCACATAATTTTTCAACATTTGGTGGTTGGTTCATTCCAATATCTGAATTTTTGTGGAAGATTCACGTTTCAAGTAAACCTTTGCGAAATTGAAATGCGGCTAAACCTTGCAGCAATTGTTAAGTGCATGAAAGGGTTGGACTATTCTTTTAATACCAACAACGATTTACTTTATTAGGTGACTTTATTAGCTTATTAGTTGATTTACTTTAATTAGTTGACCAACAATTATCAATATTTAATCTGAAGGATAACAATAAAATTTAATAAGAATAACTCAACTGAATATTTTAATAACATGTACGTCCACTTCTTATTCAAATAATAGTGGAAAGAATACGTTTATAAGTTCGATTCAGAGGGATTGCGGCATATTCAGCCTGAATCGCAAAGTAGAGTTTTAGTGTTGTGTCTGGTATAAAAACAATACAAAATTTTACTTGAAACTGTGTATCAAAAATTCTCATATTTGTATATCATATCATATTTGTATTTGTATTTGTATGAACAAAATGTTGAGAATTGATATGGATAGGTAACAGAGTGCTTGAGAAGGCGCAAAATTTCCTAAATTATCCTCCGGGTCTCAAAAACTTACATAAAAACACATTTTTTAATATTTTAAAAATAGCGTAAATATGTCAAAACTCACAATTAACTTCACGGTTTACTTCTGCCTACTTAGAAAATACTATCAGTTTTCGTTGTATTTGTGAAGGGTGTTTTTTTGACACGCGTATTTTTTAGTGGATTTTTCTTCATTATCGAGATGTATTCGTCAATTTTTAACTTTAGCATAATTCTTCCTGAATGTCTTATTGCCACGCTCGTCGTAACTTATGAGTATATATTCTGGTATCTACACCAATGTTCGTTTAGTGCTGTTTTATTCAATAAGAAATAAATCAAACCGATTTCTTTTAAAACCAAATAGTGATCCTTTCTTTATATCGTTTTATTTAAAATTGCAAATGTGGTTATTTGATTTTAGCTTGACAACATACAAGTAGTACCAAAGGCCTCCGAAATATTCGATAAATACTTGCCTGGAAGGAAAAACATCAAATGTAAATACCTGCGAAGTGTTTGTGGACGTAAATTACCATAATTTTAAGTTGTTCCGTCTAGTCTAAAAGCGAATTAAATTTTAATTTCGATGTAGATGCCGCTCGATGCGCGGCTGCGACGAAACCAGTTGGAAACTGGCGAGATGGTTATCGGATCATTATGCCAATTTTATGCGAGGGGCAAAATTGCAAATTTCTCCGATCGGCAGAAATAATAAAGTAGTAAAATTACGCGCTCTTGTTAAGCCCCGAAAAATAGACGAAAACGATCGCGACGAGACTGGACACCGAAGACAGGGGCGCCGTTACATATGGGCAGAGGGGGGGAGCTTTTGTATATACAACTTTATTTGTTTAACGTCTCTAAAAAGAATTCAATATATTGGCCGAAATTGGTATCAAAATTACAAAGCCGTTCCTATTAATTCGTTTCAAAGACGATAAATAATAAAAACAGTCACACAAATGTTATTTGGCTTTAAAAGTGCCGTTCAAAACCAAAAATACAGGCATTTTTGGTTTTGAAAGGTACCAGTTGCTCATTATACATTAGGCCTTGCACGATAAACACGAGCTAGCAATTCTTATAAAAAATTAACGATGTTTATTCCAGAATGTTACAAAGTAATAAAAATTCTTCAATATTGGTTGCCATTCAGACAAATCTAAAATTCTAGAATAAAAGTTCAATGATTCTGAAACAAATATATAAATACAAATAATATTCTTAATAAAAATGATTAATTACATTACACATTAATAAACGATAGAGAGGCAGCAAATTTTCTTGCAATTCACTTAATATCAACAAGTTGTCAAGCTCACAGGGGTCACAACCGTGGCTAATGACATAAAATAATGTGTAAAGAATGACACAACCATAAAAGCAACGGAGATTTTTCAGGGTGAATGCAATTTAAATTTAACGAACAATATGGACTATGTGGTATTTTTTAAATATTTTCCTTATTTTCATGTTTGTTGTGTTTCAATTTTAGAATCCTAACTAATAAATACGAATATGTCTCTATCAATGCCATTTACGACCAATAACACAAGACGAAAACACTACAAAATAATTAATAGTACAGTCATCCACACTACGTCACTTTCTATTAATAAAAAAAAATTTGCCCCCCCTGGAACATTTTGTAACGGCGCCCATGACCGGAGATCAGAATCTGGTCGGCAAATCGATGTATACCTACTTATGACCGAGTTAATAATGTATGAGAAAACAATTTACCAGCATTTTTAAAATATAAAACAGGCGAAATTACATTAATCGCTCCTCCTGGTGGACGGGATGTGTACCACCGCTTGTCGATCCGCTCCTCTCCAGACGGTATTATATAATCGAAAATCCGATCAGGCGTTTATAACCTCACATAATGATACGGTACAGCCATGCGTTCCGATATAATTGCACAATTACAAGAGTTCGCATATCAACTATACGACTTGACTATTGCAGTGTAAAAGATACTTTTTAGAATAAAATAACCATATCTTTTCTCGTTTCAAAGTACAAATTTATTGATGTTAAAATTATAAAACTTCTCTTCCTTAGTATAACCTTTGATGACAGAATAAATGCCATAAAATCACAAATCTCACCGAGATTTCTGAGATGTTTGCGTGCGGTACTATTTGATTATTAGTAGTTACCGGAATGTCTTGTATTTTCTTGTTGTTGAAGTCAAAATGTACTGACTTGAGTTCGTTCAGTTTTCAATCTTTGTTCAGACCAGAAAATTATCCCGAGCTGTTTAGAATTTCCTTGTTGTTTTTCATTTCTGTTTCATATTATGCTCTAATCCCGGGAGACTGTTCCTGTAGAGAAGGTAACGAACCGGCCGAAAAACACAACCTTGCGGTATTCTTGCTTTTATTTCCTTTAGGACAGAGCATGCATTTTCTTGTCTGACTTGTACTGACTTGAGTTCGTTCAGTTTTCAATCTTTGTTCAGACCAGAAAATTATCACGAGCTGTTTAGAATTTCCTTGTTGTTTTTCATTTCTGTTTCATATTATGCTCTAATCCTGGGAGACTGTTGCTGTAGAGAAGGTAACGAACCGGCCGAAAGACACAACCTTGCGGTACTCTTGCTTTTATTTCCGTTAGGACAGAGCATGCATTTTCTTGTTTGACTCTAAAGTATCACTCAGGCAGGAAAGAGTCTCATTATTTGTGCAAACCGTTTGGGGAGATAGAAGAATGCAGAACAAACTTTGTTTCTGTGTACCTGGTCAATAGTCAAGTGCTTGCAAGGCTTTTTACATACGGGCAGCAAGGAAGTAGGTCTATAAATTGTAGTTTCTTGTGGAGGTTTCCCATGCTTCAGTATCATGACGTCAGTCTGAAGGCAACATTGATAAGATTCGTAAGGGTTTACTATAGCCCTCCTTAGAAACTGCGTAAGTACGTCTCCACTTGTCATAGCCTAGCGCATTTTTGGGATTAATGTAGTTTATAATTTAATATAAGTTCTTAACTTCTGTTGGTGTAGTCAACATGATCTTCTTACCTTCTGGTTATTTTACTCCATCATTTTTCTTCATCTTCTGCAGATGATGATGAGCTTGCATTATATTTTCTAAACATTCAGAAAATCTTTTCGGTTGTTAGCGTTATTCCTCGTTTCCAGTTTCCGTCAGCGTTTTCGATCGGTGGAATCTGCATAATTGACCTTTTGAGCTTCTTGGTTGCCCTGCAGTGTGATTGGTGCGATTCACTGGTATTAGATAGTTCCCTCAACTGAGTATTGATACATTCTATTTTTAGTCCTTTAACAACAATTAAAAAAAAAGATTCCATTGCATAGACACGAAAAGTCCAATTGCGAACTCGAGTTATCTTTAAAGATGGTGGAGAAACTATGGCCAACGTTTAGTTTTATTATGGGCGCCGTTTGATTTTGAAATTTATGAAGGATTTTTCTTACCTTGTAATGTACTAATTAATGTACTACAAATATTGGACTGTAGATTTTTTGCAATTTTTTATGTTTTTACCATAAAACCATAAAATTTTGCTATTGCAGTGATTTAGAACTAAAATCAACATCGTTTTTGATTGAACTAAAATTATGTCAGTTTGCTTTCACTTGTCGGACGGTCAGGTCTTTGCTGTTCGTTTTTCACGTAAAATTACATATTCAAACAAAAATATCTAAAAAAAAAGGAACAACACAATGTATTCCAGCTGCCTTCAGGCTGCTGTTGGAAGTGCTCCTTATTTAAACATGACATAAAAATAAAAAAGAAGACTTGGTTTGAAGTGATTCCAGCTCGGAAACATCAATCTTCGCAATCCAAACGGAAAAAGTAACATACGTCTAAAATTGACAGCTAAACACCAATTGTTATACATCAGAATTAAAACTGACGAAAAGACCACCTAAGATAATAAATTCATAAACACCCATAACCCAACACCCATAACAACACCTATTGTTTCTCCACGATCTTTAAAGATAACTCAAGTACACCGTTAGATTTCTCTTGCCGTTGCAATGTTTTTGTTACAAACGTCATATTCCACTGGTGTTTACTAAAAACAATAAAAGCATTGTTTTCCATAAATATAAAAACCATTGATTTATATACACCTTTCATTTCACATTAAATTGACCCGATATTATATCAGAAATGTTACATAACCAAACATAAAGCAACATAATTTTGGAATAAAAAGTTCTGTGATTGCGAATGTGGTATGGTTTCAAACTTCACACTACAAGCACTTCGTTTTTTAAAGAAATATTTGAATTGACTAAATATTATTGGAAATACGAGTGATTAAAAACTTGTACCTTTTTTTTTCGTCCACAGTCACAAGTAATTTTTGCATTTTTTTTTTGTTGCTCAAGTATTTTTTGCGTTGGACAAATATTTTTGGCATGGGTCAAATGTTTTATCAAATGCAATAAAATAAATGCACGTTATATTTTATATATTGCGCATATAATTTATACTGTCAGTCTATTATCTTTAAAGTTAAATATGTCGCCTTTTTGTATATCAAAACAAGTACTGCTTTTCCCAGTCAGTTTGAATTGGTACTTTGCTGCGCCGAGTACTTATTAAATGCTTGTACTAGTTCGTCCTTGGTCGTCATACTAAAACCTTTAATTTGCTGTATTTGCTGTATTGCTCTTTTCACTTTCGGTATTTCCTTGGAATTCAAAATAACTGTTTAGTTTTCTTTGTCATCTGTATTTATTTCGTGGTTTCACGGTTTCGCTATCCGTGCCCTATCTTCTTCTGTATATCCCGTCATACTTAATAGCTTTATTGTTTTGTTTACGGTTGCATAAAAGCTTCAGTTGCTATAATTTCTTGCATTTAATAATGTTTTAGTGGAACTGATCAGTTAATTTTTTGGTAACCGTTCTGTTAGAGGAATTTTCCACCTTCAATCTATGATGTCCGTTTTAATACTAATTAAAAAAAAACTGGAGATCATTCGTTTACATAAGTGGACCGAACTACAGGTTACAGAAGAGGATACGTAGTTGACCAATCCAAAAACGCACCGCAATATTTATGATTTTAAAATTTCCTCTTGACATAAAAGGGTATAAGTGGACCGGCATTAAACCTCGAAGATGAAACGCGGTAGCTGAGTGATGGGCGATCAGAACAAGGGACCGGTAGCGGCCGATGGTATCGTCGAACAAGCCCAGAACAGGAATGCTCGTTCGCGATAAACAACAATAAGTGCATAATAATGTATGATTAAGGTTATTTTCATAATAGCGGTACCGCTAACTAACTCCAGCGCGATCCGCTCTCAACTCAACCAGCTAATCGTTGCAACCGAGCTGGCTGACCGGCTGCTGGACGTTGTTTAGTATGTGTGACGTTGTTTCCACCTAATTTGTACTTCGTTAAGGTCGGTTCGTAATCGGTTCCCCTGTATATATGAAAACGGATACCCTCCGAATCGGTATACTTAAGCAATAATTTCCGAGCGACGCGCAGTTACGTTTTAAGTATGTTGATTGAAATTATGAGCGCACCCGATAAAAGTGGGCATATCGTTATCCGGTTAAACACGATTAAATATGCACAATTTGTCTCGGGCTACATCTAGTTAAGGATTTAATGAGCGTCGGGTAATGCGAGCCGATCGCAATTTTAGGCGCCTTTTGCATACGTTAATGCGCTGTAAAATATGCCCATAAATTGTCCGGATCTTGAGTTATCTCGAAACTGGGGTATTCTGGTAAATTATCCGCTGGCTGGCTGGTATCGGTCGTATTTAAATAACAATATTTACAGGGTGATCCTGACGGTGAATTTGAAGGATAAACTAATCTTACAGGATCAGGTTTTTCTTGTTTGTATTATGGTTTAACAAAATTGAATCTTTAATCAATAATAAACGTTGAAAAGATGATTTAAGACGTTTGTGTACATCAAAAGACACAAAGTGGACAGTACTTTTCCAAGTACTGTCAAAATATCAGATAATAAAATAGGTTGAATTTGTATCGGTCCTATACGCTTAGCTGAACTTGAACTATATGCCGGAAGTAAAAATACTCCAGGAATTATTCTAACGTGCAGCTGCACAAAAAATTTGCAGTAGAAATACTAAATTGTGCAGTGGGAATTTGTGCTGTAATCAGTTGTTCGATTTATATAAATATTTATCTATGGGCCAATAAACAACAACAATGCATTAAAAGTTGATAAGTCCAAACATTTATTTTTTATGCACACGGAATCTGACTTTTGCAGAAAAGTTTTTGACATGAAAAAAATCAACCTGAAATGTAAAGAAGTATGATTTAGCTAAATTTATGGGAGATGGCCTATTCGAGTGTTTTTTAAACTAATGTGAATTAATTTTTTTACAAGTAGGTGCCTATATATTATAGATTTATATTTATTGGAAACATTAGTTTATTTAAAATTGTTATTCTAATAAAACAAAGAAGCAGAGAGTGATACGAATAAAGTGAGTATATCTGCTGAATTTGTTGACATTCACATTGAGCATCTTTTACAGATTTTTAGTCCTATGAATTTAAGCATTTTCGTCAATATATTGAGCATGAAGAATATGCTCATCAGATAAGCCATTTTCTACAAGTTTAAGTCTATTTCTAGACATTCATTCATTTCATTTATTTACTAAATTCTTCTACAAATATTATTTTAGCTATTTGCACCTCCACGAAAATGCCACAGATATTAACGAAAAATATACAGGTAATTTATCAGTTTGCCGGCAGAAAATACAACTAATATAATCAAAAGTCCCTAGGTTTTAAAGTTGTCTAAATTCCCTCATTCACGCATTATTTTAATTATCTTTTTCAAACACCTAAAGATATAGGTTGAGCATATTTCCATTCACAAAATCCATTTTGGTAGGTAAAACCATAAACGTAACCGTAAAGAAGAAGGCCAGAACACATTGAATTAAAGATAATTATAATACGATAAATGAATTGAAACCCTAAAATTATATTAACGACATTATTCTGGACATTTTGTGCATTAAATCCCATATATACCATTGCATACAGGTTAAAACTAATCTAAAAAGGTTTATTTGCTATGTATAATAAAACTATTGATAAAGTAATAGGTTTTTGGCAAAATTAATGGAAGATCTGAAAATAATATGCTACTTATATGCGCGGTACTTTGACTATACCTGTCCCGTGAAGATTCTTCCTCCTGCACAAATATTAGCCGAGTTACTATTTTGATTACATACTACATTTAATTCTCGAACTATATGAAAATAATTCATCCTACCATAATTGCCTTTCAAAGACTTTTTGACACAAGAGATGTGGCGTGTCATTTCGATTCTTTTCATGGATTGCAAATCAGAAGTTAAGTCACCCAAATGTGAAACGTTACTACCAGGTTTGTCATCTACGAAGAGAAACAAAACCAAAACGTACTTTGTCCGACTTTTCTGATGTGGCCAGTCACATGAATTTATCATACTGTCATACTATATACATGGTGTCCCACGACGTGACAGCCATAGCTTGGGAGTGTGTTGCTGGGGTGATTTTAAGTTAAAGATGTCTAATGAACATTTGTACATCCAAAACGCCATCGTAACCGAGCTACAAGCATTTGAAATTTTAAAGAAGTAGTAGTAGGAATTCCCTACTAATTTAACGATCATTTAAAAATAAACAGATTTATTTAAGTAGTTGCTAAAAATGTCCACCCAGATGCTGTATACATAGTGTAGCTGTTCTTAGAATTGAAGTGGTAGCTCTGCTAACAGTCTCAGGATCAGCACGAATAGTTTCTACGAGATCCCTGTATATAAAATTAAGAGTTTATGTGAATGAGATACTATTTGATCGACATCGGTCCGTCAATACTGGTTATATTGACAGTAGGTATTGTCAAAACATCAGCGTTTAATGCCTAACTAGGTTTATATTAATGCAGACGCGACCGATCTCAACCAAATAGAATTTGCTCATGCAGCTAAATTATTAATTTTACCAAAAAATGTCATGCAGATAAATTATACAAAATTTCCTCTACTTTAATTTATTATTTAACTATTTTGATGAAATTACGGAAATGGCGGCTCATTTGCAAAATCGTTGTGAAAATGCTAAGAGTAAACACGCAGTTCCTTTGGAACCTTTTGAACGAAAAACTTTTCAGCTCTAAGTTTAATCATGAAATTTCTAAATCTGAAGTTTCTTCCCGATACCTTTTGTGGCTTCTCCGGAATCATCGACACAAAAAACGGGTATGATAAAGTAAAAACAAGAAAAATCTAAATTAGTTATTGAACCACTCTCTCTTTTTTGTTAAAATGTACACATCTTTTAATTATAATATTATCTGTTTTAATAATCTCTTAAACTATGAAGCATGTCATCAAATATAGACGCTATTTATTTATTTAATAAATTATCTCGATTGATAAATTATTAAATTGTGTAGGTATATAAACAATCATAATAGAAATTTATACATCTTCAATTTGACTCATCCCAGAAGATTATGCTTTACCATTTTGGTAAAAGTTATCAACAGGGATCTGTAACAAAGATATGTAATTTATAGTGGATACAAATGATTGTATTTTAGGGGTTGTTTGCCAAGAAGAAACTTATGAACGAAATATATAGAACAATGGTTGTGAAAGCTGCAAGAAATTTACAGGCAGCATTTTAAAAAAATAATGGCTATAATATTCAAACGTCGTCAACAAATTTGACGTTAACAAATTTCAATTATAGAAACAAATAACACAAATAATATTAACTTTAAAGATTTGTAGATTATATCGCTATAGCATGAGACAATTAGAAAATATTATTACAGTCATTTATTTTTATAATTCATTTTAGCTAAGTGTTTGTTGATTTATTACTAAAGAAAGTATAAAATAAGAACGTATAAAAATCCTCATAGCTCTATTCGAAACACAAGACACGATCACGTTCGGTGATTAGCGATTACCGACATTAGCTGACGCATTTTGTTTGCGAAACCCACGAAGGATTTGACAGGATAATCCTCGGAGCCTGCACGAATCCATACAATATACTCACTACCCCCGAATCCCCACTAGGTGCATTAATCGCACAATGCAACTATATCAATCATACCCGAGCCAGATAATACATATCAAACACAGCGTAAGTAGATGTTTACGGTTTGACCCTCGCGAGAAATCATATCGAGCGACGCCCGCGATCCGCACGTTGCGGCGCTAGACTCATTGTTTACCGAGGGTAATAAATGCGGTTTAGCGGACGAGTATGACATATCGATATGGAAAGGGGATTAACATATGAATCGGATTTATTAGATATTTAATGTTGGCGAGCGTGCGCGTACTGCTCAACAGAAGGAGGAGGCGTGGAACGTGGGAATCGCAAATAGTAAATGGGACACGCAAAAAAGGCTACTGCTTGTGATTATTATTTATGTGTAAACGTTGAGCGTGAATGGGATGTGGTATTGTCGTTGGACTGTTCCTATTTTGGATAGTGACAGACGGGGTTGACGTTTTTCACTTCGATGAGTGTTTATGTTGTGCGTACGGTCTTTTTAATGTGGGGACCCCATGCCAATTGGCATACGCGGTCGTGTATTGAATGCTACTGGCACTTATCTTTAATTAAAGGCATGCGTTCGGTTTGTTGTTCGATGCTTGTATCATTATGATTGCCAGTAGTGCACTTGACGAACGTGAAACTTGTAATTGGAGAGCTTTATTTCATCAATGGAACAAATAAAGCGCAGACAATATATGGATGAGATAAATTTACGTGAGAATCTCCATATTATAGCGACCACAAAAAATAATACCACAAATTTGGGATAGATTTTCAAACGAGTTGTAATATATATCAATGCTTTTTCTTTTGCTGTAACATTTGCTATATTTTACGATGGGCACGCTGAAAAAATGCTAAGGAACTAGATGTTTGATCTGTTAGAGGATTTTTAAGTTGTACAAACTTTTCAAAGTAATTTCTAATTTTAACCTTCAATTAGAAGTTTACTTTCGGGCGAGAGAACCAGGTAACTCGATGCGTTGAACAATTCAAAAGTTAAAAAAGTACGCAAATTTGAGCGATTGAGATTCCAAAAAAGAAAGATCGAAGCTAAAAGAACATAAGCACTAACTCTTTAAATGATGGTTCTAGAGTTCTTAAAGTAAACTGTGGCACTATATTAACGTGAGTAACGTGAGTATTGATGAACAAATTTCGATAAATATATTGACCGGTTTAATCGCCGCGGGAACTGGGTTAACTGAATTTATGAGAAATGAATTTTAGTCATAAATTAAATTATGACTAAAGTAAGCTTAAAAATCTAATAAAAATTATTAACTCCAGCCGGACTCCAACCGGAGTCTTCTGTCGCGGCATTGTACTACCGATAAGCAACTAAAACCAATCAATCTAAAAATATATTGCGACACCTCGTAGAGAAACATGTAGTAGATTTTGTAGTAGATTTTGTAGTAGATGTAGTAGAAGTTTTCATGAATGTATAAAACCACTTGCTGTGCAGTACTTAGGCCACAACTGTTATAATACTAATGAACAAACCTAGTTTAACATTATTTAACTTACTTCACATAGAGTACATACAACGAAACGTTGTCTCAATTCAAAGCAACCTTTGTTAATTCAAAACAAGGGTTGTTTTATATATACCCAAGAATATATATCGTTCATTGAAGAAGATCGTTGTTTTGATGATTGTTTTTGGTTGTGTTACTTTAAGATTGTACAATTTTCAATGGATACTATACTTATTTGGAAAAAGAATCTTTTCTTTTAATTCAAAAGGTTGGGTACTTCCCATTCTTGGATTAACCATACCCGTACTTCTTTTAAATTTGAACAAGTTATTATGAAAGCAATATTATTTTGCATGGAATGCAATTCGCGTATCTAAAGAAGAATACATGGTGTCCCTTATTAGTCACTTTCCATCATTATTAGAGCTGTTAGATACCTATGTGAAGTTAGCCCCCAGCCCCCTCTTACGGAAATTTACGTGTATAGAAAAACTCTAATTACTCGAGTACCCTTAGAGATACCGCAACGAAACTATCACTGGTCTAACGAGCATTCTTCGGCCAATCTAAAAATTGAAAAGTCCGATCCCAAATATGTAAATTAGTATCCGTAATTAATTAATAACTGATTAGGTGACACGGAATATTTGTAAAAATCGGGATATTCAATGGGCTGTATCTCGTTAACCCTTTGTTCAATCTTAATAAAACCAACACCATTCGATTCCCCTTTTCTTAGACTATAGGAATGTCAAAAAGTCCGATCGCAATTACATAGGTTTGAGGAAGTATGCGTGGGTGAAGGTCGGCGTGATTTTCGACAGCTTGCGTTGTTAACCCGAGCGGCCGTCTTCCAGCCCCCTCTTATGGGAATTTACGTGTATACAAAAAGTCTAATTACTCGAGTGCCCTTTGAGATATTGCAATGAAACTAACACTGTTCAAACGAGCGTTCTTCGGCCAATCTAAAAGTGGAAAAGTCCGATCCGAAATATGTAAATTAGTGTCTGT
Organism: Melinopterus prodromus; assembly: GCA_964023965.1. Taxonomy (NCBI): domain Eukaryota; kingdom Metazoa; phylum Arthropoda; class Insecta; order Coleoptera; family Scarabaeidae; genus Melinopterus; species Melinopterus prodromus. The sequence continues at coordinate 96,413,972 of OZ030390.1, forward strand.
AATTAATTAATTACTGATTAGGTGACACGGAATATTTGTAAAAATCGGGATATTCAATGGGTTGTATCTCGTTAACCCTTTGTTCAATCTTAATAAAACCGACACCATTCGATTCCCCTTTTCTTAGACTATAGGAATGTCAAAAGGTCCCATCGCAATTACATAGGTTTGAGGTAGTATGCGTGGGTGAAGGTCGGCGTGTTTTTCGACAGTTTGCGTTGTTAACCCGGGCGGCCGTCTTCCAGCCCCCTCTTATGAGAATTTACGTGTATACAAAAAGTCTAATTACTCGAGTGCCCTTTGAGATATTGCAATGAAACTAACACTGTTCAAACGAGCGTTCTTCGGCCAATCTAAAAGTGGAAAAGTCCGATCCGAAATATGTAAATTAGTGTCTGTAATTAATTAATTACTGATTAGGTGACACGGAATATTTGCGAAAATCGGGATATTCAATAGGCTGTATCTCGTTGACCCTTTGTTCAATCTTAATAAAACCAACACCATTCGATTCCCCTTTTCTTAGACTATAGGAATATCAAAAAGTCCGATCGCAATTACATAGGTTTGAGGAAGTATGCGTGGGTGAAGGTCGGCGTGATTTTCGACAGCTTGCGTTGTTAACCCGAGCGGCCGTCTTCCAGCCCCCTCTTATGGGAATTTACGTGTATATAAAAAGTCTAATTACTCGAGTGCCCTTTGAGATATTGCAATGAAACTAACACTGTTCAAACGAGCGTTCTTCGGCCAATCTAAAAGTGGAAAAGTCCGATCCGAAATATGTTAATTAGTGTCCGTAATTAATTAATAACTGATTAGGTGACACGGAATATTTACAAAAATCGGGATATTCAATGGGTTGTATCTCGTTAACCCTTTGTTCAATCTTAATAAAACCAACACCATTCGTTTCCCCGCTTCTTTGACTATAGGAATGTCAAAAAGTCGGATCCCAATTAGATAGGTTTGAGGTAGTATGCGTGGGCGAAAGTCGGCATTTTTTGCGACAGCTTGCGTTGTTAAACCGGACGGCTGTTGGATATTGATTGTTGCAAATCTATATACCCTTACATTCATGGTGCTGGATCCACTAACAAATAATCCTTCCACAGCCACATATTTAGATAGAACGCAAAATTTCTTAAAATCAGCATCCTTCCGCACCCATTTGTGACATTCAAATGCAAAAATACCTATTTCATACCGATCCAACACGATTCATATAACTGTGGTGTTTACATAATTCATTACGCCGAATGTTTTTTAAAGAAAATTTGAGTGCAACAATCTTTAATCCAACCTCGTATAGAGCATATATAAAGGACACCATACTAACTTATTCTATCGAATCTTATAGTGGAAAAGACCTATCTGAAAGTACATTTTTATGAATATGTATATGAATATGTATATAAAAATCGACTGTTCTGCTTATAAATAAAAGCTGATGTGGACTACAGCAATAACAACGTCATATTGGACAAAACAGGTATTGTCATCGTATGCCCAGAAGAAATTTCGTCAGAAGATTCTAAGATTATTTTGTAGAGCGTAGATATTCGGCTCGGACACTTGAACTTAGTAAATGTGGAACAGTTCGGTCACAAATAAAACCAGAATTTGAGATTTTATGAGATTTATGTAAACACCACAGATATAAATCGCGTTGAATTGGGTATGAAATATTTTTGCATTTGAATGTCATAAATGGGTGCTGATTTTAAAAAATGTTGCATTCTATCTAAATATGTGGCTGTGGAAGGATTATTTGTTAGTGGTTCCAGCACCATGAATGTATGGGTATATAGATTTGCAACAATCAATACCCAACAGCCGTCTGGTTTAACAACGCAAGCTGTCGAAAAACATGCCAACCTTAGCCCACGCATACTACCTCAAATCTATGTAATTGCGATCGGACTTTTTGACATTCCTATAGTCTAAGAAGAGGGGAATCCAGTGGTGGTGGTTTTGATAAGATTGAACAAAGGGTTAAAGAGATACAGCCCATTGAATATCCCGATTTTCGTAAATATTCCGTGTCACCTAATCAGTTATTAATTAATTACAGACACTAATTTACATATTTCGGATCGGACTTTTCCACTTTTAGATTGGCCGAAGAACGCTCGTTTGAACAGTGTTAGTTTCATTGCAATATCTCAAAGGGCACTCGAGTAATTAGACTTTTTGTATACACGTAAATTCCCATAAGAGGGGGCTGGAAGACGGCCGCCCGGGTTAACAACGCAAGCTGTCGAAAAACACGCCGACCTTCACCCACGCATACTTCCTCAAACCTATGTAATTGCGATCGGACTTTTTGATATTCCTATAGTCTAAGAAAAGGGGAATCGAATGGTGTTGGTTTTATTAAGATTGAACAAAGGGTCAACGAGATACAGCCTATTGAATATCCCGATTTTCGCAAATATTCCGTGTCACCTAATCAGTAATGAATTAATTACAGACACTAATTCACATATTTCGGATCGGACTTTTCCACTTTTAGATTGGTCGAAGAACGCTCGTTTGAACAGTGTTAGTTTCATTGCAATATCTCAAAGGGCATTCGAGTAATTAGACTTTTTGTATACACGTAAATTCTCATAAGAGGGGGCTGGAAGACGGCCGCCCGGGTTAACAACGCAAGCTGTCGAAAAACACGCCGACCTTCACCCACGCATACTACCTCAAACCTATGTAATTGCGATGGGACTTTTTGATATTCCTATAGTCTAAGAAAAGCGGAATCGAATGGTGTTGGTTTTATTAAGATTGAACAAAGGGTTAGCGAGATACAGCCCATTGAATATCCTGATTTTTACAAATATTCCGTGTCACCTAATCAGTTATTAATTAATTGCGGATACTAATTTACATATTTGGGATCGGACTTTTCAATTTTTAGATTGGCAGAAGAATGCTCGTTAGAACAGTGATAGTTTCGTTGCGGTATCTCTAAGGGTACTCGAGTAATTAGAGTCTTTCTATACACGTAAATTTCCGTAAGAGGGGGCTGGGGGCTAACTTCACATAGGTCTGTTAGATATTAGAGCTGCATAGACATGTATGCGGTTATATAACCCCATAGACCTCTCTTACGACAAGAAACTAAAGCGCCATCTATCCTTCATCCTTCACAATATTTTCGAAATAACGATTATCTTAAATGAAAACAATCGTTTTATTAAAGCAAATATTTAGGTGGCTTTATGTTAAACAAATATTCTTATTATAGGTATGTGTTGTCTTAAAGCAAGCAAATTATGTTAAGTATGTTATTTTCTTAACATTTGACAACCATTTCAAATCCCCGAACAGGGGATTTTATTAACAAAATACACGTTTTTATGTCAAATTCAATTTTCTATCTTCGAGTGATTTTGACTTATGGCGTTTCGTAATTTTTTAAATGACAACTTTGTTAATAACCAGATAGAAACGTTTGAAAGTTGTGAAACATCGCTACCGTTTATTTGATTTAGTGACAGGGATATGAATCTGCGTTTTGGATAGAATTCTTCGAATTGAAACTCAAAAGATTTCTATCACTTGAAATTTTCGGGGAAGAAAAATATGTAAAATAAACGCTAAACCCAATGACCTAGTAAACTCAAAAAGGTCTCACAGTAACCCTTAAACGGTTCTTCCAGTGTAGCAACAAAATAACCTGACTTCAATACCTCACAACACGGATTCGGACTCAACGTAAGAAATCTGTCGAAATTTATCGAATTTAAAAGTCTCAGTTTTTCAAATTTGTACTTAACGTGTGTGAGCCACCGTAAAGACAATTGAGAAGTTTCAAAATCAGTAGGAAACATATACGTATAATATGAAGAACGCCATCGTCATGGCGTGAAACGATGGCGTGAACACAAGTTTGAAAATTGAATTTGATACAAATACAAGTATTATATTGAGATCATTAAAAATCAACTGGAAGCTAGAGTCCGTTCCAGTTACTTTTTATTTTATTATAACGACAACTATCTCTAATCTCTTCCTGTTTTACGTATCTGTGATCCTACAAATATCCGATGGCATTACAAGGCTATAATTGAGGGAGTATAAATATTTTTTTTATTACTTTTCTAACTCAATACACACTAACGTCTGGTAGTGACTGCTAGTTTCATCCAAGGAAATATTATGAATATAGTTTATAAGAAATGTAATTTTGTGAGTCATAGATAAAACGGTATACTTGACCGTTTGACTTAAATTTCAAATACATACCTTGGTGGTAAGCCAAGGTTGATACCTCCAAAACGAACATGGTCCAAAGAAATAAGAAACATTAGAAAATTGCTTCGCTGTGGTCTATAAAAACACAAGTGTGAACATTGATATCAAATCTTAGGCAGTTTTTCCTTTGTTCACTTAGCATGTCATATGATGGAAAAACTCATGCATAAGCATGAGCATACCTATGATAAAGACCACAATAAATGAGTAGTGCGCAATAACTTCTCCGCAACTGGCTCAATTTTCCTAGTAAAGTCATCATTTCAAATCAATTATTGCAACGGCGACTATCCGGATCTCAATCTAACACGTCATTTCCGAAGATAATAAACCAGTCAGCGCGAGCAATAGTGGAAACCCTCCGCAACGGACCGAGGCCAGCAGCGAATAATTGCCCTATAACCAGATATTTATCTAAATCGAAACGCATCTCAATAAATTGCATTCGAAACCAACATCTGGAAAAACGAGGGAGGGTGAGGCTGGCTACCACTGACTACTCTTCCAAAAACAGGACAATCCGACCAAAACTGACAGGCAGTCCGTTTAGCTAGGCCAGCGCACTCCTCTCTCTCTCTCTGTCTCGCTCTTACTCTCTTCATGTATTTCCCATATACGACACATAGTAAATGTGTGTGTGTGGGTAAGTGTGTATGTGTGGTGCGGGGAGGCAACCACCCGCGACGACCCCCGCGCTATTATACTCACAGATAAAGTTGATTCAATTATAGTCGACCGCATCTGCCATCTGTTGGCCATTATGAGTGCGCATCGGCCGCACGTAACGTGATTAACTCATTGCTAATCTCCATGCAGCAGCTTGACTCTACGACCTTTCGGGGCCTGGAGTAGTGGCAGCACCAACCTACTAACGCTAACGACACCAGATCAGATTAGGATTAACACTTTACGATAAGAACCGACGGCCACTTCTGGGTATCTCAATTTTCTCTACGACGCTGCGCAATGGCGTATTTGACCCAAATTGTTCCGCTAAATTATATTGTGTCGTTCCCAATTCAAATCATGGTTCGCTATTATGGTTGATACAAACTAACTACATACAATCAAATCCAATTTTGTAACAAGTTATTTATTTTTGTTTTGTTTCGTAGCGTCGTGTAGCGTCTGCCTAATGAAAGCTACTAACAAGCATTAATGTATACGAATCAACAATGAAAAGTAGACGGCAACAGGCAGTATTAGTATCATTGACAACTCAAATAAAAATACTACTGACCGTCTATGTCCTATCAGAAAACATGAAGGATTGATTTTTTTATAAACGGTGTGTCTCAGAAAGCAAGCAATTTTTCATATAGATCATTAGCGCTAAATTGACTTAAACTTGCTTGGATAGTCACAACGTACTAAACATTTGACAAAATTGCAATTTTATTCTGGAGACATCAACGATGCATTAGACGACAAACTGCGCTCAAACCCCTACAATGCTCACAGAAATGAGTTATTTTTAACACACTCACTTCTATACTCATACAAAACAACTTAATGGCGCTGAAAAGTCTAGCATTATCCCAAATATTGATTCATTAATTTGCATATAATAATATTGTGTGCATTTGCGATAATAAGGTAGTTTGGAAAAACAATTAAATTGTTTATTTTAGCTTATTTCAAAATGGTATCATTTTATCAGTTACCTACACAATATCTATTGAGTGCATTTCACCGATTTCCAATCAATTATTTGTCAAAAATAAAATAATCAAAACTAAGAGACCAGCAGCAAAAAAGTTACAACTGATTCTCGTATGCTTTTTACTTTATCATACGCAGTATATAAAGTATTGTAATCGTGCTGAAAAAAAATTTTGAGATTTTAGCGGAAATAGCTCTTTATGGGTCCCCTGAACATTTTTGACGAAGGTCCAAAAAAAATGTCTGTGTATGTGTGTGTGTAAACGATTTTTGTGGCGACGATTCAGGAGAAACTACTAATAGACCAGGCAATAGAGATTCTTGTGTGACAAAAATACTAGCAGGAAACCGACTGTCCCAAGTCAGGTGGAACAGTCCGTAGATGTATTGTGATATGTTTCCTACTCACAAATATTATTTCTTAATTTGTTATAAACAAAAAACCTCAAAAAAACGTGATTTTTTTCGTTTTTCGCTTGCAAAAACCGAACCGATGGAGCAATCTTGTTGCTGTCAACAGACCAATTGTAGACAATGAAAGGACGAAAAAAATAAACCGCACACGGACTCGATCACATTAAAACTAACGAAGGAAATTCGAAAAAAACGGAAAAAAGTGCGTTTTTTTCAACTCCGCCATTTTCATAGCTGTAGTGGAGGATTTTCGCGTGAAACTAGCGATTGATAGGTACTTTGAGTGTGGACAACCCAGGCGTTGTCCGATAATTACTTTATGCACGATTGCGATTTAAATGTTTTTTATGCTATATGGTTCGGCGAGTCTGGATGCGTCGGAGGTGGTCCGATTTTAATTTTTTTTACGTATTTCGAAAGTAGAAGTATTGTGCTACCAAACGTCTATTCTGATTTTGCGTTAAAATGTTGCTAAATAGGCGAAAAATGCTTTCAAATAACACCGAAAACTGCACCGCGCTCCAAAACGGTCGAGTAGTGGGGGTAGGCGCAAACGCGGGGAAACGCGTATCTATAGTAATCCCAGCGCGTTGCGCGTTTCCCCGAGTCGGCCGCCTACCCCACTACTCGACCGTTTTCGAGTGCGGTGCAGTATTTGGTCTTATTTGAAAGCATTTTTCGCCTATTTTGCAACATTTTAACGCAAAATCAGTATAGACGTTTTGTAGTATAATACTTCTACTTTCGAAACACGAAAAAAAAATTAAAATCGGACCACCTCCGACGCATCCAGGCTCGCCGAACCATATTGCATAAAAAACATTTAAATCGAAATCGTGCATAAAGTAATCATCGGACAACCCCTGGGTTGTCCACACTCAAAGTACCTATCAATCGCTACTTTCATGCGAAAAGCCTCCAGTACAGCTATGAAAATGGCGGAGTTATGAATTTTTTTAAAAAACGCAGATTTTTCCGATTTTTCGAATTTCGAAATTCGAATTCCGAATTTCCTCCGTTAGTTTTAATGTGATCGAGTCCGTGTGGGGTTTATTTTTTTCGTCTTTTCATTGTCTACAATTGGTCTGTTGACAGCAACAAGATTGCTCCATCGGTTCGGTTTTTGCAAGCGAAAAACGAAAAAAATCACGTTTTTTTGAGGTTTTTTGTTTATAACAAATTAAGAAATAATATTTGTGAGTAGGAAACATATCACAATACATCTACGGACTATTTCACGTGACCTGGGACCGTCGGCTTCCTGCTAGTATTTTTGGCACGAACTCAGTCATTTTCTGCTCTATTGCCTGGTCTATAAAGGTATCGGGACGAAAGTTCATATTTAGAAGTTTTATGACCAAACTTAGAGCTGAAAAGCTTTTGGTTCAAAAGGGTCCAAAGGAACCGGCTATTTATTCTTAGCATTTTTCAACGATTTTGCAAATGAGCCGTCATTTCTGTAATTTCATCAAAATAGATAAATAATAAATTAAAGTAGAGGAAATTTTGTATAATTTATGTCTATAACATTTAATGGTAAAATTAATAGTTTAGCTGCAGGAGCAAATTCTATTTTATCGAAATCGTGCCTGCATTAATACTAGGTACCCAGGATATTTTGAAGTTTTTGACAGTATTTGGAACGTCAGAGTTTGCGAAACGTCAATTCAACACGCTAATGCATGGAGAATTGCCATGAGGAGTTAGGTGAAACAATATTGAAACAATATTGAAAAACAATATTTCGAGTGCGGATAGCAATGTTATGTTTTCGAGAATAAATACAAGAAAGATTGTAAGACGGTGTGTTAACCTTAAAACTTATTTGGAATATTGAGCATAATTCTTTATGAACTTTTGTAGTTAGCACTGAAGACGGCGTAAAACTCGAAAATATAGTATGCTAGAAGCCAATATAATATATTAATCATCAGAACCAGAACCTTTTTACTTTATCATCCGTAGTATGACAACACTCCATATTTAGAAGCTTTCTGTTGAACCAAGTGTCCAAAGGAACTGGAGTTTTAGTCTTATATATTTTAGTCTTATAATAAGCCGCTATATCTGGAATTTCGTCGAAATAGTTAAATAATAAATTAAAGTAGAGGAAATCTGAATAATTTATGAAATTTTTTGGTAAAATTAATAGTTTAGCTACATGAGCAAATTCTATTTCATCGAGATCGCTCGTACTGCATATAAACTAGTTAGCCAGGATTTGTCAAATATTGTGATTCTAATGACAGTAGGTAGTGTCAAATGCTGATGTTGTGACATTACCTACTGTAAATATAATCAAAATGTCTCTAGTCTAGTGCTAGTAGTTTTATTTTAATGCAGACATGGCCGATCTCGATCAAATAGAATCTCATGCGCTACACTATTAATTTTATATATGGTATGATAAAGTCATGTGCCTGGCCACATCAGATTTTTTTTGTAGACTCAGTTTCAATTATTGTACTTTTGACAAATTAGGTAATCGGAAATCTGTGAAATGTTGTGAAATTAATTTCTTTTTGTTTATTTAACTTTATCCTATATTTTTAATAGGAATAGGTATATTGAAACATTTTTAGTATAGCAATCAAATCATGATTACGCAGGAATTTTTATGTTTTCAAAAATAAGTTTTCATCAATATTATAATATTAGTGTCACCCTAACCCATCACCCAGTCACAATCACAAGTATTACAAACACAGTAAATATTTTGTGCAATACCGTTTTCATGTTTTTGCTAATAGACATAAACCTGCCTTTGCTCGGATAGCTGTCGCTGTATTGTTCAGCAAACTGAACAAAAGGATTACTTTTCTGGTCTGATTTTTATAAAATCATTTTCTATCTGTTTAATGTTATCCACTTTGGACGTTTTAGATGCCTTCTGCAACTTTTTCTTCTTGTTATCTTGTCCTTGTCGCAGAGTTTCCATTTCAGGAGTATCAGTGATATTTTTTCGCGCCATTTTTTTAGGCAGTGGTTGTAACCTCTTCAGCCGAAAAAGCAACTTGTTTCTTCACCTGCGAATCAACAGTAGATGGTTCAAGATCGAGTGATACTGGAGGCTGATGATACAATTATGTTGAAGTCTGAGGATCGTATGATGGTGAATGCTGAGGTTCTATTGAAGATCTGACACATTATAGCAAAATCTCAAGTTGACAGGTTTAATTTTCAATAGCTCTGTAAATATCTTTTCAAGTCTTAATTATTTCAACAATCACTAGGTAGCATAGTCAACCGAGCAGACAAGTGTGTCATGAAGGATAAAAGATCCACAACGGACCTTTTTACCTCAACCACGTTAGGCTTAAATATTTTGCTAAAGTAGATTAGTTACGATAGATTAATGCATCTCTAGTTCTTTTGATACCAATGGTGGACCTTTTTACCCGTGGATCTTTAAGCTCGTTCTATTCTACTATTGATTTTTAGGTCATATTACAAATTTTGAACGAGTTTTTAACTGATATTGAAAAAAATTAAATAAAACAATATAAAAAATTTATCCCCATCCTGGATTTGAACCAAGGACCTTAGATAAACGTTACAACACACAGAGTGCATTGAAAATAACAACAATAGAATCCTAGATTAACATTAGCTGTTTTTTCTTTGGACAAATCCATAATTTTGATATAAAGACTCAACCGACCGAAAATGCTCAAAAGTCAAACGGAGCTTGCTACTGTTTTCATTTCAAAGTACTCCACCCTAGAATTAAGGGCAGCGAATATTTCCTCGTCACCGCAAACACGCCCACGGCGGATTTAAACAACTTCATATTAATTGAAGATATATAATTAAGTGTTAGGGGGCTGTAGCAGCTATATATACACGTTGAGGCTAAATTGAAATTCCTGCGGCCTCAGATCTCTCGGACACGCTTCGGCTGTTTAACAGTATTTACATTTCAGATTTCCGGTTTAATTAATGCGGATGATTTCGCCGCTTGGATGGTAACCGTCATGCCATAGCGGTTTATTTAATTGAAACCGATGTTGCTATTCTCTTGCAAACGTGCACATTACTTGATTAGGTGAGTCAAAGGTTACTTTTATGGATATAACTGTTATTTATTGACAAAAATACAGTCTTAGTCCTAGCTTTATTTTACAGTAAAATATTAAATCGTTTTCAATACAATATTTACGTCCTAAATCTACATAATTTCGATATTTTACTGCACTCGAGTCTGTAGACCGAGTAATAAAACATTCAACGAATGACTCATAGTTGTATGTTAAGAGACAATAAAATAGTTTACGATTGATAACCGCGGTAGCGTTACTCGTCTGAAAAACGAAATATTTGTCAGAAGTTTACGTTTCGTATAGTGGAAGCGATAAATCACGTGAGAACGCGAGAAAGGGTATCGTAACGTGATCAAAGTCACTTGGTTTGTGTGTTTCGCTGCGAAGCAGGGTGACACAAATAATAAAATAACGTGTTCGAGACGAATGTAAATATTGCCCTATATTTTACCGACGAAAAAACATAAGTTTATCATAGTTTTACTAGAGTTGCGTGCTCGGTTCGCTTTTAACGACGGAGGTACCACGATGTAATATACCGGGGGATTTGTTGGGCATATTCCAAGTTGTATATTGTACACTTCAATACACATAATTTATAGAGTTCATACAAGAAATAAAAAGGTGAGATTTGTGATACTAGCAAACCTAACAAACCATGGTTGTATTCTATTTGTTCGTCTCGTTATGTTGCTGCAGTTTAAATAAATATTAACATTTGAGGTTACAAAGTTGTAGGTATATGAAAAATCAAAATCAGAAGAAACACCGAAAAAAAACAGCTTTGTAAATCTTTGTTCTAACTCTTAAACGTATCAAACTTCATTCTCCCACCGCAGGCCATTCAGCAAAACTTTCGAAAATGATGCAAAAATTTACTATAAGCCCTTCAATACTTACCGTAATAAATACCGTAATAAATTAAATTTATACCTTGCTTCAAATAATCTTTTCCCTTTTAAACATATCAACTGTCTTTTACAAGAAATCATAAACACTTTACACTTTTCTGGCTCACTTTACATGTCCTAAAAAACACCCGACAAATCAAATTCAAATCATATAAGTTACTCAATTTTTGACTCAAATTTAACATTTATCTGGCAATTCCAATTTCCCCAAATTTTCCAATTACTTTCAACAACCCTAAAATCAGTTATGGATAAGTCTGGAGTTTACTAAGTTAACTGCTGTAGTTGTGAACCTGCTAATCTTACGGTATAAAACCATACAAGATTATCATTGGTGTTGAGAGACAAATATTGTTATTAAACATTAATATTTGGTAACATTTAACACTATTTTGTAAATGAAAACTGAGTAAGGATTTGCGATTCATTCCCTTGCGGGGAATATGAATTCGAGCTCATATGTTGAATATTACGTCAAGGGCTTTAAACAAAATCCAGGCAAAGTAAAAAATTTGATGTGGCCAGGCACATGACTTTATCATACAATATATAAAATTAATATAAGGTTGGTTAATCCGGTAAAAAGCCGGATTAACCAACCTTATATTATTACACTGCCCAGTTACCCACTGTTATTATAAAATTAATAGTTTAACTGAGATTCTATTTGAACGAGATCGGTCGTGTCTGTATTAAAATAAAACTAGATAGCCATGGATTTGATAGATATTTTGATTCTATTGACAGTAGGCATTGTCAAAACATCATCGTGTGACACTACCTACTGTTATTAGAATAAGAATATCTGTCAAATCGAAAAATGAACGGATCTAAATATATCGAAGATGTAAAATATCACTTTATGGTCATGTATGGACATAAAATATATTTTAAATCTTTTCTTCCAGATGCAAAACGCATGGGCGCACATTGTGAAATTATATTGGCATAATTTGATACATTTCTTGGCGCTCAATACGAATCCGTTATCCAAACTTTCTTATTACGTGAGGTTTTCGAAAAAGTTGACTTCTAAATGAAGGAGAAAGTATATTTTGGCAATTATTGAGGATCAATAGCTTTTGACTTCGAAATGAAAAACACCTATGCACCTGTCATTCGTAGAATGCTTGATCCCCTGAGTTAATATCAATATTTTACAATTTTCACTTGTCCTTTTCTCATTTTTTTTATAGCCACACAGTTTGAACTAAATTTAGAGAAACTACTAAATTTTGTTATAATAAACAGGACGGTGGCTTGCTGGTTTTTCGTTCAAATCAATCGAATAATCAACAAAAACGTTTTGGATTGTTCCATTTTAGTTTATACAGCCTGTGTGGCAAATATGTAAATAAAGAAGTAGGTAACATTTCAAAGTGCGGTTTCCAGACGCCAAGTTTGCACAAAAATCATGTGAACAACCTTGTCGTTTGGTAACCTAGTTAATGTTAATGACGTATTTGGACAACTGACATAAGTAGCGACATACTGGAGTATCGGAGAATTCTAATTGAGTTTGTACTAACGCGTAAGACATTCGACAACCGCACGAGAAGGCGTGGCCTGCCTTCTCAGCTGTTTTCTCGGAGTATCTTGTCAACATACACGCATGTAAAACCAGTGTGATTTTTATTTACATCCCCCCTGGCGTGGACCATCCCAAACACGAGCTACGTACCAATATTTATTATGGTAGGTTTTAATTCCTGTTTTTAATCCCTACTTTCTAATTTGCAACTCCTTCAAAATATACTTAAAAACAAACATATGAAAAAGTTAAAAGTAGACACAAATTTTGGCGCACGGCATAACCCGGAAGTATTTGATATTCTAAAACATTATTATATTACAAAAAGAAAATGCGTGTGTTGTTTCCAAATTCTAAAACCACATTTTGAGTCAAATCTCAGCTACAAATTATGGAGCATCCTAAGCGACCATTATAATATGGCATTTATGTCGGGTCAGCTGGATATTCTTTGAGAACTTATTGGAGAGATTTATTTGCGCTGAATACGAAATCCGGAAAACATCGTCAGTTTTTCGACAAAATTGGCATAAGTTTTGGTTTTGGTAGTATTTGTGAATTTATGTACCAATTTTTCATATAGGTTTATAAAATGTGACTTTTCAGTAGGATTTTGAACAGGAAGCCTCTCCTCAAATTGTGGAGTCTTTATGCAGTCCATCATAATTTCGTTCGAACTCTAACAGGCTAAATTAGAATTCTAACCGATTTTAACTAATTATAACAATATTTCTATTGTTAACTGATTCAAACAATTAATGCTAAAACGATTTAAATTTATTTAACTTATTCCAAAAATTGACAGGTAACCGATTTAATGTAATAAAAGTTCAATAAATCGTTTCCGGTTCACTCGTTACGACTCGTCCTGTACCTCGATAGTCGGAAAACACAAGTTTATCATAGTTTTACTAGTGTTGCGTGTTCCGTTCGCCTGCAGGGGCGAAGGTACAGCGGCGCGCGATTTATATATGCAAATCGGGACGGCAGAACTCCGTAATCTGATGCCATAACTTACTGAACAGCAAAATTTCAAGCCCCGTACGCCCCTTATCGCGATTAAATACGCATGCAACATAATTATAACTAATAGCTTGTTTTGCGTTTATAAATTACAATGTTTTGCCAGCGGGCGGCATTAGAAATTGTAATGCCGTGTTTGTATATATATTCGCCTGCCTTGTTCGCCACTTATTTCTTAATCGCACCATGGAAAAACAAACCGGCGCGCATGGTGGAATATTTTATGTTGGTCTACAAATTATTTAATATTAAATTTAATGGGCGAGGCTCTTTGGCTAATTCGATAAGTTCTGTGCGATGTGACAGCGTTATAAATACGAGAAAGTTGCTTCTATGATGTAGTTTGGTATACGTGTGGGTTTGAATAATATCTATTCGCCATCATTGTGATGCAACTGAATATGTTTTATTTATTTAGATCGTGATTCAAGGCGATTAGAATGTGGATCTTAGACTTTTCAGTTAACTTGTTCAAGTTCTTCATTATTTAGATATTCAGAAGTTCGCTCTTGTGAACAGTATTAACTGCTGACATAACACGCTGACATGACACCCTTCAATACTTTTTTTTTTTTTTTTGGGGATGTTGCCATGTGCACAAAGCCAGTGGCGTGTCTGTGCGGCAATCAGGGAGACGGAGTATTTGAAAAATCCCCTGCCTAACCTGGGCTTGAACCCTGGACTTCTGAGTGGAAGGCATTCACCTTATCCACTCGGCCACCTCCGTTCTACATATATATATTAAAATTTTGTAACCACAACTAATGATGTTCCGCAAAAAGCAAAATAACTTCAATAACAAACATCTTATTATATACAGTGTGTCCATAAGAAATTTATATATTTAAATTTCGGTACCATTTACCTAGCGGCTCAGAATGTTGTTTAAATGTAAAAATTATATTCAAATATGAAATCACAAATCATTAAAACAACTTTTTGTTTGTTTTTAAATGTTTTCTTTTATGACAAATATTAGTAAATGCAAGTGATACTAAAAGGTTCTTTTAATTTTTTTTTAGAAATTTTAATACGTTTTTAACATATTTTATTATTTTGGTATGATACTAATGTTTATTTAGAACTATCACAAAATTACTCATTTTCTTGATGCAAAATTGATTTTTCACCTTGTAGATAATGATAGATCATACAATACCTAATACATCGTGACTTACCTTTTATTCAATTAATATTAATGACTTTGGACATGTTTATAATAGTGGTCCATCTACAGCAAGCAATTATCTCTATGTTACTGATATTTTCAATGAAGACATCCGGACAACCAAATTGGCCATTCAACCATTTCTAGGATAATCAGAAATTTCTTTAAGATACACCACAACAAAATATGCTGCTGAAAATAAGGAAGAAAGTTTACCAGTGTTGCAAACAGTAATCGTGCATAGAACGACTTCGGTCCGACAAATTGCTTCTCACACCCAATGCAGTAAATAAACGGCACATAACATACTAAAACTGAACAAATTTTACCTTTAAAAAACACGAAATTTATAAATACACAAAGGAAAAAGCGTAATAAATTAACTTTGCATCAAGGAAATGAGTAATTTTGCGCTAGTTCTAAATAAACATTAGTTATCATAACAAAATATTCAAAAATGTATACAAAAAAGAACCTTTTAGTATCACTGCCATTTACTAATATATGTCATAAAAGAAAAAAATTTAAAAATAAGCAAATGTTTTTTCAAGATTTGTGGCTGTGATTTCACATTTGAATATAATTTTTACATCTAAACAACATTTTCAAATAAAGTTTATCGATAGTAATGGATAGTCATTTTTTTTTTCATATGATGCGGACTTTCCTGGACACACTGTAGATATTTAATACTGATGTAACCACATTTTAAAATCCCTCCTCTAAATGTATTGAAACTCTACGAAAATAAAAAAAAGACTAATTTGGATGCGCTCACACTTTCAATTATATAATTTTACTTAAGTATAAAATATCGATATAATTATTGTTTAGATTATACAAAAGTAAAGAAGTTGTCAGACCGAAACGTGTGAGGTGTCAAAATATGCGTATTAATATAAAATATCAGTCGATTGGGACTCGTTAAGTGAAACAACCAGTATACGTAAAACATTTTACACTGGTATTACATATTTAATGAATACTACATGCTACATGAATACAATATTTAAAAGATTACGGACAGCAAAAAAAAAATACATTGGTTTAAAAGAAAGTACTTGCACTGTGTCACAAAATAAAAAGGAAACTTACTGTGTAAAAAGTTGCGTGACCGGAAAGTTGCTTCGAAAAATCAACAAGGTAGACGGTATCTTTCCGGAAAATTGCAGATTTGTATCAATTCTAGTTTGTTCGGGCAAAAGTTTTAAACTTAGAGTTTTTGCTGCTTTTAGCTGGTGTAATGGTGACTTTCCTTAGTTTTTACGATTAAATTGAGATTTTGAAAATGTCAGCTTTCTATCTATTGTAGTTTGTTCCTGAGAAGTTGTATTGTGTTTCAAATTTTCGGGCAATCACAAAAAAGAAATTCCTTTAATAAAAGCTTCTATAAAGATTCTACATAACATTTTATCATCATGCGTTCAATTGGTGATAATTAATCTCCTAACACGTTCTTTTGTTATAGATAGTAGATAGGTACTCATTATCATCATTTCAGAGAGTTCTATCGCGGCTACCCAGATTAATTCCCATCAATTTGGGGTATAACAGACAGTAATACAATATTTTTATTGAAGTTATAATGTGTTATCTCAGCTCTATCGCTTGCTATATATCATTATAAGAAACTTTTTGTGGTTTTCTTTGTTTGACTGTAATGAAGCCATAGTGTTTTATTGAAGCAAATATCCAGAGGACGTTCTTGCAAAAAATAACGTCACACACAACGTCACGGACACACGAGGAACAGTGCAACCGTTATGCTAATGTTATTATATCAGTGAATCTACATGGAACAAAAAAATGCGAAGCAAGATCAATCTCAATCTATCTAATTTTAACATCTTGCCGAAGATCACAACAATCAGTCATGTTCACCCCTGGCAACACGATTCCATTGTCGTTCATTATGCATTAGCGGCGCAGGTAAATCCGCAGAGCGAAGGGGATAATTTGAATTTTACGTGTACGGCAACGTGTTACAGTGTATTACCTACCCTGATACGAAACCCGATTTGTCCCGCAAACGGTCACCTCGATTTCTTTTAGAGGGTTTAAATAGGCTTGAGGAGAAATGCATGACGTAAAGGCGTGAGGTTTACAGTAATCAATCAAACTGCGAAACCAGCCGACTTTAAAAATCACACATGTAGCAATGCCCTTTGGGACATCGGGTCCCATTATTTCCGCGTTAATATAATAATGTATTTATTTATATTTAAATGAGTTTCTGTCAAACAAACTTTCAGCTGCTGTCCACTATTGTAGTGCACGTATGACGAATTTTTACATAAATATTGTCAATTGGAATCCTGTGGTCTTTATACAACTACAATATTACTACATTTTGATTGGTGGTGCTTTCTCTGCTTTATTTGTAAGAAACTCGGCTCTTCAGGCTGTTAGGTGCATATTACCTAAATTACTAAAGTTGCTAGATTCTGCTGACGTTTGTTGGGACTTTCAAAATACCAAATTGGATAATTAGGTTTTCCAATAATGTCATATTTTTTGCCACTACTACGAATCACATTTGCAAAACCTTCAAATGTACTAGTACATCATCAGAGCATGCTTTATCCGTTATTGTTATGGATATGGGTTATTTTATGGAGGTACAATTAAAAACTGGAATAATATTATTACTGCAGAACATAAGGTTCCTGAAAAAATATACTAATGGGAAAACTTCCAAATAAGACCGCTTATGTTAACGCCTTGTTGCTCAACAATCTTTATTGATGTGACACAATTTTACGATACGGTTTCGCACAAAGGATTGATACACAAACTAAAACGTAGGCTACCCATACAATACATCGAGCTGATAACATCCTAAATATCAGATAGACTATTCAGAATAAAATTGATAGATGAATACTAGGACCTAAAAGAACTAGGGCCTAAAAGAAGAAAAGCAGTGGTACCCCAAGGTAGTGTCTTGGGACCAATTCCCTATCTACACAGTCTATCTGCAATATACAAGTAACCTCCCACAGCTGGAAAATGTGACGATTGCCACTTTCGCAGTATCACCACTTTCGAATGTAAATAAATACATTATTATATTAACGCGTTAATATAATAATGTATTTATTTACATTTGAACGTGTTTCTGTCCAACCAACTTTCAGCTGCTGTCCACTGTTGTAGTGCTCGTATGACGAATTTTTACATAAATATTGTCAAATGGGATCCTGTGGTCTTTATACAACTACGATATTACTACATTATGATTGGTGGTGCTTTCTTTTTCTGCGTTAATCGTATTTTGAAACAGCAATAATTCAGCATGTTGTATATTATGTAGAGTAGCCTGACCATAACTATGAAATTCCAGACGGGGTCAAAAATATGAAAAAATAGGGTAAATGAATACTTACTTAACAACAAAATGAAGTAAATTTTCATGCAATGCTAAAATACCACTGTTTTGCAGTTAAAATATTGGATGGCAGGGCAGACATTTTTCATTGTCTATTTTTTTTAAATACCGAGTTTGGGTATGTGCACTTATAAGTGTACCTAAATGTAATAATTCGAAACTCCGCCTTTTTTGTTGAATTTTGTTGTGTTGTTTTGGAAATGATAAAGTTACAATCGAAAACATTTGGAAACTTTTTCAGATTTTCTTCAACGTTAACACCAATCTAATGTTGTAATCTATACAGTTTTATTATGTTTCCGCATGGAACAAGCTTAAATCGACACTGTTATTTTAATAAATATTATTAAATTAAAATTTTGCTGGTTTTGTAGTAGTAGTTTGGAAAATCTATGACCTTACATTAAAACATTTTTGAGAAAAGGAATATAGTTTAGGGAAGATGTATTTTGTAAACTAAATATGAAATTGCGTTTTGGGTAGAATTAATTGCCCTGAAAAACAGTATAATAAAATAATTTAATTTTCTAACGCGCACTTTTCGAAAAAAAGTAGGGTAAAAATGCAAAAAACGAGATTTTGGTAATTTTTACCGATTTATACCACCTGAACCCATTGTCCTAGGAACCTCAGTCCCCTTAGGGGACTAACCCTTTGATTCTGGGACTTGTGGAACACAAGATTACGGTGCAGGACACATTTATTGTATGTTTGATTTTTTAAAACAATCCCAAAGTTGAATGCCAAAATATATAACCAGATCGGCTTTAGTACTTGATTGTAAACTTTTAGTTTTTTTTTATTTTTCACTTGGTCTTTCCTTTTAGATTTGTATACTGTCAATTGAGAATTTTTTCCCAAAAGCCAATACAGATCTCTGTATTAGTTAACTCAAATACTTTGTGCTCGACTATGGGAATATAGCGTCGTTAATGTTGACATGTAATGATGTCTTTGATTTGTAACGCTAATCTGGCCAGATTTCAGTTATTTGGTAATTGTTTTCAGCTTAGCTTGTTGAAGATTGTTAGTAGACTTTTCAACAGTGGATTCTACGGTTTTTGCGAAAATGGTAATCGTCACATTTTCCAGTACAGTGTGTAGATAGGGAATTGGTCCCAAGACACTAACCTGGGGTACCAGTGCTTTTACTTCTTTTATGTCCGAGGATGTATCTATCTGTTTTATTCTGAATAGTCTATCTGAAATATAGGATGTTAGCACCTCGATTGTAAGGGTAGCCTACTTTTTAGTTTGTGTAATCAACCCTTCGTGCCAAACCTTATCGTAAGATTGTGTCACATCATGAAACATTGTTGAGCAATTGAGCGTTAACATAAGCGTTCGTATTTGTAAGTAAACAATTATTGTCCCAGTAGTATATTTTTTCACGAACCCCATGTTCTGCAGTGATATCAATATTATCCCAATTTTCAGTTGTGCCGCCATACAATAAGCTATATCCATATATAATAATGGATAAAGCATGCTCTGATGATCTACCACTACATTTGAATTTAGTCAGGAATATTTCTATTTTCATCAATGATATTCAATCAAAAATAAAAAGCAGTAGCAGTTCATGAATTTATTTTAGTTTCTTGCAAGAAACCAAAATAAATTCTTCAACTGCTACTCCTTTTTTATTTTTGACTACATTTGAAGGTTTTGCGAATGTGATTGATAGCAGTGACAAAAAATATGACACAAAAGGAAAACCTAATTATTTAAATCTGGTATTTTAATGGTACCACGAGACACCAGAAGACTTGAGTTACTTAGGTAATATACACCTAACAGCCTGAAGACCAGAATTTCTTACAAATAATTTCCAATATAATTGAATTCGTAACTAGTGCAGCGACACGCGAGAGGGGGTGGGCTGGGTGGAATTGGAAGTAATATTTGGCCGACCGGATGGTTATAACTACCCTCCGATTCTCATTATCAACAGTTTTAGGCGGTGTGTCGCCAGATGTCGCCAGCCCCTGAATTAAAATAATCATCTTCGGTACGAGTTGAACGCAAAGTTCGCTCGCGACAAACTTATACCGTATTTATGAAGTTTGAAGTTGCAGACGGGGGGCCGCGGCGACGGGCGGGCGGTTTTCAGTTCCTACCTACTTGCGGATGCAAGGCTCTTGCGGTTTCATATCAGCTGGGCCATGTTCAGTCTGCTGCAATCTCGGAAACTCGACAAGAACATCTGAGGGGAGTCTCGACGACCGACGAGGAAGAAAAAAGAAGAACGACGCTTCCGGAGTTTCACACCTTCTGGTGTTTGCGCTCGAGTTGCGCGCAGACATTTGTAGAAATTCCAATTAAACTTTCTTCTAGATTTTGAGAACTTTATATACTGCAGTTATAAGAATTTGCTTTTTAATTTAAACTAGGTCCAAAGCAAATCCGTGGTGCTTGGAAAATACCATCTCCTCTACGATGAGAAATACGAAGTTCTTTTCTTTCTGGATAATAACACTTGGTCATCTCTTACATCTGAAAAGACATGAAAAGTTTTGTTAGCCTACCTGGAGGAATGATGATCTATCTCCACAAGGACCTTAAAATGGAGTTTGTTTCCAAAGAAATCCAAAAATTAGCAAGAAGTCACGAGGAAAGGCCTCACCATCACGTGAACGTTGAGGCCATCCAGCTCCTCGACAACACCGCATTAGTCAGAAGACTCAAGAGAAAGAAGCCTTTTGAGTTAGTGTGAATGTGAGATAGTGATAAAAGCAGAGTAAGTGCTGGTTGTAGGTGTTAGTTCCAAAAGCAGAGTCAGTGCTACGTAGTGCGCAAGAAAAACGTGCCCAGTATACCAGGACTAACTGAGAGACATCGATGGGTGCCTGTTAGGTTAAGTTACACTAGTAAAATAAGTTAGAATTAAGTTACTCATTAGTCAATTATGACTAGATTGTAATGCTCTTATTGAATAGAAAAAAAAAAAAAACCTGCCTGGACTAATCTTTTGGACTTACTATGTAGACCAAAGATGTTAAATTACTGCGGTAATTTACGGAGTTAAACTTACTGGGTAATATAACGGTAAATTACGCTAACTAAATTAACATCTCTAATGTAGATAATCGAAAACATTTATATTTTAGATATCAGGTTTATTAAAGTTTATCATTAATTTTATGACTACTTTTGATGCATAATAAAAAAAACTTTAATTAGGGTTAAACAACACAATGATCTTGACGTTGTGCTTTGTTAATGATAATAATAATTGTTGTTCTAATTATTTTGTAGGATAAAACAGCTACACTCTATTTTTTGGCGTTTTGAACTCTAAATCCAGGTCTGTTTTTCTCTATGAATTGTCCCAATTAACCTAAAATATAGTACAATATACAGGTGCCCGTAAAGTATGAAAAAAAATTTAGGAAGTAAATGGAATTCTGAGCAAAACCATGTGAAAACGAAGAACTGCACAATCAATACTCATATCAATAATAATAAAATAACTCTAAGTAAGGAATTCGAAATACAAAATACATATGAAACTTTTTAGATATTTGCTTCTCCACATTCTCCGTAAACATTTTCATGTGGAGTTATTGGGTTTTTCAATTCCTTAAGAAGGTAGAGGTGTTTAAAATACAGCAGTGTTATCATTTCAAACAACTGTAAGTTTTTTCTCAGTGTAATATTTACATCCGGAAAAAAAAATAAATGCGAAGTAAAAAAGGGATAAAAGTGTATGTCTGAGATGGGTACTAAGTTTAAAAAGTTCACGAAAACGTCCGGTATTCCGACCGTTACTAAGTTGTCGACGAATTTCTTTTAATAGCAAAGCATGTTTTATTGCGGAAGGTCTTCGAAAAAGGTGAGGTCAAAATGTAGAGAAATTGGTATTCTTGATAAAATATTGGTAGTTTTTACCAATTCATAGCAGCTGAATTAATTATGCTAGAAACCTCGTGGTAAAACTTAATGTTTTTACTTTTACCTGAAATCCTTAAACTGAAGTTTGTGAGTTTTGTATCAAATACGTGTTTCTATGAAACGTGTGTTAATGACATCATAAACAAAAAACAATTCAAGGTCGGAAATTTTGATAATTAAAAATCTATGATCCGAGGATTTCTTAAAATAGCAAACTCTTTCGTGCTTTGCGGTTTTACTGTATAGGTCAGATAACTGTGGATACCCCTAAGTCACTTTATTGTTATACAGTTATTACTATTAATTTTAACAAAATACATACTCTAATAATTACAAAACCTAAAATAAAACACGAGAAAAACAAGTCAAAATTGTCAATAAATGTGTGCCCAGAAATTATCATCGTTAATTGGAAGAAATATAAACAAATACACTGAGAGAAATTTGTTGGTTTTGAAGATATCAAAACTCAATACCTGATCAATTTGTAAGAGAACACAGTAAGCGAACTTAGATTTAAGAGAATCTATATAAATATCTAACACATTTTCAAATTATATTTAATTAAATTACTCCGTTGGTTTCTGTTAGCTCCAGTTGTTTTTCAGTCTATCAACACTAAAAAGACATGATCAATTTCTATATAGATAACTAGTCTCGAAATGGTCAACTTTGAATCAAATTTAACTTAGGTTCAACGCTAACTTTTTAAAAAAACCTGCGGATTTTTTTTTAACTGAAATTCTAAACAAACATTCATCAAAACAAAATAAATCTTCGCGAGCGCCACAGCTCGGTAATTACTGAAAAACAGATCCATTCATATTTAATCATTGTCACCGGCAAGTGTACATCAAAAAACATTCGTCATTTTTACGGCTGTCAGTGGCAAGGGCGCGAAAAATAGGCCAGAGGCAGAACGGATGTTCGCCGCCCGTTGTTCGACTTTTCTAAGGCGACGCGGGAGGGGGGGGGCGGAGTAATTTTTAAAATTAATTGTGGTCGTTAACATTGTCCATTGTTGTTCGGGAGCCGAGGAGAAGTATTATGGGACGTGATGAATAGCTGTCGCCTGAGGTCGCCACTGTCGCATTAGCTCGTTTTTAAATCTGTCGCGGACGTTCCTCCGCACATTAATATCATATACGCGATTAGCCGTGAATATAGAACTCGAAACTCAGCGGCAGTTCCACTGCTGGAGTTGGGTGGGTGGCTGTGCTTTTATAAAAAAAAAACAATGCGCATTTTTGCTCCGAGCGATTAAATGGCAGTAAATAATTTCAACGTTTGCTACTGCTCCTGGATATGATGTGGATATGTTTTGGGATCTTCTTCTAGTATTCTAATAACAAAACACAATGATATAAGAGCTATTTATTATGTTAAAAGTAAAATATATAAAATAATAGTTGTTTAACCAACAAGTATATTAAAAAGAGCGATGAATGATCGAGACTGTTACCCTGTTTTCGTTTCTGCCTCTTTTTGTCCATTTTTTACGACACAACCAATACGAGACAAAATGCGAATATTACCACCTAAACCAAGAACAATTTTGAAGTACTGAGAGTATTTTTTGAAAGGTATCATGTGTTTTTGCTAGAAGTAATTATCTACATTCCTTCTACGTTACCTAATTAATTTTAATTTTTCTTTTTATTTCGACAATATTGGTGTTTTGTCTGTATGTATGTATATCTAGTCAAAAATGATAACCATATCTCTCAATATTTGTAAAAATATAGTCCAACAAATTATAAAATTTTCAAATAAAGGTATCACTGTAGTAATCTCCATGATTTAAAAAATACTCTTTTATGGCAGACCAGTATGATGCTATTCTTTGAACTGCCCTGGACAAACTCAAACATATTGTTGGGACATTTCTTATTATCTGAACAACATACATATTAAAATAATCAACGAAAGTTCAAATCATATTTTGTTAATAAATGTATCATTATTGAATATTGATTTTTGACAAGCAAAATGCCTACCTTTAAATAATACCCGTCTTTTTGAAAGACATTTTTTCATACTAGATTTGTCTCAGTCTATGATCATCGAGGCAGGATACAATCTTCTGCGTTCGTCGTACCGCTACAGAATTCCTACTGTATTCACTGGACATGTAACAAAATCTAAAAATGCTACAATTGCAACTTTTAAAGTTACTCACAAGCTCTCAAAAAGTAAAACTAAATTGTTGTGAAAATTGAGTAATAGAGTGCTTCTTATTTTGAGAAAAATTCTTACTTTTCAAGGGTGATCGCTGCAAACTGCATGATTAGAATACCAATTACTGTATTATCATTTTTTTTTAATATTTAGTGGTCGCTACAGTTTTTCAAAAGATCGATGATTACCTTCAGTTAACCCGGAGAAGTTAACTGAAAACCCGTAGCCCGGAGAATGGTCGCCAAACCCGAAGTCTCCGGGTCAAAAGGACCATTAGGCAACCCTAGGAGAGAGCGAACATTTAACTACACTTTATTGCATGATTTAGGTAACACATCAACGTCGTGCCTTTTTTTGTACAAATGTGCTTAAGAGTAGATTAAACGGTACATATTTAGCATGCATTAAATATGCCAAACTATGACACAGTGCCAAAAAAACTCATACTGGATGAGCCATTTGAACTATATTTATATTTCCTTTCCATCCGTTCATATGACAATATAGTAGTCTCTTTATTTCCACAATAAGCCACGTGTCTTTAAAGCCATGGTATCGAAGAAATGTCCAGTATGACAGGTATGGGTAAGCCGGCCTTGGTATATATCAGTATATATCTGACATTCTTTTTTTTTCACGTGATATGTCACGTCACATTTTTTTCAGCTCTCTACCAGAGCTTAAAATTTTAGCCATGGGAGCATCCTGGGACCAACGGAAGATGGAAGTAATCAAGTCTGGACTGGACCCACATCATCTGGAGCATATCTAACAGCGAGATCTTCTTCAAAATCTTAACCTAACCAGTTGGCTTAGCGTTCATGATTGATCTATTCCCGGATCTATTGCCGGAATAATGATGATCGATGAAGATCTCAACGATGCAGAGGAGGTTGCCCTACTGTTACCAGATGGTGACATTTTTGGCTCGCCTAACATCGCTTACCGTCCGGCTTCTTCAAAATCTTAACCTAACCAGTTAGCTTAGTCGTTGAAGATCTCAACGATACCAAGGAGAATGGCATGGCCCCGGCACTCACTGTCACTGTCACTAACAGTGATTTTTTGTCAAAATTGACAAGCTGTCAGGTCTGCACTTTTTTAATGTTTACCTTTACCTACATTTCCTTTAGCCCATGTAGAGGAAGGTCGTGTTCTTATGGAAGTGGCAGGAAGTTGCTCTTGATGAACACCGAGAGCGCCCCGTACTCTTCTAGAGTACCGACAGATGCATCTGGCAGGCAGTGGTCACAACCACAACTAGTGCTCTTTTGCTGACACACAGACGTCAGTGCCACCTCCGGGCATGCCTAGGCTTCAGTTACACGCATGTAGACGAGCCGTGTTGTTGTGCGTAATAAGCTGCATTCTGACATCTGATCCATGTTGGGCAAGACGACGGACACCAGTGGTGCGTTATTCTATCATTCACCACTTCAAGAAGACCACAAGTGACAGAAAGCTACTCTTGGTGTACACCGAGAGCACCCAATAAACTTCTAGAGTGCCGCCAGATATATCTATCTGGCAGTGGTCCCAGCCAGTGTACCTTTTGCTGACACCCAGCTGTCGGCGCCTCCTCCCGACATTGGCCAAGCTGTAATTTCAGTAATGCATTACACAATTCAATGTTGTATAAACACTATAAAATTTCCGTAGACTGGTCCAGAAATTAAATAATTTTTTACAGATTTTTGAGATTCGACATATTTGAATACTAAAAGAATAATAGTCCTCAGTTTTGGGGGAGGAGTATGTGCATCAAAATATTATGGTCTATTTTGCAAAGTTAGTGGATCAAACTGAGGTTCCTCAGTTTATTACTTTGTGTTCAATAATTATGGCGACTTACCGTTAAGTTAGACAAACCTCACAATGAGGTCATCAACAACTCCCCAATCGATTAGTTATTGATTGTTGAAGTTTTGTAATTGTGAATATCGAACTATTCAACAATATGCAGAGACCAAAGGCCAACTTTTTTTTGTATCTTGCGAATTCTGGCGCAATATCCTGGGACGCTGATGACTGGTCTAAAGTACCCTTTCAAGGCAGACATCCTTATATTTGGTACCAGTATACAATATCCCAACCGTCAGAACCAGGAACGTTTCCTATCGGAAGCCAGTAATTAGACCATATTGAAATGCGTACATTGGGCAAAGAATCTGGGTGACCATATTTGGTCGTTATTCAGCGCCGACTAAGATATGTTGTATCAAGGTGGACCAATTCTTCTGATCAGTTTCTGCCCCCAAATTTTCTTAAGAAAGAAGAACCGGGTGGCTCTAATAGTAAATCAAATTTAGTGGAGATTGAGATTTGTCATCACTTTCCAAAATTGCAAAATTCTGTTCGTGAATCTATTACTCTGTTACTCTAGTAATTATTAAAATCAAACTCTAAATATTCAGAGAGAATATTTCAAAATAATGGAGATTGGCAAAATTTTAATGTTGCCTTATAATTTGAAATATATTTCGGTTTATACAAGACTATTTTAAAGAAAGTGTCTTGTCTTTTAAGCAACATTCCTTAGCTACCATATTCTTGCCTTGAGTGCTGTCATTAGATGACTCTATATAAGGTGGTTCACTCCGTATAAAGACTGAAATGTTTTCAAATGAAAACTTTTAGATATCCCTATCGCAATACTTTGTATCAAGAAAATTGCTGTCGAGCATTTGACAGATTAAACAAACCATCCCAAGGATGTTTAGGACGTAAAATTTGTTTGTTTTCTAAAAATAAGTTAGAGCCGATTTTGCTTCAAGATCATTAAAAATAGACTAATATCTGATAACTGAATTCAGCTAATTAATTTTGCTGCCAAAAGGATTACTCAATGTTTGGATACGCCTTCTATACTTTTATTTGTACCGAAAAGTATATAATCGGGGCACGCTTGTTTGTTCCTGGTTAAAGAACCTAATTTCATAGCGGCTGAAGTCCCCCATTTTTTTTGTGGCAAACAACATTCTTTATTCTTTCTTATATTTGCACCTCTACTCCTAGAAGTAATCCTACAACAAATTTCAGTTGTGCGCTTTGGCCGTTACAACCGCAGTTGTCCTATTGTACAAAGCCCTTCCCTGTTGACAGGATAGATGTAACCAAGCTCTAAACCGGCTAGGGATTAGGTATGGAATCAACAGATGTTGCTCATAATTCTGCTGCAAATTTTAAATTCACATAAATTAAAGCGACATTTGGGCTGAGATAAAGGGAATTTTCATTTAAATTGCCTATTTGACCAAAATTTTCAACGTTATTAACTTGCGTATCCTCCACAACGAAGTTATCACTTCCTTCGGTCATTACGTCCTCGCAACTTTGCATGCGTGTGTGTCATATGTTTTATATGACTATTAGTACCATGACTATTAATACCTTTGGAGTCTGCCCAATAGGTTTTTACTCTTTCATTAAGAAATGCCTGTTGCACTTTTCAGATATTTTGAGCGGTTTGGGCACGCAAATCAAAGATTCCTGACACTCCTGTATAGGCAGCTGACTGTTAATATAAGCCTTGAAAGATATATTTATCTTTTTTTACACTTGTTTTGTTACAATAACAAACTTAATAATTGGGTCTAAGATGGATCCCAAAAGTTACGCTAACGGGGCAATTACTTTGTTTGTTGCGTTGGATCGACCAAGGGCGTGAACTTTGAGCAGCTAAATGGACCGTTTATATCTGCGGTCCTTCTCCCGCTCACGGGCAGTCCCATAAGTCTGCTCCAGTCCTGGGGGTACGCGGACCCCTAAGTTGGCGATCGCTGGTTTATATTAACCATTTGGATACGGAGGTCGGCTCATTGTTGATACGTTCCTGTGAACCGTTACCAATAATTTGTGTTTTTACTTCTGGACAATAATAACCGCGCAGCCGCTGCTGGGTTAGTTCTTTAAGTGACAGTTCACCATGACTACAGTCAAAACAGTCTAGAGTTGTCTTTATAGTCAATCATATGTAAATTAGATGCTGAGCCATCAAAACACCAAGGAATTTATTGGATACCCTTTCTTTATTATTTGTGGATAAAGTTTAGACCGCTCATGTTATCTGAAACTACCGGTAAACGGTGTTGTCAAGTCCCGTCCAACTAAGCTTAAGTTTTTACTTGGTACTCAGCAATTGTATTGAATTATATTACTTTTCGAGGCAGTAAAGAACAATATGCATATCAAATATGGGACACCATTAGACTTATTGAAATAAAAAAAAGCCTAATTAAAAGATCTAATTAATTATATACATCTATGTGTGTTATCTGTTGCTGTAGGTACGATTGTTAATCTATAATATTAATCTTTTTTACAAAGTACATTTACCGATTATTTACACAGGTCTACATCATGATATATACATTCTTATTGTTTATAGGCTTAAAAGGGCCACATAGACAGGTATATTAAAGTATTTATATTGATTAGTACATTGGAATTATTAAAAGTTGATTCATATGTATTCCGTACTGATGACGACTAATAGTCCGAAACACGTGCATATGGTTGCTTTCTTCGATGACGGAATTACCCGATAATTACCTTTCTCCATATGTATTTCATGCACTTGTCACAGGTCATGCAAGCATTGGCATCTAGTCTTGTGTTGGCAGATTGAATTGCCTAAATTGGTTGAAATACCCACAATTTTGCAATTGTTCTTCAATTTTACAACTGCATGCATGAAAAGAAGTTTGATGAAAGTTTTTACATTTGACTCTTTAACTTTGAATAACATGATAACGATATATTGTTGCAATAACATGTTAACAAAATCTTAACATGTTCTTTCAAGTGCATTTTGTTGTTTCTTATTCATAAACAGACGATAATGCTGTTTTGGCTCTAAATTGCTCTGTGCTTTAAACATCTACTATATTGTCATATGAACGGATGGAAAGGAAATATAATTAAATGATTAAACGAACTTACCTTAGTGAAGTTCTATCATAATTATATGATCTTTCCATCCGGAATATGACATAACCCACCCTTCCTTTGTTTAGACTTTCCCGAACCCTGACCAATTTAGAGACCCTATGCTTTCAAGAGAATGTCAGATATATACTGATATATACCAAGGCCGGCTTACCCATACCTGTCATACTGGACATTTCTTCGATACCATGGCTTTAAAGACACGTGGCTTATTGTGGAAATAAAGAGACTACTATATTGTCATATTCCGGATGGAAAGATCATTTATGTTTTTATTATAATATATTATATTGCCCTGTACTGTAGTCCAGTTGAAATCAACACAGTCAATATAGTTTCGCAGAGATTTTCTGTATTGTTATTATAACACAGGTTTTCTTTATTTATTTTTTATGTGTGACGTGCGTACATCTTTTAGGGAAAAATATGAATGGCGTAAAGTGAAATAAAACACAGAAAATCAGGAAGCCAGAAAATCACTTAAGCTATAAATACCTGTGTTTTTCTTTTGTCGCAGAATGACCCGCAAATCAGCAAATTCCCTTTAATTTCGTTCAATGACGTAAGAAGAATAAGAAATGGGGGGGGGGAGGTCGATGGCGTATAGGATAGAGCGGCTGCTATCTACACTGGAGGCCCGGGATCGAATCCCGGCTCGGGCTAAAATCGACTGTCCTGGTATTTTAGGCAGCGAACAAATACCTTTGCGTGCCGCCTTGCATCGGATGAGGAAGTAAATCCGGTGGCCCCGTGTGCTGTCATGATGCGACGTGCACGTTAAAGAACTCTTACTGTAGGTTGGAATTCCTTCAGTAGGACAAAGTTCCTGGGTGTGTGTTGCCTGCCCCCAGCGTCGGTGCCTAAGTTGCGGATAGACCGACGTAAAATAAACAAGTAAAAAAATAATAACAAAAAATCGGGCGCCCGAACATCGTAATAGTTTTCCAGGAAAATTTATGAGTAGACCTAATTCAACTGCTTTTATCTGTAAACATTATTTTTACTATTGTTGAAAATAGGGGGAAAAAGGGGGTTTGCGATGCGATTTTGAGAGAAACACAAAAACTACGTAACATAATTTTTTAACAACATATGGTTTAAATCCTTAGGAAGAGCCCGTTTCCAGAACCGAATTAAAAGATGTTTTTTGGGGTATCAAACTTTCACCCCTCCAGTTTTAGAGGCAACTATTTTTTGTTGTCACTGCAGGTTAGTAACTTTTTTCTACTTTGCGTTCGTTATAAGCTCATAACGAAACCGCTTTCGGTGTCGTTATGAAAACACTAGATCACAAACTTTTAGTGACTTTTAGTTTTCCAAGATTGATGAAATTGACGTTCAGTGTCAAGTAAGGCTGACATCTGAATTGCTATTGGCTCGCCTCAATCGTATTTGTGAATTTTACTACAAGTACCAACTGTTGAAGAAAAAAATTACACTAGATTGTAAGATGACAACCGCAATTTTTGACATTTATGTAAAATTAATGTCGCAAAGTAGAAAAAATAGTATATAACACTCGTTTTATAAGACGTATTGGCGCACTCGTTCCATTTGGGCACTCCTCGCTACGCTCGTCGTGCCCAAAACTACTCGTGCGCCAATTTTTGTCTTATAAAACTTGTATTATAATATACTATTATAACTACGCCCAATATCAGCATTATAGACATCCGACAGACAGAGGGACGTATTTTTTCGTCTTTTAACGTACGGAAAAACAGATTAAACAGATTCAGACGCAACTTATTCACTTACTATTTTAAAGGTATTCCAATAATATCTTCCACGATCGTTATTGCCAATGACTTTTCAAAAGTTAAATCACCATAGTTTTCTCTTTTGAAGCGAATGCTTGGTGCTAGCATAGGTGATTAATATCTGACCATATTAGTAAATATGACAAGAGCTGTCACCACTGACAGTTCTTGTCATATTCATACCAGTAATTTCATATCAGTAATTTGAAAAGGCTTAAATATGTCAAGGCACTAACAGCATATGGGAGATATTGTCATATTCTAGACAGTATTCTTTCTGATTCAGACACAAAAAATCGGTTTTAAGTAAAAGTAAAAAGAATTTGCAGTCATCCGGATGTCCGCAACAAATATTAAAATCACGAGTTTATGATAACTAACTTTTTCGAAAACCTTAAGTATTCAACGTAATTAAATACCTATCGAATCTCATATCCACTTTCCATTTACTAAAGAGTTACAATATTGGACGATTTTCAATTGTTGTGTCAAAAATGTTTTTATTTAAGATCATTAAATTTTAACAATAAAAATATACAGTTAAATTTGGAAAACTTGGTGGTTGGTTACTACGACAATTGTTATTTGCTTTTTAAAATCCTGTATACGATTAGTTTTTGACTATAAAGCCGACAACGACAACCTAAACAATCTAAAAACAAAAAAAAAACAACAAGTCGTTGCTATTAAACAAATGAATTCATTTTTGTCTAATGTTTTTTTTTATTTTTAACGTTTTACACAATAGGTACGCTTTTCTATTTTTTTAAAGGTTTAATATGAAAATAAATTTCCCAATTCGATTGCGTCTGTTGCTAAATTATGCACCCAGATTTTTTTCTAACAAGAAAACCGGTTTTTAAACATATACTGGTGTTTCTCTTGTTCTCTTTAATCATGCAATAAGAATAACTGATTAACTGAGGAAGACAAACGTAAATTTTAAAATTATTTCGCAAAAAACCTAACCATAAATTATCTTAGCGCCGACGCAGTACGATCCTCCATTGTTTCTCAAAATACATAAAATAATACGATCGCAAAGCGGCGATTGTTATTTCGTGATAATACTTTGTCCATTGACAATTTTACGAGTAATTTATCGTTAAACCCACTTTAAGAGATGTTTACTCATCACGACCCATTGAAAATTCGTTCCAGCTTATAATAGCCGTACATAACCTCCCGCCCAGTTTCGAATATTGCGATTCGACGTTACACAATGACGGGTGCAGTTTGTCGACTCCTAATTTGTACATTTTTAATTTATAACATCGTCGCCACCTATGCCGATGCTGGGTAAGAAAAATTATAGCTTTCTGCGGCGATATAACTACTCAAAAAACTATTTAACTTAACTAACCGTTTATTTCTTGGGTTAGTTATTTTTGTTGT
Organism: Melinopterus prodromus; assembly: GCA_964023965.1. NCBI lineage: Eukaryota > Metazoa > Arthropoda > Insecta > Coleoptera > Scarabaeidae > Melinopterus > Melinopterus prodromus. Next base: position 96,446,534 of record OZ030390.1, read on the forward strand.
TATATTACCGCAATACCCGCAATTTTCATCGATTGTATAAGATATAAATAACGATTTTCAATGTTTTGGTGATACTACAGATTGGAGAGTCCAGTTAATGGAAAATTCGCCATAGAAAATGCGGCTGGTTAGTGGAAAATTAATTTTATTTTCATGTTATTTATTCCTATTCTATTTTAGGTCATGAGATCTTTAAGAGAAGTCCACAATACGCAGGTATGATCTGAATGTATACTGTATTATTTAATATAAGTAGACATTTTTATAAATAATTTATTTAATAAAAACTATATTTTCCAGAGCTGCATCACATAGAGCGACGAAGCGCGGATCCAATTGCTGGTATGTTTTTACTTTCTCAAATAAGTAGTGTGAATAATATTATGATTACCAATATATTTAATAGAACCTCTATAAGTGACACATATCTTATGAATTAAAAAACTTGTAAAATCATCCAATTATACTAAAAGTGGTATTTCTTAAATTACGAAGCTTATATCTATATAAAGGATTATACAGGCTGTCTCACGGAATTGGTACTCGATTTGAGCTCTTGTGGTAAAATATTCCCAAGTTAACTGTCACGTCCGGTCACCGGAAGTCGGGTTCAACTATGTTATTTTAAATAGAATGGTATATTTAAAATGGTTTATTTTATTTTTGGTTTCTACGTATCAAAATACATCATTTTTGATAATGTTTCACTATACCTAAATATCACAATTTTCGAGTTTTTTTGATTTTACTAATTTTATTGTGATTTTCGCGGTTACGTTTAAAATTGAATATTTTGCTTATTATTGAAACTAGAAGTTTCATGTTTGGTGGTCCAAAACTAGAAACATAACCAAATAAGATGATCTTTAGCTCATCATGATGTCACAGGGTGTTCAAAATTTACAACACAATAACTGAATTTTCAAACGAAAAAAAAAACAATAAAATAACAATAAAAGAATGCAAACTGAATACAAAACGAGGAAACCCTAATATTCATTGATAGGGAATAAGATTTCCCAGAATGGCGTATCGGTATACAGGGTGTTCCATTTGAAAAAAATGAGCTATGTACCTTTCGAAAATTTAATTATTGTGTCGTAAATTTCGAACATCCTGTATAAGCTATCATGATGAACTAAACATCGTATTGTTTGGTTATGTTTCTAGTTTTGGACCACCAATCATGAAACTTCTAGTTTCAACAATAACCGAGTTATTCAATTTTAAACGTAACCGAAAAAATCCCCAATAAATTAGTAAAATCAAAAAAACTCAAAAATGGGGATATTTAGGTAAAGGGAAGCCTTATTAAAAATGATGTATTTTGATACGTAGAAACCAGAAGTTGAAACCGACTTCCGGTGACCGGACGTGACAGTTAACTTGAGAATCTTTTTGCTGAAGAGGTCAGTTTCCAGAAATAGTACAAAACAAAGATGAACAAAGGCCAAGACGTCACAAAGGAAGTGTAGGAAGGCCATTAATATGCTGTCTCAATGACATGAATGCAATGACAGGATTTTAATGGAATGCCAAAATAGTGCAATTGTGGCTATGGCTAGAAAACTAAAGTTAAATAGGAGACAGAAGACCATAATAGGCATTACCAGATGACATATGATATTATGGTTATGGTTAATCATTCAAAATGATGTTATGACTTATCCCATTGCGTAAACATCGTCTTGGTTCAAGTAAATGATTTCAATATTTCAGTAATACATAAATAATACATAAAATCAATGTGAATGTTTTAATAAGCAAATGGCTAATGAATAGGTTCATATGCTTCTAATAATTAAATGGTTAGTTCAATTCTAGAAACTTTGCTGGGAATAAGGAGAGGGAGTCATAATGCAATTAATTAAAAAAATATATTACAAATGCAAATTTAGTCAACAAATAATACGGCTAAATGTTACACGTGTATACGGTTCCTTTCTTCGATGACGGAATTGCCCGATAAATACCTATCTCCTTCTATATCTCACCGTCGATTAACCAGCTTTCTTTAACGTCATGTTTAGTTTTATTTATTATATTTATGCCCATAATGCTTAGGTTTCGCAGCGCTTTGCGGCGGCTGGGAGGTTGGTTGTAATAGCCGTTTTACACTACGCTATTCTTGCGCAAGAAGTTACACAAGAAGTTGCTAAGCAGCTAAAATCTAGCTCTTCTAGCATAAGAAAGATGTTGTTGGACCCTACTAATTGCACAAATTGTGTTCATTCTGTTTTACATATACAACATTTAAAACTAGAAATACCAGTATCACCTCAACCGAATAAGCTGATAAAATGTTCTTGTAGTAATAAAAAGGATTTTCAGCTGAATATAATATTCTAAATACATACATATTTATTTGAATTGAGAGCTTAGTTTTTAGTGTGTAACTAATCTGGCATCTTTCTGTTTTCGATCGTAAGCAGGGCAGAGACTCGAACCCAACTTAAGGCGCTTTGGTACGTTTTCTAAAGTCCGATCTGATTTACCTACATGAAAATCTCTAATACCGATTCGTGGTCTTCCTAGATATAACAGGAGGGGGCTTCTTTACCTCACGACGTACGTTTTTTAAAAATTTATACTATTCTAACTATTATTGACACAATGTTCAATTTACCAGGTCGGCAAACACCTGGTGCTAAACGTGGCGCGAGCACAGAGAAGACTGCGGAGTCATGACTAGTCTTTGTATTAGTGGTTGGGTTAATATATGTCGTCTGATGATGATCGTCTAGATAAATTGAGTCTTCTTACGATGGTGATGAAATTCAGTCAAAACCGATGTAGTACCTATCTCTTTCTGTTATCATGCCAGAAAAGATAACCGCTTTGTTATATTATACAGGCTAAATTTGTCATGGGGATCTCGGAAACTGTACTAGGATGTCAGTTAAAACTTTTCAAAAGTTTTGCGAGGATAACTAGATATTATGGCAAAAGTAAAAATAGTCAATTTTATTGAACAACTTTGCTATTACGATACATACAAAGTCAAAATTTTGTATTCTTACATGAGAGGATATTTTGAATCCATTTTAGTTATCAGAAAATGTTTTTGTCAATCACCTTTAGCTGGGCGATATTCAAAATTTTTATTTATAAATGACGCAACACTGAATTTTTACATATTTAAATAAAATATTGTATATTATTTACAAACACGTATAACACATTTATGAAATTATCACCAAAAAGTACCGTTGTTAGATGGCCCGCTAGATCACCCGACCTAGTGGCGTAGTAGAGAGAGCTTTTAGGGACACCTAATAGAACTAACAATTAAGTTTAGAACTAAAATAGCGACCAAATTTAAAATGTGGTCTAAATAATAATGCTATTTTTGTCAAATCAAAAAAAAATAAAAATTGACGATCGATAGGTTTTTGCTTTCAGAATGTCATGCTATCACACAAATAATATATAACTTTAAAAGTATCCCAAAAAATGGCAATTTATTTTAGGCTTTAAGTAAAGTTGAATTAAAAAGAGTACCACTAAAAAAACTAGATCTAAATTTAGAAAGAAAAATAAAACAAGCTTAAAATAAGCTTAAATTTTCCAGCTGTTCTTAATCAAACTTTTATTAAATTTCTTCTGCATTAACTATAATAACACTCATAATTAGTAGATAATAGATTGGCCAAAAATCTATTTATTTTTATCAACATTCATCCGCCGATGGACTAGAGGAAGTTGAGGTAAAATCTGCTTCAGGTATGTCTAATTAATTTTCTTATTTCCTTCGTTTTTAACATTAAGTATAAAATAGGATAGTTACTTATAAAGGCTATTAAATATATCGGATATCTAGAATCGTTGCAGTAATTTATAATAATATTGATAATAATACTGTTGTTGTCGATTGTAGGAAAGAAAAGGAAAGGCAAGCCAGGTGAGACCGCAAACGAAAATATTTAATTTATTCAGGATGATATAAAATGGCAAAACAAAATTAAGAAATCTTGACCATTATATTGCCGTCAAATTTAGAACCAATTTGTACATTATATGAAATATAATCTTATAATAATTTAACGTAAAAAAATTGTATATAACTTACGTTTCCATCCTGGATCCAAATCCAAAGGAAAGAAAAGAAAGTTATTATTTCTCCATTCTTAATTGTAAGGTTCAGTATATGTATACTAATACTATTTATTTTTCTTAAACAGCGATGCGACATCGTAGATCAGGTAATAGTTTTTCTCTTTCTCGAAGTTTTCATCATATTTTATCCTGTGATTAATTTTTACAGCCGACCCGAAACCAGCTAAGAAACGCAAACCTGGCAAGAAATCAAAGGGAAAGAAGAAGAAGAAGAGTGGTTGATCTATTATATAAAAGAATTTTATTTAATGATGAAATTCCTTTTTTTTTGTTTGAATTTTGTTAATAGCTAATAAAGTTAGCTTACATTGGTCTTGAAGTGTTATTTTTAAATAGTTCTGTCAATTGAAGCGTATGTCTTAAATTGGTAAAAAAAACCTTATGTATTAACAAAACTGGAGTATTATTTTTTGGAGGTTTACACATAAATACTCTAAGTATTTTATAATTTGATGGTGTGAATATGGAATATGTTGATGGCGTGGACGATGTGGAAGTCGATCTGTCTTCCACATCGTCCACACCATCAACATAACCAACAAGCGATCTGAGTAGGTAAAACTTAGGATTGCCTTTTTATGAAAAATAGACTTTACTAAATTTGTTTATTTAGAAACCTTTTGTTTCAAACAAACAAAAATACGGTATGTTTTTTTTTATTTGAGCACCAATAACCGTTATAGCGCATTAATTGTAACAATGTATGCAATTTAGAAATAGAAAGTCAGGTGTCTATGTGGTCTGAACTAAACATTGTCTGGAAAATAACTGGTCCATAATGCTGCCCTCAACAGGTAGATTGCACATCCTGCCTTTCTTCCTAGTATCATGCGAAGGGTTTTGTAGCTTGCTAGTTATGACAGTTCTGATTTTGTGTGGTTTATTCTATTTTATTATTGATTAAACAATGATTAAGAGTCGTAATAAAAAAGGAATATGATTTCTAAAAACACAGAACGTTTTCTGAAAGTCACTACAACCGAAAATTTGCCCGAATATATCAATTACCTATTCAAAATTTATACCAGAGCCGCCGTATCTGGTATAAATCCTGAATTGAATCGAAAATATACTTTTGCTAGATGTTTCAGCTGCACAGTAGACATCTTCAGGCAAAAATAGTCACTTTTCAGAATCGAACCCTGAATCTGAATCTGAACACTGAGTCTTTAAATTTGATTCAAATAGACTCGTCCAAGAACGTGCGATCACGAGCTTCGTAATTTGATATTTTAATTGATAGTTTGACCAGGGATGCTGCAAGATACCAGAATTTTGTCCAGTGTTCCATTTTGAGAAGTGACTATTTTCGCATGAAGATGGCTACTGTGTAGCTGATATATGTAGCAAAAGTATATTTTAATAAACGTGCAAGGAAGAACGACACCAAGAAGTTTTAATTAGGTATATACTGCAGCTTGTATAAACCCCACTCATTAATAATGAGGTTTCTCTAACGGGTAAAGATAGTCCCAATTGTATTTCAGGAATAAAAGATGTTGGTTTTCCTTTTATTCTGGCTTTTTAATAATTAGTAAGTACTTTCACCCAATCTTGTGGGCATCATCAGACCTGAAAAAAGCTACGAGGTAACAGCAGTTCATACTGAGTACATCGTGCAAACGAATTCGGATAGACATACCTACGATATAACAGCCATTTTATACAAAAACTTCTCAAACAAGTGGCAAATCCAAGCACATTATGAATTACAGCTGGTACTGGCAAGGCTTAGACATCAATTAATGTCCGGACGCATCTTCTAAAAAACCGAGCACATCTAGTTTAACAATTCAATTCCAAAACAATATAAATACCTAAAATTCACGAGGACACAACGAAAAGTATGACCGACGCGACGTCCAGTCATTGACCACTCATTAATGTATATATTTGTTTGAACAAATAGTATTTGTTTAAACAATTACAAATTAGATAATGACAAAAAACTGCCAATAAACTAATAATAATTTATGCAAATAATTTGAGCAATAAGTTAATAATTGTTGCAACAAATGGAAAAAATAGTTCGTAACATCGTATATTTTTATTTAAACAAATGGTAATTGTTTAAAAAATTTCTTTTATTTTTAAATTAGTTAATAAATGACAAAAAACATGGCAATAATCCAATAATGGTCATTTCTGTCGGAAAAATTATAAATCACGTAACTTTGTAAAATTGTAAAATTGTATACCACACCGAAATCTGGTATACAATATTCATTAAGCAAAACGGCCCCTAAACGCGATAGTAATTTAATCGCAATAAAATCAATCAGCCGTATAACAGTCGCCACTCCGCCTTATGTGAGTCTAATTTAGTTAATTTATAAATATTTTACAGCGCGAGTGGGTCCCTCCGCAACGAAGGGGAGGGTTGCACCCCCCGAAACGCTGGGGATATTCGCGCCGCGCAGAGTGTGTATCTCACCCACATACACAAGTGAGCCACGAACGACGGTTTCGGTCTCCCCCTCGTATTGTCGGTCTGGGAAACGCCTCATTCGATCTGTTTTATCAAGCCGGGACGTTTCATCCAGTTCTCGCCTTCATGACTTGTATAATTTAGCAATTTGTTTGTCTGCGCCGTACGTATCCACCCGCTGTACCGCTGCATTTGGTTTGTATCGATTCAGACTCGGTTGGTGAAGCTCTTCTCCTATTGTATTGCTACTCCTACTTATATTATGTGAGGATGGTAATTTTGTAAGTACTACGTTTCCGATAATGGAAGGTTTATTGGTGGTATAGTAAAGTTATACTGTGTGTACTTTGAGTAATACTTATTTGGAGAGTATTGTGCTAAATTAAGTCGGAGTATTCGAAACCCACAACATCAGATGTGGTTTTAAGACTAACTATTCTATTCTTTCCTTACTAAAATCTACAAATACTGATGATAACGAACATAAATTAAAATCGAGCGGTGTCTACAGCCTACCAATAAAGACAAGAATAGCCGAGCACAGATCAGCTTTTGGACAACATCTTTTGGAGACTGGACATAACAGCAGTGATAACAACAACATGCAAGTTCTACATAAACAAGAAAAGGCAAATTAGCACTGCTGGAAACCTACCAGATCTGGAGAGCATCAAGGTCAAGACACTTGGTACTTTTGAATGATCAAGTAAACCTGAGGAAAGAACTTATCTTCAAAGCGTGCCAATGATTTATTTTTCGAAAAATTTCTGTCACTTCTTAGTGTTCGGTGTATTTCTGATTGCTTAGTTCTAACGATAATTCTACTTGTGGACAACACCATCTCTTGTCCACGCGCGACACCATAGAGTGTTTTGTTTTATATGGTTCTTCGTCTGAAAACCAATATCTTAAAATCAACTGCTTTTCAGTTATAACTTTAAGCTTGTGCCACTACAAACAATATTGTGCTGATTTACATAGGGGGCTCCCTCATTTCACTACTGCGAATATGCATTTTTAACTGGAGCCTTCCAAATGACCTAATTTTAAAAACTGCAAATGCTGTTTCATTTATCTTAATGCAATCAACAAATCTTATCACCAAATTTATGTGGAATTTCATCCAATATTCTGCTCCAATTGTCAAAATAAGGTGATGGTAAAGAAAATGACATGGAAGACATATTCAATATAGAAATGTTAAATAAATACGATAAAAACCTAAAATTTACAACTCTAAAAAACACAATAATTGGTACGTATGGATATTTTTGAATCCTGAACACCTTAGTTACTTTTTACTCTATCTTCATAACAAAGGAAATTACCGATCGTTCCAAGTTTTCTATGATAAAACTTAATAATTTAATATTTCAATAAAACTTCTATTAGTGTAGAGATACGCTTTAATTTTGAACAACTTTTGATAATATCTGTCTACCGTATTTCTATTCCAAAGCAAATTACCCAAAATTCGCATCTTTTTGTACAATATCAAAAATAATTAAATCAAAATCATAAGCGATATCATCAGTATCGAGTTGAGTCCACTTCAAGTGGGACACACAGTAGATACGTAATTCAGGAGAACGTGTGTTGTTTTAGTGAAAATGGTTTCTTTTTTTGCGGCGATAAATACAAAAATGGACTCCAAAGTTTCCCGCCAAACGTTTTCCAAAAACTTCAAATTTAAAAATATTGGGATTTCAGTTTTTGTAAATTTATAGTGGATGACTTCAATGTGATAAACCGTCTTTCAAGATATTAGGAAAAAGAACAATTTTATCTTTGAAGCCCTTTTTAAGTTTTGTGGGCATTTGTTTTTTTAAGTTTTTTCAAGTTGTTCGATATAAAATAAGATATAAATGTGTTGAGTCTGAATTCGTGTTGAGCGCAATTAAGTCCATCAAAACCGCGAATCCACTTTTCATTCTCAAAATCTATAACTGCAGAGTTAAGTATCAATATTTTTATCAACTTTCTTATGTAAGGCCACACAGTTTAAACATCATGAAATTCAGAAATCAATCCGGTACTTAATGTTAAACTCAAAATCATTGTAGGAAATCACCTTCCACTATAAAATCATCCATTTAAAATCTCAAGAAAGTCTATTTGAAAAAGTAAAAAATACTAGATGCCACGCTAGCGTATCTAATTTTTCACGACATCTGCATGGCTTTAGTTATTATCTGATAAATAAACATATGGAGAGTGGACATTAAAGAGAGTATATTATTTTCCTGAAATCAGGCAATGTAATTAATTATTGATATCTGTTTATTTTGTTTATGTTTATTTTGATTTGGTAATAACACCATGAAACAAAATATTATGAAAGTAAAGACATTTTTTCATTAAGAAATAAGGTCAAATTTTTTCGCATCAGTTGTAAGTATTACTATAATATTATAGTCCAGTATTTTATTCTCTTAATAGCAAATTGGTATGGAGATTACCATTTTTGGAAAATAAGTCAAAATGTACATGAAAATAGCACGTATAAACATTTGTTATCGATTCGAGACATCGCACATGCTGGTTGCCAAACACGTTTCAGTTTTCGAACGCAGTGCAGCGGGCTGGACAAAAACTTCTTATTTTCTGGCCGTAAATTAACTTCTACGCTGAATTTTGTTATATATTTGAGGACAACATATGCCGTCAATGCTCAGCGGAAAAATAATTTTTTCTTCTTGCAAAGAAATTGTTTTCTGGATGGAGAATTCTTATCACGTTTCAGTTTGAACGAGAAAATAATATCTTGGTATGTAGTATGTTTTGCAAATTATAACAATACATGTGTAATGCACTAATGACTAATAACGAATGAATGTATTGTTTGATAATTAGTTCAATAATTATTTATTCGACTTTAGTTAATCTAAAAGTGTTTAGTACTAGTATTTAGAGGCGGACTTCATTACCTGAATTCAATGATAATTCCGCAATCTAAAATTAGTAAAAAAATAATAAATTACAGCGCAAAATAAACAAATTATTGAGAAGGAGTGCAAATTAAGCATTTAATAGGAAAATAATATTCAAATTGCACTAACAATTATTTGCTATTAATTGTTGTTGTTAAACATGCTATGGTTCATCCCAATCAAACGATTAATACCAACATTTATTCCGATGCTTTGATTTAAGTATAATATGTAACGGTCGTTGTTTAAATAGATAAGAATATAAGAACTTAGGTATAAAGATTTTCGAATTATAATGTTATTTCTGTAAAAAGATTGTTACTACTAAGAAATAAGTACTCAAATTCCTTTTTGAACATCTTTCTTCAGATTCAAGATTTTTTATGCAATTTTTTCTGCAGTGACATTGCTGACTGCCTAGCTTCTGCATACAGGAAAATAATTTCACTCATGTGTGGATAATTTTTCCATAATATAAGTTTCCTTAATATTCCAACACTGGACATTTATTATTGAGGATTATATCGCTTTTTTATATAAAAAATGTTTTGAAGCAGATAACTTTAATTTGTTCCAAGAAACACTAAACAACTCTCTTAGACAGTTGCATTATTTATACCATTGATAATTTCAATATTTTTGACATAGCTAGTTCAATTCTTCTCAACATTGTTGCTTGTTTATGCGAAATCTCACCGTCTGAATTTAAGCAACGAACTGTTATTAAAGTTTGCGAACTTCATGCCGCATAAACACAAACTACAATTCACAATTCCCGGGTTATATTCAAAATTTTATATAAAGAAATTTATATGTAGAACGAAACCACGGTACACGTTGTAAAACTTTCCGCCCGCACCCGACGCTGTGCTGCATAAACAGCAGCAGGAATTCTCTCCCAACTTTCAGTTCAGCAATGCGAAACCAGGCCAGTATCCGGGCATGTTTTACTTTTGAACACCGACGTATTTTTCAGTTGCAAAACTCGCACCATTTCTATATGGACGACGATGCAGGATTACAAACGGGCGGAGAAACTCAGCGTTATTTGGATTGGCGGACCGCCTAAACTTCCGCATTAACAAGAAATGAACGACCTTTGTTCGCGAAGTAAAACCGCTCGTGAGCAAGATCTCAAAAGGATTATTATGATAAAGTTCTGCTGACTAAAAGTTCAGTTGTGAATTACAATAAGTTATATATTAGTATTTACTCCCGGGTTCCCCTTCCACGAGTTCTCCAACCCCTTCCGAACTCCCGAAAGCCATTATTTACAAGGAAGTTTGAGATTTTCGAGTCGCTTTAAATTTGCTCGCGACAAACAATAGCAAATTCGCCATTGTTCGACGGAGTATACGATCATTCGCGTTGGGCTTTAATTTCGCCCGCCGATTTGATGGAAATGTGCTGGATTTTCCATAGAATTATTCAACTCGGCGAACGCTCGAATCAAATAGCTCTTGTTCTACAGAAGTTACGTTGCTTTATTTCGAGTTTGGCTGTTCGGAACAGGACTAATTAGAATACCGATGCGAGTGGCGGAGGTTAAAAACGTATTTTACTGTACAATAGAGCGATGCAGTGTGTAGATTATTACGAAGGCCTTTATGTTTTCTGGTGCATTGAATGTTTTTAACTAATAAATGAAAAGAAATACACTTATTTGCTGCAGCAAAATATTTTCTCTGCTATTGCAGCTATTGCAAACATAGACAAATGAGTACTTTTTATTTTACATGTCAATGAGAGAAAATATTGAAAACGTAAGTTTAAAAACTATATAGTGACCTCTATTATCCATTTTCAGAAAATTAAATGCTTGTTATAACTTTAACCCTCACAAAAAAGCTAAGATGCAATAATCACGTTTTAAACGTTGATTGCTCTATACGAGGTAAGTAGTTCATGAAATATGAACGAGATAAGCAAAATGTTACTTGGAAAGGTCGTCTTTAACCAAAAAAATTTAAAAATTCAAATTTGTAATCAAAAACATTGTAAATATACCATAGAATCATAACTTACAATAAACCTTGGGTTTTTATAAATATTTTTTTATTTATTTAATGCGCCCAAATTACTGCAGGTTTGATCAGCTGTGTGTTTGGAGTTCCATGTTCCGACCAGCACGCATTGCAACGATTTAAATAGTTTGGCGCAGGGTAGTGCTGTGTCAGGCAAATAACATTGTTTAACTGTAAAATATGTAGCAGTACCTACGTTTCAAGTAGCCACTATACCTTTTCAAGTCCAAATTGGTACTAATCAAAATCAAATTGGCACTAATCAAAATCAAATTGGTACTAATCAAAATTAAATTGGCACTAATCAAAATCAAATTGGCACTGAACAAAATCAAATTTGCACTAATCAAAATCAAATTTGCACTAATAAAAATCAAATTGGCACTAATCAAAATCGAATTGGTACTAATCAAAATCAAATTGGCACTAATCAAAATCAAATTGGCACTAATCAAAATGAAATTGGCACTGAACAAAATCAAATTTGCACCAATCAAAATCAAATTGGCACTAATCAAAATCAAGTTGAAAATAACAATGTCCAAATAACAAAATCAAATTTGCCAGATAAAGTGATGTTTTAGCAGGAGAAGATCATATAATATTGATCACATTGTGCACAATAATATTAACACAATCAATGTGGCCATCTCTGCAAGATATTCCCCATATTCAAAGATTCCAGCAGCATTAATTTGGAGAAATTTATTTTCTAATTAATTAATTTAGCAGATGTTGTTTCTTTAATATGTCCATGTTATTGTTTTAAAATATAGTATAAATAACATTATTTACTTAGTTCTATTTAATCGTATGATACTGCCAATTTAAAATTATTTAATGACATCTTGAATTTATTAATTGTCAACTTTAATTTGTTAATTGTCATTATGATATTCATTAGTGGCAATTTGATTTTGATTAGTGCCAATTTGATTTTGATTACAGCCAATTTAAACTTGAAAAGGTATCGATTGATGTCTTAACACCATGATTGGCTGAAAGCTGAAAGTGTACAAAGTCTTCCATGTACCTTGTTGAAAATTTTCTTTAAAAGCGTTGGTTTTTCTTCTTTTAGGGTTAACCTTCTTGGTGTTGTCTAATATGTGTTATTGTTATATTACAGGTAAAGTTGCGGAATATCCTACACCTACATACAGTAAACTTTGGAATAATAAGAAAAAATTTCTGAGATGATTAGTAATTTAAAAAAAATCCTCGAACTCGATTTTTAATTAGGTATTAAAATACACATTTCTGTAAATTTCCGACCATGAACTGTTACAGAGTTATAACAGCATCGACACTTTTTTTAAATGGCAACCCCTTTTTTATACTTTTCGTTTTTGGTACAGCATTAAACTCTTTAATGGAACCGAAAATATTTTACGGCCTTACATAAGAAAATTTTTGAAAAAAGGCAATTGTAAACAATTGTAAAATATTAATAATTTTAGGGAAAATAGCTTTGAATATGAAATTGCATTTTGGATAGTATTAATTGCACTAAAAACGATTCTGCGCTTCAAAATTTTCTATTGCGGAAGATTTTCGAAAAGGACTCCGGTGAAGGTGACAAAAAACGCTATTTTTGTAATCTTTCCAAATTTATACCAACTCCTTGAGTCCATTCACCTAAAAACCTCAAAATGTTCTCATAGTAAGCCTTAATTTTTGCACTTTTACGTTAAAGTTTTACCCAAAACTTTGTTCCCAAATGTTTTCGAAGCCTTTGACGATTGATTCTCTAAGTGGGGTGCGGACGGCTCCATAAAAGAAACGTCAAAAAACTCAATAACATGACATGATATGCAACTTTTGATCTCATTTATAACAAATAAATCAATCAAAAACACCTATTCGCTTTCCATAAACAAACAAAGCTTATCACTGATACCCTAATGTTTCAAAAATGTTCATATGAACGGCAATAAATTTTGTGAACTATCTTTAAGACCAATTAGATCTACCAACATCAATAAAAAATGGAAAGCGGAAATTTAACCTGATAATGTAAATATGTATATTGGGATAATTAAAATTCGACAGAATTCGTTTCAGAAATTTTGTCATGTTTCCTTAAAACCAAAAAACGAAAGTACCTGATGACCTAACGATGGCTAAGATATCTAAAGACTATGTTGCAGACAAATGGCCAGATTTGGTAAAAATTAGTCAAACCTTGTACACCAAACACTAAAGAAAAACGTGCAAAATTTACCCTATTCAATCGCTATATAGCAAAATTTACGTTGCTCACAATGTGCTCTATGTGGTCAAACAACGACAATAAGAATTATGTCAATTTCCATCTCCATTCCCATTTCGATATACACTTAATGAACGTTAGATTGGAATTTCCGATCATCTCCATCAATTCGAACATCCCCTACAGCAGCTTATGAATAGGACAGGGTCTCAGAGGTGTTAATTTAAAAATTGTCATACAGATATGATTAATTCGAGCGTGTTCATCAGAGATGATCAGAATTTTAATATCACGCCTTCGTGACAAATACCCACGACGATTCATCCTGGTATCACGGGGCTAAGGCCATGTTATGGCTCGCCGCTCCAACGTGGCCGTTACGTCGCCGACTGCGATGGACCGAGACGATACCGCGACACGAAAAAAGACGGAATACGAAGGTGAGCGGCGATACTTGTCCCCGATATTAGTTATAGCTGTCGGACAGGACGTGGATTCTCAGATGATTGATGACTGGTGTCGACACCGTGTTCGCCGGGAAGATGTGGAAGCTCGGCGCCCTCATGGCGGGTGGTATAACTAATAGTGTTACATCTTGAGATGATTTTTAACTCCTCCCGCTCCACGGTACGTTCTCCACTGAAAACATATGTCCGAGAGGTGGTTTTCTCTTTTTTTTGAGGACTGTTCGAGTCTATTTGAATGTGTGGACGATGTTTATGGTAATGCCAGTGTAATAAATTTGGTAGTTTATCAGTTGCAGGCAATGGAGCTTTGAGCATTACAAGTCCATTACTGATCAGAGGATGCTGGATGCATGTGAAGACCAACAATACGGTTTATTTCTGGATTTTAATAGACATCAACAATGCAGCGAATAGAACAATTACACACAGCTATTCTCTAAGCTCTAGAATTTTTAACCCTATGTTGTTTGTTTTACTTCAGTTTACATGATATCGCTTATTTCTGTTTCCTGCGACCCCAACATTGTAAGATCGCCTTTAAATATTTGACCCCCGGACTGGCCTTGATGTTCATGCTTCTTGCTTCAACCGTTGCATTTCTCGATTTAAATTGGAAAGAATAGTCTTGGTTTTTATGCAGATGATTGACTATGTGGCATCTGTTCATAAAAATCTGGACAGCCTTCGTCCAGGGTTCCACTACAATCTACATCAATAAAGAAAACATGTTGCAAAAGGGAATCTTCATAAGTTCTCATGACTGTTAGGCTTAAGCCTACTGTTAACAGTAAAGACGGGCATAGGATGTCTAAAAGTTACAAAGTCTTGTGATAGCCAACATGGAAGAACTGTTTTTCAGAATCAGACGTTGATGATGATCAGACAATGACATTTACCATAGGTACATTGTTTTTGCAACATTATCTTTTGTCTTATCTTTTGAGCAATATACTAATCAATAATTTAAATCTGCCGCTCATCCTGGCATCTTTACAATTGGATAAGAGCAGGAGATTGCTCCCAGAACTTGAATATTCTGAGTTGCAATGTCATTGTTAATCAAGATAAGATTTACTAGTCTGTCCCCAGACAGGCGCTAAATTTCTGCGAAATAATTTTGCTGTAGTACTCTTAGGAGTTAATATACCGAGTGATTTAGAACTCTGTAATAGATGATATTTATGCTTTGTTGCCCCAAATATTTCAAGTTTTGTGTCTACGTGATTTGTAATATACTGTTATTACCTTTTTGCCAGTATGGGGTAGCTCCAAGAAAACTTTCATACATCGACGTGTCAAAAAGATAAAACACATGTGTCAAAACGCATTTTAAGCATTTTATTAAATCATTGTAGAATACACTGGTAAAAAAATACGAAAAGGTTTATACAGCTTCTTTTCAGATAATATCCCCCCCCTTACGCCTGTATGGTAAGGTGTTTTCTTAACAGACAATCTTACAGTGGGGCGACATTTTGTATAATATCAAAATCAAATAATAAATTTACTTCATTACAGGCAACAATATATTTATTTCTGGATACAAAAGGAATTTATACATATTCACTAAATCCATTTGGTACAAAAGAAAACGTATATTTGCAGAACATATGGTAATGAAATAAGTTAAAATTTACAATATAAATTATTTAAAATATTTAATAAAGCTAAATATAGACAATACGGTGTAACGAAACATATTTTTTTTAAATAAAATTCGAAAAGTTGACGAGGAATTATCAAATTTAATTTTTTTCAGATCAAGTGAGTGATCAAAATGTTGATTGAAAAAAAAAATAGTGTGACCGCAAGAGCTCTAAAATTTACAATTTTCGTAAAAAAATACATTCCAAAAATACATTTAATTGAAATTAACATGGTAAAACGAATAATGTCTATAATTTTTGGTGTTAGTATGTTTTGATCAGCATCACAAAAACGTAAAATTATATCTGTATTCCCAGCCCAACTCAAAATGATATTGAAAATACAAATATTTTTTTAAAAACCTAGGGTGCGTCGATTTTTTGCATGGATTTGGCTTTAATTACTACTCTGCCCCCCGCTTATGTCCAGATTTGCTTATGGCGCAGTGTTGTAGGTCGAAATGGGATTTTTATGGGGTTAGGTATCATTTATAATATTTCAGTTGTTTATTGCTAGTGTATTTTAATCATTTAAAATTGTTCGAGGATTATAATATTTATAAAATATCAAACCGTCTCAGAGATATATTTAGATATATTTACATAAAGGGACCTACAATATTTAGCGTAGCAAATTCTTTTACAAATATTTATGTAAATAGTTTTTGCGGTTTTACAATCTCTTAAAACTCCTTGGATATGTCAAATACACATTGTTTTTCTATATCTTTACTAACTATATGAAGTTAATCTCCTATAAATTATAGCGGACGCATTAGAAATTGTCATAAAATAGTAATGGAATTTGAAGGACTATGAAATGGTCATAAAACTCAGACAATATTTGCAATTTAACCTAATTTCTAAGTCTAAGACTTAATTACATCTTAAGATGAACTTCAATTTATCGAGACGCTGTACATACAATTTATTTATGTTTATTAGCATGGGTTTGAAAAATACTCAAATGTGTTGAGTACATCTCTTTTAATTCATGATTATTCCCAATTATTCCCCAACACATTCCAATACCGCATCAACATCCACACAAAAAAAAACAGTCGTTTGGGGTGTAGAATTCATGTAAAAGCACGTCATTTTTGACACGTCGTGCAATAACCCAAACTGGGCCATGTAATTAAATTGTCACCTAGTTGAGTGGCCCGGGGATTACAGTATTGAATTCACGCTGAATGGAAAACATTTTATATGAAATAATAACATTACGTCATACAATGCAACAACGACGTGGTGTTGACTTTGACGACGGGAACAGATGCCCCATAAATAAGACACAAAGTGCCTTCGCAACCTTTGATTGACACATTCTCTCCCAAAAGGGCCAGCTTCCACACACACTATATGCTGGAAGTTTCATTCAATCTTCTGGCTTGGCTGCCCACCCCGATTTAATAATATTGCGCCACTGACGTCGACCGTAGCTGTCAATCAAAACTGGCAACAGTATACAGTAGTAAAAGTACGGTATGCTTATTTGCACACCCTTGTATGCAGGCGGTCGGATCGCTCCTTTCGCATGTTTGCCTCGCGCAATATGTTTTGTTATAGCAGCGAGTGGTACGGGTTTGGAGCACAGCTCAGTAACTTTGCAGAAAACAAGTTAATTGACGTACCGGATTTCAACGGACGGAGGTGTGAACTGTAGGGAAACAACTTCTTTAAAGTCGATGTTTCTTTTTGTGCTCTTTGTACTACGATATGTTTCGCATGCATACGGCAGGTAATATATGCGAGTCAGTATATACTTGGATGGGAAACAGTTAGCCGACGAAAATATTGAATATTCGCACGTCACTAGCTTGATATTTATTATCTTTAGTAGGCACTTTCAGTAAAATATGTGTGCCAGATGATTAGAGTCAAAAAAATACTCATTAGGAATAGAGCTTCGATGTACAAAACGAAATATTCAGTAACAATGTTTCTTTGCTTCTGAAGTTTGCTAAGAGCTGTCCACACGTGATACGAGAAATATGATCACGTCTGATGTAATTATCGTAATTTGGAGTACCTATTGTGAAAAAGTTAAGTTTGAGGTGAAATTTTACCTATCTATTTTTGTGATGTGAGGGAAATACATATACAAATACATAACACATAAATACTTAAATAATAATAAGTATTTCTGAAAAAAACAAATGTTTGTCATCCCAGAAAGAAAACGAGGTGTTTATGTTAATGGTCAAGTGATCAATAATAATTAATATATAAATCAAAAACATAATTAAAAACCTCAATTTATTAGGAAAAAATTTTAAAACTGCTAAAAACTATTTCTTAAGAAAAACAAATGAATTACATTAATTAAAGTTAAAAGTGCAAACAGTTGAGTCATAGTTTGACACATACGTATTTGGTATTTTATACAATTGTTTGTTTTGAGTACAAAAAGATTTGATGGGAGGTTGACACTGTAGAGACTACACTGTAATAGAAAAGTATATAATAATATTTCAAGATAGTTTTAAAACTAGTCACCTGCATTGAATTTGAATTATGAGCATGCACAATCGAAAAAACATCTTTTTCGAAATTCAAAATTTCTAGTTGTTTAAAATTAATCCCTATGGACGCACCAACACTACAAAAAAAAAAATGGCGTAATTGAAAAATATTTAGGTCTCCCGCAGAAGGCCTAAATTTAATAATTTTCGTTAAGAATTAGAATATTTTTTTAACAGAAAGAAAAGAAAAATCACTCAAAGTTTTACTTAAAAAAAATATGAAAAAATTCATAGTTTTAAAGAAAATCATAAACTTTAGGCCCCTGCGGGAGAGCTAAATATTATTAAATTGGGCCATTTTTTGTGGTATATGAGGGTTAAAATTATTAAAATAAATTAAATTTTATTAAATAAAAAAATGTTTATTCGGCCTAGCTAAGATTTTTCTAAAAGTTGATATTTCATAACTCATGTGATCTTACCGATTTTGTTGATTATTTCAGCACATTCTAAAGAAAATCATGAATATTAAGACATGTTTTTGGAATAAATGCATAAATTTAGAGAATAGAATATCTTGTGTGGGTATTGAGGAACTTGGACAGATCCTTCAGCACTCTAAGTTAAAAAGATTTGTTGTTGTTTTTATTCACCCAGTATCTAACTATTAACATAAAGATACACAGTAACTCTAGCAACTTGAAATTTTATCTTTTATGTTCGATTACGTCGGTAAACTGGGTCGATTTTCGTGTTTTTGTCACCACACAAAAAGTAGATATGCGATAAATCTAATAAACAAAATGTTGGACAATGATATGGGTTGGCATCGGAAACTTAAGAAGTTGGACAAGAACCTTAATTACTTTACTGGTTCTACCGGTGTCTTAGGCAGCTAGTTGTACGACATCAAAACATCAACTAATTTAATGAATTTTATCTCTCAGATTTCACTTGGATGACGAATTATGATTGGTAGGGAAATTGCGATGTTCTTCCGTGCAACAATAGCATTTGCGGGCCAATAGTTTACAGTTGTATGACCTTCTCCAAGGATAATGCTTACGAAAAATCCGTGAATTTGTATTTGTAATTCCAAACCTACCGAAGTTTTGTCCATTACACGAAACAATCCACAATGCAATAAAATCCTGTTGGTATATGTACCTATACGAGATAGCTTGCTTTCAAAGTTGCGTTTTAAATGGCACATCTATACTTTTTTTATAATAACAAGAAATATATTCGTAAGAAAGCTTCCTATTAGGGAAGCTCTTACTTTAGGAGATACGGAAAAAGGGTTAGTCTTCCAATGGACAAAACCAAAATATGCACTCATTTGAAGTAATAACGAAATTTATCAGAATGCCATTGACAGATCTTACGAGGTATCTTCAATCATTTTCTGGATATAACACAAAGTTGTATGTATAGCAATCATAGCTGACCGTGACTTTCTAAGTGAGTTGTTTTTTTTCCTATATTCAGTGATATGTATCATGTGGGGTGACACAACTTGTTTAAACATTTTTTAAATCACAAGACATTCTGATTCACACCCAATACATTACACATTTTTTACATTACATTTTTTCATACATATTTAATTGTGCTAAAGAAAAACCTAACAATATTATTCATCTAACTATAGTTACGGTAGGTACTTTTATATAATGTGTTGGCTTCGTGTTGTCAATACATCCATCAGACTAATGGAAGTTAATATTCAAAAGCATTTATTTAGGGATGTTAGCGAGTCCCCAGACGCGTAGGCGACACTGCTCAAACCCGAGGATTAGCTGACTAATTTGATTTATCGCCCAGATATCGGGGGCCCATGCATTAGCGCCCAACGGCAGCAGCAGGAGCAGCAGCATCACTCGCGTCGTTAACAGCAACACAGCAGCAGCAGTATCGCACCCCTCTCAGTAACTAATTAATACGTTCTTACTAACCTTTTAATCATAATTGGATAACTATACGACTCCTCGGCGACGAAGCCGGGTGCCTAGATAATCCGAATCACATCTGGAGGACTGTTTTAAAGTTTTAATATCTTGTTAATTAAGTTAACTGTGTTTGGGACGCGAGATAATCTCGGCCAGAAATTTCGTTTAGTGGCTCATATTCGGAATTAAGTCGGGCGGCAGAGATGGCTTTTATATCATTTGATTACGGGTGGGAAGGAAGGGTCGCGAGTACCCGAAAATTGTTTAAATTAGCCCTAAATTGCTTCATTGCGGCCCTGCGATGAGTTGGGAAATTTGTATTACATATTACATATGATAACAAAATTAACAAAATTAACAACAAAATTATATGTAATACATATAATATTACAGATTATTACATATTAGTATTAAACTGCCATTCGTTTTGATGGTATTGGCCGCTTAATTATGGGTAAACCACCAACGAAAATGTTTTTTTTAATATTCAGAAAAAATAAGAACTTGTTCAATATTGTACTATAAATTTGTACCAGATTATCTGCCAAGAGATTATCTATCATTAACCAAGTTTCAACAGAGAAACCTATAGTTTGAAGGACAGTTTCCGACTTTGAAGAAGCAAAACTACAATAACATCAAAAGCTATAACTTCACTCTAAATTTTGTTTTTTATTCAATAAGAGCATTACAATCTAGTCATAATTGACTAATAAGTAACTTAATTCTAACTTATTCTACTAGTATAACTTAACCTAACAGGTACTCATCGATGTCTCTCAGTTAGTCCTGGTATACTGGGCACGTTTTTGTTGCGCACTACGTAGCACTGACTCTGCTTTTAGAACTAACACCTACAACCGGCACTTACTCTGCTTTTGTCACTGTTTCACATTCACACTAACTCAAAAGGCCACTTTCTCTTGAGTCATCTGACTAATGCGGTGTTCTCGACGAGCTGGATGGCCTCATCGTTTACGTGATGGTGAAGCCTTTCCTCGTGACTTCTTTCTAATTTTAGGATTTCTTTGCACACAAACTCCATTTTGAGGTCCTTGTGGAGATCATCATTCCTAATGTACCAAGGCGCATGGGCAATGCATCTCTATACTTTATTTTGAAAGGTCTGGATAATTTTAATGTTGCTATTTTTGGCGCAACCCCAGAGTTGAGCACCATACGTCCGTCCACACGGGTTTTAGAATTTGCTGGTACAAGAGAAGCTTATTATGTACAGACAGCGTAGGGTTTCTTCCTAGCAGCCAGTAAATCTCTCTATAACGGATTCCTAGTTCCTCTCGTTTCTTTTTCTCTCACTCTAAATGAACCAGAAAAAGAAGAAACCAGTTGAAAAGAAGAAGAAGGTAAACCGACGATATACTGGATGTTCATAAAGTTTTCTGCTGTTAGAAAATGCACCCTTAGTAACTTGCTTAAGTTACAATCCCCCTATAAATAGCCCAAACTGTCTGTACATTAAAAAATGTGCTAAGGAATTTTTATTAGCTTCATTATCCCACTACAGTGGATTTGAGTTACGCTTAAAATATGACAGAAAAGAAAGTAGGTAATACAAATAAACACTTATACATATATTTAGCATTTAAGAATATGTTAACTGGTTTCTTATTCATAAAATTTACCCCTTAAAATATTCGGAACACATTATAGTTTCCTTTGTACCTATATAGATTCTGATGCCATTAAAAGTTAGATATGCCATTCCGATCGTAGCAAGTAGTTTTAAAATTTTCAAATTGCTTTTTCTTGAGATTTTTAAGTAGAACCCCTGAATATTATTTGCCAACTCCAAACCCTCTCTGGGTCTTTTTTATTTACATGTAGGATGTAATTTAATCTTACTACTTTTTGTGATATTTGAAATTTAAAGGGCAGTACACTATTAAAGCACCGTAACATGCTCTGTATTCAGTGTGCTGGGTGGTTATATTAACAATTTATTACAAAATTTAATATTTTTTGTAGCACCTATATATTTTATGTACACAAGTATAATTCATTATTTTTGCAAGAGTATAGTGAACTAACACGATGGCCTAGAAACTTCAATATGATATCAACATAAACCTTAAACCTTTTAATACTTTTAAGTAGACTCTTGAAATTTTTTTTATTAGTGGGGCACAGGCGTTTCATTGTAGTGGTTCAGCGCACACACAAAAACAATCCTACAACTTTTGCGAAGCAACCAAAAATTTATACTCACAACGGGTTATTGTCTGGTGAGACAATTAAGAATTGGGAAAATGTGAATGGTAATAATATAAGTAATATTGATAACTAAGTGGAGTTTTTAATGTTTTTTGATATACATTTTGCTCTGAAAACAAATCAAAATCAAAAGTTTGTGAACGCACAAATTCTAAAACAAAAACCGTTCAGAAGTCAGCAATATGTACTGTGTTTACGATTTACTTTTATAATAATTTAAGGTTTTTTGGTCACAGGGTTCGTTTCAAATTTCATATAAAATTGTTAATATCTTGATAAGCCTAATCCTAAACATTTATGTCAAACCACCACATACAGTGCATACGGTGAAATATTTAAAGTCAATAGTCCTTGCAACCAACAAATAATATACAAGGTCTTCCGTTAAACAATCTCGACAAAAGGATATTTAGAAATGTTCAACAAATTGAAGGCATGAGAATGAAAACTGGATAAAATCATATGGTTTTCTACCGTCTTTCATTTTGAGGTCTTCAATTGATACGGGATGGGACCAACCTGTATGGAGACTATTTTCAATTCTGATGAAGGTGTTAGGCAATATCTGCAAAAGAATGCATAGGAAACGACTAACAATGATACAGTTAAGCTAAATGCAGCATTCTGTATAATGAACATAGTTTTGTGTCGTCGAAAATATTGTCTTTTGAATCAAATATGTTTACTATCTTTAACGTTAATAACGCAAATACTACTGCAGCTCTAATGACTCACTCTGTATAAAATATGTACAAATATGAATATGAGATGATTATTTATATCGTTGTCTTGTCTTATGGCAATAGATTCTTTAGAAAATCAAACAAACCAATATTATAGTATTTTGTTTGTGTTCTCTGAAACTGAAATTGTAACATAATCCAATAATTATATATGCAGGGCCAGCAAATGGGCTATATTAGTGTATTAGCAAATATCATATTCATTTTTTAGTTAGCTTAAATGAATCGTAATAAGCAACATCGGTCTCGAACTGTACAATTCTTTTCCTCAAACTTCCTGGCAGCATAAACATCTATGGATTAACTAACGAACTAATGTTCTTCAACTTCAAAATATGTATATGATAATAGAACATAAAACAAAATTCAACCCTAGTCAACATTTCTATCTTAGCTACGTACCCTAAAACCCTTCATAACAAACACCCACACGAGTATATTCAAAAAGCGAGTAAACCTTCAATTGAAATAAATCCGGAATGATGCTTCTCCCATTCAATCGTCAGGCTATTGTTTCAGTTCAAGTAAAAGCCCTTTATCGTCCCCGACAAGTACGTTATATCGCGTCGAGCACTCGTTTCAGTTTATGGAAACAAATCCATTCCGACTGCGCCATATTTCTCCTCACTTCCTATATCTTTTCGCTGTGTGTCGCCGGCGCGAACAGCGCCCGACGCCCCTAATCCCTTAACACTGCGTCGACGATGCGCCATATATATATAAATGACATCTGTATTGAAAAAATGGATTAGGCCCTATAGAAAGTGGCACTCCTGGGATGGTATATCGCCTACGACACTCATACGGCCCGAAGGGATTTCACCCTTTGCAAAAGGATTTGTTTTAATGTTGTGCGAGGGGTTCAAACTTTAAAAGACGCGTCGAGGGATGAATAGACGCGCGGGCGGGATCCGCGAGCCAATATTGAATCCCGGTTGATTTCTGGCCCTATAAAGCGACGTCTGTTCAGCTCTAAAATGGACATCGACTACAGATGTTTATAGAAAATTTGATATTTTGATATGGGTGACTTTTTATCAATATATTACCTTACAAAGGCATAAGGTCGACTATTGTTTAGTTTACTCTGTTTGGAAGATAATAAAATGAGTTAATATTTTCTGTCTTTTTAATTCTCTAATGATAGGAATGGAGTTTGTTTCTGAAGACACAATTTCTGTGACAATGGTCAATGTTGAGTACGTGTTTTTTTTTCTTTTTCTCTTTTATGACTGCCTCGATTATCTTCATTATATTTCTTAGGAACCTAGTTTTTTATTGCCAGGTTTTTGAGTTGTAACAATCTTAAAATACAAATGAATAAACTTAAATATGCATTTTTTAAATATGCAAGTTTGAACTTCGAACTTTTATTTCTGCTTGGCATTAACGTTCATTGATGACGTACTTGATCTTTAAGTTAATTTTTTTCCTACCCAGAAATAATTTTCAAAAGTATTACAGTTGAGCAATAAACTAATAAACTATTAAGCTATTTGACTGATTTTGATGCCCTTTTCCGCACATTTTAAAGTCATTATTTTGTGTTTTGATTCATTCCAACAGCCGGTCGAAACAACTGTTTTCTTCAATGAACGATATATATATTCTTGCGTATATCTAAAACAACCATTGTTTTGGATTAACAAAGGTTGCTTTGAATTGACACAACGTTCCGTTGTGTATATTGGGTTGAATTAGAAAGCAAAATTCGGAGAATAGATGAGGTTTTGTGACACAAGATATGAGAAATTAACTATGTTCCTAAATTTCTGTACAGGGTGTCATTGGGTTCATCTTCTATACAATAAAAGAAAGCTTGTTTTGTATTTCCTGAATATAATTGCTATAAAATATCCCTTAGCCACTGTTTAACTTCAATTTCTGGAAAATTTGGTTATAAAAATAACATTCTAGGAAGTGAACGATTTAATGAATTAAACTATCAATTACTGCAGACATGCTCACTGCATAATAAATTCCACAGCACATTTTGTGTCCAGCAACACGTTAAGATGTGCTTTCCACACATCTCAAACTCTCAATATCTACACAAGACAAAGATTAAAAAAATTTAAATGAGTAAGTACTTATTTTATTTGTATTGTCATCAGTGTGATATTTCAATTTTAAATATTTCAAGTATCAAATTACGCCGTGGAATTGAAAATAATTGTCTGTATGTTTCAATATAATAATTGTCTTTAAGTTTTCAATATTCAAAGCTAAACATTCCGCAAATGATTCCTTTATTAAAATTATAACATTCAAACGCTGATATGTTCACAAATAAATGTGTGTTTAATGTGTCTTGTTTTGACTTGCTTATTTTACGTCGGTCTATTTCAGCAACTTAGGCCAATCACCGACGCTGAGCGCAGGCTACACACACCCAGGAATTTTGTCTTACTGAAGGAATTCCAACCTCCAGTAAGACTTCTTTAAAGTAAAGCATTTCTTTTTCGAGAGGATTTTATGTATATCTACTTCTTCTGTAATCATATTGAGTAAGAATAAGAATTATTCTTATTATTAAACAACACTTTTTTGGTTGCATGTATCTAATCAAAGAAAGTGTGTGAAAATCATTCACCTGTATTCTTCCTGTACTAAAAAGATAGTCTCCTTAAAACCTATCTTAGGTTTTACTTTGACCTCCTCAATTATTACAGTCCATTATTATTCTATTTGATATGATAGCACAGCATCATCTGCTCTATCAACATTTACATATTTTCATGGTAATTGTAGCGATACATAATACCTATCCTATACTCATTAGACAAATCTAATTACTTATAATAGTTGTACGCCCCGAGGTGATATCATTAACGTCCAAAGGAACACATGTAGATATTGCCGGAAAACCAGTTCATCCAGCCGTAGTCACATTTACCCCTCACTCACACATGTACTAATTATTTCTAATGACTTAAATACTAGAAACAAAAGAATGTTCAGATTATTGACCAATTACGGTCAGGTGGAGTGGCATCCGTGGTATTCAAGCTTATACCCATCTATTGTCGAGAATAATTATTATGACCATGAAATCACATATGTAATAGAATCTGTGATATTGTCATAAATGAGAAACGTGGAAAAAGAAAAAGTATATTACATATTACTACAAGTTTTTAAGTTTTCAAAAATTCAACTTTTGTAGATATATATACACTGTGGACAAAAAAAAACGGTACATATTTTCAGTTGCGCATATTTCCAAAGATATTAAGTTAATTCAATCCGCTCTTTGATAAACTAATTGCTTATATTGTGAAGATTGAAAACATACCATATTTACAATAATTGAACGTTTTAATCCAATGTAATGTTGCTTTATGTATGGCTATGCAACATTTCTGATAATAGCAGATCAATTTAATGTGAAATGAAAGGCGTAATGAAATTAGGAGGTAATGACATTTATTTTCTTTTGGTCCAAAGGAACAGTACAGATTTTATAGCATGGTATACAGGGTGATTTTTTTTGTATACAGGGTGAAATTTAGAAACATCCTTTTTTAACTGTTGTTACTCAAAAAAGGCAGTTGAATTGGACGTTTGCTTAAGTGACTAAACGATTTCATTGCATAGAAACGAAAAGTCCGATTGCAAACTTGAGTTATCTTTAAAGATGGTGGATAAACTATGGCCAACGTATAGTTTTCTTATGGGCGCCTTGTTTGATTTTGAAATTTTTGAAGGATTGTTTTACCTGTTTTCCATATTTTAAGTAATACAACTATTAGGCTGTAGATTTTTTTAAAAAAATTATGTTTTTGCAACAAAGCATAAAATTTAAAAATTACATCAAAATTACACAATGTATTCAGGCTGGCTTCAGATGATGTTGGAAGTGCTCTTTATTTAAACATGACATACAAGTAAAAATGAAGACTTGGTTTGAAATGATGTGACATAATCAAAAAGCGTTGATTCCAGCTCCGATTCAATTTTAGCAAAAAAAAAACAAAAGAACAAGAACAAGTACATAATATACATCTTTGAAACTGACGAAAAGACCACCTAAAATGATAAATTCAAACATGCCGCCCATAACAACACCAACGGTTTCTCCACGATCTTTAAAGATAACTCAAGTACACAGTTAGATTTCTTTTGCCGTTGCAATTTTTTTCTTACAAATGTCATATTTCACTAGTTTTCACTAACAACAATAAAAAAATATTGTTTAAATATTTCACCTTGTATAAGAAAAAAATCACTCTGTATACGATGCTATAAGATCTCTTGTGCCCTTTTTTACCAAAACAAGACAAATGTCATTACCCATTGATTTTAATACACCTTTCATTTCACATTAAAAAGACCCGATATTATCAGAAATCTTGCATAGCCAAACATAAAGCAGTAAAATGTTCTGTTATTGTGAATATGGTATGATTTGAATCTTCACACTACAAGCAATTCGGGTTTTAAAGAAATATTTGAATTGCCTAAATATTATTTGAAATACGAGTGATTAAAAATTCGTACCGTTTTTTTTGCCCAAAGTGTATATATGGAAATACATATACACAAATAGCAGGATGAATAGTACCTAACCAGTCGGACTTTTATTTACATTTGCGGAATAAGTCATTTGTTGATGATACGTATTATAGTGTTGATTGTTTTCGGCCGGCAGGCAAAACGGCCCAAACAGATACCTCGACACATTTGAGTGCTAATAACAATGATTATGGGGGCAGCTGTACTTCGGCAAGATTGATGCGTTGCCGCTACACTCCAATTATATTACCAGCCGCAAACTAATCCTCTGGTTAAGTTACTGTGTTACTACTAGAAACTTTGAAATGGATACAAATGGCCTATTATGATGAGCACAATGTACCACTCGGCCTATACCTGCCATTAAGTCTTGTAGTTGTACTCCATGATGAACTGAAACTGTAGCATGTTCAAAAATAGATTACTTATGAGGAATATATTTGCGAATACCTATATTCATAAAATTATGCAAGAAAGATCTGCGTAGGTTCTTGTTTGTTCTTCCGCTGTGACCGCGTCTGTCTGTGTGAACGCGTAACATAGCATGTGTTCCATTTTAAAATAGACGACAACGGTTCTACCGATACATTGCCTGAACGACAGCTTGTTTGAGCTGAGGAGTTTTTTTTTAATCTTTTTTCATAATTACTTTCATATGATTGAGCTTTTATTAGTTTTAAATGGTGACATTTTTTTAGTTTGTCTTAACCTAGGTGTACCTAAAAACTAGATGAAAACATTTTGGACAAATATAGAGTTACCTAACAGCTCTAGAAGCATAAGTATAACTTTGCAAATATTCAACCCAAATTGTGACAAAAATATAAACAACCACACAAAACTACTTTCAGAACATTGTGACATAACTTCTCGTGACTAGAATAGCCACAAAATTGGAGAGTGTTTCAAGTCTGGCGAACTATATTCATATCACAAAGTATTATACAGCAAAAAGTACATATTTAAACGTTTTGATTAAAATCCTAAAGGGGACCGAAGACAATCTTGTTTTTTAAATTTGTTAATTAACTTTTTGAAAAGAAATTAATGAAAACGATAATAACAATGTAACATTTTCAACGACTATTTTAATGTACATTATTGGTTTAACGTTTTCTTTATTTAAACCCTAGTTTTTATTTCATCCTAGTTTACCAGATTTTTCATTCGATATTCACAAAAACATGCAGCAATCTGTCAGAATTTGAATTAGCTTTTTAAACTTGACGTTTCGTAGAAGTGGTATGAACATAACATTTCCTATACAGAATTATAACCATTTTTTAATTATTTTTTTTAAATACAAATTTCTCAAAAAGCTTATTTCTCAAAGTGAAAAGATCTGTATATGTAGATAATATTTACAACTCAGTAAAAAAACTTAAAGCTTATCTTTTTTTGTTTATTTTGTAAACTTTTACTAAAAATCAAATGTTAACGAGTATTATCGTTTTTGTACAAACCTTCTTAAGCAAAACAATAACATATTACAACTAATTTGCTTTCCATAATAAGTGCACGACAATAATAGGCCAACACTAAGCACAGTAGACGCTAACTAATTTTTATTCGACCGTCACATTCTTGACTCCGATACTGATCTTGGTATGTGTTCTAGAATCCTAAAAATGGTAAGAATTAGAGATATTTTAACAACTCACCCTATCAACAAACAAAATGTTCGACAATTACCATTGTTGTGGATCGTATTCGAAATTTTCTTCCTCTGGTTGCGGATAACCTGGTGGTAACCTTGCTTGCGATAGGCCAAGTGCAAGAAACAAAAGAATGAAAATTAATAGCTTCATAGTATTGGTACTATTGTAGAAGAATAACTGCCGAGAGCAAAACAAGGTACTTATATACGTATAATGTGGATGTTATTGCGTTTTTAAGCCGGCTGACTCAACTGCTTGGAACTTGGATTAATGATGCATTGAATTTTGTTTTTCACATTCTTTTAAACCAACTCACATGTTATCATAGAAACTTATTTTATGATCACTTGGTTAGAATATTGTCATAAAATAGTGTTTATATTATTTAAATTAGATTTTGTAACGAATTTTGTTACTAGTTTGTTGAGAATATGCTGCTGCGATTATTTATTATGTCGTGTCAGTGAAATCTAGATCGCACTAGTTTATTTTGGGCACACATTTTTCTCCTTTATCAGAAATTTTATTACTATATTGTAGAGTACCCCTAAAGTAGCCTGTCTAACTCTATCTACTTCCCTTAATCATGCTACTTTAGGAATATGAATTATCAGGAATTACCAACCATTAAAAACTGTTTATTTAGTAAACGTTATTGAGATTATTGCTTATTTTATCTAGTTCGTGTTTTCTTAATAAATATTTATGATGCATTAGTTTTAGTAACTATTTATATCCATAAATGCCTCTAAATAGTATATCAAAATCGACCATGTTAAATGAAGGGAGACTGGCCAGACTGCTATTCTTCTTAAACTTTTATTCAAGAAAAAATTGGGCTCTGGTTTATAAGTAAAATTTAAAAAAAAGCGTAAAATAAGCGTCTTTCCCAAAGTTCATCCTAATGTTTCTTGCAAATCGGCCACATATAACTGGTGATTAAAAAAATGCATCACAAATAAGTGGTGGGAATGTTCTACAACATTTTATAGAACATTCCCGAATAAACTAATATTCGCTTAAAAGGTACAGTTACAAAATGGAAGTCAATTAAACACATGTCTTCTGAAAGGACTTGTCAATCTACAGCAGTTAAACAATGAACATGTTATTTTTTACTTTAATTATTTTTTTGTTAAATGATAAAAATGTTCCTAGGAGGTATTTTTTAATTGCTGTCTAATTCTTATTTTTTGATCTGTAACTGAACAAATAAACTTCGGGCTACTTGTAATTTAAAGAAAAAAAAAACTGTCAAAAACAGGAAACAATGCTGGGTGTTCCAATTTAAAAATTAGCTTTGATCTGTTTCTTACAAACGAGTCACCTTATAAAAGCTGTCTCAACAGTGCGATCTCGGAAGATTGTGCCTCTGTCAACGAAGATATTTTAAAACTGATTTCACTCATATATATACAGAACGCCGAGGCGCACATTTTAAAATTATGGCGTATATACAGGATGTTCTATAAGGTAGCGCCTACGAACCTAAAATTATACTTTTTTAAATGGTACAACCTAAATTTCGGCACAATTTTGAATTCAACGCAAAATTTCACGACAAGGAAAATATTACATTACCTACCCCAAACTTTATACTTGTTGATTTATTGGCATTTTTATGGAAAAATAACAGTCTAAGAAAAATTGTATATCTCAATACATGTTTTTAATTTTATTGCGCACGCTTGGATTATGATTAAGTAAGAAGCGTTCTATTAGCGTGATTACCTACCATATCCAAATTGTGTACAGGCTGGTCGTAATCTGCAACAAAATATAGCAAACAGCTCTTCCTAAGAAAGTTATTTTTTTAATGGAACACCATGTATCTAATAATTTTTTTGATGTGTACGGATTGTTCTGCACAAAAAAGTACTAGCACACACCAGTGCTAAAATAAATAATAGCAGAGATAACTAGTCGTCTTCACAAAAAAGCTTGATTTTTCTATCAATTACTGCATAATTTCATCTTTTTTAAAATAAATTTCTTTTAATTGATCGCATGGGCAATTTAATATTATAATTTGAAATAAAAAATGCTTTCTGCACAAAAAACTACTGGCACACACTAGTGCTAAAAGAAATAGATACAGAAATAAATTCTCTCAAAATTCGTACAAATTTACATAAAATTACCATTATACATATCTATTTCTTGCAAAACACTACTAATCTTTTTGGAAAAATAAATGTACAGTGCTTGATATTGGAGTTTCGTTATGTATTGCTTTTATTTTAAGATAAGTAAAACAACACCTGCTGCTTAACAAGTTTTATATCAGCTTCATACCTTAATAACTTGTTTAGCACAGTTTTTCATAGCCTACAGGGTCTAAATAAAATTGTATTTCAAATTGCGGCATACAGAAATATTGTTGTTTATTCTGCTCCAAGCAACATTATTTGTACCCAGAGAGCTTCTTAAGCCACGATTCCTACACAGCGGGTAGCGGCTGGCAGCGGCTGGCAGTGACTGGCAGCGGCTGGCAGTGACTGGCAGCGGCGTCTGGTAGATGGAAATATGAATTCTTCTTCTCACTGAGTCCTACAGAAAAAAATTGAGATAAAACAAGACATTTGTGGACCTGCTAGAGAATATTGGCTTCTTGAAATAAATTTAAGAGAAGCCAAACAGAAGCCAAAACTGTTTTTTTTGTTGGGAACTCCAATAGTTTTCCTTGGTAGGAAAACTATTGGAAAATATAAAAAAAACTATCGTGCTTAGATAGCTTTAAAGTTGTTACGATGTCGTCATCATCAAAATAATTATAGCAAGACTCGGACACATATTTTAGTCAACGTCTCATACAGGCAAGTAGTAATAAAACACAAGAATGAGCTTCTCTAAATAACATAATAACGCTATCAATTAGCTTCGTACGATTGGAATATCGATAAACATTAACCGTGTGGGAATTATGCAGTAAGTGGCCTTCTGGGAAGTCCGAACTCCGACGACTGTAAACAAGCAATCGCAGAGCGTAATGTATGACGCGACGACGGAAAATATTACATTTATTGATGGCGCGTTTATTTATGCATTAAATTGGAAGTTAATCGTACCACTGTATATATAGAACACGGCAGTATTATCGCATACCCAGTATACGGTGTGTGGTCCTTGGTTTATATATTCCATGAGCAAATAAAGCATCGCTCTTCATAAGCTCTCGGCATTAAGGATGTACTTATCAGTTATTTAATTAACGACACGTAATCATAATAAGTATGAGTATATCTTAGAGAGGCATCTGTTTATAATAATACGGTATAAGCTCGGGGCGTACGTATGAAAAATAAATGCCGCTGTAATGATCAACGCTTGCATATTTATAATTTTAATGAGGTCGAGCCTCTGGTCTGAATCAGATACTCCTGTTCTAGCAAGTATACGCGACTATGTATTCATAAATAAATATGTATTTATAAATAAATAATCTGTATTCATACGTGAATTAGACTGACATGATCAGATTAAATAAAAAGTAGCAATTTAACAACATTGTAAGAGACTGACGACACGCTCTGCGATGCTATTTGATTATTTAAATCAGAGGATGATCGCTTTAAAAAGATTCCAGCAGACAACTTTTTTATCATTTATTACAAATATAGATATTGATGACAAAATTTCAATAATAACAACTCTTTATGTCGTTTTTGTAGGACTATAATTGGTATATTTGTCAGTGGTCATGTGCTAGTGTTCTTAATGTCACTGGAAATCAATTATAAATTTAGAATATTTTTTACATAATGAAAGAAACCGATTTTTAACACATAGGTAAATTCTTGATATTAATGCAAAATTATAACAATTGTTAGTAGTTATCTGAAAATAAGTTTCTTCATTTGACCAAGTTGTCTAATCAAAATTATATAAGACAGTTTATCTTTGTAGATATTTGTGTCCTTTGAAAAAGTTCTAAGATTTATTAACACTGTGTTACAGTGGACAAAATGCTAATTTTGTTTGATTCAAACAAATGTGCATTGACTCAAATAAATCTATTGTTTCAATACACGCAAAGAAATACTTCTTTGCGGACAAAAAAGCATTTGTTTGGTTGAAAGAATGTTTGTAATAATAATGATGAACGATATTTATGTAAGTCAAATAATTATTATTATTATTGTGTAGAGTGCAAGAATTATATTTTTTTATTAAGGAAATTGTTGACTGAGTTAAGATGCAATATATTCTGGCTGCAATAAACGGTTCTTTGATTGAAAACATTATTAATTAATCGAAGGAATTAATAATAGACACAAGAGTGACAAGAAGTTTTCGGAGGTTACAGCACGGCAAAAATCTCCACGTGTCGTCGAATTCTGGGATTTCGCACATCCTCGGTGCGGTGGTTTGTCTTTCCATTCATAGCTACAGTCAAAATAGAGTTAAATGAGGTTTTGACACTAACAATACAAATTTGAATCAAAATCTGATTTTCTACGGAAGTAGCAAGTGCCTACGAAAGTGAACGTATTTTTAACCAAAGCAGTAATTTGTTAGTATTGAAAAATATTTATTTCACTTAAATAAATATTCCAAATAAATTCATCTCTACAAGTAAATAAGCTAGTATCAGATGAAGCAAATATCTTTTATGTCAAAGAAATATGTTTTGATAAAAAAAAAAATCAAAATAAATACGTTGAATAAATTCATAAAACATCTTTTCAGTCTGTATTGGTAGATTCCTTTTGTTCATCTCTACAAGTAAATAAGCTAGTATCAAATGAACCAAATATCTTTTATGTCAAAGAAATATATTTTGATAAAAAAAAAATCAAAATAAATACGTTGAATAAATACTTAAAACATCTTTTCTGTCTGTATTGGTAGATTCTTTTTGTTCAAGCGGCATATTTCTAAAACTTTATATAATAATCAGAAACAATAATGAATAAAAATGATATATTGTGATTTTAATTATATAATATTTTGACGTAATTTTTACTTTATTATACACAGTATGATAAAGTATTGTAATAGTGCCAAAAAAAAATTGAGATTTTAGTGGAAATAGTTCTTTTTGGGTCCCCTGATCATTTGTGACCAAGGTACAAAAAAATTTCTGTGTGTGTGTGTGTGTATGTCTGTGAGTATGAGTATGTGTATACGATTTTTGTGGCGACGATTGCGGCGAAACTCCTAAAGGTATCGGGACGAAACTTCTTATTTAGCAGTTTCATGACCAAACTTAGAGATGAAAAGCTTTTTGTTCAAAAGGGTGCACAGGAACTAGATGTTTCCTCTAAGCATTTTTCAAGGATTTTGCAAATGAGCAGCCATTTCTGTAATTTTGTCAAAATTAATAAATTATAAACTAAAGTAGAAGACATTTTGAGTAATTTACGTTTATTACATTTTTTGTATAATTAATAGTTTAGTTGCATGAGCAAATTCTATTTGATCGAGATCGGTCGTGCCTGCATCAATATAGAGCAAGTTAGCCTGGATTTGACAGATATTTTTATTCTAGTGACAGTAGGTAGAGTCAAATGTTGATATTTTGACAATACCTACTGTCAATAATAACATATCTGTCAAATCCTGGCTAACAGTTTTATTTTAATGCAGACACGACCGAGCACGATCAAATTTCATGAAGTTAAACTATTATTTTTATATATAGTATGATAAAGGCATGTGCCTGGCCACATCAGATTTTTTCAGGTCTAAACAGTCTATTTTATATCTAATAGAAGGTGCAGTTGGTAAACATCTCAGCAGATGCACAGGTTTTGTCTATAGTTCAAGATCATAGAAAAACAACAAAAATTGTTTCCTTTCAAAATTCCTCTACAATAATACCATACATACACATCAAGGTTCAAATATAAATTTCTAAATAATTTAGGTGCAGTGGTGCTACTGTTATATTCCAGAATCTAAACGGCTTCAATAAAAATTTGTAGGTAGACTGAAGTTATGGAAGATTTTTCCCGAAACTCAATGATGTCACATAACTAAGAAACATCAGACGAATGGTCTGTTTAATCTTGTATATTTATATATTACATGTTATGTATACATGTACAATTATAGATTATAACTACAACATCCTATTGATGCTTAAATATGTTTACTAATTTTCGTATATTCATATGTACAATATCGAACATTTACATTACTGCATCTCACAATTAAATGTTACCTTTTATCGTAAGAAGTTTTGAATGTTCGTTTTTACTGTCAACTTAGTGTAATTTTAGGGGGATTTTTTCTCACTTTGTCCTTACTACATCCTAAAACACAATCTTAGTTTTTATCTAGTTTCAATCAAACTAAATTTACACAAAAATCACCATTATTTCAGTCAGGTGTATCTAAATAGAAATCACATAAGCAGTTTTAGTTTGTTTAGTTTACGTTTAGCTATTTAAGCATTGTCTACCATTAACAACATAGTAAATTACCAAATAAACCGTTGTAGTCATTACTTGGATATATATACTGAACCATTGAGGACTGTACTATAATATTATGATGTATTGCAGTTGGACAGGTTCAATTAGACACGGACTGCTATCAAAACAATGCTGTCGGGCAAATAGAGCTCCGGACGTAACACCTCTCACTACCAGGAGGCGCTTGCAGCACGCACTGCAGCAGCAGCAGCAGCAGCAGCAGCGCAGGACGGACAGCACCGGTGGTTCTATAATAGTCGTCCGGACGGTTGGCTGCCTAGCATATATTCCGAATGATTTAATACCTGAAATTGGTGGATAATGGGGTGCATTTACACGCCAATATACCTCTCAGTTCAGACAACAATATCGTGGACAGTAATATATGTTCTTCGGGCAAATTTACACGTATACGTGTGTAGTCGAAGAACGACCGGGGGTTGTTAATGTTAAACGCCTGCGGGTTTAGACCAATCGTTAGATAAAGCGATATGTTAAGTATAGCAATTTTAGCTTTACGTACGTGAAGTTATGGTGTAAATTCCTCAAAAAAGTAAATTGTTCAAATACTGTAGGTATATACCTACACACTGTCCTCTAACTTGTGCAAAGACTTATTAATTAAATATTTCTGTTTTTAGTTTGATTCGCGTGTATAGATGCTACGTTTTTTACTATCAATAACTTTTGAAAACTTTGACAATTTTGATCATTTCTTCAGCAATACGGTAAAAAGAGAATTTAGTATTTAGAATTTATTGAGAATTTAGAATTTAGTTAACTATTTCTGGTTTTAGTTTAAATGGCGTGTATAGATGCTACATTTTTTACTATCAGTACTTTTGAAAACATTGATCAATTTTGATAATTTCTTTAGCAAGGTGGATGATATCTTCGGCAAAAAGATAATTTATTAGTCAAACTTCGTGAGTAATTAAGGAATTTGGTCGGGTTTTCAAATACTCTTTTATAAAAATCATCAAAATTGATCAAATATTACAATGTTTGTTGAACTATAAACTTTACCTAAATATTATGTGGCAGGTGTTTTTTCCTCGCAGTCTAGATTAGTAGTATTACGGTTGTTTTTTTTTGTTTTAAACAAACCAAACATGTTTTTTATAAAATTGTTTTTAAACCAGCAATGTTTTTAAACACTCGCAAAAAACATGAAATAAAACATGACTTTTTTGCCCAGATCGGACGTCTAGCCTAAGGAACCTGCTGACAAGACATTAGATTAAGATACTATATATTATTGCACGCGCGATCTAGACCTAGATATACACGTATTATTAGCAGTGAAAAGTGAAATAAAAACATTTTTTTAATTCTACAAGAACGGGAATTTAACCCATGTTTAAAATCGCACACAAAAGCAAACATATTTTAAACAAGGAAAAAGCTTGTTTTAAATATGCTTTAAATTATGCAATTATTTTATTTGCTAAGCATTTTAATCGGCGTATTTTCATTCCTTATTTTACTTGCTACCACTGACATTGTCTAGTAATATTTTATGAAAAACAACAAAAACTGTTCAAATATCGCAGTAGTTCAAAACACGTTTAAAACAACATTTAAAACAAACGACTTAACACATGTTTACAACAAATAGTTTAAAACAAAATATTTGTTTGGAAGCATGTTTAAAACAATATTTTAAAACAAATTGTTTAAAACATTCAAAACAAACTGTTCTAAACTCGCCTAAAACAAAATAGTGTAAAAGAAAATATTTGTTTTAAAACATCTTTAAAACACTGTTTTTAAACAAATTGTAAGGTTAAGGTGAAGTGGAAGAGAAGGTTTACCCTTAACTTTGTCTTACTCATGTTTGTTATTTCTTCATATTTTGTATATTTCGCTACTTGGGAAATAAAGACAATATTATTATTATAACAACCCTGATTAACACAAATGACCATGCCAATGACCCATTAGCAGGGAAGAGAGAACAGTCGAAAATACAATTTGTATTTAAGATCATCCTTTTTCTGATATGTTTGTCAAAAAGTTAGCAGTGGCGCCTTTCTTAAATTCTATAAACCTAATACAACTTATAAAGAATATGACATGAATTAATTATAGTGATTTGTTAAATTGAATGGGAAAGAAATATCAAGTTTTACAACAGTCGTCACAAGAGCATTTATGAGCATCAATATTTGGAAAATAATGTCTTGAAATAAGTAGGAAAAAGAGATAAATGGACAAAAATTCCCAAAAGATATTCCAGCACTGCACACTATATACTACCTAAATAGTATATTTAGGATATTTATCAAACTATGGGAGCAAACAAGGTAGGATTCAGAAATGTATAGATAATTTTTTAGTTAAAGAAAAGAGAAAAAATAATACTAAAAAAGCAAAGATGTGTTATAGAATATAACACAGGTGTTCCAATAGTAAATCTTTATATCCAAGGGGTTCAAAATCAAGAATATAGAAGTTTAATTTAATAATATAAAAAAATATTCTGTTTCATTATGATAAACTTACACACCACCACTTCATAATAAATACTTTTTAGAGTAGATATCAAAGCATTTAAGATGTTTCCAACTACTAAAGTAACTATCCTGGCAAACAATGGCCAATGAACATGAAACACTGTTGCTGCTAAGTCTTCTTCCGAAAAAGAATCTGACAGCAGAAATTCTGAATGTTTTTTTTTTCTAGGATAGTCACAGCTTATATTACTGTATCTTTGACGAATAACATACTTGGACAAATATGGTCCTCTGGTATCTAGGCACATAAGTTAGTTGATTGTTTTTGATTAAGTTAATAGCTGTTGTATGTCCAATACAATAAATGTACATATAACACTTAATAAAAAAAGCTAATCAGCTAACTTATGTGCTTTGCTACAATAAGCAAAACAAAATAAAAATATTTTACATAAAACATAAAATGCGTTTTCTTAATAATTAAAGGAAAGTAATTCTCGATGTTGATATGTTAGGGCCAATCTAAATTTCGCAGGAATAAAGTATAGATATAAAGGAATACATTTATAAGTTCCTGCCTAATACAAATTTAAATTTTTATAACGAGGATCACCTATATAATATAAGATATTCTATAAGATTGTAACAACCCACATTTATTGTTTATGGCACAATATATATATCTTCGGAGTTCTGACAATTTTCTGGCAATAAGTACTAAGATAGTAATAGTAAGTCTCTACATCTAGGGTTTATACAAAAACCTACTTTTTAAATAACCGGCTTTCGATATACCAAATCGGTTTACTGAAAAAAGAGCAGACCAAACGACAATATAATTATGCTGTAAAAACATGAGCATGTTATTTATTAACTAATTAGAAAATCTTGCTCTTACTCCAAATGAAGTAATCTGAGAGTCTAAAATAGGAACTTGCCAGAGCTCTTAATAGTATCTGCCCTATTTTCAAATTCAATATCACCGGACTAGTATTCCTGCGTTTCTGCAAGAAACTATCTATGGATTTTCGCATATTTGAATATTAATAATAATAATAACACTTTTCTGATATCGCTGGTTTGTTGTGATAATGACATAAATCAAATAAGCAGGTATTTTTTTCACAAATACCATTGGATTTTGCCATTGATCGCTAACCTATTAAATTTCGACAAATTTGCCAGTTGTGTGAGTAATTTGTTCCCTAGAATCTTTTACCATACAAGACATACATCTTGAATAATGAACACCGATTCTCATTAATTTTCACAAAACGTCCCACGAATCGTCATTAGAAAAATAAACCTTCCATATTACTTCAAGAGCTGTTTTATTTACCGTGGAGATAGAAATGTAATCCAATAATTTTATTTCGTAAAATGCTTTACTAATTACCTCTAACCTGATTTTTCTATCGGAAGGATTAATGGCTTAACATCATAAATAAAAATAAACAAGTAAATTTGTAACACAAGGTCCAAATTTTTAAAGTAGAAGGAGACATTTACTGTTTGGTTCTGGAAAAAGCTATCAAAAAAGGTTTCACAGGAAACTATAAATAGTAAAATAGTAGTTAAATAGTACCAAATAACTGAACCCTGAGAGAGTAAATTCAATAATAATTTTCTTTGTGGATGATGAAAAGAGAGAAACATTTTATAATAATTAATACTACCACGTATCCCACAATATTCCGCTCTGCTATACAGCTACCGTAGAATAAATAAAACTCACGATAAATTATTTTAATTCCACCTTTAACATGGCATAATTCAACATAATTCCATTCTTAATTACTCGTTAAGTGTCTGTCTGCGATCGCGTAAATTAATGACTTATTAATTGATAATTACCACAGTGCAAATTTCACATAATAATTACACACAGGCCACACGCGTACAACTTAGAACATTCGCTTTCGCAGCGCTGAAAATCGTATAGGTAGCGCCATCTACACGTCCCCAACCGAACTACGTAATGTATTCTCGGGGGTCGTGGTTGTTTTTGTTGTTGTGCGGTCCCATGCCATTGTTATTCCGACCGGACGTGCAAAATATTCGAATCGCACGGTCTAGGTTACAAATATTTGTATATCTGATCGTTGTAGGTGACTATTTTCGAGCGAAATTCGTCCGATTCACACGCTGTGGCCGTCCGAGAGGAACGGGTTCCTAATTTATGAATTATTTACCATGGTTGGAAGCTCGAAAAACACGGGGAAAATAATGGCGAGCGTTGATCCTAATTGGAATGAACATTCTCTGTGACTGTGACAATAGCGGATGCATTCTACAAGTTTTGGACTAGACGACAGTCTGAGATCTATGGTTTTGGCATCAGTTGGTCATTTAGTTTTGTGACTGATGTTATTGGTCTTGGTATTAATTAAAAACAAAAATAAGTTTGGATAAAATTAAAAGATTATAATGAGAATAAGAACTATGGGTTTTTATAATTACATCCACAATTATCAATCAATTATTCATCAATTAAATTAATGCATTTTTAATTTTCGTTTGCGAAATTGTCAAATGACACAATTTTTATTAAAAACATCTGTATTAGACACGTCCAGTTTTTGTAAATAATGGGCAATTAGATTTAATTACACCTGATATGTGAACTGGAATTTAATTATACATGGGTAATCGTTAAATAACTTGAACCAATTTTACTATTTCTTTTCCTGTAATAATTGCTAATTTACTGTGATTATAGAAAATTATAGTCATCATATATATATTAAAATTGTGTTTTTTTGTAATCAAGAGATAATTTGTCAATAAAAAATCTTAGAATTAAATAAATTAGTCTGTATGATGTGTCAGTATATACGTCCTGCAATTAGTAATTATTTATGTACTAAATTAGATAATTTTCTTTTCCTTGTTTTTTTCATAATCTTGAATTTGTATAATAGTACATGTATTTTAAAATTTAACTTTAAACTGAATGTTAAACGTTCGGTTAGCCATAATAACTAGTTAAACATAATGTTAACCATTTCTTAAATATTTACGTTTTGTCCCTAAGTTGGACATATTTGGGCATAATTTCGTAATGCGTGGACCAAGGCCATTTTCCAAGACCTAATAATGTTTTTGGTAAAGGTACGTATGCTACGGACCTAATAAGTCAAACTAACAAAAATGAATTAAGGAAAAAAGCTTCTGAGATTTAATTGTTTTGCAGTATTTTGTCATGAATTTATTGATTTAACCCTATTTTTATCATTACTTCATAAAATGCAGAACGTGTCAACCGAGTATAGCCTGTCAGAGTCTAGAGCAGAGTCAGAGTATTATCGTACTTAAGATGTAGTTATGTTGTGATTATATTACTCATATTTTCAGCGTTACATGAAATCAAAATAGTTCGAATAAGTTTCTCAATCTTATGTAGTTTTCTTGTTTTTTATCAGAAAGCCTTTAAGGTTTTTATGGAACATGGTGAATTTCTGTAATGTCTGATTTTGAATTTCTAATTTTAGCAAAGTTTGTTGACACGTTTTAAAAGTGGTCTTGAATTCAGTCAAGTATCTTTTCAGTGGGTCACAAGGTGGACGTGATATATTGTTTTCAGCAAAAGAGATGTCACGTTTTTCGATAGATTCGGCTTTACACATATTGTAGACATTTGTAGAAAAAAAGTACACCCGCCGTAAGTCTAGTAAATTGTTGTTTGAATAGAGGCAACAAAATATTTATTTGCTCCAAAGAATGTTTATTTGAGTAAAAAAATCTGATGTGGCCAGGCACATGACTTTATCATACAATGTATAAAATTAATAGTTTAGCTGCATGAGAATCTATTCTATTAAGATAAATCGTAGGTATTGTCAAAGCATCAGCATTTGACACTACCTACACTACGTCATTAGAATAATAGTTATTTATGTCACAAATGCCGAAAGTACGGAATAGCGCGACGAGCGGTGATGCGGCGCGTCACCGAAGGCGGAGTGTCGCTGTCGCATGTGAGCGAGTCGCGCTATCTAGTTTTTGGCAGGAGCGACATCAACGTTTATTGTGTTGCTTTTTAAGAAATACGTATTTAAAAAAAATAAATAAATGATTTCTGTAGAGTAAATGCTAGGCTGGTACCACTCTGACGAAACGTCTAGTTTAAAGGTGCGTTCCGATTGGTAGGTAATGGTAGCTAATGGCGGTGGTAGAATACGAAATTATAGTATTTCTTACATATCGTGATAATGACACATATTAGTTTGCATGTACATAAACATGAGTCACTAGCAATTTTCTATTGGAAATACTATAACGGCGTCTGCTACCACTGCCATTATCACTAATGAAAACGCACCTTAAAAAGGTAATTCAAATTCTGACAGATTTATATTTGTTCATGACACATCCCTACCAACATACTAAAATAAAACTACACTCATCGCTATACTTTATTTATAATTTTCGCAATTTATCGTTTTTAGAATTAGATATAAAGACGGGTTGCTATTTCTTATCAACAAACAATCAAATTGGTGATCTTATTTTATTTGAAATTTGTATTTTATAATTTGCCGCACTACAGCGGCAACGTTCCATAGTGGTTCTCCAACCTCTGATGAGATCAGCTGTTTTCGAATGTGACAACACAAAAAAAATATTTGTCAAAATCCTGGCT
Source organism: Melinopterus prodromus (assembly GCA_964023965.1). Taxonomy (NCBI): domain Eukaryota; kingdom Metazoa; phylum Arthropoda; class Insecta; order Coleoptera; family Scarabaeidae; genus Melinopterus; species Melinopterus prodromus. The sequence continues at coordinate 96,489,433 of OZ030390.1, forward strand.
ACTATGTAATTTCATATCAATGCAGATGCGACCGATCTCGATCAAATAGAATTTGCTCTTGAAGCTAAACTATTAATTATACCAAAAAATGTCATAGGCATAAATTATACAAAATTTCTTCTACTTTAATTTATTAATTAACTATTTTGTCAAAATTACAGAAATGGCGGCTCATTTGAAAAATCTTTCAAAAAGGCTTAGAATAAACTACCAGTTCCTTTGGACCCCTTTCAACCAAAAGCTTTTCAGCTCTAAGTTTGGTAACAAAACTTCTAAATATGAACTTTCGTTCCGATACCTTTAGTAGTTTCTCCGGAATCGTCGTCACAAAAATCGTTTACACACAGACATACACACACACACACAGACATTTTTTTGTACCTTGGTCAAAAATGTTCAGGGGACCCAAAGAGACCTATTTCCGCTAAAATCTCAATTTTTTTTTTCGGCATGATTACAATACTTTAACATACTGCGTATGATAAAGTAATAACATACTGCGTATGATAAAGTAAAAGACTATTACTTTAATTTAAGCAAAAGTTCTTAGACTACAATTTGTAGCAAATCAATATATTGTTGCCTGTATTAATAATACATAATGATACAAAATTGTATTCCATACAACTGTTTGTATTGGAATAATTTGTAAAATAATCTTTTGGATAAACCTTATGAGGTCGAAAGACGAAATTGATAGTTGTAGACATTTTAAACAAATACACACTGTTTTTCTTTAAATTCATGTTTATTGAGTCAGAATACCACATGCTTATCGTCTTGTTTTATTTGTTAATCATTAAATGACATATTAGGAAAATCAGGTCCATCTGCGAAAAATAACAATATATGATATATGAATATATGGAATGGAAAAACCCAAAAATTTCTATCTACTGGCTACCTGATTTCGTCAAAATCTCAACCTGAAAGCTGTTGGTCTCTAAGGCGATTTCTCCATTCCAGATCACCTACAATGTTAATTTCACTGGTGTGTTACACGACAGGATAATTATGCATTCTATAGCAAACATTGTTTTGCTGAAGAATATGTTGATGTTAGTAATTTTGTTCTTCCCATTGCTATGTTGCAAAAATATCTTAAATAAAATATCAGACACAGTGTAAAGAAATACTAAAAAAGTACCCAAATAATTTTCCTAATAAAACTTAATGATAATGTTTAATATCGCCACAAATTAATATGAGTAATCATTATTAAGTATCATTAAATTAAATATGGAAGTTTGGGTGGGCATTACATTGGCATGTACATTATTACTTACTTTAGTACGTTAAACTCATTGTTTTATTATTATTATTATTGGTTATCGTTTTTCCAAAGGTATTTAGTAGACTTCCAAAAAAAGGACTATTATTTGTACTATTTATTTTGCAGAAAATCCTATTCTTCATAAAAGTATTCGTCAAAAATGTGTTATTTTCACATAGTGTTGCGAAATATCAACCCTGAGAGATAAATTGGCTAAAGGAAATCAACAGACTGTAGGAATTAAGGCGACTCTGGTTTCAAGATTGAGAAAGGCTTTAGAAGAAGGTTTGAATCCAGAAGAAGTTGAATACCATGTCGATGAAGGCAGTCCTGAAGAAACTACTGAAGTTGACGTTATGAAAGCAATTCAGCACTCTCAGAGAGAACTGCAACAATCTCTGGTATCTCAAATGGCCGAACAACAGAAGTCATTACAAACGTTTCTTGATGAGCAACGAACTTGTCTAGAAGCCCGCCTTGGCGAACAATAAGTTATATCGTTGTATTAGGCTTTTAAAATAAAGAACCAGAAACACTCAACAATACCAATATTTGCAAATAGTGGTGTAGAGAAAAATCTAAAATTGGGAGTCCGGTTATCCAATTTCTATGGATTTAATTAAACAATAAAAATGTTAATTCATCAAAATATCAGTAATAATCCAAATACTTTATCATAAATAAGACATATTTCAAGCAACAAACTTTTCGCACACGTTCAACCGCAATTGACGAACATTTGCGACGTCGATTAACATTCTCAGCCGGCCCACGTCCATGCCGAAGAGCGTCAACCGGCAACTTCTTACCGCCAACCCAACCAGTCCGCGCTGAAAGTGGCAACGGCCTAGTCTCAGAGTATTCAGTCAGTTATTTGTTTTGTGCGTCGACGACGGCTGCAGACTGTGTCCGTTTCCTTCAACACTAAAATAATAAATGCGAAAATAAAATAATCATTGCGTTTTTAATGTTTATCACCTCCCACAGTTCGCTGTTACTTTGAAATTTACTGCAGTGCGTCCGACAGTGTTAAGTACGTGTGTGAAATGTTCGTTGAATATATATACATTTATATGTATGTGTGTACGGTTTTGTTGCTTATTTCGTTTTGTTTGTTGTTGAAAGAATGCACGGAGCACTGTGGACGCCGTGTGTAATGTTGAAAAAGCGCGCCTGTGTATGTATGTAGGTAATAAAGTTTCAAGTTTTACTACTATCATAGCAAGCTCCGGTGCCGACGGTATGCGGCGGCTCTGTTAAAAGTTTACACCGACCGAGGAATTTACTAATTAGTGCGCTTTATATCTGCTTTAGTGGCGGATAAAAATTAAAACTGTCATAACGCCACTAAAGAATTTTATTTATTTGTTAAATTGCTTATTGTCAATTAGAAGTTGATGATAGTTTTTTATTTATTGACCCATTTATATTTTTGTACTTTATGGTCATTGCTCACTGTAGTATCTAAGGATCAGTATATTTAAAGCGTATTTATTATTAATTTCTTCTTGATTTTAGTCATTTTCCGTAAGATTATATTATTCTGGCGTTATCAGGTAGGTGGCGCCACCTATTGGAAGTTGATAATAACTTGCTAAACGGAAATATAATAGTAATTTACGTAGGTATCTAAATAATAAGTACAAATTCAGTGGTAGAATAAATTAGTATGAATAATAAGTTTTACGGTATAGTCTTTGTAGTACCAGAATTTGATAAATAAAATAATTTTTGCGGGACAATGTGACCAATCAATCGTATATCATAAACGAATAAAGTAGAACTACTGTTATAATTGATTTATTACGTTTTATTACTGTAAGTAAACCTTTCTATATTTTTGGAAAGTTCTTTTCAATAAGTGGTACCCAATATTATGTACACAATTATTAAGACTATTTGTAAGTTATTTCTTAATATGTGTGGCCCATTATGTCTTATAGCCTCTTGAGTTTTTACTTACATGGAACATTTTATTAGAAACAGCATTACAGAAGTGGGTCGTGTAAAATATGTTTCTTCCGTGACTATTTCATATTATTTAACGCCTTTTAAAATAGTTAAAACTCAATTTGGTATATTTTGCAAAAAGCTCGTTCTTTCTCGTTCTTTTCCCCGTCAAACAACCCTTATTTTGTTTTCATATGTAGGCCCACACAACAGCATAGTTAAGTAATTACATATTTTTAACGTAAGTACCACGGAACTTTGTGTTTGTATTTTCTCTATTTTGCTTATTTGTTGTCGTAAGACCCGCCCATGTATATTCCACATTTTTTGTCAAATACTGTATATGGAAAAATTAGGTATATACAAATTTGTCGCTAACATTGACTTTTATATTTTTTAAAAATATTTTTTTCTTATTTCATAAACATACTGTAAATAATGATTTCTGAATATTGGGTTTTAGCATTTTAAAGATTACTAATAAATAAATGTGCAAAGAGTGAATTTTGCGTCAGGAACCTACAACTAAATTCAGATAGATATAAGTAATATTCTTTGAAATATTCTTATACGGTCTGTCCAGGAAAGTCCGCAATTTTTTTACTATCCATTTCTCTGAAAATGTTACTGTTTATAAAAGTTGGCGGCTTGTATGAAACCAATTCGGCAATGGTCAAATATGTAAATTTCGGTACCATATACCAAGCAATTCAGAATATATGAATTTGTGATAAGAGTAAAGTACCTTTATTTTCATTATATTATTGATAACTTTATTTGGAAATGTAGTTTAGAAGTAAAAATTATATTCAAACATGAAGTCACAGCCACCTATCTTAAACATGTTCTTTTTTGTTCTTTTTTTAATTCTTGCTTTTATGACTAATATTAGTCAATGCCAGTGATACTAAAATGTTCGCATTAATCTATTTTTTAGAAATTCGAATACATTTTTTACATTTTTGATTATGTTTGTATGATAACTAATGTTTATTATGAACTAGCGCAAAATTACTCATTTTCTTGATGCAAAGCTGATATTTCACCCTGTAAATAATAATAGATCATACAATAACTAATACGTGAGCGTGACTTACTTTTAATTCAATTAATATTAATGACTTTGGATATGTTTATAATAGTAGTTATCCATCTACAGAAAAGCGATTATCTCGATGTTGCTGATATTTTCAATGAAAAACACCCATTCAACCATTTCTAGGATAATCAGAAAATTCAAGCAGACTGGGTCTGTTAAAAATCTCATTTAAAAACACCACAAAAAATATATTGCCAAAAATAAGAAAGCAAGTTTACCAGGGTGGCAAGCGGTAATCGAGCATAGAACGACTTCGGTTGGACAAATTGCTTCTCACACCCAATGCAGTAAGTCAACAGCACATACTAAATTTGAACAAATATCACCTTTAAAAACATACGAAATTTATAAGTACACTAAAGGAAGTACCATACCTATGACATTAGACCTGATGGCATAGGTATGACTTCGCCATCTGGTTTGGGGGGGAAATTGAAGAGGAGAGATTTTTTTTATAATTTTTAATGGATAGGCGAGGCAACATTTACGTCAAATAGCACTACTTTTCACAAAATATCGATAATTTTGTATCAAACTCAATATACCCTACCACGTAAATGTCAGGAGTATACATATAATGATTTATATGATTAAAAACATGAGTAGGTACTAGGCATTTTTACTTAAAATCGTTATTATTTATTAAATAAACAGCAAATATACATTTTGAGTCCTGTATTATTGTTGTCTTAAATAATTTATTCCAATTATATTTTTTTAATTTCCAATTGTTTCTCCTATTTACCTATTCACCTATTTTTGACTGTGTCGTGCCATAACACATAGCATACTAACGACATGATAGACGAAAAACTATTGTTATCAAAGGAATGCGCGTAAAAAGAATCAAACAAAAGTTTGAGCAAATAATAGATGGCTGTATGAAAAAATTTCACTATTTGTGACAAATAATAGCAGGACTAAAAAACTTGGAAAAACTGATTTTGTATTTCATTTCTTAAGTAGAAGAAAAACGACATTACCGAATAGGAGTTTGCAGCACGGTCTAGGTTTTTTTCAATTTTTGTTTTGTTTTTTTTCAGTATTTTGGTTTGTATGGAGTACGTATATATTTTGTTATATTTTAGTTCGCCAATAAATTAATTTTCTTTGCAAACAGTTTTAAGCGGTTCGTCGAAAAAATTTAAATTCGAGAACCGTTTTTTAAAAAAGACTGGCTTTTGTATTATAATATAATTGTGCTACTGATTAGGTTGGAATTGTTGGTAATTGAATTATCTTCCTTTCTTGTCAAGTTATAAGCAATTAAATTGACAGATTTTAAATATCCTCAAGTGTTTCCTTGTAATAACAAGGAAACAAGTAAGAACAAGTAATAACTTCAAGTAATAACTCGAAACTCTATTCTTTAAATGTTGGCTTATAGTTGGCTCATAGTTGGCTTTGACCTACTTATTAAGTTTTGTATCCGTTTTCTGTTTCATCATAGATTTTTCAATCATTTAGAAGGCAGTAATTAAAAAACAATTTGGTGATTTTTTAATCAATTTTAGCTCTTTGGTGCTCTTCTAATTCTCTCCATCATGGAAGTATGACAGAGAAAACTTAAACCTGAGCGTTTATCCTTACTAAGCAGTTGAACAGCAATTTGTAGTTTAACGATACCAACTTTTATATTTTCTTCCGCCTTTTGTTTTTCAGGTTACTATCCCTATTTTACTGTAGGTGATAACAATTATTCTTTTTGCTCTATGTTGCTTGAAACAGTTGACTTTTTCAAATCATCTATATTCTCATTCAACACACAACAAATAGGCACCCTTAAAAAGTTATAACTCCACATCATTCCACCCCTCAAAAATCAACCCAAAAACAGCCCCATACGCAGTTCGTTATTCTAGAACTTTTGCAAATTCGTCAAGCCACATTAGCACACCAACATGCACAAACAGAATACGAGACAGGATCATCGACCACACCTCGTACAAATCTCCCAGCTTCTTCACGACTTGTCCCATACACAATAAAACCGTGTTATGTTACAATTGCATATATGCTCCATGCGGATGGGCGTACCGTTGTCCTCACATCTTATAACGTATAACCGTGGTTCACAGAGAAAGACCTGTCAACGTGGACGTGCACGCAGTCGAGCAGAAAAATGTCAAGATGTGTGTATGCCGTTGATCCGAGAACTTCTTAATGTATTAAGAAGCGTATCAAAGGAGGAGTGGAGAAAATGATAATAAGGGGTTCGCGAGCACAAAAGGTGCTCCACAGAAGACGATTCCAACGTCGAGAGATTCGTGTAATCCGAAAAAACGTTTTTTTTTTTTTGTATACGGTAGGATTAAAATTCCGAGATACAAAAACAGTCTGAGGCAAACAGGCCTTTAAGGTAATAAGGGTTATGTCCTCGGGCCCCCGGCTTGATGATCGCTTGAATTAACACTGGTTGCTGTCTGTCCGTCTCGGTGTTTGTGCGCAAGGTGGAAGGCGAAATTGGATATTTTATTTTCTTCTTTTGTTGTATACGCGGGTAACTGTAAGGCGGTTTTTATAATAGAATGTGTATTTAGATTATTTCGGTGTTTCTGGTTGATGGTATCGTCAGGTTGTATTGTCATTCGCGCTAAGAATAAACAGGTGTTTCTTTGTTGTTGTAGGTTTATGTACAATGGTGCTAGATCTGTCAAATGAACTAGAAAAAGATATACTTAATTATAATTTCAAAGAAAGTATTTACAGTATTTTGTCAATTAGAAATTCATCGTTTTGAATGTCTTCAACTGATTGTATAATATTTTACACATTTATGTAGGTTCAGAGACTGGTTTTGCGCAATGAGAAATCCTTTTTTTCTTTCAATTTAATCTCCTCATTCATTTATAGACCTTACATATTTGAGTTTCCTTACATGTGTTGATTTTTGATACGTTTGCATTCAACAATTTGGTAGAACTGATCCAGAAGAGATAGGAAATCGTTGTCAAAATATAAAGATTACTTTATTTAAGAAAACAAATAATTTTATTTATTTAATAATAATTAATTATGTGCGTAATAACTAATAAAGGTTATTGGTGGTCACTGTTTGCGAAACATGTATTCATGATATTTTTTTTGTCTAGATCAGCTGTGCTCGGCCTCTGTACCCCTGCGTAACCCTTAAAAATTGGAAAACAGCTGAACACCATTTTTTTGTCATTTTGAGTAAAGAGCTTTTAGTAACCAGCAACATGTCTGTAAATACCGCAGTTCAATTATAAACAATCACTGTAAAATTACCGTACTTTTCCCGTGATATTGCTAACATATTCTGTAAAATTACTGTTATAATAATGTAATATTACAGCATAATCTTAATATCACAGAAACTTACTGTAAAATAAATAAAGAACTCTAGTTCTTATCAAATAACCAGCGATGTAATAACGGCAGGAAAAAAAACGCACTAAGTTGAAAGTTGTTGTACCTACACAATTCTTTTTTGGTAATTTATTGCATACAATGGAGTTTAAAAAATCCAAAAATAAATGAAACATTCATTATTAGTGAAAATGTAATATATAATATTTCTAACGGATGTATTTTTTAAGGCACTGATAGCAAGTAAATAACCTATATGATATATTTAAAATTAAATGTTGCTTTTGTCAAGTTTTTATTAGAACTTCTCAGGAAATATGTCAAACTTTGCTTTATTGCAAATAATAATTTACGAAATAAGTAATTTCCGAGTTCAAACGTGGCTTTTGTACAACTGGTTTTAAATTCTGAATCCGCTATTAATAAACAGACGGAATATATTGGAAGTAAATGGATTTTAAATAATTCTAGTCGTGAAAGACTTTGGGCCTATACAAGGTGTTTCTTAATAACTTGTTAATATTTAAGGAGGTTATTCTTGGGTCCATTTTGAGGAAAAGGAATCATATGAACATATGTCCTAAAAGTCATAAGATCTTAACTTTTGAACTACAGGGTGCTAAAGTTTTAAGCAAAATTTCTTTACTTTATGATAACTTTGCTACGACTCTCGATATTTTTGTGAAAGGTAATACATATCTTCTATGCATCAAATGGCAATTTCTGCTGTACAATATACATATATGTTTTATTCTTGCCAGTGGCGTTCCTGCGGGGTTTGTACTGAATCATTTCATTCTCTTGATTTCTTTTGTTTAGCGTATGGTTTGCGGATAAAAAATAAAACTCATTCATTGGCACGTTGTTATGAAATTGGATATTATCAAGGATTAAAAACGAATCTAGTATGTAAGAAGCAGATTTCGTTTTGTAAATAAAACAAAGTTTGGACAGTTATCTACCTACTCTAGCTGTCACATATTTATTATTTCTTTATTTTTTTTTTACGTTAGCAGTCTTTAGTTCAAAAGTTAAGACCTTTAGGACATATATTCGTATGATTTTCTTTCCTCAAAATGGACCCAAGAATAACCCCTTAAATATTAGATTTATGTTATTAAGAAATACCCCCTGTATAGATATAATAATAATTTGGCTGGCGACAGGTTACCCTCGTATTCCAGTTAAGGGGGTTAAATTGATAGCTACATTTGTGTTGAATGGGAAAAATTCTGAAAAATAATGTTAGATTTTGATAAATAATTCTGCCAGGTGTCGTTTTTTCTAAAGCATATTTGTTCTTAAGTAGCAGATAATTTTAATTTTAAAGTTTAGTCTAGAAGTTAATAATATGATCAATACTGGTCTAGATCAATGGATATTAAAAATGTTGGTTTCATATATAAATTAATATTCCTTGAGAAAGTCCTTGAGCAAAGTTTTTGAATTTCTATAAAATACCGATTTATGACATTTTGAAGCTAAAAACATACATTTCCTTACCTATTTCGTTTATAAAGAGAATGAGAGATGCTAGAACTTTGTATTTTGAAAAAAGTTTATGTAAACATATTGGCTGGTTTAAGATCAACTTTTAATTTAGCAAATATCAGCTCGCTGCCGTTTGCATCATGATCAAGTATGATAGAAAAAATCTCACCCCTTCACTCATTGCTGTTAGAAATTTGAAAGATATACCCTTGCCTGAATTCAGCCACCTTCAAACCTACCAGCAGATTTTACATTTGGACGTAGAAAAAGCTGCTATTTGGCAAATTACTCAGATGCACTTAGATCCAAGTGAATCTATTGAACTTTTATATTCTTGCTACAGATGAGAGTATCGTGTATTTCTATGATCTCTTAAGTGTCGTATGAAGATCCTCGCCACTAGGCCTAGGTTGCTTCTGGATATTGCCAGGTATTGTCATCGGGCTTCCTGTATGGCTTATTACATCAACATTAAATTCAGCATTTTAAAAACCTTGAAATGATAGTAGCATTGATGAATAAGAATAAAAGCAGTTCTGTCTGGGTGGTAGGACATTTTCAAATTCACTAACATGAGCCCACAGATTTCACCTAACCCAGATTTCTGAACAACTATTTCCGCGTATAACCTCTAGTGTTCAACCACAACAATAGTATAATAGTAAAGAGAAAAGATACAAATCAATACAAACAATGAATAAAAAAACATCAATTCAAAACCGTTATCTCCACCATGGCTGGCAGGCTTAATTAAATCAGTTCGACGCCTCGATCTCCAGTCTCCAGTGCTGAAAATATCCTACATCCAGCTGGCGAGCGTGACCTAACTCGATGGATGGATCACGTCAGAGCCGTTCGTCGACTTATTTACACTTCGATTTTCCGTTAATAATTAATAAACAAATTTATCGACGGGTCTGGACAAAGGTGGCCGGCGACCAATTGATTGACGTCCGCCTTAATGAAGCCACACGACAATTAATCATCTCACCCCGGGCCACTCTCTCACTCTCTGTCTCCCAGGTCCATCGTGGCACGACCATATTGAATATAAAAGACTAATGATGCCTTAACAAGTCGATTCGACCCGTAGGTGCATTAGCTGGACGGGGAAACGTGCCGGTCCCTCTTTTAATTTAAATTCGATTAATTGTCAGCCATTGTGGGACTGATCACCGGGGGAATTAATATGTTTTTGGACGGGAGGATGGACTGATGAATTTGTGTTGAAGTGAAAACGTTTCAATTCATATTAAATGGGAAAAATTAATATGTTGTGGTATTGTACGTTGCATGACATTAATTAAATAGGTATGTAAAATGTTAACAAAAAAATCTGATGTGGCCAGGCACATGACTTTATCATACAATATATAAAATTAATAGTTTAGCTGCATGAGAATCTATTCTATAGAGATAAATCGTAGGTATTGTCAAAGCATCAGCATTTGACACTACCTACACTACGTCATTAGAATAATAGTTATTTATGTCACAAATGCCGAAAGTACGGAATAGCGCGACGAGCGGTGATACGGCGCGTCACCGAAGGCGGAGTGTCGCCGTCGCATATGAGCGAGTCGCGCTATCTAGTTATTGGCAGGAGCGACATCAACGTTTATTGTGTTGCTTTTTAAGAAATACGTATTTAAAAAAAATAAATGATTTCTGTATAGTAAATGCTAGGTTGGTACCACTTTGACGAAAGGTGCGTTCCGATTGGTAGGTAATGGTAGCTAATGGCGGTGGTAGAATACGAAATTATAGTATTTCGTACATATCCTGATAATGACACATAATAGTTTGCATGTACATAAACATGAGTCACTAGCAACTTTCTATTGGAAATACTATAACGGCGTCTGTTACCACTGCCATTATCACTAATGAAAACGCACCTTAAAAAGGTAATTCAAATTCTGACAGATTTATATTTGTTCATGACACATCCCTACCAACATACTAAAATAAAACTACACTCATCGCTATACTTTATTTATAATTTTCTCAATGTATCATTTTTAGAATTAGATATAAAGACGGGTTGATATTTCTTATCAACAAACAATCAAATTGGTGATCTTATTTTATTTGAAATTTGTATTTTATAATTTTGCGCACTACAGCGGCACGTTCCATAGTGGTTCTCCAACCTCTGATGAGATCAGCTGTTTTCGAATGTGACAACACAAAAAAATATTTGTCAAAATCCTGGCTACTATGTAATTTCATATCAATGCAGATGCGACCAATCTCGATCAAATAGAATTTGGTCTTGAAGGTAAACTATTAATTTTACCAAAAAATGTTATAGGCATAAATTATTCAAAATTTCCTCTACTTTAATTTATTAATTAACTATTTTGTCGAAATTACAGAAATGGCGGCTCATTTCCAAAATCCTTGAAAAAGGCTTAGAATAAACTAAAAAGCTAAACTATTAATTTTACCAAAAATGTCATAGGCATAAATTATTCAAAATTTGCTCTACTTTAATTTATTATTTAACTATTTTGACGAAATTACAGAAATGGCGGCTCATTTGCAAAATTCTTGAAAAAGACTTAGAATAAACTACCAGTTCCTTTGGACCCTTGTGAACCAAAAGCTTTTCAGCTCTAAGTTAGGTCATGAAACTTCTAAATATGAACTTTCGTTCCGATACCTACAGTAGTTTCTCCGGAATCGTCTCCACAAAAATCGTTTACACACACACACACACACACACACACACACACACACACACACACACACACACACACACACACACACACACACACACACACACAGACACACACACAGACATTTTTTTGTACCTTGGTCAAAAATGTTCAGGGGACCCAAAAAGACCTATTTCCGCTAAAATCTCAATTTTTTTTTTCGGCACGATTACAATACTTTACATACTGCGTATGATAAAGTAAAAACTATGACATTTTAATATCGTTATACGAATCGTGGCATTTCGTTTCTGTCAGAACTTGTAGGATCTAAACATCAGAAATGGTATGTAAGTTGTTGGTCTTCTAGAACCGCAAAAAGTCTACGTTATAGTTCATCAGTATGTATATACAGAGTCTTGCACCACGCCCTTCCATAAGAAGTGTATAGAGACTGTGTAAAAAGTATATCTAGAGATACTTATGGTATTGTTGAATTGGGTCGATTGGCAACTGTGCCTTTCGATATACTTTGACCACAAAGATGTTTTGTATTTCCTTTTCATGAAGTCAGTAATTGTTCGAGGAGTAAGTCGCGTCAGCTCTGCTGGTTCAATGATGGCGACTCCCAAGTGGTTATGTCATGTGCGCATTACAGCGTCACATTCGCACAACAGGTGTACCGCTGTCTCGGGGGACCCCCCGCAGAATCTACAGTCTGCATTGTTTGTCCGTCCAATCTTTGTGAGTTGATATCTCAGTGGACAATGTCCTGTAAGAAGAAGTATTCAGTCGAAGATCTGTTTCTTGTAACTGGAGATAGTGTGTGGCCTTGAAAGCGGAGAAGGTTATGCCAGCCTTAGCTTGCCTCATGCCAGGTGATATTTCCCAGTAAGCTCGTTTACCTTTATCTTCCCAGTTTTGTACCATCTTCCTGATGTGGCTCTTTGTGATACCGCAACAGGGTTCAAGTCCGTAAAAGGGAGTCTTAGAGCCTTCTCTGGCTAGGATGTCGGCTTCTTCGTTGCCTTCGATCCCTGAATGTCTTGGAACCCACGTCAGTGAAACCTTGGGATACCCATGACAGAGTAAACATTTGCATATAAATTATTGGTTGTGATCTTCTTACATAATGGTACATGGTAAGAGATTCAATGAGTTTAATTAACCAGCTGATAGTTCTGATCTTTCAATTGTTTATCGTGAACTGAACAAGTTGAAAAAAAAGATTGTTGAGGTAACGTATTTGCAACACGTAAGTGATGTTCTTGGACGCGATTGAATGTTCAAACCATAAAATCATAGTGGAATTGACGAAAAGTATTAAAGGTCCAATTTTATTTTCAAATGAAAACCCTATTCATATGATAAGGTTTTGACAGGTTTTACTTCTATAAAATAGTCTAGATCAACTTTGTGCAGAACTTTTAATATATAAAATGTATTTCATCTAAATTTTAAACAGAATGCATGAAAGTCTATGACTTCAGTTTGACAGTTTCTTTTAGTACTTAAGTGATATTGGTTATAACAGAATATAATTTTAAACATCTGCCAATTTTTACTAAATATTCATAGAAATTCGAGCATAAAACTGATCTGATAACAACGCCAAATCTCAAATGCATCGGAAAATAATCGGTCTACTAGTGGGAACAACTATGTAAAGTATTATGTAAAGTATTATGTTTTGAAGTTTATGAAACAGTTTTACAATTATAAAGCTTCATGAAATAACGGGGCATTATGTAATGTCTATTAAATAAGCCTTAAACAAAATAAGAAACCAAAATAGATGGTATACTACTGGTGTGAAAACGATGTCATTTTGAATTATTTTTAATGGAATGGCCAATTCCTATATAGTTTTGAATGTATTATTAAACTAACCGTAATTCTAACCCTAAAATTCAGCATCTTAAGAACAAAAACCTTCTGAACTACGAGAAATTCTACTTAGGATCAATGCTTCAATCAATTTCAATACATTTGATAACTAGTTAGTATATAGCATGTTCATAATATTGAACTACATCTATCAAATAACACTGTGCGACAAATTTTGATCAACTTTGTTCTTCCCGGGAAATTTTAGCTAATAATGATTCTATATGACCCCTTGAACACATCCCCAAGGCGTTTTTCTAGGTTAATACGAAAAAGCGAATAAGAAAATACCTACTGTATTATATGGCAAAATTATGAATAAAATTCAAAATAAATTTGCAAATATCACGCTTATTCGAGTTCAGTGTTCAGAGGGTCATAAAAAGTCATTATTAGCTAAAATTTCCCTGGAGGAAATTTTTTGTTGCACAGTGTAATATTCTTCTCAAGAGTAAAGATGTCCCTACTAGAACACCCTCTACAAGGTTAAATTTTTTGACATAAATTTTCGTACTACGACGTACTATTGTCTAAACACCTAGTGTTTTAGAGAAAATAGTCGATATTCACGTCGATTGTGTGAAAGCTGGTCAGCTATTATACATTATTTTTGTTGATTTTAATGATTTTTCATATAACAAAATTTGAACGTTTGTTAAAATTTTTTTTTCGAGTACTGCTTGTATTGGCAGATAACAGCGCTTGGATACATTCGACGTAAAATGAAATTATTTCCAATGATTTTTTTAGTATTAGTATGCTAGCACTTTCTGTTTGTACGTGGAAAATATCGCCATTCCAAAAACTATTTTATTAGAATATTGTTTGTAATCTAATATTAAGATTAAAACAATAAACATTTAATAAAATAAGTGGTTTTTATGATTAGAACAGAACGGTCTTTGCCAAAACAAACAGTTCATCAATAACGTTTTTCAAACAAAAAAAAAATAGCAGAGGAAATCTAAACCTGCTAACAAACAGAATTCATTTTAGCAGTATTTTGAGTATTACTTCAAGATTGACACAAATTTTACACAAAATGCATATCAAACCTCTTTGATTTAGATTAAAAAAGCATCTAAACAAATAATAATTTTAAAACTAAAAGTTTAAAATGAAACTTAAGATTTTATTAGGTAAGGTCTACCTACATTTTATTATTAAACGTATTATTATGCATCTCACTTATTAAAAAGAAAGAAATTAATATTTTTTGCGTATGCAGCCACCGGAAAAATGCGGTAGTAGTATCCCACTGTTCGTTCACCCTTCTCCGAAATCGTACGAAGGAGCGCCCGCCAGACCGTGACATAAAAATGCACAAATCCCCAGCACTACAAGCGATATTACAGCCCGTCAACACAGTGTTACATTAAAAGACAAGTTGCGAAGTTATTTTTCGGGTCGCAAGTTTTCGCTACTCTCATACAATATACGACAGGGGTGACGGAACGAAAACGGTACCGTGTCACGTTCGTATACGTATGTTGTCCGATGTATTTTCGGTTGTATGACGCGCCCTGTCAACAATTTCAGGACTTGTTTAATCTCTTAACGCGCACTTTTAATTTTCCACTCCGTTGGCCCGGCAGACCGGAGTGACAGATTTCTGCACGGCGAGAGTAGTAAGCCTTCAAGCAAAAAGAATACGCTGACATGAATGCAAGG
This sequence comes from Melinopterus prodromus, assembly GCA_964023965.1. Lineage (NCBI taxonomy): Eukaryota > Metazoa > Arthropoda > Insecta > Coleoptera > Scarabaeidae > Melinopterus > Melinopterus prodromus. Next base: position 96,504,794 of record OZ030390.1, read on the forward strand.
GGAGATTCTTTTTGCGAATAAGGCGTGTATCGTGTTATGCAACCAGTATTTATAATTTAATTAATTAAGTACAAGGTTTGTTTTATGAATGTTGCATTTATTCAGAAAATTAACAATATTTAACAGTACAAATGTAGCTAACAGTACATTTGTTTTTGTGCACCCTAGTGTGCTGTTTTTTCTGTTATTCAAATTGAAGATTGCCTAATTAATATTTGTAAAAATTGTAATCTAATTTTGTGATTACTAAAGTGCTTGCTTCATTTAAAAAAAACTGATGTGGACAGGCACATGACTTTATCGTACTATTTATAAAATTAATAGTAAATGAGATTCTATATGATCAAAATTGGTTCGTATCTCCATTGAAATAAAGCTAGTTCGCCAGGATTTGACAGATATATTGATACAATAAACCGTGGTCAGATTCCTTATTTTTGTTACTATTTGTTACGTTTTGTTACGTGACACCCACGTAAGACCTTTTTTCCGAAAGCACAAAATCCTGACTCTTCCATCAGTCTTTATGTACCTCCAACTAATTGACGTACGACAAAACCTGCCATTGTACCTAACTAGGATGACTCAACACGACCACAATAGCCGTACCAAGGATAATCTCACAGTGCCCTTCCATCGACTGCAAACAACTAATGCAGCTAAACAAGGTGTCAACTTCTTTAATAAACTTCCCAAGACCTGGAAGCAGCTCGCTCTGAGTTAATTTAAACAGACGCTCAAAAACCACTTTATTGATAAGGCATACTACTCACAGTACTCACTTCAGGAGTTCATGACAGAGCAATCACTATTCTGTAATAGTTATAATATTATGTGAATTAGTTACATATTTTTAAAACTTATGAAGTATATTATTCGGACCATATGTATTTTACATGAAATAAATATCTATCTATCTATCTATCTATCTATTTTAGCAATCGCTACATGTTTTGTGTCCTATTGGACACTTCTTCAAGCCCTATAAGAAGTCAGAAATAAATTACACAATTGACAATCAAATCACACTCCAAAAATCTCACTTGAAAAAGCTTACATGTTGTCAGGCGCGGCCCATGGGGAACAACACACAGAGGTCACAAACAAACATATATGAGACTGCAGAACAGATGTTTTTAAAAGATATATTACGATTGTCAAAACATCAGCGTTTGACACTACCTACTGACATTAGAATGAAACTATTGGGAAAATCTTGGCTTACTAAGATGCAGACAAGACCGATCTCAATCAAATACAATTTGCTCAAGCAGCTAACCTATTAATTTTGACAAACAGACATTAGTTATTCAGAATTTCCTCTACTTTAATTTATTATTTAACATTTTTGACGAAATTACAGAAGTGGCGGCTCATTTGAAAAATCCTTGAAAAAGGCTTAAAGTAAAAATCCAGTTCCTTCAGACCCTTTTGAACCAAACGCTTTTCAGCTCTAAGTTTGATCATGAAACCCCTAAATATGAAGTTTCGTCCCGATACCTTTAGTAGTTTCTCCGGAATCGAACCCATCGAAATTGAGTACACACACACACACACACACACACACACACACACACACACACACACACATACACAGATTTTTTTTGCGCCAAATACGTTCAAATATGTTCAGGGGACCCAAAAGGTCATATTTCCGCTAAAATCTCAAATGTGTTTTTGGGCACTACTTTATCGTACTGTGTATGAGAAAGTAATAAAAATTTTTATCCTACACGATGCGACAATGTCGTTTTCAGGTCTCTATGGAGACACGAAAGATGCTGTTTGCCAGCCAGCCCCAGCCCGGCCTGTAATGAACACTTTTCGGGGCTAGCCCGGAAAATGCAATATCTCTGTCCAATGAAAACACAGTTTCGATTCGGTTTGACGTTTGTGATTAAAACGTCAACGAATTTTATCTGGCCAAAAGCCAATATGCCAGAGATTAGTCTTTAGAAACGGTTGGTTTTATTACGATATTGTTATGTATGATAAAAAATTATGTGTGCACCACGCCCAAAAAGTGGTTTTCCGGGTCTCTAAAAGCGCCCAGGCTCGCTACGCTCGCCTGTGCAGCTCTTCTCTCGCCCGGAAAACAACCACTTTCTCGGCTAGATACACAATATACTATTACAAACACAATTTTTTTTCTGTGTTTGTTTTACTTCTACTCGAGTCTCCATGACGACGGATCAATAACATGACAGTTCCGTGTTAGACATTCCTAAAATGACAACGCTGTTCGCCTCTGTGCTATGGTTTTGCTCGAAATGGCTTAAATTGCACCCAGAATATGTGATAAAATGTTGTCGCAGTCAACATGACTTTTTAGACTTTTAGAACATCGAAAACTATTTATAAACAATATTTTTTTTGTCGATCAATTAAACTTGAGATCCATTACACGCCTAGTTAAATATGTCCATAATTATAATAAACCTAAAAATAAAAAAAAATGGTGACACTGTAAGGATCTTTGTGACTGAGGAAATATACAGTGTGATCTGAACCTGTCCAAGCAAATATTTTCTTTGTTATAAGAGATAGAAGAAAAATCCAAGGTGCAGTAATTCTTTATCGCATCGGAAATCAACTTTTCCGACTTCATTCGTTTTCTTTTGTATCTGGTTTTCCCCCAAAACTATAGTGATTTGTTATCGGATAGAACATTAATTAGTTATATATTCTCTTCAATTTGAAAAAATAAGAAATTCAGCTTCTGTTGTTGTCTTTCCATCAATATTTCAAATTTAAACTGATTAACCCCTAAATATTACGTCAACATTAAAATATTAATACTAAATTATTATTCAGGTCCCAAACATTTTGAAAAAATACAGTATTTCTCTTAGTATTGTTGCTAAATAGTCAGCTTATAAATCAGTGTTTCCACTTGCTAATTAACAATAAACAAATTCATAAATAAAACATTGCAGATTTTTGTACCATAAGGTATACTTACAAGTTTTGGAAATGTGGCATCTAGAAATTATCAAAAACGCTAAAACCGTACCACTTTTAGTCCAGTTTGAGACACACCTACTACATTAAACAAATATTACGCAAAATAATCCGCTATTTGTCCTGCTTAACCTTAAATCGGGCGTATAAAATCAATTGAATTGTAGATAACAATCATCTGTGGACAGCATAAGACAGCCTCAACACCTTAAAGCCTGATTATCTCTGAATACCGGTAATTGCATCGCAACGGACCCGTCTCCAGGATCCATTAATCACCGCGTACCGGTTGATATGTATATTATTCGTGATCACTTATATTGTGGGCGCCTCGTTGTTGAAAAGTGAACAACCGACGGTTTGAAACGATATACATTCGTGCCCAAAGGCGTCATGATTAGACAATTGCTTGTTTAGTAAGCAGGCATCACTTCGTCGAACGCTTTTGTAAATAGTCGCTGTCATTATAACTTAAGCGTTAGCAAATTTGGCTGGCATACTGATCTGATGGATCGACGTTGATTGAGAAATCTTAATTAACTTTGAGGTGTTATCGTGATATGGGATCGTTATAAATGTTGCTCGGTGGAGTTTGGTTATTAATTGTTGGTGATGATATGGATAAATTATGTTTTCGTGTGGATTGTGAGTAGAGGAGAGCTGTGAATTATTCCTTTGTGAATGATGATCTCTATCAGTATGTTACCGCTTATTCATTGCGTTTATTCTATTGAACTATGTATAATATAAGATGGTGAAAGTTTTCTATAGTGTTATTCTTCATTGACATCCACACATGGTGTTTGGTGAAATTTTTTATATTTAGTTCTCATAATGATATATGGTTCAGATGATGATAAGACATACTACGTGACTAAATTTAGTTAAACAGAAATTTATATCTACGTACCTTTTCATCTTCGCGAATATCTAAAACAAAGAAAAACGGTCTCTTTCATTTGATTTTTGTAATTTTACTAAAATTAGTTTATTTCTGGGAGGAGGAATTATCTGCGGCGTAACTTCAGACCATGCGTATATAGAAATTAATTCAACTGAAACAAACTTAATTGGAATCTGAAGTTGAGAGGGAATTTGAACTATTGGGAGTAGCAAAAGTTGCCAGTCTAAACACCACTACAATAAGATCTACAATAATAGACCACAACAAAAGAACAACTACAACTCATATATCGCCACCACACCGCACCGCCAAAATATATCTTCCTACGATATCTTGGCAGAAAAACCAATATAAAACACACAGAAAACACAGAAAATAGTCTTTAGACAACTTACAAACTGGCTACACAATTATTTAACAACAAAATAAAAAGGGACACACTGGATCTTAGTGGAGTATATAAAATTAAATACAAATACGTCCCTGCTGTATATATAGGACTAACAGGATCGATCTCTAAAAACGAGAATAAAGGAACATGTAGAATACATAAACTCCGCTATAAGCATACATCTGAGATCCGAAAGATACAATTTAGACAAAGAAAATGACACCCTCCTGCATGTATGTTGCTAATCAATGAAAATGAACATTTTAGAGAGATACGAGATTCAAAAGAGTGTAACAACTCAAGCTAGACCGAAGATCTTAAATACGACCTTACAGATTTCTACTTCCACCGACATATATTCCAACAGCTTATGTGAAAACACTATGCAACCACTATCACGCAACACAACAACAAAATTTCCATTTTGAATTCATGATAACACTGTCATTTTTTGATTGACAGAAGCTTACTGGTGCATATTAATTTATATTATCGTTGTATTTTCTATTTGTTTATTTTAATCTGTTTGACGTGTATTTTCGCAATTTTCGCTGACAATGAGTTTACTACTTAATTAAGAACAAGCATAACCTGCAAATGTACAACAAGTGAATTATTTAATAGCTAATTATTGATTGTTTTTTGCGGTTTGACCTGAAGATGTGATTATTGAACGAAACTCGTAGTCAAGAATAAAATACTGAATGAAAACTATTGGAGTTTTGAGTAAACCCAACCAACAATTGTATCATATTCATGGGCGCCCGCAGTAATATTTTCAGAGGGGTGCAAAACAAAAGCCGGTCATGGGTTGGGTTAAGAGTTGCCAACTCCAAAAACAATGGTTAACGAAACCGGAGCTACCGTTCCGCTTTAAGTATAAAAAGCCAATTATTTATGTTTTGCAAAAAAATTTGCAGAAATTTGGAAAATCCCATGGAAAACTAGCCCTAAATGGCGATTATGTCCGTTCGAATAGCAAACGGATTTCAAACATTTGCTCCAGAAAAATGTTTAATACTTTAGCAAAAATTGTTGAATACATTTCTATCATACCCCAAATTGTAGGTAATTAAAAGCCCCTCGACGCTCAGAGTTTTGCTAAATGGCGAATAGTAAACGTATTTCAATCAGTCAACTTCAAATTTCAAACTTTTACAAAAATTGTTGAATACATTTCACCATACACCAAATTGTAGGTAATTAAAATACCTAGTAGCCCTTCGACGCTCAGAGTTTTGCTAAATTGCGATTAGCAAATGTATTTCAATGAGTCAACTTCTGCAAAAATTGATAAGATAATCAGTTGTGACTTGTTTGTTTCTGCTTTTTTTTAATTGTGCATCTATGAATTTGTATGTATTAATTCAGAAGTTTATTAATTATTTTATTGTTAAGTTCTATTATTTTATTATTTTTTAAAATTAATTGTTATAGGATTTTAACACTAGTTATAAATCAGTATTTCATGACTTTTTTATTCATCTTTTCCCTGTTAGGGGAGGGTGCAAGTGCACCCCCTTGCCCCTCTCTGCGGGCGCCCATGATCATATTGTTTTCATTAAACGTTGGAAAGTTTTATTCAACAAATGATAGACCAGACAATGAAGCATTTGGGGTCGAAATAATTGCATAACAGATGGAGAAAATACTGGCAGGATCATATCCTCTATAGTTGATAGTTTTCCTGTAATTAATAAGTGTTTACAACGCAAATAACATCAAACGATCAGCTGTCTAGTCAGTTTTTCAACTAGACCAGGGATGGGGAAATAGATTTAGAGAAGGGCCATATGAAACAATTAAAATATTCAGCGGGCCAGATATACTCAATAATGAATACCGTATTACATTGGTTTAAGCGCGTGGAATTTAGAGTAAAATAGTAGCTAACGTAACTTCATATAAAATATTATTTTCATTTATTCTTTGTACGTAATAACTGTGAATGGGTATGAATCAGACTTGCACATGTTACTTACAATATTATATTAATAACACACTTGTTCATGTTTATAAATTATATGTTTTATTTAATATCAGCACCCTAACTGACTCTTCTTAACAATAATATCTTATGCTACAAAACAGTTAATATTTAGATTGTTAAAAATAGATTTATTTCTTAATTTATTGTTTGGATGCACTAGCTCCGTTTGAGAAATGAAATTTTGACTGTTTTTTAACCATCTCGTTGAAATTTGGATCTAAATTACTAGAAGAAATGCGCAAGACGCATTCCAGAGATTCATTGTTGAAAAGACCTGTTTGCAGATGTATGAAGAAATCGAAATAAACATCGAGACAATTTTTGAGCGTGTTTTATTAAATTGGGAAATTGAGACTTCAGTACACTTTTGTAGAAATCAAGGGTTGGTGAATTGTTAAACAGCTGCTTTAACGTATCGTTGCATTGTAGCTTAATTACTTTGATTTGGTGGCGGCTTCCATCTCCTCGCAATTCACGGAGAATGGAAAAGAAAATATTTGTAAGTCGTCTTCAATCTTTTTAAAATCTTCAAATATCCTGGTGAACTCCTTTTCCTAGCGATTTAGTTGGCTAACATAGGAATTAAGCTTTCCAGTGGTCAATGTAGCAAAGGTCTGTAGGTTTGGAAAATGAGTGAGATTTCTTTGTGACATTTGTGTCGTAAACAAATGTAACTTTAATTTGAACGCCTTTATTTGTGCCCAGGCGTAGGCAATAAGTATATATTTACCTTGTATAAGTACTTTTATTTAATTTCAGTAAGTATTCAAGCGAATCAGTAAAAATATGCGAAATCGGACATCCATTGTATTCAAACTGGACTATGTTTGAGTTTTTTCACTAGAAAACTCAAACGCAGTCCAGTTTGAATACAATGGATGTCGGATTTCGCATTTTTTTACTGATTCGCTTGACTGATTGACGCTTTACTGATCCACTGATTATGGTAGCTTCACAGTTGCGCTATTGTAAATATGTTAGCCAACTCACTACAAACACGCACTGCAATACTCCAGAGAGCAAATCTAGAAAAGTTCAGAAGATTAGAACTTGTGCTCTTATAGTTAACATTTAATTATATTTTATAATGTATTACAGCAGAGAATAAGCAGACGCAACTGCTTGTAGTCCACACCAAATTTGCATAAATAATTTTCATAAATATTGAAATTCCATAGCGAGCATTGCGCGACTGACGCAATAATTATATGGGTTATTTTCGCGTTTTGGGGGTTGGAGACATGAGCTTCAACCCTCGCAGTTAATGGAAAAGACATACTAAAACACATTTTCCTAAAAAATGTTCAATTCATTATGAAGTTTCCCTATTTTCCCTATAAAGAATCTTTAAAAAATATTCCCTGTAAAATCCGTTCATCCTAAAGTTTAGCCAAATTTTTCCCTATAAAAGGGAAACTGCCCTCTAATTAACATCAGTGACTCGAGCTGTTTACTTGTGTGCCAAGATCGCAAGTACGTTTGGTACAAACCCCAAATACTCGACCTCAGGATTTCTCAACCTGTGGTTCGCGGAGGACTTTCGGGTGGTACGAGATGATCCGGTAAGTTCTTCTTTCTTATTTTATTAGAATACAATTTATAAGGGAAAAGTAGTGGTAGTATTCCTACCCTTCTTATAAAATATATTTAAATGTATGAAGTCCCCCGCGCACCGCAGGAGAAAGCCTGCCGTCCAGTATTTGGAGTTTCTACGAAACACACTCTCGAGCAATACACACAACGAATGCGTTTTCGCGCGGACTGCAATCTGTCAAATGCAGTCTCCGATACGCATGCTCGACTTCGGTGCAGGATCCACTACCGACGCGATATGGGAAGTACAGCGCTTTGCTGAATAGTGAATACCTACCTAATAACTACCGAAGTTGCTATGTATTTGAATAGACTGCTTTAATCGTTCGCGGGCCGGATAAATTTATAACGCGGGCCGGATTTGGCCCGCGGGCCGCCATTTCCCCATCCCTGAACTAGACCAACGTTTACACTTTGTGCAGTAGATTAAATAAAAGAAAAAGATCGATTCCCAAGAAATATTTAATATAAGATTGTCTATTATAAGACGATCACGGCATGTGGCACAGATAATGTCTCCTCGGGCACCTCCGTTATATATGAATGGTATTAGGTGTGAAGTGCTTATGGTGTTAATGTAACAATTTGGGCCTTCCCGCAAAGCCGTCGTAGCACGTCCCTACGAACAGAGGGTCCCGGTTTCCCAGACCCAAAGGTAGCTAGTTCCTAATACACAATACTTGAGCGAGAGCCTGAGAACCTAGCACGGTCCTTACACTTACGACCGGCGTATAGCGTATACCGGGAGGTTAGTATAGCCTGCGGGTCGCTCAGTCTCCTAATGTGCTTTCCGTGTCACCCCGGCACCTCAACACGTGTCCACCCCCTCACACCCACTGTGGCGTGTATTATCGATGTATTGCCTTGTACTATCACGAGCCCTCATGTGAGGTTTTACTTCACCCGACCGCGAAGTATTACAAGAGTTTCCGAGAACGCGATCAAAATTTTTTATCACCATCGACCCCACCCACCCCCCGATGGGAGATTTAAGTTCGCAGACGAGTCTCTCGATCAATACCACCACCGAAATATTATATGTACATTTAGTTGACGCTGAGGGTGACCATAAACATGACCATAAATAAGCGTGACCACAAATGGCTAAAAACTATCTTTGGATTTTAATTCTCCCGGGTCAGATGAAGCTATTTAGACAATCTGAAAAACGCCTGTAAAAGTACGTGTTGGCTAAAAGTCTAAGGATTGTACTTAATTCCAATTATTTGTACAAATCTGCTAGAAACGGTTTGAAATGGAGTGTGGGTTCTATAAAAAAAGTTCACAAAACTGTACAAATTATTTAAAATTACACCATAATTAATTTAATAGTACATTGACATCGGCCCAATACTTGGAAAATTACTATGTGGATATACAAGGATAACAGTGACAAAATATATGCTATGCCATTTGTTTTTATTAAGTTTTTAAAATTTTAGAGTCCAAGTGGCGACTATTTTTTCGATACACATTCGAAGCTGATTTCTGAAAGTTTCCACCAGTCGAGCAGTAATTTGAGGCGATATTCCTGTAATTTCTTGGCGTATTGCTGCTTTCAATTCGTCAATGGTTCGGGGATGGTGTTGAAAAAGCTCCATTAAAGATTACTTCACAGCCCACGTGTTACCGTTTGGTGGGCTATTGCATCTTTTGGCATTTGAAGAGGGAGGCGTAACGGTTACCGTTACTGCCGATCGATATGTTGACATCCTACACAATTTTTTGGAACCAAAACAGAGAATTTGAACGTCCGGATGTGTGGTTTCAACAGGATGGAGCTACGGCTCATACGGCAAGAAGAACAATGGACGTTTTAAGGGAAATGTTTCCAGAACACCTAATCTCGTTACGTTCTTTTAATTCAAAGTTACGAAAAAATTAGACCACTGCCAACTTTTTTATGGCCATAGTCAAAATTAAGAAGTTGCTTATCGTATATTATAAAATAGTGGAAGTGGAATTCTCCTACAAGCCATATTTTTTCACAGGGGTATGTTTTTATTCAAATGGAATAGTATACTCTGAATTCTGAATTCAATGTTCAAATTCTTCACGCAAGGTTTCCAAAAAGTTTCGACCAATACGTAAAAAATTGCTATTTTTGCGGTTGTGAAGTTATAGTGCCTGAGCCCAATACCCTAAAAGAAAATTACAAAGCTTAAACTGTGTGTTTTACAACTTTTTTTTCTATTCAACCTGTGTGCAATGGCTTCAAAAAAATAAATAGCAAAATCACAAAATCAAGAAATTATTAGCAACTTTTGAGACTTGGTATTCAGAGCCAAGAAATCCATCGAAAACAACATTTGTGCTCATGAATTGTTTACATGTTTTTTAGTGTTCTGATCTCCAGTCAAAAAACAAGGTGCATATTTTATAAAATAAAAAAATTTACAGCTTAATGTATTTGATAAGAAAAAGTAATATGTAATTAGTAATAACAAGAATTTTAATTTTCTATTTACATTGTCATATTCATTTTACGGCATCATGTTCTCAAGCGTGAATATCCTCTTGTTATGAGCGGGATCTACAAGCACGCCATGCATAGCAGGATATTATTTTTTGTTGAAATCCGTTCGCCGTTTCGCTTCGTATACGAACCTATACACGAAAGGAATGAATTTGTAAAAATTTAATCTTGAAATCATTACTGCTCATCAGAGTCGTCTTCTCCCACGGAAGGAGTCCGCAGATTAATAGAGTCGATTCCGGGAATACGGGAGCTCATTAAAATCTATTAATTTTTTCCGCAATTCCAGCCACCTCATAAGAAATATATGTCGTACTAATTGGGTGGCAGGAAACATACCAGTTTTTATCTGGATGGGCATCTACCATCGTTCGACGAGTGAAGGCCCGTACGGCCGATGATGCGACGTCGCGGTCGGTCGTCTCGGCACTGCAAACAAGAGGCTTGCGCTCGCATAATGATGCTTGTTATATCGTGCATAAAATATTGTTGGATTATGCTTGAAAAATTGATGCGATTATATGTAATTCTTGTCGTTAACAAGGAACGATTTCATGTCCGATATAAAACTGAAGAACGCATTCGCGGTGAATATAGTTTACGATTAATAATACTTTATATTATTTAGCATAAATTATCTTTTTATGTGTATGATGACAGTCATAACAAGATTATATCTTCTACATAACTTCAGTTTAGGAGAATTTGAATTTGACTTGTCCTATAAATAAACAATCACTAACTCGAAAAAATGTCTTGGAAGTAGCAAATAGCATTTTTCTACGTAGCATTGGTGGCATCAAAATGTTTACCTCAAATATACTAACAAAATACGCTTAGAAACCTTGAAATGTGCTTGGAAAGCCACATGTGCGATGCCTCGAATCGATATCAAATGATAATAATTTACGCATTTTCAAGTATATTTTATATAGTATACTTATTTTCAAAATTTTAATCTCACATTCCAAGTAACTAAGAAACGTAAAAAAGATAATCAAGTAACAGTTCATAAATGAGTTACAGTTCATTATTTCTGAAAAAAATAATACGCAATAACAAGCCCTTACCCATTGAAACGTCAACTTCGTATATCGTACCTTTATTATAACCTTATTTTAGCTTGAATATTAGGGTGGTTCAAATTGGATTTGATGCCCCCAACCCACCACCACAGTACCCTGAAAACTACCTTTAAATGAAAAAATGTAGATTCTTCAGAAAATGGACCCTTCTTATTATTTCATTCTCTTATTTCTCATAGAAATCATTATTATAAGTCTAGTGGGATGTTTATAAACATTTGTCAGTTAATTTCCAGTTGTTTAGTTTTCTTAGTTCGAAATGGCAGTTTATTATCTTAGAGTAACATTATTCATTAAAAAATTCCTCCTATTGTTTAAACAATGAATTATTAGTCATTTTCAACTTTTTTCTAAATCTGGTAGAAAAGTCAACATTTTTGTTAAAAGAACTTATAAATTTTATGTTCGAGATATCCCAACTGATATCATTTATTCGAAAAAAATTTATTGATTAAAATCCTTTATTTAGGGAAATTGGGGAGTCAGGAAACAGTCTGGAAACTGTTCATTGTACTCTACTTTGATGAAATATTGAAAACCATCCCAAATATAACAGTGGATTAAAAAAAATAATAATTTAGGCGAATAGGAAAAAAATTGTTTAAACAAATGGCATTTGTTTAAGCAAATGAGGGTTTATTAGATAATATAGGCAAGGTACCTCGAACATGAAATTTATAAGTTAATTTCACAAAAATGCTGACTTTTCTATCATAATTAGAAAAAGGTGTAAATGAATAATAATTTATTATTTAAACAACAGGAAAAAATCTTTTAATGAATAATGTCACTCTAAGATAATAAATCGACCTCAGAAAACAGAATTCAGACGGATTTTCAAGAAAAATAAAATCCACTTTTTTGGATCTGGAAACGATTTGGGGGGGATCGTTGCTTTCTATCATCACAACAATTTTTGCAATGCATTTTTGAACCACCCTATTGAACATATATACGGGTGTCCCATAATTAGAAAGACATTGCTTAACCACAGATTAATGGGACGAATATAAGATGATTTAACCATATTTATATAATCATATTTTATCCTAGTCATTTAGTTGATGTACTGCTTCAAACTTTACTTTTCAAAAAGAATTTTTGCACACTAACAAATAAATGCTCAATTCAAATGTATACATATTTTCAGAAATATATAATCACCTGGAATATACGTATGGTTCCACCAAGAGTTTTCGATCACTTCAAGAAAAACATTTTTATTCCTACAAGAATAATATTTTATCGGTTTATTTAATAGATTTAAGATTTGTATTTCTCGTTTTAAATAGTTCATATATTCAACTGAATTAAGTTTGTAGACGATTATATCGATTATTTACAATAAATTAAGATTTAATCATATGGATCAGATCATAATATCGCAGGGACACTGTAGTGTCTTTGTTATACGGTATTCTTAACTCGAGGTGCGATATAGTCAATATGAATATCTATATATTCGTTCTACTTCAACTTTGAACATATTTATGTTTTGGCTGAATACTATATTTAATTCCTTATATAGGATCTTACCATTTACTCAACCTGAAGCACATATATTCATGCCAAGTATTTCTTTTTTAGTGTGTGTCATAACGATTATCGAATAAATTACTGGGCACCCTGTATAATGCAAGTTTTACCGTTGTATGGCGTTTATTCAATGGCATTATCTACGATCTCTAACAATGATACATGGACGGGAATATGTACCGGCACGACAAATTTACTATTCGTAACTACAATGTAACGATAAAAGTTTATACGATCAAATATTTATATGTACCTACTCATGATGTGGATTTTAAATGACAACTGCGTTCGACAACTTTCCAGATGTTGTTATTCCTCGTATTATTAACCTGAGTAAAAAGTTTCGTACATATATAAAAAATTGTGAAGCAAACTAGTCGTGCACTGCAGTTCAATTACAAAAAAATCACTACTCTGAAATTAATATACTTTTCTTGCGTTACAAGTTACAATCGTATTCTATAATTTTGTTTACCAGAAATATATCATATGATACGCGCTGTTGGAGAGCATATTTTCCTAGCATATGCTACAGCAGACCTTCAAACCAGTTTTGGTCTTTGTTTAGCCATACTTCTTAAAAGATAATCAAAAAATTGTGGCAGAAAGCAACAGTTGGCATTGCATGTGTACTTAATGGATTAAAGTTTCAAAAGATTATGCCATTTCAATATTCATTTCGTTTAATTCTATTTTCACATATCTTGCATTTTTTTTTCAGATAAAACGCGTATTGTGCCGTTCTTTTAAACGTCTACTTATCTATAAAACGTACATTCTGTCGCTAATGAATTTAATGGCACATGTGCATAATACATGAAGGATACATAAGTATTAAAATATTATAAAAGCTTGACGACGTAATTAATATTAAAGTAAACACGGTCTAATTAGTGCTAATAATCGACAGATACTTGAATCCCAAATAAGGTAAGAAGTCAACAAGTTATGTATACAATGTTAATAGTAATTATGTTAGTGACACTGTACACCGTACACGGTTACGTTTCTTACCATCAAAGCCCTTAAAAGGATATTGTTGTCGTTGGTAATTCCAATTAATAACTACTAATTAGTGTGGCATATTACATGCACATTCTTGAATTATATACATACTAAGCTGTTTAAAGTAAAAGAAAAACTCGGGGGAGTTTTTATGGGTTCTGTAGGTACAGGTCCCATAACATGTACAATTGCCAATGAAGAAATAACATATTTCCAAGTTAAATGAAACGTTATTAGTGTGATCACAGATGGATTAAAATGAAAAAAGAGTTGAATTTTTCTTTTTAAGTTTGCAACCAAACTAGAGAATAATATTTTCTGACAAATACCTACTGTTTTTGTCCCATAGCTGTTTTAGCACTGCATATGACAATATATATAGTTAAAATAGTTAAAATAAAATGAAGTTAAATTGAAAAATTTTTAGAGAGATTTGTGGTCAAGTAACCAGCAACATGTCTGTAAAGAAACTCTATTCAATTGTTGAAAAATAACTTCTTTTGTTGAGTTGCCCTACTGTTAAATTGCAGAAATGTCCTTTAAAATAAGTGCTATAACGCTGTAATCTGAGAGGAACAACTCAATTTCAAATTACAATTATCAAGTGTTATCAATAACTAGCAATGTTACTGTAGAAAAGAAAACTCAATTAACTGTAAATACTTTTAAGCACTGCCCCTGTTATTTATTTAATACGTATAATTTAGTTCAATTTGACAGTGTTATAGTTGCTTTCATAGCATTTTTGTAGTTTATTACGTTGATATTCAATCACTTTACATTTTTTTTTCTGTGTGCAAAGCTGTTTGTTTTTTTGTATTGTGTTTTTCTCAATAGCTTCGAAAGTTCTAGCCGTTTCAAATAATAACAAAAGGAAATATACATCAAACAAACCAAACGAAGGGTTCAGAAACAAGATACTTTACAATAATAAAATATAAATAAATTAATAAATCAAATAATTAATAATTTAATAAAATAAAACGAATAAAAAATAATAAACATTCATTCTGCGTAAAAAGTTTTAAATGGATTAGAGGTAGAGCAAGTTAAGATGCGGTTAAGATGCACATTTCCAATTATTTACTTAATTTATTAAAAATACAATACTTGAAACTAAATAGTTACCCCGGTCGACAGTTGGGAAAATCAACAAGTAACTGATTCTAGGTTGAGTCTAGGTTTTAAGAAAATCAGTTCTAACAAATTACAGAAAACTTAAAAACTCAAAAACTGAACCAAAATTTCTGCCTTTAGATTCAGATGGCAAATTAAGTATGTAAGTAATTGGAGATCGAGTAAAATGCTTCGATATCTACTCTCAAATGTTTAGATAATAAGTGTGTAGTAAAAAAGGTAAATATGGTTCATTTATTTTTTAAATGCAAAATAGTAAAATAATATTAATATATGGGTCATCCCGAAGTTACAAAAAAATGAGATAGATCATCAATAAGCTAATATTACCAAAAAATTGACTGATTTACTAGTGGATTGGCAACATCGTAAGATTGCTTATATTTTGCGAACTAGATAAAAAAAACTAAACGAAATATAATGAGAAAAATGTTAAGTCAAGTTTCCAGGATGAGCAGCAGCTTCAAATTATTATAGCTACGTTTGGGTCATACATTTCTGTTGGCAGAGACATATTGAAGAACATAATGTTGGATTTTGACCAATAATGACTTCCTTTTACCCCATTCATTAGTGTTTTTAAGTAACATATACTATAAAGTAATCTTGTCACTTGACGCTGCTATAAACCCATAAAACTTTCAACAAATCCAAAACGCCAACTCTCTCCGCCCATGCAGAACCAATTCTTCATGCGGAGAATCCACTGTAACACAGAGGTTAAGTGAATAATTAAATTTGGGAAGTGAGAGAAGCATGCCTTCGCCGGAGGCCGCTAGGGGGCGGCTTCCTACCCCACCGTCCGTCAGGAAGCCCGCCTAGCAGAGAACCGCGGTGAAACAAGGCGAGGAACGGTGGAAGCGTATCCAGAGGAAGGCGACTCACTGCCATCAGTAGTCAGCCCGGAGCGTCATATTAATGAGGCACTCTTTGATGAAACCCTCCATCCGCCGTGGCCTACTTGTTCCGTACATAAGATGTTCTTATTGTATCTACATTGTGTTGGAGCATCAACGCTGTTCGACGTTTTTGTGTGCTCGGCCTGGCAACATGGAGCACATTTAATTTGGCCTCGGGACGAGTTTGTTTATCAATACTTGACGGGGCGGCGAACAGGCGGGTCGTTAGCGATGTTGTTAGTGCCCTATGGTACCCTTAAAGCACTGAGAAACCTTTGCAGGAACGCTTTTCTTCGTGTTGGGTACGATTTTTCGCTGTGTTGTACGAAACTTGCAGCTCGGTTCCGCCTGGTAATTGTTTCGGTAAACAATGAGAGTGTTTTGGAAAAATGAGGGTATAGCGTGGCGTAATTAAGGGTGTCGAAAATTATGATTTACATCCAATGTGGTGATTGTTTTTTTTACTTAGGACAAAGCGTTCTTTTAACCCTATAAAATCATACAAAACAATGCTGCAATCAATAAAAGATCGGTTAGCCTTATTTTCTTTAGTTAATATTGATCCAAACGTAATCAGAGATGAATATAGATTAATGATTAGTTACGGCCACTGCGAAAAAATCTAACCCAGCAGAACTTTTGCTTACTCCTTTCGTTGGACCTTACAAATAATACACAAAGGTCCTCAAACTTCAAATATTTTTCAAATTCATTATATTCCAGTAACCATAGAACCATAGAACGACATTAGACACATCATGAGAGACGAGCTCAACTGAACATTTTGCAAAGTGCACTAGCGAATGGGACGGAGGCTAGCCCAGTGAACGCAAAATAAGCAATTATTAAAGCCAGTATGGGTGTATGGATTACAGTTATAAGGGTGCACTAAGCAGTTCAAAATCCAACCACATTTAGTGGCTATTGTTTATGTACATCAAAAGCATCAATCTTCAATGATATCTACGCATGGAAATGATAACGAGGAATATGGAAATATTAAAATTTGCTAAGAAACACGAGGATTTTGATGTCATCCAGCTGTTTGACTAGTGTAAAACAAACTACAACAAAGTGCAAGAGAAAGTGCCCACAGTTAACTTTGGTAACACAACTAGTGCCAATGGGCAAAATTGTAGACATGTACATTATATTAAACTGAGGTAAAGTTAAAATAACTTGTCATTGATTAGGTGATATGTCACAAACATTTGACCAAAATGAAAGCAAACAAAAAATAACTTGATTTTTATTGATCGGCCGACAATTACCGTTCTGAAGTTTATAGATCATTAAATTCTCTAAAAAAATGTACACTGTTAGAACGTGAGCTGGCATTTTTAAGTTATCCGTCTGAAAAAAAGAACGTCAACAAGCACGTAAAAGTAACCTTAGCTAGAAGTTGCCTTCCGCGTCCTGAGTATTTGAAAACGTGATACAATATTATATTCTGTGAAACAAAAAAAAAGCAATAACATGTAGTTTAAGTAAAACTTGAAAAACCTACGTTGTTGTTTGGCGGAAATGCACATAAACCATTGCAGCCATGTTTTTAAATTCACGCTAGTAAAGGAGACAGGATTTTGAAAAAATTCATAAAAGATACTATTTTGCTTTTTATCATAAAATATGATGTTCGTTTAAATTCACCTGTTTCAATTTCAATTTTTAGAACACGGAAAATGATACTCTATTGCTATTAATACTTTATCAAGTCAAAAACTGAAGGCATTGACCAATCGAGGTTTACAATTTACAGAGAATAACAAATATTACTAGAAATAATGCGCTATAAAAAAAACTACAACTTTTCTAAGAATAAAACCAAATTAATGTAGCCCAAATATGAACAGTTAAAATTCAAAATAAATAAAATCCATAGTAAGTAAAATTGTAATCGTCATTTTTACCAAGGTCTAAAAATATCTGTGTGTGTGTGTGTGTGTACGTATGTCTGTGTGTCTGTACCCGATTTTTGTGGCGACGATTCCGGAGAAACTACTAAAGGGATCGGGACAAAACTTCATATTTAGAAGTTTCTTGACCAAACTGGATGATTACTCCTTTTTCAAGGATTTTGCAAATGACATTTTTAGTCAAATTAATAGTTTAGCTGCAAGAGTAAATTCAATTTGATCGAGATCGGTCGCATCTGCACTGATATAATACTAGTTAGCAATGGATTTGACAAATATTTTCAAATATTTTGTAATGAATGTGGGTAGTGTCAAATGCTGATTCTTTGACAATCAAAGATCAGTCTAATCCTGGCTAACTAGTTTTATTTTAATGCAGACACGATTAATCTCAATCAATTAGATTCTCATGCAGCTAAACTACCTATTAATTTTATATATTGTATGATAAAGTCATGTGCCTGGCCACATCAGATTTTTTTAAATTACGTGAACTCAAAATTATGTAGTTTGTCACTGAAAATCAAGACATGAGCAGGCTATGAAACGAAAATGAAAACCTACAAAACAATAAAATGCATTTGTGCTGAATAATTAAATCTAAATAAAGCTTTTTAGTCATCTTTATTCCATAGTCTGTTCTAATATTCGGAGATGAGCTATTAGAAAAAAAAGAACCATTAAAAACTTTTCAAAGTTCATTAACAATGCATTCTATGCATATGTAATACATATACCATGGTTTTGAGAATGATTTAAAATAAATTTGCAACCCCCTAGAAATATACCAATTTCAGCTTAGATTGCTTTTTACTATTATTAAGGTTATCTAACGACTAGGCTTAGTAATTAAGATTAAGATTCATATCTCAAAACTTATGAAGCGATCCTGGTACTTTTAATTCGACCAACGCGAAAGACAATTCATCAGAGCGCATTTAAAATTACCAACAGAGGAATGGCCGAGCAGCGTCGATGGAATCAGGACAACTTTTTCGTTGCATTTTCGCGGTTCATAAATATGTACCCGTTGTGTGTGTGCCGGCACTGCGGTTTGATTTATATAACAAGCCGACGAACGTGATGTGTTTGAGAGGTCCTTTTTTTCAGACCATGTATTTCATAAATCGCCGCGACACTCCTGTGCTCTTTGAAACCACCTATAAAATAAGTTTTCCACCAAAAACATCACTAATATTGGTATTTTAATATAGCCTCTTACATTTGTAACGTAAATTGGTACCATCACCTTACTAGAAAAGATTTAGTAGATTGTTTTAATCTATATTTTCTCTGCCATTGTAGTTATATCGATAATTGAGGAATGGAAACAGATTTGTTAAAATACTGTCAAATAGAAGAGTCGTCCACTACTGTCTGCTAACTGGAAAGTTTTATTTGTCGAACACTGTGTTATTATGTCCTTCTTTGATGGCATCACGAGGACATATGGACAGGTTTCATTGGATTACTAGGTCGACTACTGTTGAATCTATGAATATTTATGACTATTTAATACGGGGGGCAGCTTAATGTCAGTCTCTCAGGTAGTACAGCAGTGGAGCAGAAATACCTCTTTTGCCTAAGGCGTAAGGAGTTTTAAATTAAATAATCACAATAATCAGGGATTATACATACAAGATTGAATATAGGGGAACCTATAAGATATGACTTATTAAAGTTAAGTTTTTTGCACTTCAAAATTTGTAGGTACTCACCTAATGAAGTAATGAGGTGCGAGTTTTCAAATATTGTGATTGCAAAGTGTTCTTTTGATGAATTTTAAATTCGCAGTTATTCTTCTTCCAGACATCTCGATAACAAGAAATTTCTAAAATTGTTTAATAGTATATCTGTCTTTTTACTTTATCATACGCAGTATGTAAAGTATTGTAATCGTGCCGAAAAATTTTTTTGAGATTTTAGCGGAAATAGGTCTTTATGGGTCCCCTGAACATTTTTGACCAAGGTACAAAAAAATGTCTGTGTGTGTGTGTGTGTGTATGTGTGTGTGTGTGTGTGTGTGTGTACCCAATTTTTGTTAATTCATTTCCGGAGAAACTACTGAAGGTATCGGCACGGAACTTCATATTTAGAAGTTTCATGACCAAAATTAGAGTTGAAAAGCTTTTGGTTCAAAAGGGTCCAAAGGAACTGGGTGTTTACTCCAAGCCTTTTTCAAGGATTTTAGAAATCAGCCGCCATTTCTGTAATTTCGTCAAAATAGTTAAATAATAAATTAAAGCAGAGGAAATTTTGAATAATTTATGCCTATGACATTTTTTGGTAAAATTAATAGTTTAGCTTTTTAGTCTATTCGAAGCCTTTTTCAAGGATTTTGGAAATGAGCCGCCATTTCTGTAATTTCGACAAAATAGTTAATTAATAAATTAAAGTAGAGGAAATTTTAAATAATTTATGCCTATAACATTTTTTGGTAAAATTAATAGTTTACCTTCAAGAGCAAATTCTATTTGATCGAGATCGATCGCATCTGCATTGATATGAAATTACATAGTAGCCAGGATTTTGACAAATATTTTTTTTTGTTGTCACATTCGTAAACAGCTGATCTCATCAGAGGTTGGAGAACCACTATGGAACGTGCCGCTGTAGTGCGCAAAATTATAAAATACAAATTTCAAATAAAATAAGATCACCAATTTGATTGTTTATTGATAAGAAATATCAACCAGTCTTTATATCCAATTCTAAAAATGATACATTGAGAAAATTATAAATAAAGTAGTTTTAAGGTGCGTTTTCATTAGTGATAATGGCAGTGGAAGCAGACGCCGTTATAGTATTTCCAATAGAAAATTGCTAGTGACTCATGTTTATGTACATGCAAACTAATATGTGTCATTATCACGATATGTAAGAAATACTATAATTTCGTATTCTACCACCGCCATTAGCTACCATTACCTACCAATCGGAACGCACCTTTCGTCAAAGTGGTACCAACCTAGCATTTACTATACAGAAATCATTTATTTTTTTTAATACGTATTTCTTAAAAAGCAACACAATAAACGTTGATGTCGCTCCTGCCAAAAACTAGATAGCGCGACTCGCTCATATGCTACGGCGACACTCCGCCTTCGGTGACGCGCCGTATCACCGCTTGTCGCGCTATTCCGTACTTTCGGCATTTGTGACATAAATAACGTAGTGTAGGTAGTGTCAAATGCTGATGCTTTGACAATACCTACGATTTATCTCTATAGAATAGATTCTCATGCAGCTAAACTATTAATTTTATATTTTGTATGATAAAGTCATGTGCCTGGCCACATCAAATTTTTACATTTGAATTAAAAATGTATTCGGGAATAGTGGTTTTAATGTAATTTTATGCTCAAATTTGAAATGGTGAAGTCAGGAATTAGAATCGACATACCTCAAGACGGTGCTAAAAAAAAATATTTATTCACATCTTGCATGTCTTGATATTTTAAGTAGAATTTGATTGATTAGAAAATACTGAAATTATTTCCAAATAGCGTCAATATGAAACTAACTTAGTAAAACATATATTAAAGGGTGTGTTCTCAGCTAATGTAATCGCAGTATTCTAGCAGTAATACACTAATTAAAGGTAAAGAATTTATAATTTTCCGCCTTATAGTGCATTTTTGATATTTTTGCCATTTTTTGAGAAATTACTATAGGAATCTGACAAAATAACATATTTTAAAAATGTTCTTTTCACTGAAAACAGTTTTCCGTAATTTGTTGTTAATAATAAAGTTGACTTAAGATCAAACGATAAAATCAGAACAAACTTTTTCCTATGACATTTTACATTTAAGTGTAGGTTTGCCCGATTTTGTTGTAATTGCTTACTTAGGACTGGTATTTTTATTCAGCATGAAACAAAATGTTATTGAAATTTAGTTTTTCTTTTAGTAAGAAATAAATTAAAAAATCGTGGAGATCATGGATCAGTTGTATGACGCCCAGTGTATTATTGTATTAATATTAACAAATTGGCATATGACGTTAACATTTTGAAACTAAGTTCAAATATATCTGAAAGTACGTAAAATATAATTGTTTGACATCGATTGGAGACATCACACATGTGGATTTCCAATCATAGCTAAGGATCTCGAAACACTTGTTTTAATGACCGTAAAATAACTTCTTGGTCCGCCCTTTTTTGTTAGAATATTTGAAGAAACATATGCCGTCAATGCTCCTCAGAAAAATAGTTTTTGCTACTTGCAAGAAATTGTTTTCGTGTTACTACGAGATTTGTTAACACGTTTCAGTTTCGATGAGAAAATAATATCGCGGTAATAATACAGGGTGTTTCAGAAATAACGGCTAACCTTGAAGGAGCATATGCCCAAGGACGTAATAAGCATATTTTGTCAAATAACGTGTGGTCTAACTTAACGCATTATTGAGAAAATTAATGAAGAAAGACAGAGTCCGTCCCTGACCAGCGGAAGACAATCGACAGCACTCCACTACAGTTGTGTTGCAACTGGTGACAAATCAACGTCGCCGAGAACATATCGGCTCCCACCACTGCGGCGTTTCTCGCTGAGCGTGACAATGACCTACATTCGCCAGGTTGATATGAACATACACAAGCGTGGTCACGGTCGGTCAGCTGTTAGTTGGTTTATCAACAATAAAAATCATTTGGATTGTGGAATCTTAATGTCGGTGTATTTATGTAGTGATTGTGTAGTACCAGAGACGGATGAATAGCAATTCTATGGCTAGAATGCGACATAACATTGATCGGTCGAGACGCGTACTTGCTGTGTTAAATCGGTTTGTCTTGTTCGACGATAACGCTTAATAATCACAATGTTTGTAAATCCGCTTCACATTTCTGGATTAGGTACGTACTAATCTCTCTATTTTTAATTGTTTGTACGGACTTTTGTAACCGTAGACGGGTCATGCGCGTTCGGCTATTTACCAGGGCCGGCCTTAGACGAATTCTTCAATACAATTTTGTTAGTACTGAAAACTTTGAAATAGACTATAGGTTATTTGACCAAAATTGCTTCTCTGTCCTTGGTGAATATGCTCCTTGAAGGTTAGCTGTTATTTCTGAAACACCCTGTATATGTGTAATGAATTGATGATTATTGAATTTAATGTTTGATAATGATTAGTTTAAATTTTACATATATAATTTTACATAACATACAACATAGGTTGAAACATTTTCTGAACATTTCTGGAGGAATTATAAAGAGGTACTCATAATTATATGAGATTTTGGTGACTTGAGATATGATTTTCTATTAAAATAGTAATCCGTCTCATAGTATATCCGTCTCATAACAAAACTTTGTGCTCTGGCGACCTTATTTAAGTGTGAAAATGTGATACTTTACTCGTAAGCAAAGTTAAATTTTTTTTTTAATTTTCAAAACCAGCCTGTATATTAAATCAATATACAAAGAAAACAATTATTTCAAATATATTTTAAGTCTTTTTTTGGCTTATTTTGATATTATTTACACAACGAGTTGATAATAAAACGGTAACTCAGGAAATAAAACAGAAGTTTGGGAATTATATTTAAAGACAACCAAATTAATAAATTATTAAATTTTAATTATACATAATTCGAAAATCGCAATAATTATATTCCAAAATACCACTACAAATCCAAGTCATAGATAACGGAAGTAGTAAATATGGAGAAAGTAAAACGGAATAGATGGAGAAAAGATTGAAAAAAATGTTGTTGTCAAAAAGGACTTTTTGGGGTATAAGTTTTTCAATAATACCTAAATATTGGCCAGATAGCTAATGTGCTAATGATAAAAACATCTAACTTAGGAAGCATTGATACATGTATTCAACAACTAATATAATAATAATATAATAATAAATGTCTGCATCAAACAAATCAAAGCAATCAAAATACCTAAACAAAACACTAAATTGGTCAAAAGCCTTTAAAGTCTCCAAATCATGTAAAATACATCAATGAACTATTCGTCAAAGGGTAATATTAAGATGTAATTTAATTTTTACAAAACAACACAAGACTCCAAACAGCCTATAATTACACTGTTTCCATCACCTTTCCTTGTCATTACCTTCTAATGGCCTTCAAAGAAATTATTTATTTAATTACGCAAATTATTGAAGAAGTGTCGCGTGTTGTAAGTAATGTCCTGCAGGTTTATGCTGAGGTAGGTCTCTGGTGCGGCCAACAAGAAGAAAAAGTGAGTACCTACGTGGCTGTGCGACTAAGCAACGAACGCCTCATGTGACATGTGCTCGTATGCGTCAGAACAGGTGTATAGGCAACACCTGTCCCTCGATCTTCAGGTTATAGAAGCGGTCGCCAAATAGTCCTCAACGTCACCATTGCCTGATACTTTAATGCTAATTCGAGATTAATACGTTTTAATCGGATGCTTACGAATAAGACAACATTCGGAGTTGAATGCAGCGCTCAAAACAGTCGTTTAGTCGACGCACAGTGGCACCCTTGTCATAAAATGCTGACCAAAATTATGTGTCGTTCCTTTTGGTTCTAAACTGGGTATAAATTTGTAAATTATCTGAAGATAAATAATTACAAAAGGCACAAAGTTAATTAAAAAAGTTATCAGCAACAAACTCTTATGTGGATATATATTTACTTTACTAATAATACTATGTATTTAGAAAATAAACTGCTTCCGGGTTATGCCGTGTGTCAAGATTTGTTAATGCTGACGTTTCGCGAACCATGTTGCTCGCTTCTTCAAAGCTAATTGAATACTGACGACCTACCTAGACAATCTCCCTTATATACCTAAGTTTACACCTCACTGCGCACATCTGGAGAACCGCTCCCATGTGCTTTTCCACCTGACCGCGTTAGGATCGATTTCCAGACCCTACTAATGTCAGTACCGTCCTCGCGATTGATGTTGTCAGGATGTTTGTAGATTTCGATTGCTTCTCTAATAAGCCTTCGATGATAATTACCTACCCTTGCCAACATCTTCGCGTCATCGAAATTCATTGTGTGTCCCGACTCGTGGCAGTGTTGAGCAACAGCGGACTGTTGAATCTTCCGTAGCCGGGTGTCTCTACTGTGCTCCTTGACTCTACATTCGATACTTCGTCCTGTCTGTCCTACATAGCATGTTCCACACTCACATGTTATCTTGTATACTCCTTCGTTCTTCAGGAGTGGTGTGATATCCTTTGGGTTAGGCAAAAGATCTTTTACCTTTGCTGGCGCTCTGTACCTTACCGTGATACCCGATTTCTTCAGTATTCTACCGATTCTTTCCGATACCCCACTTACGTATGGCAAACAAGCGAACCCCTTTGACTCTTGCCGCTCCTCTGAGACTTGCGGTTTTCTCTGTGTGACACCCCGTATGTCAGACTTGGTGTATCCATTCTGACGCAGAGCCCACTCCAAGTGTTTCCGTTCGTCGTCCAAGCTGCTGGCGTCGCACACCTTCTCGGCTCTGTTGAACAGAGTATTAATAACACTTCTCTTCTGTTGGGGATGGTGGTGCGATTTGGCGTTCAAGTACCGATCGGTATGTGTCTTCTTACGGTAGACAGTATGTCCAAGCGCACCAGTTGGCGTTCTGTATACCAGCACATCCAAAAATGTGTTACGAACAAAACGAAGCAAGATGTTAACCAATCTTGCTTTTCTGAGAGGGTGTAGGGACAAAGGTTTGGTACCAACATTCCTGCGTACCAAGCACCATATCAACACCGCTGCCGCCAAGAAGATTTTGAGGAGAACGGAGACTGCCTTATTACGTGAAAGGGTACATTTTACGTACCGATCTTTACAGGATATTACAGATAAACTGCTAAAACTTCATCTTAAATTAGCAAATAGATTGTCAGCCGAAGATTGGAGTAAGCTTGATTCCACCACATGGAGAAAAGCGGAGTTCCAGTTTGACAAAGCAACTGAATCTCAAAAGAACAAGTTTGTTAAGTTAGAGGCTAAGAAAGTTGTGACCAAATCTACTACTGTGGACAAAGTAGTTATAAATATGTCTAATCACCAACTCTCCACTGGTGAATTGTCGGTCCTAGGCAAAGGATTGAACTTTGCAATCGCACCGATAAGAATACCTAAGGAGGAAATTGTTACGGAAGTAGAAGCCGCATTGTACAAAATTCCAGGTGTACAAGCAGAGGACATTCGTCAAGAGGTTTCAAGGGTAATTAGGAAAGCTACTCCGCCGAAGAGCAATATTACCAAAGAAGAGAAGTACTCTCTGAAGACCATCAAGGACAACAAGAACATCACAGTACTACCAGCGGATAAAGGGAATGCAACGGTGATATTGAACAAGGAGGACTACAACCGGAAGATGAATGATCTATTGGACCCAAATACCTACCGTAAAATTGCGAAGGACCCAACAGATAAGATAGGAAGGCGAGTGAAAGAGTTGGTTAAATCATCGTCATCGATTCCCGAACAGGAACAAAGAGGCCTTTTTGTTCAAGCCCCTAGGGCACCGAGGATCTACGGTTTGCCAAAGATACACAAGGATAACGTACCTTTAAGACCAATCGTCAGCGCAATAGGCTCCCCAACCTATTTGTTGGCAAAATACTTGTCGAAAACCATCCAACCGTTTATAGGACAAACTACATCTTTTGTTAAGAACTCTGAACATTTTATTCAGATTTTGAAGGAAATTGTCATTGACCCGCAGGATATACTTGTAAGTTTCGACGTAACATCACTCTTTACGTGTGTTCCGGTTAAGGAGGCGGTCGAAGGCCTTCGGACAACACTTGTTCCCCTAGGTCTACCAACCGATGTACCGGATCTTGTAGAGTATTGTCTCTCCACCACATACTTCAAGTGGGCGGGAGCGATGTATGAGCAAGTAGAGGGTGCTCCCATGGGATCTCCTCTCTCACCGGTAATCGCCAATTTCTTCATGGAATTGTTTGAAGAAAAAGCCATTAGGTCATGTCCTTACAAACCCAAGCATTGGGTCAGATATGTTGATGATACCTTTGTGGTTTGGCCACACGGTAGAGATAAACTTACTGAGTTCCTTAGCCAGCTGAACAATGTCAATCCTTCTATCAAATTCACGATGGAAATAGAAGAGGATAACAAGCTGCCATTTTTGGATGTGCTGGTATACAGAACGCCAACTGGTGCGCTTGGACATACTGTCTACCGTAAGAAGACACATACCGATCGGTACTTGAACGCCAAATCGCACCACCATCCCCAACAGAAGAGAAGTGTTATTAATACTCTGTTCAACAGAGCCGAGAAGGTGTGCGACGCCAGCAGCTTGGACGACGAACGGAAACACTTGGAGTGGGCTCTGCGTCAGAATGGATACACCAAGTCTGACATACGGGGTGTCACACAGAGAAAACCGCAAGTCTCAGAGGAGCGGCAAGAGTCAAAGGGGTTCGCTTGTTTGCCATACGTAAGTGGGGTATCGGAAAGAATCGGTAGAATACTGAAGAAATCGGGTATCACGGTAAGGTACAGAGCGCCAGCAAAGGTAAAAGATCTTTTGCCTAACCCAAAGGATATCACACCACTCCTGAAGAACGAAGGAGTATACAAGATAACATGTGAGTGTGGAACATGCTATGTAGGACAGACAGGACGAAGTATCGAATGTAGAGTCAAGGAGCACAGTAGAGACACCCGGCTACGCAAGATTCAACAGTCCGCTGTTGCTCAACACTGCCACGAGTCGGGACACACAATGAATTTCGATGACGCGAAGATGTTGGCAAGGGTAGGTAATTATCATCGAAGGCTTATTAGAGAAGCAATCGAAATCTACAAACATCCTGACAACATCAATCGCGAGGACGGTACTGACATTAGTAGGGTCTGGAAATCGATCCTAACGCGGTCAGGTGGAAAAGCACATGGGAGCGGTTCTCCAGATGTGCGCAGTGAGGTGTAAACTTAGGTATATAAGGGAGATTGTCTAGGTAGGTCGTCAGTATTCAATTAGCTTTGAAGAAGCGAGCAACATGGTTCGCGAAACGTCAGCATTAACAAATCTTGACACACGGCATAACCCGGAAGCAGTTTGTTCATTTTCTAAATGATTCTGGCCGTGAAAGCCTACGTACTTACTATGTATTTACTAACGCAAATTATTTGCTTCATCAGGAATTTGTTATTTAGGCCATAGGTCTGTAAATATATTGATACCCGTGACATAACATCATTTTGCTTATCAATTACTGACTTGCATAAAACTTAACACCAAATCTACTATTGAAAACTGTTGAGATATAAATTTAAAAATTAATATTAAATATTTAAATTAGATATTTCTACAATTTCAAGGACAATTCAAGGACAACAGCGTTCACAAGCGTCGTATATAATATCATGGAACGGCAGATTCTTATATTAATTAATAATCTGACAAGAAGTTCGCAAAATCTTGTTTAGTTTTGAAGTTATTAACAGAAAACTTAAGTTATGAATTTTCAAGTACAAGAATCATTATTAATACATTATTTTACGAGAAAACTACACTGGTCCCATGTGGCACTCTGGAACATTGTTTTTCCGCATAAGTTTACTTACACAGAAAATATAAACTAAAAATTGCATTTGGACTTATTTCATGTTTCAATTCAACATTGACACCTGTTTGAAATACTAACAAAACAAAGATAATAAAGTAGACACAATAAACACAAATAACCTATATAGTTTTCTTGCAAATGTAGACGTAACATTATTAAACATTATAAAAACAACACCCGCCTACAAAAAAATACCAATATTCATAAAACATTCCTGAACATCATATCGTTCATATGTTCTACCTCTCCTAAAACGCTTTTCAAATAAAAACGTTAGTTATTGTTCAAAGTTTATGAAATTTTCAGTGTAACTTCTTAGATAAATAATGAGTTGGGCTGGATGAAAAACCATTCTTTGGAAAGATAAAAGTTAATTTTACTTCCACATCTTTGGCACTCTCCACTCATGATAAAAAATAGATTTTTTTATTTAAATACAATTTTAACCCAAACATTACAATTGCGATAATAAAGCGTAAATGCCAGAAATGGATTTATTTGCCCATATTACTGCTGCCCGGACAGCAGACATCAGGACCTTTAAACACCACCTATAACTGGTGGCTACGGGTTGACGTTGGTGGAGAACAGGCTGACCACTCCCAGCAAAAAAAAACATACCAACGAAATATTTCGTTTCGGAGTTGCGATGTTTACCGAACGGGGCCTTAAGTACAAAACTAGCATTTATTAAAAAATTCGTTATGAAATGTTGGCATCAATAACTCAGAAACCATGAAGCATAGCAAGATAAATTATACACCATATCAAAGACGAACGATGTGGGTATATGGTAAACACAGAATTACTTGAAAATATTGAAAGATTGTAGGTTTGGAAGAAGGTTAACACCGGGGTTTCAGGACCGAGATATTATGTCAACATCTCTATTTTGTCAAAAAGTACAGGAGTTTTGTGATTATAGGTGACTTAAATGAATTAACACTAACAAAATTACAAAAATAATAAATAGAATAAAAAACATACATTTTTCCACATTCTCCAGAAGGCAATTGACATTCTGAGTAAGATGTTTTCTATGGACTTTGATTTCTGCAATTCTTTAATCCGTTACTTTAGAACGTAGTAACCTATAAATTTGTATAGTAAGTTATTAATATAGTTTGTTGTCGATCGTTTATTTATGAGAATGTTTACTGAATAGAAAATCATTTATTAAAAAGCTCGATTTCTATTAATGCATGATTCGTTATAGCCAATCGAACGACTTCATTATAGTCAATCGAACCTACGTAAAATAAAACCATCCAATCAAAACATTCCTTTATAGGCACATAGTCTAGAACTATCAGTGTCAAATTACATAAATGGTCATATGACCT
Source organism: Melinopterus prodromus (assembly GCA_964023965.1). Classification (NCBI taxonomy): domain Eukaryota; kingdom Metazoa; phylum Arthropoda; class Insecta; order Coleoptera; family Scarabaeidae; genus Melinopterus; species Melinopterus prodromus. The sequence goes on from OZ030390.1 coordinate 96,534,587, forward strand.
CAAACGACATCGACGAATAAAATATATGTAGACACCACCGGAAGAATACGCCCGACGAAAAATTTTTGTAACCAACTCGAATATTAAAAAGGGCGGTTATTGATCTCGACAATTAATGCACTCGCTAATCGCTCGTGCGTTAAACAGTCTCGATCATTAATCGCCCTTTTTAATAGACTTGTTAGTTAAATAACTATTATTAATTATTAATAGAACTGTCGTCGTAAATAGCTAATTTTAATGAAACAAATTTTTAGGTCCACTTTTCTCTAAGAAATGAGGATTAATCTCATTTGAAAATTTCATTATACGTGAAACGGTAAAATCGAAAGTTTAATCTTTCTAAAATTGGTATGGAAGTGTCATATTTGTCTGCAACGTTGATTTCCAGTTTTAAAGCACTAAATGCAAAAAAGGCCCAAATAATAATAAAGCAGTCATTTACTGTACAACTAATCGTTTTATGTACAATATTGGAACCAGAAGAGATACCAGAACATCAAAACCCGATAGATAGAGAGTTAAGACCGATAAAGAAACAAAGAAAAAGATATTTATTCAACAAATATTTAATGTTTTCGAAGCCTCGCTAAAGCGTCCTAGCAATGTTTGTATTATGGACGTCGCGTGGGGTTTTCAGTAAAAGAATTCAGATTGTCAGTTTATGTCTTACTAAATGACAGGATAATGTTTTTTATTAGTCAAGTTCTTCTAGATTTTGATTTAAAAATTCAAATGCAGTTATGGTTGCTGTAGTAGCATTATAAAATGCTTGGAATCATAGTTAATACGAAAATTTTTAATTAACGAAAAACCAATGAAAAATTGTCCTTGTAAGACATTGTAGCAGACAAAATTTACTATCAAAAGGATTCCGGAACCTATACGAGAAAATGAACTGATATTTTGTATAATTGTTTGAAGTATTTCACGTCAACCGTTCAGATCACATTAGAAATGTCCGTTCTAATATCAAACAATCTATTGACGTGCAATCACCAAAAATTAGTTGGACCAATTATAATTGATTGTACTAAATTAACCGGTCTTTTTGCTCGTATAGGTTCCAGAATCATTTTGATAGTAAATTTTGTCCGCTACAATGTGGTATTTTAGCTCTGCTATTAAGTGAGTGAGATTTGAGGCATGAAGGATTAAAATCTGTCAGGTACAATTTTTCAATAGTTTTTAATTAAAAACATATTTTATATTCATTTCTTAAATAGAAGAAATGACATCAGATCTATGTTTGACAGGATCAGCAGATACTTTGCATTTTCTAACATTGGACCAACACTTGTTAATAACCCAACTATTTTTCTGTTCACATACCAAAACAAAATATACTCGATTTTGTCATTTGCGACTATTGGACAGCATTATGGCACACGTATGCCAGTGTGCGTTGTTTTGGAATCGTCGAAGTTCGAATGCGAGCTTTAATTAAGCTAATGGCACAGGCATATTTAACGACAACTCGGCGGATGGCGCGCTGCGTATTATAAATAATTCCTTTCAATTTGAGTTGACAGCACTCCAGGCGACCAACTTATTACGTGTATCATTTAATGTATTCGCGTTGCCACCGACATTTGTTACGGAATTTATTAGTGCAGGTCAGCATAAAAGGCATTTACGTTTACTGGTTCGTTGAATCAATTAGCTCAACAGTTTAGTGCTTCCTGAGCTTAAGATGCTATACTTACAGGCTGTTTGAGTTACATACACACAGGAAAGTATATTCTCATAGGTCGAAAAATTGGATTTTTGAGGCTATTGTTTTAGAATATATCGGTAAATTACTTTACCGATATATTATTCCATTATGCTACCGATATATTTTATTACTAGAAATGACTTAATACATTGTACAGTTACAGATTATTTATTAATAAGATGGAGGAGGTATTTACCTAGTGCAACATTCCTGAAGAAATTGTTCAAATGTTTCAAGGTACGTAAATTGTACATTGGTAATTGCTATATTCGCCCTGTGCATACACCGTGGAGGGGACTTGAAAACCGATCTAAGCGCCCGTAGCGGCGAAATACCTGGGACACAATAAGTAATACGTTATCAATTGTAATAATACAGGAAGAATAATATTACCACATGCAATATTGAAATAAATAATATAAATTTGATCGGACCGCTTATACAGTACAGATAACTGTAACATTTATTAGCAATCTGCACCATTTACACCTCATGGAACTAGTACCGCCTACACCTGTAGAGGCGCTTGCATCGCGCACCCGGCCAATATAATAAGAGTTAAGTTAAATATTGTTGACCTAGCAACTCTGGTAGTACACTTCTTACAAAATTACTATCGCAAATAATATGTAATATATAAAAACCACCCTACATCATATTATAACTGCCATCGGACCACGATGGAAATCGATAATGAACCTTTATGATCAAACACCCTCCGCAAAGTGTTATGGATTTTACATGTAGTTACAAACTTTTTAATAACCTGGGGTGAGACCCCGAGAAAGTATTTTATAGCTTGTGTTCATATACAGTCGCGTAGGTACTGGGTTAATTTGAAAAGTTAACGATTTTCTCGCTTTATATTACCCAGGCAGAAGTTAACATCCTCTCCGCGAAAGCCCCAAAGACTAATGACTGCACTTAAGAGAGCGACGTTGCAAAAAATTACCCCAAATCATGTGTTCGTTGAATTTGGTGGTCCCAAATTCTTTTCAAACATTCAGGTCTTATATAGAGAATAAAAGTGGTTAGAAAACTGTTAATCACAATATCACAAATGAAATAAAATCGTTATAATTCGTTTTTACTTGTGCGAGTGGCATGCCGTGGCATCAATATCCCGCAGAAATATATTAAGATCATAACATAAGGACAATCAATAAAATTTTATTGGCGGTAAAAACGTTTAGTCGTAAAGTCCTTGATCAAACAAATATGGTATACATATAGTTTTATTGGTCGCAATATAATCTTCGCGCGCTTATTTATGTCTCTATAAAAAGGGATCGAATATAAGCGGTTACCCAAGGGGGTATTTACTTTGGTACATTATTACGTCGATATTAATATACGTACAATAATGCTAATCTGAACTGACGCTAATTGCCGATGCGATCGATGATTGCTCTTGAAGAAACGGTCGGGTTATCTTTATAATCGCCTCGGAACAGTTTATATCTTAAAATGATACCTGTGGTGCCAAGGTGGTGGACAGAACCGGACTGGAAGAACAATATGACTTGGAGTAGTTTTATACAAGCCTCTGGATGATATTTTATAGATCATAAAAGCACAGAATATTAAAGGCATTAAGTCCGAATAGAATATTTTCTTCAATGCGGTTTGGATGTGTAAAACGAATGCCAAACTCATGTACATTGTAAGCCAGGATGTTAAATAAATTATTCATAGATTTTTTTATTAATTTATGGCAAAATGTTTGTCTTGCGATCATACATCGTATCGAATTGTATCTGCAAATGTTTTAAGTTGTTACTTTGTCCGATAAAACCTGAATTCCCATAGACTCTTGTGGATTTAGAAAAGCTGAGATAAATAAGTACGTTACATATAATAAAAAATGCCTGATTAGAACATTTCTATCTGAAAAGTAAAAACACAACTGATTCTTAAGCTAAACATGTTATACCTTTCCACAAACATAGATACGGCCTATATGGTTAACATGGCTACATGGTAGTACCTATCATATGCCCTTCGAAATGAAAATCTGCTCTAACATCCAGTAAATATGCGAAAACAGTTTCTTTTAAACTGATTTACCTGACATAACTTTGAAAACAAATTTCTTTTTTGGTGGTTTTCATTGGTGCTCCAAAACATCGTGATTTCAGACATAATAACTCAACTAATATTTTATGATAATTATAATATGATAAACAATGATAATTACGTTATGGCAGTTTTTGCTGTCTTGTACGAAGAGCATAAAGGCGAATTTGTAAAACGTTTTAATAAGATCCGGATAATCGATGTTTTACAGCAAGTTTGAAAATATACAAAAAATTGGCGAGCACTAAAAATATACAAAATTACCAAGATATACATTTTTATCATAAATAGATCTCAAAATTCTTCAACTTATTCTGAAAAATATTTACAGCTAGCCCATTTCTTTATCAATTTAAGTTATAATGAACTTGAAATGTATTTTCTTTTAAAAACAGCTTATTTGAAATACAGAAGTCCGTTTTTTCTTTTTCTTGAGAAATGTGTTTAACAGAAGTTTCATCCTTTGTGACTATGTTCCAATTTCTGGCCAAAACTATAGTCAACATCGTCAACCCCTTCCAGAAACGCAAATTGTATTTAAGGGTTGTGTTGATGTATTGTTTAAAATTTTTTTATAAATCGGCTCCACATTATAGTTGTTTGTTTATCATGTTTTTACTTTATCATACTGTTGCGAAGTATAGTTTAATTATATTGTATAATTCAGGCCAGGTCATCCAACCCATTCAAGCTGCAGACAGTTGCTTGGCAGAGAAATGCAGACGTCAGGCTTTTCAAATCGGAACGAAGACATTCCTTTGTGGCACGCGTTCAAAACGTGCTAATTAACATTAAGTTATATCAAGAGCCTTGTTCAACCAAAAATCCTAACTTGCGATTTCTGGGGGGCTACTGGTACTTGGGACTTCTTGCCAGCCTTCTTCTTCTAGGATTGCGATGGTCATCTACTTGAGGGTTACCATTACGGTCGGCTTTGACCGTGTACTCAGATTCTTTTTCAGAATCATCTCCTGATGCCTCTTCGAATTCTCTTAATTCTTCTCCTCCTTCTATAGCTACTTGGACTAGTCGGGACCCCTTGTCCCGTGCTAGGCGGTTTGGTAGAATCCATAGGACCGTTCCTCTCTAATCGATTTGTTTGTTTCTTAGTTACTTCAGGAAACAAACAATTTCCAAACATCTACATCTCTCATCTGTTCCTCCTTTTGTCCAACTCATACTCAGCCCGCTTGATATGGCCAAACTATCTCAGCTTAAGTCACCTACCGCACATTGTGTTACTTCTTCATGCGTGGTCATTTACTGATTCTAATCTTCTGGTCTCTAACTATTAAAAAAACCAAGGAAGCAAAAAGAACATCATCATTTTCAAAGTTTAAAATAGATTTTCAGTACGAGTTGAAAGCCTTGATATTTTAGCTTGATGGAAATGTGGACAAAGTTCACAAAGTCCGATCCTGAATCTGGAAGCTGACGTCGTCATATCGGAGAGAAGAAATGATATAAGGCGATATCTCATCCGCGTCGTAATTATATGTTACGCACATCGTACGACGGACCGTTTATATCGTCGTTACAAGCTTGGGGCATTTATCATGCCCCAACTAATTGAAAATGTGTAGTACAGCGGCGCTCGAACTGACGCTGCTTACAAGCCTCTTCAGCGAAACAAAAAGAAAAACAAACAAAAAAACAAAAAAGGAAGAAACAGGACCGTCCTGCGACGCTTGATAAATTTTAATGCGCGTATCCCTTAATTAAAGGCGTAATTTCGTAATGACAATTAAGTTTTTCCACTCGCGCTTCATGCCCGGCAAGTTGAAACTCTGCCGCGGCCGCAATCTGTTTTTGTCGCGACTTGTTCGTGTTCGGGAGGAGCGCGTCTCTCCTGTGGCAATTATTTCACCGAGCCGCTGTCGCCGTATTAAACTCTAAATTAGCTCGAAAAATGGCCGGAATTTGTTCCGACCAGTTCGGACGCGAGGACAAGCTGATGTGCGAATTTTCGCCGCACGGTGGTCGTCCACTTTATCAAGTGACAATTATTATGAAATGATACGACGTGTTTGTCATCAAATTGTGGCAAATTTGACGCTTTTGAAGTATAGTAAGTGGACAATGGAGAGGCAAAAACTTGATTTTGTCAGAATTTACTAACTTGAGTTAGACGATAATAGTATCTGTCAGTATCTGTGATTCACCAATCAGCTAAACTCGAGGCAAAATCTCAAAACTGATTTTCTCATCTCTAACTGCTCATCTCTACTTCTAAGTTTCTTTTGGCCACTTTAACCCATCTATGAATGGAGCTAGAAATCATCATTACCTATAACCGGCGTTTGGAATACGCCGATATAAGTAATGGTGAGAAATTGCTGTAAAAAAATACGAACCGAATGATATGATCCAGGTGAGGATAAATTTGTGCAAAACCAACCTCGGCCTAGATTTAAATGAGGAACCTAAATTTCAAGGCGGGAGCACTCACCAATTGAGCTACCGTGGTCAGTGGGAATTCCTTGCTAAATTTTTCACTTAAAGAATGATTGCCAGCATTCGAACGTATAGTATTTGGGGGACCTACCGAAATAAGCACAAATTGGATATACAAACCGGTATAATGAAATTGTTAGGCATTTGCATACATAACAAATATCAAAAATCTGATGTGGCCAGCATATGACTTTATCTATAGTATGATAATTAATAGTTTTATAAAATTAATAATTTAGCTGCATGAAATTTGATCAAGATTGGTCGTGTCTGCATTAAAATAAAACTGTTAGCCCGAATTTGACAGATATGTTCATACTATTGACAGTAGGTATTGTCAAAACATCAACGTTTGACACTACCTCTACTGTCATTAGAATAAAATTATCTGCCAAATCCTGGCTAATGTGCTTTATATTAATGCAGACACGACCGATCTCGAACAAATAGAATTTACTCATACAGCTAAACTATTAATCTTACCAAAAAATGTCATGGACATAAATTATACAAAATTTCCTCTAATTTATTATTTAATATTTTGACGAAATTATAGAAATGGCATCATTTCTTTTTAGCTAAACCCTCCCTTTTTTGACACCCTTTTGACAAAAAGCTTTTCAGCTGTAAAGCTTTTCAGCTGTAAAGCTTTTCAGCTGTAAGTTTGGTCATACTATGTATAGCAAAGTAAAAAAATAAAAATAAAATTTATTAGGTAGGGATTCCGTACCATTATTTGAAGATTATACAAACAAAAAACTATAAAATTCTCAGATCAAGAATTAAGATACAAAAATGCAAATATAATGCTTATCCTTACAGTGGCGGATACAGAAAAACCTCAAGGGGGGGGGGCGCAAAAAGACATCTTGAGGTATGGGTGTCATCAAGTCTGGTGCAAAGCTTAAAAAAACGTTTTTCATATAACTGTTTCCTACAATCAACCGAATAAAAACATACATACAAGACTTATCCGGTAACATCACAATGGCTTTCTTCTCCGCTGTACCAACAAATTTGCCCCAAGGGGGGGGCGCGCGCCCCCTGCGCCCCCCTCTGTATCCGCCCCTGTATCCTTACCTTTTCAGTAATTTTTTTTTCATTGTTTATCTTAAACCTAAAATTAAAATATTAGTCTATAAATATCTACTTGCATATACCGGGTGTTAGCAAAATCAAGAAAACCTCATAATTCATCAATAATCATTATTTGAAAGAAAGTATTTAGAAATATTAGAGGTTATCAAATACGAAATTGTAATTGCCTTCTCCATTGCTTATATCCGGTGTATTTATTAACAATTAACAATTAATAAAACAATTAATAACAATTTTTCAGAAAATTTTATATTTCATAGACGTCTCTGGACAAGTACTTGCAGTACAAGTGTGACCAAAACTATGAAAAACACTGAAGAATAAAGTTACCTTTATGTACAAAGCTACGCAAAAATGTTATTTGAAAGTACGAAATTATAAACACCTTCAACGTTCCATATACGTTCATGCAACGACGAAGAAGGTTATAATTTCGTATTTAATGTCGTCTAATATTTGTAAACTTAAAATTAAAATTATTTTAGGAAAATAGTTATTTTATTATACTTTATTTAATGTTAGTTGCATGTATATGCAATGTATATATACATTATACGCGGTGGGTATCACTCGTATTTCCTATAATATTTTGTCAATTCAAATATTTCTTTTAAAAACGAATTGCCTGTAGTGTGAAGATTGAAACCGTACCATATTCGCAATAACAGGACGTTTCAATCCACAGTTATGTTGCTTTGTGTTTGGCTATGCAACATTTCTGATAACATCGTGTCAATTTAATGTGAAATGCAAGCTGTAATAAAATTAGTAGGTAATGAATTTTTTTTTTCCTTTGGTCAAAAGGGGCAGCAGAGATTTTGTTGCATCGAATACAGGCTGATTTTTTTGCATACATGGTGAAATTTTGAAACATCGTTTTTTGCAGTTTTTACTGAAAAAGAAGAATTGCGAATATGGTATGTTTTCAATCCTCACAACATAAGCAATTAGGCCTTCAAAGAAATGCTTGCTTTAATTTACTTAAAATCTTTGGAAATAGAAGTAATTGAACATTAATACCGTTTTTTTTTGCCCACAGTGTATATATGCTTTGTGTTTACAAAGAGTTGAATAAACGGCCTTATTATTATTATCATAATATTTGTAAACACTTTGTCAAATAAAATTTTTGCATAGCTTTTAAAATATAGGAACTTTACTCTTAAGAATTTTTCGTAGTTTGGGTAACACCCGATACATGCAAGCAGATAGCAGAATATTTGCATTTTAGGTTTAAGACAATCCAGAAGCTTTTATGAAGAATAAAGTTTTTTACAAAATCAGGAGAAACTAAAAATTGGTTTTGGTATTTTTGGCAAATCCAATGATCTTGAAACTCTAATAAAAATCCTATATATCAACAATCCATTTACAAAATCCAGGTTCACAGATATCAAATGATCAGTTGACTTTTAATTGTCTTCAGAAATTAACTGTCATAAAAAACAAACTGTTCAAGTCGCAGTTTCATGCCTTTGTCATGCCATTTTCATGCCATATTGCCACTAATCGTCTTTGTCTGTACGAACAAATTATGTTTCATTTATTTTTTCCTATATATTTAATATAATTTCTTTATTTCTCGCAAAGGGCCACTACATCGTGACTCTTATTAGGGATGTCTGGTAGACTTTGGTTTAACACTATTGAAGTTATTACTTTTGGATGATTAATTTTTAAGAAACAAGATTATTGTAACAAACGAATAGACAAACGATAAGTATCATTTCATAAAACATTTCTCTGAAAAATAACAAAGTTGTCACTTATGTCGTTGCTATTTTCAAGCATCTATTGTATAAATAAATGAAACATCATCGTCATGCTATCGCAGCTTACTGATCGTTAATCTTCGTTTAATCTACAAATTCCAAGCTATAACAAGAAAAATAATTAAGCTAAAGTTTCTACAATATTAGCAATATTAATTACGATTATAAAATAAAGTTGAATTAATTATATGCAACAAAATGGCTATTACTTCAAAATAAAAATAAAACAAAGTACATATCACAGCTGCATAGAACACAAATCACCGTAAGGAACTGAGTGATCACAAAAGCAACCGTTTGTTACAATCATAAACCCGTATATTACCTCTGCCATAATTACACTAAAGCTACCATAAAATCATCGCGTCGAAGCAGCCAGCACGCCAATCCGTATTACCGGAAATACATGTTGCCCAGCTCTATATCTCTTCAGAATCTCTCTGACGTCCAGTAAAATGGATGGATCATAATTATCGATTTAGGGCCGGTTTCACACCCAATTATCTCACTTTTACGGCCATAAATCATAATTAATTCTAAGGCGGAAAACCTGTATTATACCTGACCGTCCTCGGATTACAACAGAAGAATATATGCCAGTCGCATTAAAAAATATATACTGGTTTATTACAACACCCACATTATGTTAATACAAAAGTGTACATATGTTATTTATTTACATTTGTACAGTAACATTACATGTATGTATCGAACGAGTAAACGCATAAATTAACAATTAATCAAGTGTATAACGATGTGTAATGAATTTTATAGATTTGCGCCAACACTACAAAAAGTTGTTTACACATGTAGCAAAACGTAGCCTTGTCTTAGTACCACTAACGGTTGTATCTATTAATGAGTTAATTAAGCATTCTAATGTAGTTTTAATTTTATGAGTACGGTTCGAGAATTTGTGCGTGTTTTGTAACTGTATAAAGGGTGTTGCTTCTTGTGATCATTACACGGCTTCGGGCTTACTGTTTTGCATCTCAGACGCGTGTTTATCATTCTAATTCGGTTTTAATGTCGTATAATGATTTTTTAATGACTGCAAAGGTGTTACCATATATCGGTAGGTATTTTGGACAGATATGGCATCTACAACACGTTTCGGTATGAATATTTACACGATCCGATCTGTATTTCACCTTTATTTTAATTACTAGTTTCATATACAGTGTGTCCACGAAAGTCCGCACCATATGGAAAACTTTTTTTAAGTCAAATACAACAACTAATATGTCGAATCAAATATGTAAATTTCGGTGCGATATACCGAGCGATTCAGAATATATGAATTTGTAGAATAAAGTACCATTTCAAATATGAAGTCAGAACCACCTACCTTGAAGAAAAATATTTTCAGTTTTTTTGCTTAATTATTACTCTTGTGACAAATATTAGTAAATGCCTGTGATACTAAAAGGTTATTTTTAATCTGTCTTTTTGAAATTTGAATACATTTTTTATATTTTTTGTTATTTTGGTATGATAACTAATGTTTATTTAGAACTAGCGCAAAATTACTCATTTTCTTGGTGCGAAGGTGTTATTTCACCCTGTAGGTATTACTATATCATACAATAACTAATTCAGGAGCGTGACTTACCTTTTATTAGGTTTACAATAATAGCGAGCGATTTTGAAGTGGTGGTACGGTACTACCACTTATGAAGTTTTATTTTTACTGATAATATTTTAAAAACAATAACTAAAGCATCAAACATCTGTAGTCTAAGCCAATTTGATGGTGCCCCATACACAATATAAACTCTGTCAAGAACTTTTTAAATCATAAATTTGGCCATCGCTGGATAGACAGAAATTCGGAGTTAAGATCCTGGCCACCTAGATCCCCCGACTTTACCCTGTTAGATTTCCTTTTGTGGGGTTACGTAAAATATAAAATAAACAAACACCGACAATTTAGAGATATAAATCATTTAGAGGAAACTATACAACATTGTATCCAGAACATTCCACCGAAATTTGTTAGTAATGCGGCCAAAGATGTTTCTAGGAGAATGTGTTTATGCATAGAACGGGACGGAAACCACACACAGAAACAGGATTAATAGATATTTAACAATTCTTTCGATGTTTAGTTTTTGTAATGTGTATTAATGTATGTATTTTTGTTATTGTAAGTAGTAGAAATAAAATAAGTTCATAGATAATAAATTAGTATTATTAACATATTCATAATAGTTATTGACTTAATAACGGTTAAGTCAGTCATAATTAATTCAAGAAACAGTAGATGTTTGATGCTTTAGTTATTTTTATTAAAACATTATCAGTGAAAATAAAATTTCACTTGAGAATCGCTAGCTATAGATGGATAACTACTAAAAAGATCCTTTAAGTATCACTGGCATTTACTAATAATTATCACAAGAGTACCTAATAATAAAGAAAAAATACGTTTCAATATACGTGACTTCATATTTGAGTATAATTTTTACTGAAACAACATTTCCAAATAAAGTTTATCGATAATAATGAAAATAAAGGTACTTTACTATTATCAAATATTCATATATTGTGAATCGCTCAGTATATGGCACCCAAATTTACATATTTGACGGTTTTTCGTGGATTCACTGTATGTATAGCTATTTTCTAATTTGCGATCAGAATTGCTACATTGTAACACTGTTGTTAATAACTTTTAGCGTAGCAACCATACTGTGTCCAGTTTTGGTAACTCTGGTATTCTACATATTATAATATTGTTCAAACTAACGACATAATATGTATTAGAGATCTATCTATTTGTCGTGAAATAATTGAAAACAGTAACAGTCCAACTTCATCAATGTCTGGAATGGTACTCAGATATCTGTGCGATTTTAACAGAAATAACTGTACCGGCCGCTGAGTACGCTCTACATTCTGTCATGTCCATTGCTCTCTACTTGTTAACATGTCTGCAGACGGTTTTGCATTAATTTCTGGCTGGTTTTGCCGTACTGAAAAAAGATAACATTGGTAAGTATACACCCAATTACAAGAGAACAAAACCGGACAACCGGATTGTGCGTTATCATCAGCGGTCGCAAAACTGTTTTTGGAGTGATGATTTAATGCATGGACAGATCATATCTCCGGTCCCGTTCGCAATTTATGTGCGCTGTTTCTGGTTGACGTTGAAATGGAGATTTAATAATGTGATTGCGCGTTATTCGGACCAAATAAATTCAGGGTAAACATACAGTTAAACATTTTTAGTAAAATATTTTTTCTTTGGCATATGTAATAATATAAAATTACCTGTAATTTATGACATAATTGTATTATTCGTTACTTTCTACTATAGAGTGTCCCAGAAGTAGTATATTTTCCTATTTAGGCCCGAATTCAGGCAAGCTTTTTATGGACTTGTGAATGTCAGGTAATATATCTGTCAATGTTAATGTTAGATTATACAATGACCGCGTAAAGACTGAAACCTTGAGAAAATCTCGCAAACGGATTGTTATTTTAAAAATTCCTAGAGTTTACACATTTCTGTGTAAAATTCAATTTTCGGTCTTCAATATCGATCAATTCAATTTTCGATCTTCATTTGTCCAATGTCAAATAAAATTGTACAGATTATGGTTTGGCGGGCGCCGGTCACATTCATCACACAAGGCACAAAACAGACCACAAAATATTTTTTTTTTGGGCTTTTACATAGCAAATTTGGTCCAAATTACTATGGTTCCATATTTTATAATGCTCAGATAGAAGTCAACTCAGATAGAAGACTTGCAGTATAAACCTCTTATGTCAACTTTCAAATCTTTCCTCTTAGCAAATGCATTGTGCAAATACGATGGGAAGTACCCCGCATCTCATAGCAAGGACAGAGTGGCCCCAAATTATGGCAATATGACTGTGACTTTGTGACTCTGTTAATTCTGCTGTTTTTTTTTGTGGCGTGTTTGTGTTCATATAGATTTACTACTTGAAATTTGTGATATATTGAGACTTGTTACTAGATAAGTATTTATTTAAACCCATCACAACTGTGATATAATGGTATATTATTTGACGAGCACATAATTAAGGATATAAACTGCAAACATGAAATTTACACGCGAGCCGTAGGCGAGCGTGTAATCATGCGAACGATCTATATCCGTTATGTGTTCCATTTTATGCAAAATATTTCAAATGTATTTGTCAATGATGGCAAGGCGAACTGTCAAATAACTGTCATCCACGTAAGTTTTGACAGACTTTGACACTAGCGTTGTATGATGATGACAGTTCGTTCAAATAATGAGGTCAGTATTTGAACGAACTGTCATTATTGTACAACGCTAGTGTCATCACAATCATTGGCGCTTATAATGATGGGAATTATATAGTCATAGATACGTATGCAATGAACTTATTATATGTGAGTCGTAGATAAAATTGTTTGCGACTGTGACTTGTGTAAATGTTATGTTTGTATTGACACCCATAAATGAAATAAATGATTTGCAATGAATAAGAGTCAGGACCCCTCAAGCGTAAGGTTTGCGAGAAAATAGCATTTTTTAAAACTTTTTATCATCTAAAGTACCCCATGTAAAGCATCTCATAGTATTCTTTTAAGTTTGTCCTTTTAGTTGAAATCCAGAAATTTGATCACATATGTTTTTGAAATATATACAGCGATTGCTTAGGTGTACGAGAGCTTTAAAAAAAGCAACAACAACGCTAACTTTCAAGCCCGGATTCGTATTCAGCCCAAACAAACCAACCGAAAACGTTTATCGACTTTCCATTCACAAACAAATGTCCTTTCCATTATTTTCAGGTGTAGTAAGCTCATAAAATTTGTAGGATATCATTAAGATAAATAAAGAGATCTGTCATAACCAGTAACATAAATATGGGGTTGCGATTTAAAAGAAAATGATGACGTCAATGACGTGATAAGTAAAAGTCAATTCATATAAATATGTCTGTAATGAGTGTAAATTTTACGCGTTCACTGTATACTCATTGTCAAAAAACACTCACTAGCACTCGATAGATGATAATTCTCTAAGTAGGGTTAAATGAATGCTTGTGCCTTGAATTCTGTCATCTGAAATTAATATTTTTTGGTATCTAAGAGTGCCTTTTTATTTTTGTTGAAGATTGTTTGACAGCTTCTATCTTGAAATTGCATTTCCTTATTGTCATACAAAAGATCTCATTTGAGCGCACTAACAAAATTCAGTCAATTCACATTTTGAAAGAAAAAATAACAGAAAACATCGTAATGGTTCGACAAGGTATTTCCTTGTAAAGAAGTGTAGAATGTGGATGACGTCATAATCGAGGTATAAACCCATTTCTGATGTAAAAAGCTTCAGTTTTCTCTCAAGTTATTCTCCATCGACTTCAGCATCATAAGGCCAGTTTTCAGTATCCTATAATATCAGAAACTTTTTACAACATACTCAAGATTCACCACTATTCAAACAATACGAACAGATTATTATCATTACCAAGCTTATTAAAAACTGTGATCGTGCAATCGCACAACAACACGTTTCCCCATCACGTACCATTCCAAATTAACACACCAATTAATATTTTAACGGCACACGTCGCATTATAATACCGCGGCGTAATGGTATTTAATTGTTACATGTAATAAATTTAACGCGTAACAAGTAGCACGGTTTGTGGGGCAGCGCTTACACTACATACGTACATACGTACAAACTGTAGCCGTATACTACACACAGTAGTTGTGTGTAACGTTCCAGTAATGCATGCAATGCCCTCCTATCCATAAACTGGAACAAAGTACATGTTGCATAATGGCAGCTAGGACCACTTCCGGTGCCACGGAGCGAAGGAGGCGGGTTCTGTTTACATGTGTCAAACGGCCGGTAATATCGGACCAACGGGCAACGTAATTGTGTTCGCGTGTTGTCCTGCGCTCCTCGGACTACACCTACCCCTAGCAGGACCTTGGTGCTTATGAATATGGATCAGAATTGAAGAGGGCGGTTGTTGGAGACCGGCTACCGAATTTTTCGAGACTTAAATGTTAATATGCAAGGCGTTGGGTTACTGACATGAAATAAATAAACGTCAGGTTGTATACAACCTCTACAGCGGTACGGTTGCGTGTTTAATTGTAGGGTTTGGTGTGTAAATTACACCGTTTTTTCGGATGCGTTAGAGGGAAAATGGCGTTAGGTATACTGTAATTTTCCGGTTGTTCTGGTCTTATAATTAGATCGTGATAGTGGCGGAATGAGTGAAGGGACATGAAAATATTTTGAATACGATTAGTTGGTATACACTGTTATATTGAGGAGAAATAAGAAATTGTAGGAAGAATTAAAAACCAGTTTCAGAACAATGTGTACAAATATTCCTAATTGCTTGGGTGGGAAATTCGACAGACAAAAACAGTAATTTAGGTTCCCTATTAAAAAAAAACAAAATAAATCGTGGCTTGTGGACCGTAAATGACTTCTGACTGCAAATCTCTGTAAAGTGTTAGTTTACCCCTCTATTGACTAAACGGCTCATCAAAATTTATCAATTTTGTCACTAGATGTTGGTTGTGTGTACTCACTTAATCAAGTAATTGAAAGCGCATTAAAAATTATATTATATATTTTTACTTGACTTTCACTGTTGCCACCTTTTATATCATAATTTTAATTGTACTCAGTCTAATGTTGAGACAAAACCTTTGGCTTCGTACACTGAAAAAACTATCGGTAACAATACTATTGGTGTTTGTAAAAATTTTACTATGTAACCATTGTAAGTCTATATTTACGTTTATTTAAGGGTAAATTTCCAAATATCTATGTACTATTACAAGGAAACAGTATTTTTAACGTTTGGACACTGAATATACCGTACGAACAGTAAAAATACACTGTAAATATACGCTATTTTGTAGCATAATTACCTTGCTTAACCTAAAATCTCGTGTGGGTTATATGTTTCATTTACTAGTGAAGGTAATAGAAGTGCTGTTTGTTATAAAACCAGGATAAGGGGTAAGTAATTTTAATCTTTGCAGATGACAAATACTTATCGTGTGTACTTTGACAATGCAGAGGCCGTAGAAGCGGATACGTTCCTCGAAGCATTTTCGTTTTTATTTATATTTTTATTTAATTTTTATTTATTATAGGGAGTACCCCTAAAGAAGTACGAAGAACGATGAAATTGTGCCAAAGGTACTTCTTAAAACTGTACCCGGACCGTGGAGGAGCCACCACAAAGACGAAGGCCATTACATTAATCAACAAACTGAATAAATTTGTGTCATAGAATTTTTTTTATGTGCGACGGATTTTCCTCTTTTCGATATGCAGGATGCATATGTGTATTATACAGGGTCTCCCACGACGAGCTGCCATTAGAAGTATATGAAGAACCAAATGAAATGAGAGATTGAAAATTTGTGGACTAATATTGCTGGACACGATCGTCTCAACTAAAATATTTTGCGTTTTTGGTTACTTCCGGTTACACCGGAAATGATATCAACTTTTAAATTTCAAATGGAACACCCTATATTTTATCGCATTTTTGAAATCTTCATTAAATTTTAGGTCAATTTTATGTTACATTCCCTATACCTAACATGTGTCATTATTGAGATATTAATTCTTTTCATTAAAAAATGACAGCTGCACGGTTACTTTCAATTGCTTATAAATGATCTCCTGTGACCGTTGGAAAAAAGTTGTCTTGAAAAATTGTTGTGAAGGTAACGGATTATCAACACATCGGTAGTACTCTTCTAAAAGTTATACAGGGTGTTCATATTTTAAGATCAAAATTGAATTCGAGAAAAGTACTAATAGTCGATTTTTTCAAATGGCAACCCTAATATGTGAATACATTTATCAATTCTATGGAAAATTTTAGATCAACTTTGTGTACAATGCCCTATACCTAAAATGTACTTGTACCTACTGAAATCGACTTTTAAACATCACAGTAGAAATTGCAAATATTGGCAAATCTAGATTACGTTTGAGAACAGCTCAATAATTTGGAATAAACAGAACTTTAATAGACAAGTTTTTTTAGGTAATTTTTCCTTATAATTAGTATTTATAAAATTATAGGCCTACATTAAAACACAATATTAAAAATAAAACAAAATCGTTAAGAAAATTAAAAAAGTGCTAAATATTATTTCAGTAACGGTTCAAAAACGTTGTCGTTTTCCGCTAAACATGCTTCAATTCTTTTTAACATACTATTGTTGGTGGCGTCCCTGATAGAGTTCGCACATAACCCATTGAAAGCAGCTCGAACCCTATCTTTCATTTTCTCCTCATCAGTTATTGGGTTAAAAAGATTTGAAGCATGTTTAGCGGCAAACGGCAACGTTTTTGAACGGTTACTGAAATTGAATTAAGCAACTATTTTTAAATTTACTTTAGGATTTTGTTTTATTTTTAATATTGTGTTTTATTGTAGCCTCATAATTTTATCAATACTTAATTATAAAGAAAAATGACGTAAAAACCCTGTTTAATAAAGTTTTGTTTATTCCAAATTGTTCAGTTGTTTTCAAAAGCAATCTAGATGTGGAAATGTTTGCAATTTCTACTGTGATGATTAAAAATCGATTTCAGTAGGTACAAGTACATTTTAGATATAGGACATTGTACATAAAATTAACCTAAAATTTTCCATAGAATTGAGAAATGTATTCATATGTTAGGGTTGCCATTTGAAAAAATCGACTTTTAGTACTTTTCTCGAATTCCACTTTGATCTGATAATTTGAACAGCCTGTATAACTTTTACAAGAGTTCTACCGATGTGTCGATAATACGTTACCTTCACAACAATTTTGCCGGACAACTTTTTTCCAACTGTAACAGGGGCTAGTTTATAAGTAATTGAAAGTAACCGTGCAGCTGTCATTTTTTAAGGAAAAGTATGCATATCTCAAAAATGGCACAGGTTAGGTATAGGGAATGTAACATAAAGTTGATCTAAAATTTAATGAAGATTTCGATAATGCAATAAAATACAGGGTATTCCATTTGAAATATAAAAGTTGACATCATTTCCGGTGTAACCGGAAGTAATCGAAAACTCAAAATATTTTAGCTGAGACGATCGTGTCCAACGATATAATTCCACAAATTCTCAATCTCTCATTTCATTTGGTTCTCCATATACTTTCTAATGGCAGCTCGTCGTGGGAGACCCTGTATAGATTTATTATTCTTCATAATAAAATAAAAATGTGTAGATAAATACAAACAAATCTTTTATTTACAGTACTATATTTAATAATTACCATCATCCCATTTGATATATACTAAGGAAAATTACTATAAATGGAAGGGAACAGTAGTGTTCATATTCTAATATTACCATGAACGCATTGTAAATGTCGCTAGTAATTTTCAAGAAATCTATTGTAAATCGACAGTGCAAATAGTAAATTCACAATGTAATTTTACAATGGATGGGAAAATTACTTGTTGATGGAAAAATTACTGTCATTCCTCGGGCAACAAAATTATCCATCGTTTCGAAGTAAATTTACCTAAAACTTTTTTCAGTGTAGACTCTGCTTTTGCTCTATGAGATTCCACCGCGATGTAACCACTTTATTTCATTATAGCATTAAAAGCAAAAGTAACAAGTATGGCCATTTATCATTATTGAGAATTAAAGTGATTCTGTGTAAACATGAAAGGACATAAACCATTAAGAGCTGTCACAAAATAGCACTAAATAGTACCGCAGCTTGACAGAATGAAGAGAACACCAAGGACAATTTTGTGAAGTATTATTTCATGAGTGCGAAACGGGCTATCAGAGTTGTCAGGAGAGGCACATGGTGTCCCTTAGCTTTGGATTTGAAGGTTGTAGGTTTCATTTGAGGCAACGTAAATTAACCAATAAATTTGGTTAGGTCTCAATATATAGATTAGTATTCTCTATTAAAAAGTTGTTAGTTTTCGAGATATTAGCACTTTTATGAATTTCACGAATATCAGTTTTTGACTGCCACAGCTATAAACACCAAACCTGCTATAGATCATAGTCCAAAAGAAACTAATTCATGAGTTATTTTTTTATTAGGTTACCACTCTTGATAATGTAAAATAATTTAAAAATAAAACTATTAAAAAATAAAATAATTAATAAGCAAAATACGTACATGATTTTTTTCAGTAGCCGTGGGCTGCTCTATCAGTCCAAGGCATGACGTTGAGTTTTGGGACAGCCTGCATATAACAGAAAATGCGTAATTTGAAATTTTTAAACTTTTAAGGTTCATCATTTTGAGCATAATTTTTATATTCAAGGGAAATAAATAGTATATTACACTACAAGTGAAGAAAGCACGTGTTTTCGCTCACGCGTATATAAAAGACAAACAAAGTGAGTGGTGATTTATGTCGATGTAGATGACAACAAACCACATGCATCAAATTGTTTATTACTGACGTTAATCGTTTGTGCGAAGTTTTATATTAATAAATATGTAGTATATAGACGATATTTTAGAAGATTGTCATTGAAACGCTATGACAACCAGCATGAGTGAGGTAAAGAACTTCTATCTGCTCTCGTATCCAAGTTATTTCCATTTCAGTACTAGGATTGAACAAATGGTTATTAAGTAATCTCGTCAGTAAAGTTGAATCAACTAAAGAAGCGAATGATGAATAATCCTGGTGAGGATAATTTTTAGAAAAAATACCTCCGCCTGGATTTGAACCAGAAACCCTCCAATTCCCGGTTGAAAGTTCTACCAGTTGAGCTATAGAGGCAGAGGAAATGTATAGGCTAAAAATAAAACCATGCATGCGATCAAAAATAATAAAAACTTAAGAGTATTAGGGTAAAAAAGTAAAAGCGCCTTCAACAATATTTCTTGAAAATTAATAATAAATATGTCATTATTATTCTTTAACATTGTACTATGAAGCAGGATAAATAGTTGGATAATACTTGAGCTTGCATTGCCTTAAAGCCCAACAATTTGATTGTTACTCCTTTTGCTGCTGTAACAACTGGCACCATCGATTAACAACATACAACTGTCACCATCCATGGATACACAACCCATAGAAACGGTCTGTCAGGCCGCACCACTAACAGAGAATAAGGAATGTTAGAATTGCTTTATCTACAACCGGAGGGCATTTGACGTTTTAAACGTTCCTAACTATATAGGCAAACAGCTTTTAATGTAGTAATAATGTCGAATCTGTTGCACAGCTGTAGTCTTCAATCTTATGCACTGCTGTAGTTTACCTTCAATGGTTCCGTTAACGTACGTTTTGAGGATGTGGCTGTGGCAGAGGCGGCATGCGGCGCTGAAAGAAAGAGATTCCAACTTTGTTGGAGCAGCGCGACCGGCGCGGCGGCCCGATCGCCGAGATAATGACAGCGGCGTAAGAATTTTTTTACCGCCGGAGGTAAATAACGACCGGGGCTAATAAATATTAAAACTACCAAGTAAGGTTTGAAGAACAATGTCAAAGTGACAACCGTCGGCATCTGAAGGACCACCCGTAATCGCAAACCAGTCGCGGTGCGGCGGAAAAAGTGTGTAAATAAATCCATTACCATTACTACACCCGATTGAAATTTCATTTCTTCGTCTTCTTCTTCTTCTTCGTCTTCGCCGCTCTGCGCATCTTCTTGCTCATCTGCTACTTCGCAGGCTGCTTTGACTCGGTAACCGGAAATACGACAGACACGATTTACCGCACGCATTATTTAGTTTGTCAACACGTTTGTCCTCTCGAAATTAATTGATGTAAGAAAAGTTTTTATTTCTACTGCTCTCTTGGTTGTGTTTTCTTCTTTCTAAGTTGTGTTCTTGTGGTTATGTTTAGCTCATGCAGGATAGATAATTCTAAAAACGTTTTTGTATTTGTGTCTTTTTATCCTAAATATTATTGGCTGCAGAAAATAAGTAATGAAGGATCTCACATTTTACGTGTTAAAACTTTTTGAGCAATCAGTTTCTGATGGAAGGGACCCTCAGCGAAGCCAGAACCCTCAAAATAAGCTCTTCTTTTATCGAACGAAGGCTAATGTTGGTTTTCCTAATACAGGTGTTAAATGGTAATATTACCAATGTAATATTACCGGTAATTTAGATAATTTTACCTAACAATTTTTTAAGGTGTTTTTAAGGTGTTTTAGGTGTTAGTAATGGTAATATTACCGTGGAAATATTACCGGTAATTTATTTAGTATTACCAGTAGTTTAAGTTACCTGTCAAAACTAGGTGGAATTCTTTTACAGCGTGCCTATTTTGGAGACAAAATATGCACTACAATGCTTATCTGCTTGATAAGGTGTTTTGGGACAGAATAAACAAAATGTATAATTTATTAAAGAAGTTACAAAAAACATTACTGGTCATGTTATCGCAGTATTACCGGTAATATTACCGGTAATTTAACATCGGTACTTTCTAAGAAAAATTGGTGTAATTTTGGTGATATTACTATAAGTTACCAGAGGATTAAATTCTCGATGGTAAATTACCGCGGCGGTAATTTTGGTAATATTACGGTAAGGTACCAAAGTTAGGTTACCCTTGATAAGTTACTGTGGCGGTAATAATACCGGTATCTTTGGAAATATTACAATAAGCACCCTTTGTTTAGTTACTTACTGTTACTTATTGTATCGTTTAATCAAATTTACCGTGGGTAATTACCGGTAATATTTCTGGTAATATTACCGGTAACAATACCGGTAATATTAACGATAATTTTTTCTTATGCTTTAACTCGAAGCGTCTATTTAGTATAATATTTCCATAATACGCTTCAAAACCGCTCTGGCCGCGTTGGCTCACACCGGTACCCCATATAGCATACTCGGTGTAATGATCGAACACAACATACCGTGAAACTTGACCGTGTTTAGCTGTTTTGCGGAATATTTTCGTAATACGTACGTTGTGATTTCATAGTAGGGGACAAAAAAAACTTTTTTTTCAATTTAAAAAAATAAAAAAAGTATGCATCGGCCGGGAATCGAACCCGGGCCGCCCGCGTGGCAGGCGAGCATTCTACCACTGAACCACCGATGCTTGTGTTAAAAATGCAGATAATTCGAGCTGTCAATTCGTTTTACCTGAATCTGGTAAATAAAAAGTAAAAGTATTCCAGCGCAGTAGAAAGTGTTGAACAATTTTATATATCTCTCTATAAAATTAGTAGAACTAATCCTTCGTACCAGACAACACCTATTTTTATACAACAATATACAATAATATGAAAAGCAAAATAAAAAAATTAATTTCAAGATACTTGAGCACAATTTAAAGTTCAAAACCGTAAACTTATTGATAAATTGATAACAGCGTCAATATGAAACCAAACAAAATTGTACCCAAAACATCAGTTATCCTGCTTTTAAGAGCATTAAAACCATGACAAACTACTTTCAAATTTCAAAACTCCAAAATCTGTTATGGCTGAATCTGGAATCAATTCAGACAAATAATTGTGATGATGTTTATGTAGGTCAACACTTCATAAATGCTATACATTGGATTTATTAGAACAGCTTGAAATACAGAAACATAGAACAAACCAAATAACCACGACTTTGTGAATTAGAATTTCAACAAAATCATTATTCATGTTCAATTTATAACATTTATAAAAAAAATATTGTCTGGTTAGTACATTGTAGCAATATCCGCTATAAAAATAAATAAAATGTCCTGTAAACAAATATTTTCAGTAAATTTCAAACAACTTTGAACACATGTACCATACATACAACAATATTATTGAAAACCTATTCATCCGACACAATTGCTCATAGGCTCGCAGAAAAAAAAAATCTGATGTGGCCAGGCACATGACTTTATCATACAATATATAAAATTAATAGTTTAGCTGCATGAGAATCTATTCTATAAAGATAAATCGTAGGTATTGTCAAAGCATCAGCATTTGACACTACCTACACTACGTCATTAGAATAATAGTTATTTATCAGGCACATGACTTTATCATACAATATATAAAATTAATAGTTTAGCTGCATGAGAATCTATTCTATAAAGATAAATCGTAGGTATTGTCAAAGCATCAGCAGTTGACACTACCTACACTACGTCATTAGAATAATAGTTATTTATGTCACAAATGCCGAAAGTACGGAATAGCGCGACGAGCGGTGATACGGCGCGTTACCGAAGGCGGAGTGTTGCCGTCGCATATGAGCGAGTCGCGCTATCTAGTTTTTGGTAGGAGCGACATCAACGTTTATTGTGTTGCTTTTTAAGAAATACGTATTTAAAAAAAATAAATGATTTCTGTATAGTAAATGCTAGGTTGGTACCACTTTGACGAAAGGTGCGTTCCGATTGGTAGGTAATGGTAGCTAATGGCGGTGGTAGAATACGAAATTATAGTATTTCTTACATATCGTGATAATGACACATATTAGTTTGCATGTACATAAACATGAGTCACTAGCAATTTTCTATTGGAAATACTATAACGGCGTCTGCTACCACTGCCATTATCACTAACGAAAACGCACCTTAAAAAGGTAATTCAAATTCTGACAGATTTATATTTGTTCATGACACATCCCTACCAACATACTAAAATAAAACACTCATCGCTATACTTTATTTATAATTTTCTCAAGGTATCATTTTTAGAATTAGATATCTTTATACGGGTTGATATTTCTTATCAACAAACAATCAAATTGGTGATCTTATTTTATTTGAAATTTGTATTTTATAATTTTGCGCACTACAGCGGCACGTTCCATAGTGGTTCTCCAACCTCTGATGAGATCAGCTGTTTTCGAATGTGACAACACAAAAAAATATTTGTCAAAATCCTGGCTACTATGTAATTTCATATCAATGCAGATGCGACCGATCTCGATCAAATAGAATTTGCTCTTGAAGGTAAACTATTAATTTTGTCAAAAAATGTTATAGGCATAAATTATTCAAAATTTCCTCTACTTTAATTTATTAATTAACTATTTTGTCGAAATTACAGAAATGGCGGCTCATTTCCAAAATCCTTGAAAAAGGCTTAGAATAAACTAAAAAGCTAAACTATTAATTTTACCAAAAAATGTCATAGGCATAAATTATTCAAAATTTCCTCTGCTTTAATTTATTATTTAACTATTTTGACGAAATTACAGAAATGGCGACTGATTTCTAAAATCCTTGAAAAAGGCTTGGAGTAAACACCCAGTGCCTTTGGACCCTTTTGAACCAAAAGCTTTTCAACTCTAAGTTTGGTCATGAAACTTCTAAATATGAAGTTCCGCGCCGATACCTTTAGTAGTTTCTCCGGAAATGAATTAACAAAAATTGGGTACACACACACACACACACACACACACACACACACACACACACACACACATACACACACACACACACAGACATTTTTTTGTACCTTGGTCAAAAATGTTCAGGGGACCCATAAAGACCTATTTCCGCTAAAATCTCAAAAATTTTTTTCGGCACGGTTACAATACTTTACATACTGCGTATGATAAAGTAAAAACATATTTATTAAACATTGACAATTCGTATCAATATATGAAATTAGTTAAAAACTCTTTCAACTTCATAAGTAAAATAAAAAATCAAATTTCAGTGAACCTTCTTCTTTTATGGTATCATAATATGATATGGTAATTCCATCCACATATGTCAACAAAATTTCTTTAATTTTGATAATAATAATTATAAACACAATGATGAACTAGCCACGGGTAGTCCCATAATTATCTGTTTGCTAACCCATTTGTTGACTACGTTGAAAATATAATATTTGTATTCAAAGAAGAAACTATGACATTATGGCTATGAACACTAAAATATAAATTACAGATTTAGTAATTACTTACACTTAATTTATGAAATAAGTATTCGGCGTACATTATCTTTAATATGTTTACTGTTATCTCCTTTTAGAAGAGCCTCATGATATAAAAACTAAATCCAGAGCTCAAAAAAATCAATTCAATTTAAGACTCGTTAATACTGATTTAATCCCTCGCAGTAAGCTGAAGACTAAGCAATATTCCAAAGAATCTGTCCTTGGAGTTGACAAAACTGAGACTGAAATTATTTTAATTATTAGCAAATCTTCAAATAGTTGCCTAAAGTACAGTTTGTAAAAACCAGATCACAGACCCATTAAGAGACCATTACATTTATCATATGTCAACAGTTTTCACCTTCAGATTAAAATAATATATTTTGAAGATTTTTTTGGACCTTTCTTTTGTTTTAGTCAAGGCCAGAGAATTAGTGATTCGATTGATTTTTCTTTGAAAAGGTTGACTAAAAATTGAGATTGCTAAGAAAATTAAAACTGCTTTTCTCGAAATACAGTACCATCTATTGGAGAGAAGTCAGTCAATAAATTAACTACATGAAATTGGCGAGAACTTTAAAGGTAAAACCAGTATTTAGGTTACATCATCTCATTCAGTTACGAGACTCGTTAAGACACTTGAAAGTAGTATTTAACGAACTAATTGACTGCTAATTGAACACTTAACTTCAGTTACCGAACGATTGGCATGGGATCTCGAGTAATCTGGTAAATCGCTCAACCCTTGGCATAGCAATTAACGACAGATGACAGACTATGTGTTGCAAAGCGTATATGCAAGCGTCGTTACGTCATTACGTAATAAATATGATCCCGACGCAATGACATGCACAACCGACAGCGTCAGCACACGGCACCTGTTGTAATACATCATATAAGCATTGTCCTTGCAAAGAGTGAACACATGTAAACAGACACGCGTTATGGTGTAAGGGCGTTACTGATAGTTTATCAGAAGGTACGAAACATGGCGGCGCTCCACCCCGGAAGTGGCGTGCGTGACACAAGTCCAGAACGGTGGCGACACCGAGCGATAACTTTGTGGTTGTAGCGAACCGGGACCGGTCCGTGGCTTTTAGGGATAATTAAAAATGTAAAAATGCACGAGTATTAGTTGTGTTTAATGATAAGACAGTGCGTGTCCCCGAGATGGTTGTAATTAGTACGGAATAATTTCGTAATAAAAGTAACGGTGGTGGTTTTGCATATTGCAACTTAATTTTTGTGTTTTCTCTGTTAAAAGAAAAATAAGATAACACGGTTGGTTTTAAATTGCTGTCGTTTGTGGTCTGTTATCTCTTAGTGGAGATATGGTATAAGAATAAGAATGCCGGCATTAGTTGTGCATCAAAAACCATGAAATATAATGCTTTAATCGCTGTCTTGATAGAAGTTTATTTTATGAGACGAAAGTTGGTCCAACATGCGCATTGAAAAATTAACAAAAAGTGAAAAAGAAATGGGCTTTTCACACTATAGTCAAATATTAGTTTTTATTGACATTGTTTCATTCATAAGACTATACATTACGATCTTCGTGAATGTCGTACTTTTTTAACTCTGTATACTGTCACCAGTATATACTTAGAATGTATAAAAAGATTTTGTACGATTTTGTTATTTATGTCATAAATTTTGAGCTGTAGAAACCTAATGGTTAATATAAAACCGGTGGCCCCGTGTGCTGTCATGATGCGACGTGCACGTAACAGAACTCCTACGGGAGGTTTAAATTCCTTTAGTTCTACAAAATTCCTGGGCGTGTGTAGCCTGCCCTCAGCATCGGTGATTGACTTAAGTTGCGGAAATAGCCCGACGTAAAATAAACAAGTACAAAAATGTTGAAATGAGAGTAACTACTTTTTAACTGACAAAAAGGGAGACGGTTATCAATTCAACACATGCGTATACAGTGTGTTCCCAGATGGGCATGGCTGGTCGAAAAGGGAGAAATTGCTAAATTTTCGCATGAGTAATTTTTTTTTTATTTTACCCCTTCACAACCAGGGTACTCACATATGGGGATATCCTGTGCAGGAACTTTTATTCAGTTTGTTTGCAGATATAACTGTCAATATGCTAGAACATTATTGCACATACATGGATTCTTTGGTGTGTTCATTTGAAGTCGTCAAAAGGTGACGTAAGGTAAAAGTACTTCTCCTACAAGTACTCTCCACAAAAGTACCGAAAAGTTGACGGCAAACGGCGTCTTTGAAAGAGTTTGAAAGAGCGTTGTTTATAAAAAGAATAAAATAAGGAAACTGACGCAAAAAAAAACCTTCTGTCGGTGTTAAAAAGCCCCGCTTTATGTTCTGTTTTTTTCTCTGTTAACTCAATATCAATTTACTAATTAATTATTTGTCATCAAGAATATTATATTATACGCAAGTTGAATTTGTTTAACGGCTATGGGAGCTGGTTTGCAATAAAATTCCTGGTTTACTTTGTTGCTGACGTTTCGGTTTTATTTTTCACCTTAATCATAGCTAAAACACAATAGGTTAATATAAAAGAGTCAAATAATTTAAAAAGTACCTTAAAGGAACATAAAATTACACAATAAACAATCACACACATGTGTCGACCGACAGACATTCAACGATGAACAATTTTAGAACAACACTGCTTGACAGGCACATATTGGATTCTTTTTTGAAATAGGGATAGTTGGTTGTATAACTACACGGATCATGTCAGTCATTTCATTATTCGAAATAACATTTAAAATAGTGCATAGAATTTAATTCGTAGAAAACCCGAGTAGTTTTTATTGCATGAAAAAATCAGAACATTTACTCCCAAAACACGTTCGGAGTGTTTTTTCTTTCGTTCCTGAAACTAAACTAAGGATAAAGAATCTGCAATTTTCGGTCTTTTGGTGGATGCCTAATATGTTTGTCGGTTTTTGAAAAATTAGTAAAGGTAGTTGATAGAGGAATTTTCTGGTTATAATATTTTATGATAACTCAGCACCGTAAGGTTGTTACTGTAAGTAAATTAACATTAGTAAGTACCTTGTCGAATACAGTCTTCATAATTTGTTGTTAATATAAACACAATGTTCAAACGATAAATTAGGAACAAACCATAAAACCAATACCCACATGAAATATTAAAATTGATATAAAATTGTCAAAGTTGATATTATCTCAGTATCAAATTAAATTAAAAACAATATTGTCACATAACGTCATTCAGAGCATAAAACATAATCAGTCGCGAGGTTAGTTTGTGTTTTGGGAACGTTGTTCTAGGATTGTGCAACGATAAAACAACAAACATAAGTCGACACCAGGAAGTTCGGCTACAACCTAATACCTTGGAGAGCTACTATAAAGGATTAAAACATTTTGTATTCTAATCGGACTTAGATCGCTGTTAGTACTAATCTGTACTACACCAGTATGTAATCAGCAAATAGTGAATCATCATTGAGTCAGCTATTAGGCAGTTATTAAGAACCATACCATTGTAAAGTACAACAAATAAATCAACTGTATAATCGCTGTGAAGAGTCTTATCCTTTCGTGGAAAATAAATTATATTACCCACAACAAATAATTAATTTATTATCTGATTAACACTGGAAACTAATGAACAAAGGAATTGGAACTGCCTAAACGGATCCTTTCAAAATTTTCAGTATAAGCCGCGGTGCTAGCACGTTTTTGCGTTGCGTTCTGAGTTGTCATAATCAGTCAAAAATTTATAAAATTGAATACATGTTGTTCTTGACAGAAATTTGCATAGTAAATTACTATTCTTTTATTCTACCTCTAACGATGCCCATCTCAAATCAACTAACTGCCTATGCGAGAAATCGTACGGGATATTGATCATTCCGTCGAACCTAAACTTGGGTCGACCCTTTGGGCACAGTTTGATCAACTTCCCTGCAATCATTTGTACGACACGGGTGCCAACAAATCCAGCCGCCGCGGCTTTGTGTCGAACTAACATTAAACTCCTCACGGAGCGCGGAGTACGGAATTCACAATACCCGATTCTGAACAATCTCCGTAACGCCGCAGTCGAGACCAAGCAACTCTAACCCTTAACAAGAAACGGAGGCACATTTTCACACACACACACACGTACAGTCTATAGTCTCCATACGATAAGAGAAAAGCCTTACGTCACCAATTTTCAACCCAATCGCAGATGAATGGTGACTTTGTCATCTCGGATAACTCACTATACTGTATTAAAAAGCGACCCATATGTGACCTGGAACGTAAAAACCCCTGTCATAAAAATTTATTTGTTTGCAAATATTGAAAAATAAAAAAAAATGAAACTGAAATGGAGATGTTTTACAAGAAGTTTTACAAAGAAATGAATTTTGTATATAATTGCATATTCATAAACGAATCCCCATTCCCCATGCTTGATAACATTTTTTTCAAATCTCTAAATGGAACTCAAATTCCCCATAATAGCGAACAATTCCCAAATCGGGGCACATGATAATCTTTAAATACGAAGATGATGGGTAGGCTTAAAACCACACTTTTTGTATTACTGATATTTAATCAAAGTTTTTTGTTATTTGAGTAAATATAGTTTTAAAATATTTATTTTTAGTTAAAAAGGATGTGTTAGAACAGCTGCAAAATAGCCTTGTCAATTGGATGTAAAATTTTTGTATTTTACTCAGTATTGTTCTATCCATATTTGTTTTATATTTGTGCTCCCAAATGTTAAGGCAAAGAAATCGCCTTGAATTTGTTGAAGCAAACTAAAAAATATGATTGATTTTATTTTTGAATTATTGATCATCATAAAAGTGAGGAAGTTTTTTTCAATTTTAACTGGTATGTAGTCTCCTTTATATGTTCCTCACATAGTTTTCATTTGTATGAATACGGTTTGAATACATACTGAGGGCCATACATAACATTTTTTCATCTAAAATGGAACAATTATTAACGAAACGCGAAAACCAATTCATCTTAACTTTGATGATCAATAACTTTGGTAATCTTTGACCATTATTTATTTGTACGTATAATAAGAAATGTAAGAAATTCATCAAGATTTATATTACTTTTTGGTCCAAGTTTGACACACCCTGTGGGATAACTAAGCAACTTCTGGTTGTTTTCATGTACTCAGTTATATCATCTCAATTCAACCATATCAATCGTTAACATTTTGTTTTTTAATTCATCCCAATATTTGAATTTTTGTAAAAGTATCTACTACTAGATACATAGTTTCAAATATAATTTTTCATTGATCTTTCACCAGAAATACTGCTAAACCTGAGTTCTGCGATGCAGGCTGAATAATCTCCTGTAATTTCAACAAGAACTGGACACGTTACTAAAGTATCTAGTACACGTTAAAATTCACTCAACACATTAAAATGTAATTTTTTACCCATCGGTTTATTTGTTGATTTCTGGTCATCACCTTAGTTAAATAAGTTAAATCATTCCTGGTATTAAAAACAATACATACTTTAATACTCTCAATCAAGTAACAAGGTTTACCACATTTCAGACTGCAAAAGTTCAAAGGACAAAAAATTTCAATATTTCAGATATTGAAAACAACCTACAAGCAAAATGTTGATATGGTTTAGTAAAGAAAATAATTGAGAGCTGGCCCAAGTTTCTCAATTATTCCACAGGGTATCTTTAAAAATGGAAAATGACTTTGGTTTACACGGTGTAAACAGGAAAATCTTTTTTTTTTCAAAATTACAAAACTGTGTACAAATAACCTGGAACTTTTACTTATTCTCTAAAATATTCGGCCCATGAAAAACCTTGCATCTATTTATGAGGACAGTTTATGAGATGACACTAATTCTGTCGGGTTAAAAATTGATGACGTAAAGGTTCTCATTGAACGTATCGACTGTACACGTGCAATCCGCATCAATGGATCCGTCCGCAGAGTCAAGAGTTTCGAAAGAAAAACAACCCCATACCCCGGACCGTAGTTTGTAAAATGGTGGCGGAGCCTGGGTCTGGAGAGAAAGAGAGAGAGAGAGAGAGAGTGCCGAAATGGGATCCTTTGTTAGAGCGGTGGAGCCGCAGGTGAAACGGTCGGGAAATCTGTAAATGAAAATGTTATCGCGTCTAACAAACTTCAATCGAGTTCCCGGACTGTGTCGGGATTTGTTACGTCTGACGGTTTTCTATCAAAGGGAAACGGGAACGGGTCTATTACTCTTCCCTCGAAACTGAAACGTGATTGAAACGTCTAGCTGGGGAAGTTTAGAAACGAATTTTAGAACACCTCGCCCTCTGCTAAGTTTGTACTATGGTACACAGCAGATAGGTCTTCAATATATCATGGTTTATTTAGTTGTTTACCAAGAGTATATTCTAAAATCAACTTCTTCTATCTTATTTTCTGTGATATTATGTCGATAAATGTTATGATAAGTTTAATATTCCTTTAAAAAACATAGTTTTTCTAACGTTTCAACCAACATAATGTCGACAGATAAAGTAGGTATTGTAACATTTTCAACAAGTATATTTTAGAATTAAATTAGCTTTTGTAAGTATGTTTAATGGTCTGCAAAGTATTCCCTTTCATATTTCAAATCCTCATATAGTGGGATAATTAATTACTCCTATATTCTATAAAGTATCAGATTGACAATTATTTTGTCTAGTTATCGAAGTGTTATCGAAAATGTCCAGAAATGATTTTTTATCTATATAAATTTTTCATGTTTCCTGATGTTTTTTGGCACAATAATATTGCCATAATTTGGATGCGAAAGATAATTAGTTAAGGTGAGGGTAATTTGTGGAAAAATATGCTCGGCCTCGCTTTAAACGAATAACCTTCCAATTACCAGGCGAGAGCTCTGATCAATTGAACTACCGAGGCCAGTGGAAATTGATTTTTCCATATACAGTGCTTAACTTGTTATTATTAGATCAATGATGCTTTATGGAAACATGCCAAAAGCTCTGATGTGGTTTGTTATTTGAAAAATTTCATGGACACATTTTTCATGGAAATTGTTGAAAAGTAAGGCAATGTTGATAACTATTGCTTGTTTGTTTATGGAAAGCGTTTTAGGCGTTTTAGACTGATTTATTTGCGCGGAATACGAATCCAAGTTTGAAAAATGCATATCACGTCAGGTTATTGCGTTTTTGTTGTTTCTTCTATGAAGACGTGCACACACCACAAGAATCGCTGTCAATGCTTAAACAAATGTGAATAAACGTTTAGAATTTTACGTAACAAAAGTACAAAGTTTAACGTTTGCTATAAGACCATTTTGAGGTTTTTAAGATAATGAGTTGAGTTAGTATAAATGTTTTAAATATACAAAAATCGTGTTTTTGTTACTTTTTGTCTCCATCTTTCTCAACTATTTTAAGCGATGGAAAATTGTTGAACCCGAATTTGTTTTTAGGGGAAATAATTTGCCGCCAAAGTATTATGATTTTGATTTATCAAACATAACATAAACATTGCGGTTGGAATGTTAGCCGTACCAATGGTTAACGGGTTTTCATTGTGAAACTGGAAACATATAAAAAAGAATCTGATGTGACGAGGCACATGACTTTATCATACTATATACACGATTGCAAACCACGTATGATAAAGTAAAAATATTAAAAAAAGCATATAAAAGCAAATCATTAAAAAAACATATAAAAAGAAAATATTATGATAATATGGTCTATCTTACTGATAATTTTTTGTAGTTATGCTTTAGGACAAATCAAAGACAAAAAGAACAAAACTTATTTAGTGCTGAACTGATGAAGAGCATCGTAGGGCGTAAACCATCACGCGGGGTGGGGAATGAAATGCGACAAGTGCATATAACAATGCCATGCAGTGCCGTGGGCAAAACTCTCACACTTGTACATTTAGTCGCTCATGGTGTGAAACCTTGCATCTGTAAATTGAATGCGGTGTACACTTTGCACCACTTCAAACTACTGTTCACGGTGCACTACGCTCTGTGCTCCATCAATTCACTTTCGCCGACTGTATATGAGCGTGAGAAATACCTACTACTAAGCTCAACCGTAAAGAACTGCTTTTTTTGTGTACCTTCTACGTACCTCCTACCTACGTTAGATGCATTAAAGTCGCACTATTTTAATTACAAAAATATCGGAAAACATATCTATTATTATACCTTCGTAAACATTCTATTTTGATAGACTCCTCTTGGATTTGAATAAGAAGGCAAATTAAAGATTTTCTTGAAGTTGCAAAAGAAGATTTTGCATCTTATCTAGGGAAAATCTTTTAAGTTAAGGTTACGAATATGTAACCAGTGCCAAAGAAAGGGGTCTTATGGCTAAATTATCGATTTTGCAAAATTCGGAATCTCTTCTGGATCGTATTCTTTAACATGCAATTTATCGGAGATAAAACCACATTTTCGCGGGAGGAATCAATAATAAACTTTATTTAAAATATAATACGCATGAACAATTTATCAACTGCACAATATCAATAAGAAATCGACATAATAAAATATTTAAGATATGTGTGTTAACAAATATCAAACATTATAAAATTAAAACATTATTATTTATTATTATTATTAAAAAAGCGTTTCAACGAACTCTTGGGCAACGAATTTTATCAAAATATATGAGATAAATAACCTGGAATATATTCTTCTGACCAAAAAAAGATATTATTGTGGTAAGTTGACTGGATAAATCAGCAATAAATTATGATTTTAATACAAAATGTGTAGTAAAATACACTTTAAATGTATTTTAAATATTTTCAAAAGCGTATTCATTTGTAATTAAGTACTATTCAAAATACAGCATATCGTTTAAAATATTTTTAAACAGTTTCTATTGATGTTTATCGATTCTCCAGTTGCTTAAGAATCATACAAACTCATTTTTGCAATGATTATTTTTGAAACGGCCAAAACTAAAATCAAGAAGTTGTGAACATTTAGGAAGTTTTAAGAAATCGCCTGCCTTTTTTAGGTTTCTTTACTTTTTACTGTTTAATACCATCGGTATTGTTATGCAACTCCAGTAACACAGTGGCGAGTCCTAATATTAAGAAATATGTTATCAAACACATATTTTTTGCCGTCAAAAGTGGTCTTACCACTAAATTATCAATTTTGAAGATTCAAAGGTTTCAGTAAGCAGAAATCTTATAATTTTCTAGTGCATAAACAGTAGGGTGTATCAAAAAAAAAACGTTTTTTCGAAATTCAGAATTTAGAGTTGATAAAAAGTTGTCCCTATGGACCTGCATATACTCCAAATAAAATTGGCGCAATTGAAACATATTCAGGTCTCCTGCCGAAAGCCTAAAGTTCATGAACTTCTTTAAAAATTAGAATTTTCTTTGTCAAGGAAAGATTTTTCTTTGTCGTATACAAAAACATTAACAATAAGGTGTGAAATTACCATATAGAACAATATATTACTGTAATGCAACATCTAGACCGTCTGCAGTTTATTTAGATTCGATACAATTTTTCGAAAGTTGACCATTTTCGTATAATTTAATGAATGTGCTTAAATGTTGATAATAGCTTATTTGTAATTAAATTTTGTATTATGTGCGGATATGTGGGGTTTGAAAAGAAAAAACCACTTAATATTTCATTTTAAAAAATTTTAATAAATCGAATTAATATAATAAATATTAAATAAATATTATTTAATTGGGCCATTTTTTGTGTGGTATATGTGGGTCCACAGGGACAACTTGAATAATACGCAGCCGCGGAACATTTGCAGTCGGAGGCAATTGAATTCATTAGCAACGTGAATTGTGCCCTGAAACATACTCCAACATCATCTCAAAGTTCAATGTTCGTTACTCTGAAATGACTTAAGGGAAAACAAATCAAATTAACAGCGGAATACCCCTGAAACATTTCTATACAATAACTATAAGTATCAAAAATTGTCTGCTCAAAATGTGTACAATCATTATTACATAAAAACATAAGAAATATTAAATACCAATGTAGACAAGATTCAAAACTTTACTCGATCAAGATCAGACATTTTTAAAGTAAGAAGTTTGGAAGAAAAAATTGGAAAGGCGAGTGTTAAAACAGGTAAAATCTAGAAAATCGGACACATTTTTACACTCTCGCGCTCATGTTTAAACCGAAGTATAGACAATTTTGATACGACATATAGAAACGATTACCAAGTAAATCACACTTTCATTTCATTTGTTTTTGATAAGTAGGTAGTTTCAGAATTATGACTCTTCATACACATATCTCCAGACTATTATTTAGCGCCAGCAGTGCTATACGTATTTTAGACGCGTATTTCTTGAAAACATTACTTTAGCAGTAAGATACCTTTCTTCTGGGTCGCATATATTAAAATTAAGTCTTCGCCAGAACGTAGATCGACTTCTTCCATATATTTTCTGCATACCTGCACACCGATCCCACTTCTGTTCCCATCCATATTCATATCCCCAATTTTTGTTTACACTAACAAAATAAATTGCCTTCATAATTTCCATACGTTGAACATAACGCACGCGTGCCTCGTCACAGCTTACTCCAATTTAAAAATGTGACGTGGCGTATTCAGTGTATTCACTCACCGCCATTCGCATACATACATACATACAAACATCGTATCGTAACTAATACTGCTCATTGTAGCATGGCTACGGAAAAGTCTCTAGCGCCGTTCTTCTGGGCAATGAAAAGAGCAAGTGTCGAGGATTAGAGGCGCAATAATTGCGAGCCCGTGGCACAACAAACAATGAAGCACGTGACGATAATGAAAAGTAACGCCGGCGGTCACGTCGGGGCGTCCCGTTTACACTGGGCCACGTGGCGAACGCATTTGTCGTCCCCACTGCAACAGCAGGGGGTACGCACTGCAGGAGTATACCCCATCGCCAGTGGCGTACGTGACACGTGAGACGAGTGCTACTTTATATTATACTAATTAATACATTACATTCGGGCAGCTGAATTTTTTAAGCGATTCTGGATTCTGAGGACACATAATCTTTGTGATGGTTCTTCCAAACTTGAGATGTTAGAAGTCAATTTCTATCTAATTTTCCTTCCACATTTGGACTCACTTTGGCTATTTTAACACGAAATTGTATTCATTATATTTTTCATATTTTTCAACTTAACACAAGGTATATGTATCTTACAAGGTATAGGTATCTTAAAAATATTTTTTTTTCGTAGTGCGTAATTTTATATGAGAGTTAAAATTGTTATTCAAAGGGTACATGCAGAGGTTTCCAATGATGTATAAACTGCTTTTTCCGCAAAAAAATCCCTTAGTTATAATTATAAATATTAAGAAGTAAACAAAAATTTTATGGGATGTTTTGACCTATAATGCAATTACCGTTCGATGGCTAGAAATGGATAAAATCTTGTGCGGAATTGTAAGTATCATTAAAAAATAATTTCTATATGTTATAAGTGCTATAAAGTATAAATCAAAAACATGGTACCTATTGGGAGGGTGCGTGATGCAAGCTCCTCTCCCAGTGTAGGCGAGTACTATGTCCACGAGGCGTAAATGGAGCAGTTCGCAACTATATTTTACAGTTATCTGTAGTGTTTTAGTGGTCCAATCAAACTTGTATTATTATGTTGTTTTTGGAAAATAACTGTTAATAGTGAACTTCATTAACTTAATTTCATTGAACTTAATTTAATTTACAATATATTATAAAATATAATTATAAACAACTATTAGGTAAGGTTATGTTTCATGTACAATTAGTTCAGGTTAAGTTATTGTTTTTTGAGGAATAAACTAGCAAGGCTGTGCTGTAGGGTCCGAGATCTAGCTCATATTCGCACAGTCACTTTCAATTAACCTGCAAAACACGTGCACAACACAAAATCAGGTTAGTTTGTTTTGAGACTTTTAGGTTATATTGTAATTAAGTAGAACACGTGCACAACTCAAAATGAGTGTACTTTATGTTTTGGGACTTTTAGATTATATTGTAACTTTCTTATAAAACAAGCAATCGAACTAGACACACCCTTTTATTCAAACTTAATAATAATAATAATTGCTGAATTCTGAATGTAATTTGAAAATAAATTTATTTTTTAGCTCAACATGAGTGTAATAATCTGGAAATCTATAAAATTTGCATTTCTTGTTCTTTCTCCTATTATTCGTACATTTGTCAATACAACACTTATAGTGTCCCCCCATTACGAAGTTATCGACACGCGATCTGTTGCTGTGAACCACAGAATTGTATACTTATGGGTTATGACCGCTAGGCATCAACATAATGCGCCGCAAACTACTGAACCTTGAAACTACTGCACATCTGTAGGCCGATATTTCCCCGTTTCTCCGCCACGGGCGCCTAAACCGATTTTCGTCTCCCTTCCACGGGGCATGCACGGTGCCAATACACATGTCACATGTCTAGACCATAGGAAAGTACTAGCTAGCTGTCAAGTAAAAAGTCTACTTTTCTACGATTTAGACAGCCTGTCTAAACGGTGCTTTAGGTATTATTTTGTAATAATGCAACTTGTCGAACTTGTCTTTCAAGCATTTTTAATTTAATTATTTGCCAGATTTCATTACAATTTTATTACTATTCAGCTAAAACGGCGTAAAATTTCAATAGTATATTATTCTATGAGCAATTAATGTAAGCAATTTCTCACGAGAACGAAGTTTGCATCCCGAGCCGTAGGCGAGTGCTGCAAAACGTTCGAGTGACAGATTGCCATTACTTGCGAATGGAATACTATACTTTTTCAGAAAATTATTGGGTTGTGTTAAACCTAAAATGCAAATATTAGTATGTAATATTATCTGCTTGCATGTACCGGGTATTACAAAACTATAAAAAACTCTTGCAAAAATGTTATTTGAAACAAGTGTTTAGAGATATCAGAGGGCGGTAAATACGAAATTATAATATCCTTCGTCGTTGCAGGAACACTCGGTATATGGAACGTGAAGATGATCATAAATGCGCATTTAATACCTTATATTTTAAAATACTTTTTTCAAATAATATTTTTGCACAGCTTTCAAGATGTAGCTACTTTGCCTTATGTCATTTTCATCATTTGTACAACACGCGGTATATGCACGATAATATATTCGTATTCATTTATAATATATTCTTTTATAATATATTCATTCAGTTTTTTTTATTCAGGTTTATAATATTTCGCATCAGACACTTTTATGTAGAATAAAATTTTCTCAGAAATAAATAATAAAAATGTTAATTGTATAAAAAAACACCCGGTATATGCAATGGAGAAGGTGATTATAATTTCGTATTTGATGAGCTATGACATTTCACTTAGGAGTTTTTTATAGTTTTGGTAACACCTGGTAAATGCAATTACATAATTACGTTCCAGTATTTGGATGTTAGGTTTAAAATAATTCAGAAGACTTTATGAACATTAAAACATAAAAAAAGGATAAAAAACATTTTTCCCATTTGTATACAGGTTAGTGCCGGCCAAGTAATCAGCTTGTTTATTTTTTTTTTTCTTTAAAACACGGAATTTGTTGTTCCTTTTGAATCAACGTTGTATTAGGAACATTTATTTTATTAGACATCAACTTGCGTACCTAACTTCTCGTGCTTGAATTCTAAAGCAAGTTACAAAGTTTGAAAACTCCTTTATTTATTTTTTTCAGGTGACCTCAGGTAATTTGGAGCAGCAAATAAATATTGTTCATTACTTTTAGGTCTTTCCATGTTTGAAAGTGGCAGCATATTGGGCAAGGAAGTCACAAACAGCATGTGAAATGTACCTATAATAAAACAATAACATTTTCTTGATACAAAAATAAATAGTAACGTCTACAGTACTGAATCAACCCCTAATCAAATCAAAAGAATTTTTCCCCACAAGAAAAATCTTGCGTACGGCAATGGTTGGGGCACTAATGCAATCCTAGTACTAATCCTGGGCACTCTCACGACCGTCGTCTACAAAAAAATCGCTCCCGCTTTTTCTATTATTTACGCGCGGATATTTCGAGTGATATGGTCATAAAGTTGGGCGTTAGAGTCGGGGTGCGGAGGATACTTTTCGGTCAATTCCCGACCATGATTAATGTCGCCAGTATTCATTAATAATCCAGAAATTACAACCCCGCTGTGGTTTCGCTAACGACACGACTACCATCGATACAATCAATGACAATGAGATTCCATTTAGTTAAATTAACAGCTCATCTATTAGATGTAACCAATCATAATTTACTACAAATAAAGGTGGTTTCAATGTCAGTACAATACAACATCTAAATTTAAATACAATTTAGATTTAGATGTCGCATCTTCAGAAATACTTTTCTCCAATAGGGTATTTGACAATTATTGGAAAACCATCTAAGTGTATTTATTCCTTCACTCTACTTTGTAAATGCATTATTTCAGTAATTATTTCCTCAATATAGTGTTTTTGTCGTTAAGATTACTTCGACATAAGTAAAACTGACTAGAATATGTTATCTATCGTATTTTCGATCCAGGTATAATCTGACAGTTTAAGGTTAGGACTAACCTAACCTACAAAGTTATGCTTACATTGCACTTTTTACACATTCCTTAGTCCCGGCGCGTAAAAATAAGGATTATATTTAAAGAACAATCCCACCATCAAAACGTTAACCTTCGGTAGATTACCACTAGCCGCTTTAACAAAGTTGTTTTGTATTGCTTGTAAATTAACGTAGTATATTCAAACGGGAGATTGATAAGCGTACTAACGAATGACGTCACTGGAGACTGAGCTAATTACAGAGCGTTTTCCATCACGTGAATAAAATTCAATTTTGGTTTTTAATAGAAATAAAGCATTTTTTTAAAAAGTGATAACAAATAGTTTCCTTAAACAGTAATCTATTAGGATGACTATAATACAAGCCATATTTTTAACACAGTGAAATACCCTATTGTTGAGTATCGATTCGATTCCTGAAAGAATACTTCGGGTCGTATCGGATCGTGGACGAAGGGACATCGATACTAATTCCATTAACATCGGTTCTTATCAGAGGAAGTAATCTCCGGAATCAGCTGATTAAAAAAGTTGTCCGCGCTGCTACCCTGTCCTCGGGGCGATCGCCTTGTTTCTCCTTAATGCGATTGAATTAAAGATTGAGTTTAAAATAGGCTCTTAATCAATGTCCCTCTACTTCATTAAACGTTAGATGCCCGATAAGATTTACAAAACCCCGTCGCATTATCTCTCTACTTCGTTTTTCTCCTCCCGCGCCCGTCTACTCCGAACACTGATAATGGAAAAGTTTACTAAGTAAGTAAACCGTAATTTTTAAAGAATACCCTTCTTCTTGGAATTATTAACATCAACGTCGAGTTAATAAGATTACTGAAGATTGCTAAGAGAAGAATACCTAGTAGTATATTATTAGTAATGCATTGTTTTTTTATACTTTGAATCACAGAAGACAGACCCAGAAATATACTTTTTGCCATATTATTTGAGATTTTAAAATATTGAAAAATATTTGAATTATTTACTTGTGTTGCCTAAAATGTTTTGAAAGCTTTTTTATAAAAATTAAAAAGAAAATACTGGTCAATATGTACTTACAATACTTCAAAATTACACCTCCACAGTTGACATCTTATTTTAGAAAACGCTGTAGATGGATCTAAAAAAGCATTATAGTGATATTCACAAAATAATCTTTTAAATGGAAATAAATATTCATAAAACTGACACACTGTAAATTAGGATGATCGTGGTTTGGTACAAATTTCGTTTTCTTTGTTTTTTAAGCATACAGTATTTAATTTCTTAATGTTAATAATAATATCATATTACAGTGATTACTCTGTTATTAAGATTTATTTTTGGTGGGCCATTTTAAATGTTTTAAGAAACTTTCTTGATATAGAGTAATTTTCACTTATTATTGTTGTTTTTCTAATATTTATTAATTTGCTATAGCAATTATTGGCTCGTGTTCATCAAGAATACTATCAAGGCGACAATATAAGTCACAAGGAAGTCCCATAAAACAGAAAACTCAGAAAATTTCATAATTTTCTTACATTGGAAGTTCGATAAAAATTCTTAATAATGTCTATTTATTAAGAAACAACGGAAAAGTGGGAATATAGGTGAAATTCATATTAATATTCTATTCAGCATGACTCTATGACCACGTGCCAGAAAATCTTACAGAAAATTAACAAGAATTACTTCAAGTATTTTCATAAACAATAAAGAGGCACACTTTTTGTTAATTGAATATTTAATTAATTGAATTTTGTTAATTGAATAAAATAATAAGGCGACTAACTTCGTTGAAATTTATTGAATTGCGACAACATGTTTAACTGCCGAAGTTGTGTCGAGGGTACAAACACAAAACCGTGGCTAGCAATATAAAAAAATCACGATAATAAGTGATATTTTGATTTTTCAGTTCAGTTGAACGGTTTTAGCACTCTCATTAGAATTTCGGGGTGGTTTAGGTCAACTATTGACTAAATATCTTAGTTGTCTGCTTCTTATGTTATAACATATAACAATTATTTAGAAAATAAACCGCTTCCGGGTTTGTCACACTAAGAAAACCGCAAGTCTCAGAGGAGAGGCAAGAGTCAATGGAGTTCGCCTGCTTACCGTACGTAAGTGGGGTATCCGAAAGAATCGGTAGATTACTGAAGAAATCGGATATCACGTTCAGGTACAGAGCACTAGCAAAGGTAAAGGATCTAACCCAAAGGATATTACACCACTTCTGAAGAACGAAGGAGTATACAAGATAACATGTGAGTGTGGAACATGTTTTGTAGGACAGATAGGACGAAGTATCGACTGTCAGGGAGCACAGTAGAGACACCCGGCGACGCAAGATTCAACAGTCCGCTGTGGCTCAACACTACCACGAGTCGGGACACACAATGAATTTCGATGACGTGAAGATGTTGGCAAGGCTGGGTAATTATCATTGAAGGCTTATTAGAGAAGCAATCGGAATTTACAAACATCCATTTATTCATTTACAACACCAATCGCGAGGACGGTACTGACATTAGTAGGGTCTGGAAATCGATCCTAACGCGGTCAGGTGGAAACGCACATATGAGCGATAGCTGCAGATGTGCGCAGTGAGGTGTAAATTTAGGTATATAAGGGAGAGTGTCTTGGTAGGTCTTCAGCATTCAATTAGCTTTGAAGAAGCGAGCAACATGGTCCGCAAAACGTCAGCATTTACAAATCTTGACACACGGCATAACCCGGAAGCAGTTTATTATATTTTAGGATGATTTCCTTTTCCAAATATTATTCGTTTTCAATATCATTTATACGAAAAAGTCCTTTTCCTAATCTGATTTCCTACCACTGTGTGTCGCAAGATAATGTTGATTTGTTACTGTCTGGAAACTGTTTCCTGTACTCTAACTTGATGAAATATTGTAAACGAATATTATTTTATTATACAAATGCTGGAAATCATCCCAAAATATAAATGATGTCACTTCAGAATAACAATTGGCCAGACCGATCTACAAAAAATTAATTTTAGGCGCATTGCAAAAAGAAATGTTACAAGAAATGGCATTTGTTTAAACAAACGCCGTTTTCAGAAAAAATTACATTTTTTCATTTGGATAGTTTTCAGGGCACTGGGGTGGATTGGGGCATCATATACATCATATACATATGGATTATATGTACAATATACCAAATTCTTTATTTTTCTGATGTTAAATATGATTCATAGAACCGCAGATGCAGTTTTCGAATAGCCTGTTTTCCTTTTCAATTTTCAGAAAACCCTACATACCATTATGTTCGAGTCATACACGACGTTATATCCACGACTCTTTTATAAATGATATTCATAAATAGACATGAATAACAGTTTGTTGCTTTATTATGACAGTTTGGTGTTTTATCATTATCATTTTATCATCAGAAGTTTTCCACTTCATACCAGTTCATAGTTTGGAAATAAAGGACTTAAAGGACAGATACAAGAAGAAAGTCTCGTTCGAGAAAAAAAGGAGAAAAACTCATCATAATAGTAGTTAACCTCCACTATTTGAGGAGTTTATATGAACAGACATATGTCTAAATAAGCTAACGCCAAGTTTATGTTATATAAATAAACAGCATAATTGCACCATTCATTAGCACTAATTACTATGACAATTCTAGAATATAAACATTACAATCTATTACGCTATTTTAATTGGCTATTTTGTCCCGCAATAAATTATAACGACTGCATACATCGGCATATTCGGTATGTGTAACATTTAACTTTCGATTCCAGTCTTTACACAATTAAAACTTGCAAAACGCGAACGCATTGTAACGAGTGCACAAAACCGAGATAAATTCCAGATCCATATTTGGCGGCGAAGACAATACCGCCAACTACAAGAAAACATCTGTTGTCGAATTTTTTCCACGCTCACACACCCGAAGAATGCAAAAACGAGTAAAAACTTTCGGC
Source organism: Melinopterus prodromus (assembly GCA_964023965.1). Taxonomy (NCBI): domain Eukaryota; kingdom Metazoa; phylum Arthropoda; class Insecta; order Coleoptera; family Scarabaeidae; genus Melinopterus; species Melinopterus prodromus. The sequence goes on from OZ030390.1 coordinate 96,578,017, forward strand.
CCCAAAGTGGTATTTTGTCTCATCGTACATGTGCTAATAACAAAGTGGCTGCAAATTTCGAAAGGCATACCGATGTGGAGGCGTACCAACTTTTCTACAGTGTGTCCAGGAAAGTCCGCATCATATGGATTTTTTTTATTATCGTATACTCAGAAAATTTTATTCTTTATAAAAGTTGGCGGCTTGTAGTAAAGCAATAGGTACGGCAATAGTCAAATATGTAGATTTCGGTACCAGCCGATTCAGAATATATGAATTTGTGATAAGAGTATTATCGATGAAATTTATTTGCAAATGTTGTTTAAAAGTAAAAATTATAATCAAATATGAAGTCACAGCCACCTATCCTGAAATTCTTCTTTTTTTTATTTCTTTCTTTTATGACAAATATTAGTCAATGCCAGTGATATTAAATGTGTGTTTAAATCTATTTTTTAGAAATTTGAATACATTTTAACACACATTTTAACAGTTTTGATAATAATAGATTATAATACTAGTTATCCATCTACAGAAAAGCGATTATCTCGATGTGATATTTTGCTGATATTTTCAATGAAAAGCCCCGGACAACCAAATTGCCCATTCAACCATTTCTAGGATAATCAGAAACTTCAAGCTGACTGGGTCTGTTGAAAATCTCTTTAAGAAACACCACCAAACAATATTGACGAAAATAAGAAAGCAAGTTTACCAGTGTTGCAAGCGGTAATCGTCCATAGAACTACTTTGGTTCGACAAATTGCTTCTCACACCCAATCCAGTAAATCAACAGTACATAACATACTAAAACTAAACTAATATCACCTTTAAAGAACATACGAAATTTATAAGTATACTAAAGAAAAGACACTATGTCATCAGTACCATACGTATGACATCAGACCTGATGCCATAGGTATGACTTCGCCATCCGGTTTAAGGGGGAAGTGGAAGACGACAGATTGTTTTTGTTAATAATCTATGGATAGACGAGGCAACATTTACGTCAAATAGCACTGTTTATTCATAACTAAGCCGTTGGTGGACACACGAAAACCCGAATTTTACGGTAGAATACCGATATTAGTACCATTTTAAGACCAATGTACTGTGCGGTATTTTGAACAACCAAATATCTGCGCCCTATTTTTCGTTAAAATTTAAATGTAGATTTATATCTTCAGTTCCTGAACAGTATGCCAACACCTTTTTTAAGCACCGACACCGTCAAGAAAATTTGAAACCAGAAATTGGGTTAGAAATGATAAAATTTTACTTCTAAACAGCATCTTCAAGTGAAGTTTATCGATAATAATGAAGTCATACCGGATACCATAGTCTTTTGCCTTTAGGTTAGTAATATTGGTTTATCAAAGTGATATTTGTTCAGTTTTTGTATGTTATCTGATGTTGATTTACTTTGTTACTGCATTGGGTGTGAGAAGCAATTTGTCAAGCCGAAGTCGTTCTATGCTCGATTACCGCTTGCAACACTGGTAAACTTGCTTCCTTTTTTTCGGCAGCATATTTTAGTAGTGTTTCTTAAAGAGATTCTCAACAAAACCGTCTGCTTGAATTTTCTGATTATCCTGGAAATGGTTGAATGGGTAATTTGGTTGTATATATCTGCAACATCGACTAATCGCTTACTGTAGATGGATAACTGCTGTTATAAACATATACAGTCATTAATATTAATTCAATTAAAGGTAACTTACGCTTGTGTATTAATTATTGTATGAACTATTATTATCTACAGAGTGAAATATCAACTTTGCATCAAGAAAACGAGTAAATTTGCACTAGTTCTAAATAAACATTAGTTATTATATACTGATACTTTCAATGAAAGACACCCTCTTCCAGTGAAAGTATCAACAACATCGACTAATCGATTGTTGTAGATCAGTGATGTCAAACCTGCGGCCCTCAACACTCTACGGTGCCGCCCGCAAGTCCCCGCTCACGATTGGATTACAAAACAATCAAATTTAAAACATATAAAACATTTGTAATTATTAAGTTTGCAATGAGCTTCGGAGTAGGGACACTAGTTCTTACTTATTAGGTAGCAGAGCAGTAACCATTTTTATTTGGGTATTTCTACAATACATCGTGGGCTTACTATAAGTCGAAAGTAAATAATTTAAAGGTGGAATTTCCGTAAGTATGTATATCGTTGAAATGAAATTAAAAAATGTAAGTAGAAAAGAAAACAAAGTTGTCTTTGGCGAACTATGTTTATTATGTCTCTGGTTATCGATTTCGGGAAGCGATTCCCATCTTCTGACCAACGTCGGGCGGCGAGTTAAAGTACATGTAACATGTGGAGAATCATTTAATCAATCGGTATCACAGTTTAGTCAGTCAAAATTAAAATTACTATTGAAATACAACATTCAGGCTAAAAACACGTGTTTGACACTGGACGACTGGACGGAAAACGGAGTAGAAACGAATGACAAATTAAAAAACATATATTTCATGAACGTCACAAGGAGTATTCAGAACATTCTATGCGCTAAATATGAACCCTATCATGTCATCCACCGAATAGTTCAGCCCAGGCGTCAACTTGTCTTGTTCATCGTAGCGGAATTTTACTCTCAAACATGAAACTAAAGACATTTTACCACTTGTTATGCAACTTGTCATACAACCCATGAAGAGTATAACACCATTTCAACATCTTACAAAACATTACTAGTAATATCCCAGAAACAACATGAAGAAAATTGCCCAAATTATTGTAAAACTATTATTAAAAATCGAAATTTTCTACAAATATTTTCGTAAATAGCGTTTGATTGGATTTTGAGATTAAAACTGTCATGAAACTTTTTATTTAGAGATTGGGGGTAATTCTAAAATGAACTGGTCAAAAGAACTAGTTGTTAAAAATAAAAATTTAAAGTTGATTTTCTCGCAAATCATTTTGGTGATTCTTTCAGTCACTGGTAGCCTAAATCTTCAGAAGATGTACGTATGAAGAATTTTCATTTCCACTTTCAATTGTCAGTATCTACAGGGTGTAAGAATCATGTCATGATTTTTGCCTGATCTTTGAAGCACTATATGAGGAGTTTTCCAGCTATAACAAACTTGCAATAACAGGAATGACACAGTAATATTTTTTGAACATGTTATTTTTCGATTCACTTCATTATCTTTGTTTTTAAACAACAAACAACAAGAACAGTAATAATAAAATGGCACGATTTCATTGATTTTCTCTAGAATCGATAACCGGTTTTGATTATGTGGGTTATAATTCACATGTGGGACGATTCCTCAGTTTTAAACATCTACATGGAGAAAGAATCAGTAGGTATACATTTTTTTACAACAAAATATTAAAAATTTATTGTTTTTTTTAAATATCTTCATTAATATCATTTTAATAGGGGTTTGAGATTAAAAGCGTACTGTAGTAATTGTTTTTGAACGTAAAAGGTGAAGGTATAGTAAAGTTTATAAGCTATTTTATACAAATTCAAGGGAAAATGGTTATTACGTAAAGTCGTCAGTAATGTAGGATCAACTAAAAAAGCGAATGATAATTAATCCAGGTGATAAATTTATGGAAAAAACACCTTCGCCTGGATTTGAACCAGGAACCTGGATTAATTTATCATTCTGTTTCGAGTTATGTGGTTGTGATTTCATATTTGAATATAATTTTTACATCTAAACAACATTTCCAAATAAAGTTTATCGATAATAATGAAATTAAAGGTACTTTACTCTTATCACAAATTCATATATTCTAAATCGCTTGGTATATGGTACCGAAATTTACATATTTGACTGTTGTCGTATTGGTTTCATATAAGCCGCCAACTTTTATAAAGAATAAAATTTTCTGAGAAATGGATAATAACAAAAAATTCCAAATGATCCGGGCTTTCCTGGACACACTGTATACCGCTCGCTGGCTCCGAAGCTTTTCGAATATTTCGGTATGCGCCCGTATCCATATTTACAACGGCAGGGTATTGTAATTCACATTGTGGTGTCGCCGATCTACAATCAATCCGACATAAATCAGGTTCGAGGATGCCACGGTTCAGTATCGACCTACAGATCTGCTTCTCTTATAGTTGCTCGATGAAGGTCGAGAGCGCTCGTAACGCTGTTGTTATGTCTTATTTCCAGTTTAGCGACGGATTCCGCGGAATCCGCGCTTCGCCGCGCAACAACAACCTGCGACATGCAAACGAATAATGCTGATCTGATAATATTCTAAACTATGTTTGCAGTTCGTTAGTTTATGCGAAATCCTTCGGCTTATGACGTCAAAAACGTAGCACGGCGGCCGCCGCGTAATCCTAAGCGGTTTTATATGCTAACCTACCGCTTTACATACGCGGAATTTGTTGGTTTATGTATGATGTAAAGACTGACGTTGATATTGAAAAAACTAAAATAAAAAAAAATGCGACGACCGGGAATCGAACCAAGCCCTTTATAGGCGAGCATTCTACCAGTGAAAGTTATTATTAGATCTAAATCATCATATTTATCTGCGATATGTTTAGAAATTAATGTACCAGGTTAAAGTCCACGTTTATTTCAATGCTCAAATGTTGGTATTCAGGCAAGATCATTAGAAAAATATCAGTGGAGGAACATATTATACAGAATTGACTTATTACTATTTTCCAAATGTGACTTTTCACATGAACCTCGCCTGGTTTTCGACAGCAAGTTCTTGATAATTAGGCCTTCAATTAAGGTGCTGTATTTTGTCAAAATGCTCAAAATGTTTAAAAACTGAGGAAGGATTTTTAGACACCTTATAGGGATTTTCTCGTGAACTGTCACATGGTGCGTACTGAAAGTAAAATAAAAGCTTGGTGACTATGACGTCATTTTTCAATAGCATCGCCCTATTTTTTATACAGTAACCCTGTTATTTATTCTAAATGAAAATTATTGAACGGTTCTAATATTGACCAATCGTTTTCGATAGATTTTCTTGTGCTGAATACAAATTCGGCCAGTAAAGTAGCATGACAAGTTCTTTAAGATAAAAGTAAGTTAATAATGTCAACCTTGTGGTTTTATCAGTTTTTGTACCTGGTGGACCACAACTCCAGAATGTTAACCTCAATGTAAAGCTTAAACTTCTTTGACACTTTTTGTTGTTGTTGAAATGGAAACACTAAAATAATATCGCCAAATGATCGTGATTCTTTTCCGTAGAATCTCTCCATAGAATCTGGAAAGCAGACATTGCAAATTGGATCTAGTGACAGTTTCAAAATCGGTGCTAAAATTATGTTTGGCGCTTGTTTTTCTCAAAATTATAGAAAATTCATAATAGTTCCCTTCAGACAGTGACGTAGCTACCATGGGTGGCTCCCGGTGCGGATATCGTGGTGTCACCCTAGGAATCAAAACCGTTACAATTAATAAAAATCCGATAAATGTAAAGTATGATTTTATTTAATTTATACAAATGAGTGTTATTAATAGCTAAGTTACTGTGAATCTCTTCTCCTCCTAAAATCTCTTCTTTCTAGCTTTTCAATTTCAACTTTTCGAAATTAATATTTTGTGTTGCATGGTGTTCTATTGTTAATATGCCAAGATTGTCTCGTTTGTCTCGTTTGGGTCATTGCTGCCCGTAAATAATTTTCAATTAATTTTAATTTACTATACCACTTTTCACACGAAGCAACTGATATGCAAATTGTCATAAATAACTTCTTTCTACTTTGCGTTCGTTATAAACACATAACGAACCGTTTTCGGTGTCATGAAAACACTAGATCACTAACTTTTAGTAACTTTTAGTTTTCCAAGATTGGTGAGATTGATTTCAAGTGTCAAATGATGCTGACATCTTAATCGCTATTGGCTCGCCTCAATCGCAATTCGTTGTTTTACTACAACTACTAACTGTTGAACATAAAACTAGTCTAGATTGTAAATTAACGCTAGCAATTTTCAAAAGTTATGTAAAATTAAGGTCGCACAGTAGAAGAAAGAGTATATAACACTCGTTTTATAAGACGTATTGGCGCACTCGTTTCAACAACTCATGCGCCAATTTTTGTCTTATAAAACTTGTATTATAATATCCTATAGTGCGTTCGTAATATTCGGAAGAGATTCTGTAAAATCCCACTCCACGATGAATTTCAAAAACTCTAGAGACGCTCAATTAGAAACTATAACATTGGCCGCTTCTAAATGTCTTCACAACCTTAGTAACTCTTAGAGGAGTTATGTTTCTGATACCTCATCATAAAAACCAGTAAATTTGGATACAGCTAATTTCAACTCTTCAGTGTTTGCTAAAACCAAAGTGTATGGTTGCACAACCTCGAACAATGAATTTGACTTCGATCTATTTCGGAGTTTAACACTGAATCAGTCAAGACATTCGAACATATCTTTTCAAGTTCAGCTCTCACTGTATTCAGTTAGCTCAGGGGAAGCGAACAACATGGTTCGCGAATTTTAAACATTTGCAAAGTTTGCAGTTTAGCTTCTAAAAAAAATTACAAATAAATCATAACCATACGTACAAACCAGTACTGCCACCTATAAAAAATCGCAAAACTGTAATGATTCCATAACTGCCACTTGTAAGCTTTTTAATCTGCAGTAGTTAATTATTTCATAGCTTACAAGCAATTATAAATTATGACAATTGATAAGTTAAATCATTTACTATTAATAACTTGGTTAAAATGGCTCCAAGCCGGTGATTTATAGTTGTAAAACATTGTGAATAAAACATTGCGCCCCCGCCGCCCCCTCTAGCTACGCCACTGTCTTCAGATTCGGATTTTATTGTCACTGGAGTCGGAGTCAGAGTCAAATATTCTTTTACCAACTCCGCAACCCTGGTAGAAACACCTAAATACTAGGTATGTTAAATGATAAAAAATAATCTTGTAGCATAAACTTGTCGCACAAGATTTTAACCAAATTAATAGAACAGTTCGCCAATAACAAAAGAGTGCGAAAATCGGATCTGATAGTACCTCTAACTGATAGCAACTATTAAAAATGACTAGTCAGTTACAATTTACAAATCCATATTCCCCAGTGTTGCCAATATTATCAAAATATTCATTTGTTTTTACTGAAACATTTTCTTATTTTTGGCCCAGTTCAACCCCTCCGAAACCCAGTTTTTAAATAAAGACCTTATTTAATAATAAGGTAAGATAATTCATTGTCCAAAATTGATAAATTTTTAGAGTAACTTCCTAGATGAATAAGCAATTCTTTTTCAGATATAGTTAAAATTGCCCAACTGATATTACAAAAATTGATTGTTAACTAATAAATTACAGTTTAAGCTCAAACTTTATAACTTTTCCACTATCCTAAAAATGCGATAATGGCTATCAATGTCAAAAATTACATATTACTGCTGTCACGTGTGGACAGCTCATCGCAAACCCACCCCGTGGTATAAGGGTAGCAACCAGGAAATATTATTATAAAATTATGAAAATGACTTTTGGAATCATGCCGTTTTGAAAAATGGTCCACCACCCTAGTCCACACAAACATAAAAGCCTATAAACTGAACCTTTAAAGCCATCATTTCAAACTGATCATAAAAGTCGAAAAAATAATAGTCTCCAAAGAAAACAAAGTGGGTAGTATAGTCGAGTATAGAGACGAGGATAGCGTTGAAGAATTCAGAAAAGCTCAAGCTTTGCTCCTTAAAGGATAGCAGTCATTTTAGGGACACTCTGTATAATACATATTTAAAGTCCTTGATGATAACTTCACCAAGTCGTTACCATGCCTCATGTGTTTAATTGGCAGGTGCTCGCCTATATCGTACAACGTACTTAGCAGATACTTATAAATTATCGCCATGCCAGTCAGCTAGATAGATAAAATTACTATAAATGTTTGCCTAATGAGGAGATTACACCACATCGGTTACTCTGTCATCAGATATATTGCTATAACGAACACACCGCCTGCTTGTAAAAACTATCCCCCATAATAAGATAATTATAAATACTTAGAAGATATATATTATTACCATTAAGACTAATGAACTCATTTGTGTCACCATGAGATCGTTCTAAAGATGCATTTTGTTGAATGTTTCCCTATTTTCAAATGAAGTAATATACTATAGGCAATATCGGATTTTATCCTGTGGAGGTAAAAAACCAATTCTGAGAGTTTTTTTTCTTTTTGTTTTCAAGTAGTTCAGCGAGGAGAGAGAAAATCTGCACGACCGTATTTAATTACTTCGGGTAGAACGAGCGCTGACAGGCAGAATTAAAAATTAAAATCCTCTTTATAATTTTTACATCGGCGGACTGATAAAAGATTTGTTTGAGTTGTAAAAGTTTAAGGGGTAGGTGGGGGCGGCGGGTAGGAGAACGGGGGTGGTGACGACGGGCGCCGCCGCCTCCCCGCCGTTCTAGAACGGCGACGGATAATGTAAAATATCCATTAAAATTCTTGCGAATTAACCAAATCCAATTAAAAATTGAGTGCTTTTTCATTTCGCTCGGTACCCGGCGGCCTCGCGCCTCGCCGCCGCGATCAAATAAAACTGAAATGATATTACTAATTAACTAGACTGTCAGTGATCCAGCGCCGGGTAACACCCCGCGGATCGCATCCAACCCCTTGCATTGTTGCACAGTGGATTAATTTGTCATTAACAGCAAAAGAAACAAATAAAACGAAATTCCCTTATTAAAATACGTTGCAAATTTAATTACACAACTTCAAATTAAGAAATAAAAATTGACAAAAAAAGAAAGCAAACTAAAATTGCAAATGAATTAAAATCAAATCAAGAATGTAACTATGATTGACTCTAACAGAGATCGTTGTTTCTTAAAAACACATTTCACAATCCAACAAAAAATATCAAAAAAAATAGTACCTATATTATTATATCAGTGCCCTAAATGAACGAAAGTTTTTTTTTTTAGTTTACAAGTTTTAATAAATAATAATTAACGGGCCGCAACTATGATCACAATAGAGCTTGGGGCAACAGTATTACCCACAACGGCTACTGTAATAAAATACATATGAGAACCAGTGAATAAATGATTTTGATATAGAAACATAACCTACAAGCTTAACTTAAAAATAGTGTCTAATAATTATAATAGTCAGAAAAGAATTTTTTGGCGGTGACTGATTAGTTACTACGAAGAACAAGAACTTACTAAAGAATTGTTATAACGCCTAACGTTTAATAACTGCGTCTACCTAATTCTTACCTACGTAGGCATGCAAGCTTATACATTTACACGCACTTATAATTAATAAACTAACTTAATAAATAAACTAGTAAATCCTCAACACTTTAGATGTACTATAAACTATTTATTGCTCATATACAATCCCGCTGCAGTATTTGTACCCGATCATATCTACGATGTAGGTTTTATCTTCGCATAACTCCTTATTCAGGTAAATGGGCTTCTTGTATTTTATCTGACAGGGGGATTTGTTGTTTAGTTGACGAGAATGGTGCACGATAACTTACCACAGTCGCAAAACATCACCGAAAACGTCATGCTGGCGTATTTTGATGAACAGATCAAAACTAAGAAAGCCCCTACCCTTTGGCAAGACTACAGCATGCTACACGCATGTTTAAATATGTATAGGCAAAACTGGGAGAGCTGAAGATTACTCATAGATTTCAGCTGTTATTTTAGACATACGTTACAGAATATTTCTAAATATTGACGCGTGTTAAAACGAAATAGCATACTTTTCATACGTCTGCTGTATAATTTAAATGGGCAAGACAAAAAGTACGTCTGTTCTTAGAACCATAAGAACGAATGACAGCGGTAGAAACCTAACCTCCAATTCGAGCGCGAACGTGTGATGTGAACAAGCTGTTTTCGTTGGTATGTTTTCACTTTGCTTCTGTTAAACATGCTAATGATGGATATATAAATTAGATAGGACAATTATCACAATTAAATGACAGTATTTTTAATAATTAAATATTAATCTTGAACGAACTACCTAGTAGGCAACTTAATATACACAGCTAATAACCAATTCACATATTTTGCAGTTTATGCGATTGCGAGCGATTCTAAAAAGAGTCTAGTTTGTGGTTATCTGACATTTGACGTTTAACATATGGTATTTGATATCAATGTGACCAATCTTAGAAAAATAGTTTGGTTTCTAAAAACGGTGTTGCAATTTGTCAATTGTATCACCGAAAACAGTGTTAAAATGCAAAGAAGAAAAATATTTATTAACTATTTAAGTACCTAGGTATGCCTTGGAATTTTCAAGTTAATTGGTAATTGGGTAATTGAAAACGTTAATGAGCATCATATTTTACAATAAGAAAAGCAATAGCAGGCAGTTAGAACTTGACCATTTCCGAGATATGGATGTCTTTCAGAATGTTAGGAAGTGTCTTATGTAATACCCATCTTGTGAAATTTCAACAAAACTTAACTATGTACACAAATATATGCTAGCAAAGGATACTAGTTTGGATGCTGTTTTTTTACCATAAAATATAATGCCACTCAAAACCCCTGTACATTTTAGAGACGGATGGTGATTCCCAGTGTAATATGTACGTGTTTGTTGCTAGTTATTGTTGACGTTTTTCATCCGTATAACGTGAAAACGTGAAAAAGTTAAATAAAACCTTTATTCTAGCCTTTATTCTAACCTTTATTGTCGTCAGACCAATAGGAATAAAGATAATGTCACAAAGACGATGTAGCCCATCTTTCGAAATAGCCTTTTGTCTAAACAATATTGTACAGAATGTCTTAATCAATATATGAATAAATTGCCCAGTAAACTAATTTCAGATAATGTTCGTTTCATTTTGTGTTGTGTCACCTCAGAATCAAATAACAATAAGAATTTGGAATCAGTAAGAAAAACTAGTAAGAAAATTATTTTCAATTGAGTTAGCTGATTTTGCCCAATCAGGAACTTCTCCTTACTTTTTAAGGGATAAGCTTGTATATCAACTTTCAGATAAATACTTCAAAAATACGGCATTTATCGTGTACACAGATAGACGGACACACAGACAGACAGACGTACATAGCAAAATCGATTCAGTTTTCAATACTAATCAAAAATATATATATACAAGTCTATACCTGCAACTCTTACTTAAGGGTGTTTGTTATAAATGTTGTGTCAAAGTGAATATACCCTCCCATAGAAAATGTGAAGGGCATAAAAATACTACAAGACTATGGTATAAATTAGGTACAACAATATTTTATGAAATCACATGTGACGTGATCACCTAGTCAAGTTGACTTTTTGCATGGAATCAAAAAAATTAGAGAAAAAGTACGAATAAACATATCAAAATTAAATTGAAAAGTTGAATTAGAAGACGGGAAAACGATAGATATAAACTTGAAAAGAGCTTAAAAAGTTATTACAATAATTAAAATCTTACGGAATCAGAGGAAAACAATTGCATTTGTTTCCAAACTATTTAACAAACAGGAGACAAAAGGTTAGGATTAGAATAAATGCGTCAAGTGAATTAATAAACAGCTTGTGGGTACCACAAGGTTCTGTTTTAGGACCTTTGTTATTTAATTTGTACATAAATGATGTTGCTTCACTAGTTTAATCTTGTGATATGCAATTTGCAGACTATACACTAATATCTATTGCAAGAGATCACTTACATAATTAAAATAAGTTTTGTTAGAATGCATTGAAAACGAAAGCTATGATATTGAGAATTAGTAAACCCTACAATAGAAATAGTTATCGGATAACACAATTATTGAGATAATGGATAAAATTAAATATCTAGGTGTCATATTAAACAATACGTTTAAATGTACTTACTAGTAATTGATTATAATATAGTTAAGAAGAATATATAATAATCTAACATTAAAAGCTAGAATATTTTTACGGTTATAGAACCATATTGCAGCAGTATATTTTCCTGCACAAAGGCATTAGAAAATAAAAATAAAACAATACCGGCAGATAAAGTGGATTAAAGAACCTAGAAACCAGTTATTATTGTTAATATCGTGACTAACAACTGTACCAATAATACATTAACAAATTGAGTTTTTATTTATTAAAACTTAGATATAAATTTCAGACTTGATATCTGATCATAACAGGTTGAGCATTTAAATTAAATTTAAAACGTCTTCTTGTGACCTTTAAAATTTAACTGTGAATTTGAATTATAGCTATAGTACCATAAAAATTCTCTAAGAAAATGGTTTATTATTGGTTTATTTAATGCACACTTGTATCTCATATTGCGAGAAAATTACAGATTTTTTGAATATGGCAATTCTATTCTATTTCTCGAAAAAGTGATGGTGCTCTCAATTTGAAATAGCAAAAACACTAATTCGTTGAGTAGAAAAAACAAAACAATAAGAAACATCAAAAGTTTAGTTTAAATTACTAACAAACATTTTCGATAACTCTATATTTTCTAAATAAACATAACAGTACTGTAACATTAAAAATAGATTTGGTGCTACTGTGAACCGTACTGTGAAATTTACCGAAACTCCATTTCATATTTAATTCCGGAATTTCACATTTCATCGAACACGTTTTAAATAAATAGTGGAATAAATACACATTATTGCAGTTTATGCATTTATGTTTAATCCGTCGCTGACGTTCGTCCGCCACTATATTGTATATGGAATTGAAATCCCACATTATTTTGGAATGCATTTACCCGGTAACCACTCACTGTTAATATAATCATTTTAAGTGCGGACATTTATTCGCATTACGTTAAAATAATAAACTCTGTTGTTGTTCGGGCTTGAGTGACGTTCAAAACTAATTTTTGCCGGTGAGCCGGACCGAACCTGACGCGTTCACATTTATTGACAACGAACATATTTACATTACCCCATTCAACATAGATCCAGTTTTATTGCATTTGTATACCGGAGTGGGGGATAAACCTCCCGATGAATATTCGATAAAATATTTAGCTATTTGATAATTCCGCCCATCAGACCGAGTGGATAAATAAATTGCCAATGTTTTTCATTATTTGTTCTTTTTTTGCGTGCGAGAAACAATGAATGCAGTTTTGACATATTAAAACGTTTCGCTTTGCAGTTTTTTTAAACAATGCTGCTGCGCCATTATTTGTTTATTCCACTGAATAATTGTTTTTTGTCATTTAGGGAAATCTGGTTAAAAAAATTTGATTGGCAACTGATTGTTAAACAGTCAACCAAAAATACAGAGATAAATTGGTAAAATAAAAAAATCAGTAATCGTGTTTATCAAACCTGCAATAAAAGTTTATATTTACTAATTAATATACAATAGGAAGGCGACAACATTTGTTTAATACATAGGAGGGCCTCCTTTACATCTTCATTATCACTTTAATTTAACTGTGATCAATTCACGTTAAAAATCTTCCTTTTCAAATACGAATGGAACCGCATAAGTGTTCCTTTCCATACAGAAATGGTATAAATATGTCTTTTTCGTTTGAATGTAAAATAGAGTGATCAACTTTTTTATACTTCAAGGTGGAATGCTGGTATCTATGGGAATATAATGAAATATTTTCATAACTTGAAACAGACTTTTATATTAAGTCGTTTCCTTTTCATCGTCAACGTAGCAAACAAAGTAAGCAATCCTTTGTGATTTTTACATCTGAAAAAGTACCGTAATGACTAATTGAAATACGAGGAAGATTATTTTGATAACCTTGAGACATTAAAGCATTGCTTCTATTGCAATATCATATTTCATTGTTTTTACAGATAAAAAACTACCTCAATACAAAAGTTTTCTATCAAATTAAAAATCATTCTCATTAATTTCAAATTATGGAATTTCTTTTCTTACATTTGTTGTTGTTGAATGTAAATTTTAGTTTTTTAAACGTTTTATCCATACTGCGAGCTTTTATTACGTAGATCCAAAATGCCAAATCAGAGTCCTCAGGAACAATAAAAATCGAAGTCAATAATAGTAATTGTCTGCTTTGTTTTGTGTTGAAAAAGACTGTCTTTTTCAGTAGATTTTTTTTATTGCAAGTAAATTTAACAATTGTAATAGCTTGATAATTTTGTATAGGTGTGTTGTATTGCTGTAACTAAAATACCATTCGTTTGATCTAGTCTTGAGATCAAAGACTCAGAAGTTGTTTGTCAACAAGAATTATTATAGAAGGTTTATGATAGAATCGACATTGAACAAATTTTAAAAGTTCTACGCTCATAAGGAATATAGAGTCGCATCTGAAAAAAAAAAATCGTTACCCGTTTTTACATTGACAAGGCATTGTAATCGTGTCGGAAAATATTGAGATTTTAGCGGAAATATGTCCCTGTTGGGTCCCCTGAATATTTTTGACCAAAGTAGAAAAAATGTCTGTGTATGTGTGTTTGTTTGTGTATAGGCACCCGTTTTTTGGGTCGACGATTCCAAAGAAACTACTAAAGGTATCGGGATGAAACTTTATATTTAGAAGTGCCATGACCAAACCAAAGGAACTGAAGGTTTACTCTTAGCATTTCTTAGCGATTTTGCAATTAATCCGCCATTTCTGAAATACCTTTTTTCATATCTTTTGGGCTTGACGAAATACCAAATCATACCAAATTCCATCGATAACTCACGGCTTTCTTTTTATACCCATTACTGTAATCAAGCAAGACCTTGAAAGACCTTGGAGAGTAGCCTTCAGAAGTCTTTGACCGTCTACTTAAACGGAAGAACACACGTGAGGAGGGTAGTCAAAGCTTACGAGTTTCCCCTTCGTATGTTCGGAGTTCTTGTCAAAAAGTATTGTTTGTCCTACAAACATTGGATGGTTTTTTGCTTACACATAGGCTGGGGATTTTTTGGTTTGACGATTGGTCTCGATGATCACAAAGATCTTCAGCAAACCGTAGATCGTCAGTGAAACTACTATGTTTCTTCCACACCTTTCCATGAGTATCCTCTCTGGAGTGATTAATATGATAAACACCAGACCAGAAACTTTTAATTTTCGTTAATAAGTCCTTTAATGCCCAGAATATATTTCTGTGCTAATCAAGAGAGCCTACATGGTCATATCTAGTAAAATCAATACATCACCAATTAAGATAATCGTAAAAGGAAACAAACAAGCAGCATCAGCACCACTCCCCGAGTCAATAATAAACTGACCACAAGAAACCCACCCGCTCGACAGACGAGAGAAAGATGACCGGAAGCAACGGGTCATCAGATTCGATGGTGGCCGCGGCGCGGCAAATAAGAAAGACATCCATTGTTTTCCTCGTCCTCGCCGGCCATTATCCCATTTCCTCTTAACCTAACAGGGAGGGCGTTCCGGCCCCGGTAGTGAATCACCGCAGAACGGCGTTTCCGCACATTTTAAATCGGAAGTAGCCATTTGCGACAAATCCAGACAAGTGTCACGGACCGGAAGCGCAACTTTGAATTATGTAATTTTTAATATTACGCGCGCCGGGACCTGTTTTCGAGGGCTGCTTTTTAGCTCTTTTTGTCCGCCGCCACCGCGGAAATAATGAACGGCAACTCGGCCGGTCGCCGCTGCTGGAGTGAAGCCAGATCGTAAAGGGGCGGATACCCGAGAGAGAGAGGAGTACCACTACCCTATGAATTAACCGCCGAATGTTCGCCATATATCACGCGATTACGCGCTAGGATGATTTTTAACACTATTCTATTTACTTTTGGCCCCTTCGAGGGGCTTGGATTCAGGATAACAATCGAGTTAGGGATCTTCCGATGTGCCATTAGGTCCCACAATTGCTGTCGAAGAAGTATATTGTTCTGTGAAATATGTCACACTTCCTTAGCGCTATGTAAGCGGAATTGTTTGACTTTTCTATCGTATGGCTAAACAACTAATGAGGAGCACATGCACTCCTTCACTGAAGATTTTCAGTAAACCGACGACAAAAGATAAAACGAAGATAAGAAAAGACAATACTTACTACAGAAAAAAGTACATCCTGTCATAAACTGAAAAATAAATCAATAGCCAATACCTATACGAAATAACTGATGCCATTAGATGCCTCTCAGTAAGTAAAAATTTAATGCGCGATACAGTAATTTGTTTGGAGGCCAGCAGTGCTCACTTTGAGCAATTTGTGTAAGTTTTTCGAGAACTGGCTGTTAATTCATTAAACATGGTATGGTTGAGTTGGGTCGTTTGGCATCTGTGCCTTTCGATATACTTTGACCTTAAAGATCTTTTGCATTAGAGTCCTTCCATGTTGAGCTTTTTCACGAGCTTTTTCCTTTTTGCCATTGAACACATTGTTATTTATAAAACCAGCGTAAGGTATTTTGTTCACCATATTGAGTAACATTACCCCTCCAACTTATTCTACTGATTTCTACACCTAAATCTATTTAAAATATGAAATCAGAATCAACTGGATCTAACCCACTCTCTGAATTAATAGCCGAATATTCGCCTTATATCACGCTATTACGTGCTACTTGCTAGAATGGTTTTTAACACTATTTACTTTTGGTCCCTTCGAGTGGGGATCTTCCGATGTGCCATTAGGTCCCACAACGGCTGTCTCAGCAGTAGGTATATTGTTCTGTGAAATATGTGTCATTTCGTCATCACAATACAGTGAGCGCGTAAAGTATGGAAACATGACAAAATCTCTGAAACAGTTTGTTATTAGACAAAATTCTCGGACACGTCGATCATTAATGATCAAAATGTACATATCTACATCCCATTTAATATCCGACCTTCACTTGTTTTTGACCTATGACGTCATCGACACTTCTGTTAAAGGTAATTCACAAAATTTATCAGATTACAGCAGAAACTTTTTGAAAAAAAAAAACAGTTGAAAATAAGGGTAATAATTTTTTTGTTTATCGAAAGCGAATAGGCGTTTTGGAATGATTTATTTGCACTGAATGCGAATCTGAGCACAAAAGTTGCATATCACGTCGGGCTATTGCGTTTTTTAATGTTTTGTTTATGGAGCCGTCAGCATCCCATTTGAAGAATCGCTGTAAATGCATCAAACACATTCGGGAACATACTTTTGGTAACATACTTTCAGGCAAAAGTGCAAAGATTAAGTTTTACTATGAGATCATTTTGAGGTTTCTAGGACAATGGGTTCAGCTGGCATACATTTGTAACTATTACAAAATAGCGTTCTTTTGACTCTTTAACCCCATTTTTGTCTGGAAACCTTGTGCGATTGAAAATTTTTGAGTCAAAATTCGTTTTCAGAGCAAGTAATTCTACCACAAAAGGAATTTCATATTCTATTCACAATAAGTTATTTTCCCTAAAATTATCAATATTTGACACCTTTCAATTGTCTTTTTCTCGAAAATTTTCTGATGTAAGGCCACAAAATATTTGCGATACCATTTAGATAATTAAAAGACCTACCAAAATGAGTAAGAAAAAAATTGGTTTACCTTTTAAAAAATCTGATGTGGCCAGGCACATGACTTTATCATACAATATATATAATTAATAGTTTAGCTGCATGAGAATCTATTCTATAGAGATAAATCGTAGGTATTGTCAAACCATCAGCATTTGACACTAGGTACAGTACGTCATTAGAATAATAGTTATTTATGTCACAAATGCCGAAAGTACGGAATAGCGCGACGAGC
Organism: Melinopterus prodromus; assembly: GCA_964023965.1. Taxonomy (NCBI): domain Eukaryota; kingdom Metazoa; phylum Arthropoda; class Insecta; order Coleoptera; family Scarabaeidae; genus Melinopterus; species Melinopterus prodromus. The sequence continues at coordinate 96,595,630 of OZ030390.1, forward strand.
GGTGATACGGCGCGTAACCGAAGGCGGAGTGTAACCGTCGCATATGAGCGAATCGCGCTATCTAGTTTTTGGCAGGAGCGACATCAACGTTTATTGTGTTGCTTTTTAAGAAATACGTAATAAAAAAATTATTTCTGTATAGTAAATGCTAGGTTGGTACCACTTTGACGAAAGGTGCGTTCCGATTGGTAGGTAATGGTAGCTAATTGCGGTGGTAGAATACGAAATTATAGTATTTCTTACATATCGTGATAATGAGACATATTAGTTTGCATGTACATAAACATGAGTCACTAGCAATTTTCTATTGGAAATACTATAACGGCGTCTGCTACCACTGCCATTATCACTAATGAAAACGCACCTTAAAAAGGTAATTCAAATTCTGACAGATTTAGATTTGTTCATGACACATCCCTACCAACATACTAAAATAAAACTACAGTCATCGCTATACTTTATTTATAATTTTCTCAATGTATCATTTTTAGAATTAGATATAAAGACGGGTTGATATTTCTTATCAACAAACAATCAAATTGGTGATCTTATTTTATTTGAAATTTGTATTTTATAATTTTGCGCACTACAGCGGCACGTTCCATAGTGGTTCTCCAACCTCTGATGAGATCAGCTGTTTTCGAATGTGACAACACAAAAAAATATTTGTCAAAATCCTGGCTACTATGTAATTTCATATCAATGCAGATGCGACCGATCTCGATCAAATAGAATTTGCTCTTGAAGGTAAACTATTAATTTTACCAAAAAATGTTATAGGCATAAATTATTCAAAATTTCCTCTACTTTAATTTATTAATTAACTATTTTGTCGAAATTACAGAAATGGCGGCTCATTTCTAAAATCCTTGAAAAAGGCTTGGAGTAAACACCCAGTTCCTTTGGACCCTTTTGAACCAAAAGCTTTTCAACTCTAAGTTTGGTCATGAAACTTGCCGATACCTTTAGTAGTTTCTCCGGAAATGAATTAACAAAAATTGGGTACACACACACACACACACACACACACACACACACACACACACACACATACACACACACACAGAGACATTTTTTTGTACCTTGGTCAAAAATGTTCAGGGGACCCATAAAGACCTATTTCTGCTAAAATCTCAAAATTTTTTTTCGGCACGATTACAATACTTTACATACTGCGTATGATAAAGTAAAAAGTGGCGATGGCGTTATAACTCAGTAACAATTGGTGGTCGGAAATTCAACTTTTTACAGAAATGTGTATTTTAATAATTAAAAACAGACGTGTTCGCGGATTTTTTTTAAATCACAAATCTGTCTCGGAGATTTTCTCATATTTCCATACTTTATGCGCTCCTGTATAAGCGGATTTGGTTGGTTTTTCCATTATTTTCAGGAAATACATGAGTGCATTTTGATGAGTGCATGTTCTTCTAATATCATTATATATTTGTGTGCATATTAGGGTGGTCATTTCTAAATTATATATTTTCGATGATTTTGATCAATAACCGAGAGCACTGTTAAGTAACGACAGCAAAGATGTCGCCTTTGGCTAACAGTGCATGGTGGTTTGAGGTTATATTGGGCTCCTATATGAGGCATACATCTAGCAAAATTCACTTAATATTTTCCAGTTTTATTGGAAACTAACTAAGTAAAAAATAAAATGTATATAATATGAATAATTCCGTAAGAAAATAAATACTTGAATCCTTCAGTCAGTCGGAATTTTTCTTATTTCAAGTAATGTATGTGCACAATTTATAACTTCAAAAGAGCATTTATGCATTTATCATATTGACTTGTTGTACTACAAAAGAAAAAGTTGAAACCAAACTTGCAGATGGGCGTGTACGTTTGGAATAACCCAACACATTTCTTAACGATAAAGTGCTGCTCATCGTGCGTTATAGTGTAGGTTTTCAAAAGGGGTAGTAACTCTACGTTTTGGTGCAATAGAAGTCACCGTCTCTTGTGTACGTTCTTAGCAAACACCATCTCTTAAATGATACTCAAGTGATCAAGTGATTTAAGACAAGAGAAAAAAGGGAACAAGCCACAAATGATGAATTCTCTCTCTCTGTTAAACTCTATTAAATTCTCGGTTGAGAATTTTTTCTGAACTACAACTAACAGGTACAACCGTAGCATATTGATACAACCACAAAGTTGTATAGTCGAGAATATTTCGAGGTTTTCAATTATATTTAGAAAAATTTTGTCTTTATATCTTTAAATTGACTTGGCAGCTAAATGTTCTGGTGTTTACATTCAAAGTATACATAGTGGAATTATCAAAGATATAACGAAGAATACTAGTTTTGGCTGGACAAGTAGTAATGTGCACGTTTCGTGTAGCTAAAGAAGTACTAAGGAGATCTACTGATTCACCGAAGATTCTGCAGTGGATACCAAGATGGTGTAAAAGAGGTATGGAGCAGATATTCATGGAAATATCTGGAGGAAACGTCGATTACAAAAGTAGTTTGCACACGAAAGTAAAAAAGAGGTACTAAAACAAAACGAGAAAAGTAAAAAAGAAGATGTAGAGACAAGATGGCAGAAAACCTGCATGTTTTTATCGAATGAATAAAAAATTAAATTGTCACTCTACCTACAGTACTGTTGTTATATACCTACACGATATAATTTCATAAATTCCACTTCGTCAATCATTATCTCAAAATTACTAACTACATCTACCTTTACATCCCTCAATATCGTTCAAATTTATACTATAAACCTAAGCATAGCGCTGTAATATATATTAGACTTGTACCGACAACACGGAGGTCGTATTTTACCCGCGGAATTACCATTAATTTGCTCGGTATGCTGCGTACATTTCTCCATTTACTCTGTCATCGTTCGCGCGGAAGATGTTTGGATTTAAAGGGAGACCGGTAAGCAGCAGTAATAGCAGAGAGAACAACAAGGCATAAAAGTGGTTAGAGCACCATAGAGTGAAATCACTTATATAGGCAAAACGTAAGATCCAATCAATGTTAAGGATACGAGTGGTATCTCTTTCTATTGTTAGTACAATATTGTCCTTGTTGGTTATCGGTAGAGGGAGCCACTAGTCGATTGTCGATGTGGCGCCATCTATCCCCGTTTAGATGGAATTTCAGCGCTTTCAGGGTATCCGTACAGTCGATGTTAGGGGATAAAATGAAGGGTGCTGACGTAACATAGTGGTAGAGAACTGTGGGTGACGCTGTTAGTAAAAGACCTTACTGGTAGAGGGCAGTTAGAATAAGCACAGTTGAGAAAATTATTAAAATCGTTCTAAATCCATTGATTCTGGGTCTACTGTATAAAACCCATTTCAAAATTGTCCGTGATGCTATTTGAATACATTAATATTTGTGCTTTACTGCAATTTAAAAAAATTTTGTTTCGATGGATGGAAAGTTCAAATCTGATTTCCTCTAAAAAAAGCATTAGATCACAGTAATGTTTATATTATCCTTAAATTTTTCTAGTAATAGTTTTTTCAGGATTTCCCGAAACACTTCCAATATAAAGTTTAATAAAACCAAATAAAATATTAAAATTTTGAAAAAAGAAAACATTTAATACTATCTGAATATTATTGGATTAGAAAAGCAAACGTATTGCCAACTTATTTTGCTTCATTTTTTGGGTATTCTCAATTTGCGTTCCTAAAAACAACCAAAATTAAAAAGATATGAGGATGTTAAACCCTTGACTGGGTGAGGCTGTAGATAAATATATATCATATATATATAAATATATTATATATATCATAATGATAATCATATGATAAATATATATCATATATATAAATAAATTTCTTTCATAAAATGATTAAAAATTTTCATTAAAATACCAACGTAATTCATTATTATTTGTTGGTTACAAGCGGTCGATCGTAATATGCGAAGTTTGTTATAGATGGGCTTGACTTACATATGAAATCTCAGGGTTTGGAAATCATATCCTGTTAAGGTCGTATATAACGTCCGCGAAGGTTTCGGACGCTACATCCGGTAATCCGGAAAATCAGGCAATAATAAAACGTATTTATTTTGGATTGATATGGCGAATCAGCCAGGATAACAAGTGCCCGCCGCTATAAGCAAGTAGATGACGTTATAATTTACCACTTTGTAAACACACCAAATATTACATCATTTTTAGTCTTTCCACATAATTACAAAATTTATTGATCGAGAAACGTAGAAAAATAAGTTTTAACGATCAATGTAACAAACGTAAGTGAAACATAAAAGAAGCAATACAGAAAAAGTAATTAAATTACATAAATAAGGAAATATAAAACTTAAAACCTAACTTACTACAGGGTAACTATAGGTACTGCAAAATTCGACGCGAAATGTTCTTTTCTAAACATCTACTTTATTTAAATGAACTGTCATTACTATACTTTGGCTACGGTCAACGGCTACGTGGATGACAGTTGATTGATAGTTCGCAGCGTCACCAATGAGAAATACATTTAAAATATTTTATATAAAATGGTATTTATGAGTCGTAGTTAAAACGTCGTATTCAATTTGTACATAACGGATATAAATCCTTAATAACTGATATTAAAGCAATAAAAAATAAACTACATATCAAACAATGCGAAAACGAAGAAGGAATACAATCAATTCTCATAACAACACACCTATAAAAAGTAAAGACATTATATGTAAAAAATAAAAAATTATACAAGTAAATCGAATAATGAAGGAATACACAAAAATCCTTAAGACTTTTACAGACGGAGTTTCATTCGGAGTTTCATATAGTCTTGTCGGGATTTTGATTTTTAAAAATGTTTAAAATATGGTTTTGTTTATATTTCAAAATGCTGTAACATTTTCTACTATCGGAAAACTATCCAGTATATTATTACTTTTCTCTAAAGCATATTTTATTGTTTATCTTTTATCATCAAATTGCCTATATTCCTATATGTATCTTATTGATTTATCTTTTACTTTTAGAATGCATAACAAAATTAATCAAACAAGTAATTACTTTTTAAAACGTTTGAAATATACGTTTTTAATTAAGTAGGTACTAAACACATAATGTATATACTATTTTAAACCTATAATGCAAATTAAATTCCAATATAATCTAGGTAGCGTCCTCTACAAATTACCATCCAAACTAATCAACAAACTCCGCGCCATCTATCGACGAGACGCAAAACCTTCCACCGACGCTACCTTCATTACAGGCAAATCGCTCGCCTGAAATGTGGCGCAACTTCGTGTGTGCTCGATTCTCATAGGTGTCATCACCTGACGTAAACATAACCAAACTGATAAAACAGTCTGCCACGCAGTATTATTGCTAAACTAACATAAATCACGTTCAAGAGTTTTATATACGGTACACAGATCGTATCAAATTACTTGATCGTTCGCGATCGGTTCGTAGTTCGGTGTTATAGTGCGTGATTATTTAAAATGTCCCAAGTAGAGAGCGCTACGTGTCCAGTATATCCTGTTCCGGAGAATGACCGAGTGAGGGATTTAATTGAATTATTTGCCGATAATCACGGAAATGGTCCGGATTTTCTCGTTCGTGTTCCTGGACGGTATTACAAAACGCTTTATTTTATCGACTTTGAAAATTATTACTGAATTGTTTATAGGGTCAATCTGATTGGAGAACATATCGACTACTGTGGATACGGCGTTTGCCCTATGGCACTGGAACAGGATATACTGCTTGCAGTGTCATCTAACGGCGGAAAGACACTTAAATTGGCTAATACAGACAAGAATTATGAGGATGATGAGTGTGCCATCGATGAGATTGAGTAGGTTTAGTGTTTCTTTTTATTTATGTATTTATTTATTTATTTATGGATAGCATTTCGAAATATGGTGTAGGTTTATCAGTGCGTTTATCAAATTGTGTTAGTAAGATTGAAAAATTTCTCCGTGTAAATAATCAGGGTATCGAAGTAGAACGGATGGTATTATTAGAGCGATCAAATAATATATTTAATTGGGATTTAATGTTTTATAAAATGTTATCTAAATGGAGGAAGTTGTTTAGATAATATTCTAGGACAATGTGTTTATAAGACCTGCACAATTTGTCATCGATTGTTATTTTATGATATTATTATGAGCAATTCTGTTTTATAGTAATGTGTAAGCCGAAAATAGCGCTGAACAAGAAATAAGGAAATATTTCTGTTTTGTTTATACAAGCTGGAATTAAAACAGTTTCAACTAATATGTCGGTTTCCATAAAGCTAATAATCAAATAAAAAGCTTATGCTGTTGCTAATTTACACATTTATGAATCAATTTATTAATATTATCTTGAAGAGATACTCCATATCTAAACTGTTTGATTGATGCATCATCGCCTAGCCCAAACCGTTGAACCATGTGAAAATAAAATTTGGTAGGTGCATTGTTTCTAGAAAGTACGCTCATTACGGATTTTTTGTGAATATAGCCCATTAATGAGTGACAATTGTGAGAGAGTGCCATGAGCATGAAATGCGTTAAGCGCAAATTCACTACAGTGCTTAATTTTCCATTTAAAAATTTTATTTATTGATGAGGTTGGTCCAACAGCCGATGACAGCAGCTTGGCTGTTTTTCGATAAGTTTGTAAAATCAATCGAGAATAGGTCTTTGCGTGGGGATGTCGTCGACGTGTTCGCTAAAGCTACTTTGGAACAAGATAGACTTAGTCGACGTGCTGTCAACATAATACGGTTTAACGTCTTTTAACGCTGTTTCAAATTATTTTTGCACACCGAATCAGGCAGTGCTGTGCCAATCACAAAACTTTATATGCGGGCCAATGACATGCCGCTCTAAGAATTACTGTGACAAATTGTCGACATAATCTATGTTGAGAATTTGAGATCTTTAGCATATATTTTTATATTAGCATATATTTTTTATAACATTTCTCTACGGTTTATCTAGTGATATAGGCAAAAACGCACGTGTTATGAATACACGCACATGTACTTTGAATATGTGAAATATTTGAAAGTATAGTGAGGTTATGTGCTCATACATTTATACCTAAAATACGTAGAGCATTGTGTGTGTGAAGAAATACATACCTGTTGTGATCTATCGCAAAACCCGTACCAATACCTACGGTTACATATTACTTTCTCTTGGTACGATAGATTACGCACTCATTTCTCAGCCGATAATAAAAAACTTATGCCTAGCTACTGAAAAACATACAAGTATACATATTACATATGTATGTACTAGGACTTCCAATCCCGGACAATAATTATACTGAACCCAGGATTTCGGGATTAAAGATTTTGTAATCCCGGGATCCCGGGATTGATCCCGGTATTCACGAAAAAAGTGATAGTTGCCGGATTAAAACGCCTGGGATGCAAATAGTTACCAAATCCAGTCTGTAAGAAACGCTGCCTCAAATATACTTTATTTCCCCGAAACTTGGTTTGGCGGTTTAAAAGGTAAAAGTTGTCAAAGTGTACGTATTGACATCAATAATAAACAAAATATAAACTCTATCGGCTCTTGCATCTTAAATTTGTTAAAAAATTATACATTTTTGTAAAACGTTTCAAGAATAGTCACGGCAAAAGAAATTGTTTGCTCGAGTCAAATTTTCAATGTTTCATAATGATGCCAATAAAACATTTTGACGAATTTTAGTTTTCCTTTTTAAGATGGATGTTTATTACATTTTAAATAAAACGATTATTGTTTAAGATCCAGTTCTAAACGCGTTTTCGAGTGAAGACGTTATTTATTGTTCAAAATTCATGAAATATTCAATGCAACTTCTTAGATTATAAAATATTCAACTCCTTGTCATTCAAAAGTTAATATTACTTGGACGTCTTTCGGTTTTCGCAAATACAGTTCAAGCCCAACGCACCATATAAAATTTGATTTTTTATCTAAGTGCACTTTTTAACAAAACTCGTGAAACTTGCAAAAAAGTTATATTAGTTATATTACTGCTGTCACAGCTCATAACAAACTCGAGATGCTTCGTACCTAAATATTTTTTCGTTCTTTACTGTAAGTTAAAATACCTAAACTGGATGAAACCTTTTCGCTGTATTTTATTACGTATTTACTAATTTTATTCTCTGTAGTGTATCACTGAATACAGGTAAAGAAATCTGCCACATTTTTTTATTATTATGTTTATTTTTTCTGTTTTGAATACAGGCTGTATTTTTTTGTGGAGGGTGGTATAGTAACTAAAAAGACTTAAGCAAGTTGAAAAGGTTCATGTTTGCGGCCATATTGAATTATATCTACTTCTTGCAAAATCTGTTCTTGCTATTATAACAACATGTTGGTGTAAACAACGTACACTTTATTATACAACATTTCTCATATATATTATAGAGACGTCTTCCAGTAATATTACCAAGACATTTATAAAAAATCGGTAATCTTCAGCATACCTGTCGGTATTGTCGGTTCATGGAAATTATGAAAATTAGTTATCAGAAATCGATATTGACAGAAATCCTCCGCGATCAACACAATAGTATGTAAGGATTTTGATTCCAATGTTAATGAAATACGAGTGCCATCCCTACCTATCTCCGTGTGGCAATCCTGACCAGCAACAAACTCAAAATCTGTTTCTGGTATGCTTTTTGTTCCTAGAATGTGAATTTCAAGACAGAAACTCTGAATTGTCTAGTTTTTGAGAAAATCTGTAATAAATACTGCCACCAAGCCAAAAAATTCAGGATATACCAGTCGCAGTTTTATTTCGATTTGGTTCATTGTTGGCCATGATAGTCACTTAAGCATTACTAGTTCAACAACAAATCATTCCATCTTTACATTTTATAGAGAGTAAATAAAAGAGTAATATTAACTACATGGCATTTTCAGTAAGTATCCTTTAAAAAAAACACGCACAGCAAAGCGAGAATTTTTCCACTTTGAATATAATCCCTGCTCGTGAAAACATTTTTTTTCGTCCGCCAAACACATTATATGTCATCCCAAGAATTTACCAAAAATCGGGATAAAGAAATAAGGGGGATAAAGAAACACGTTTTCGCCATGGCATTTAACGTAAATTTTCATTATAATGCCTCCCGCGCAGTGACCCCAGGGACACAACACCCTAATAACAATGTTCCGGTGAAAAATCATCCCCAGTACATTAGTGACGTCGTACAGGAGGTAGAGAAGGAAAATGCGGAGAGTAAACGGGATAATTATGGAGGCTGACGTCCTTTAATTAGTGCCGCGTTCGCTTTACGAGCAAGCGGAAGTAAAAGTACGAAAAACAGAGAGCGACGGGCACTGCTCGTGACGCTAAAAGTTTAGGCGTAAATTTGGCGTGCGGCTGCAATGTTTTTAATGCGATTGGTTGTACTACGGTCGATCCAAATTATGGCTGCCACGGACATTACAGCACACATTAATCAAAATGTTAAAATAGGTAGCTATGATTGATATATTTATCATTTATCTTGAAACACTTCCTGATGAATAAATTTAAAATTGTTATCTTGATGTCGAACGTAACGCACTCAATGTTTAACACTAAAGTGTGACTAAAAAAATCACTACAATAGTGATTTGGTCACCATCAAGTTTGGTCTAAGCAAAGAATAATACGTAAGTGAGTCTAGAGCTGTTTTTCAATCCTCTGTCACAAAATGAGGAAAATAATCATGTTGTGAGTTACATGGTGATGAAAACGATAATTATTCATTACTTTAATATTTGTTAATTTTTTAATTGTATTCTATTCTGTGCTTGAATATAAAATAAAATTTTGGAAATATTTACTATATCTATTTATTTCAGAAAAGCAATAAAAATGTTTAGAGTTTGGGATACATCGCATGTGAAGTATTTACTGAATATTTGTCGTAAGTAAATAGTAAAAAACTTAATTTTTGCTAAATTATACTTGAGTGATTTTAAATCAGTTTTGTTTTGAATTATTTTGTCTTAAACGAATATTACAAATATTGAAAACAGTTTGTTTTAAATGTTTAAAACACTTTGATATATTGGATTAAAACAAAGTGTAATAACCAGTCTGATATATTGGATTAAAACAGACTGGTTATTCAGGATATCATATTAACTATCTAACTAACTAACTATAAAAATTTATTATCTATTATGTACGAATGACTTACCACAGCCAAACTGTGGTCACAGATAGTTCACTAGGAAGTTTTAATAAGCTTACGATAAAATAATCCGATGGATGGGCCAAATGATGGAAAACAGAAAATAATGACACTCACATTATTTAATACTCATATTTCTGAAATCGCGTTCTAATTTTTTTTTTGTTAAACGTTTCCTGGAAAATTAATGACCAAAAAATAAGGGTGGATCGTTAAGACAATCAACTGTCAAGAAAAATTTATAAAAGACGACTCAATTCAAAGGCAAAATACCCCCTTTATCACGGTGCTTAATTCTAAAACCCGAACGTTGTCCCACTTTTATATTTTCCATTGAACTTATAAGAGTATAATAGGATTTCATTTGACCTGAACGATTTTATTACTTAATAAAGGAGAAGTCCAATTAAAATCGTAAGTACTCCCGTAAATTTTCCCGACGTAATAAAGTTCTGCGAGAGAACGAGCATCTAAATACTTGGATAGCGTTATTCAATCCAATGTTTATCTTTCTTTTGAGTAATCTCCTGGTACACATACGGATAATTTCGATGTAAGCAAGTAAGCCGGAAGCAGCGCTATCTTGGCTTGGCTTCTGTGAGAAGCTTTATGGCCAATTTAACGGAAATCCCTGTAGAATATATGCGATACTAATTAGCTTCGGAGTTGTAAGCCATGTTCAAGTCTTTTCGTATTTATATTAACCTTAGCTAGCACTGCAAAATGTACTACCGAGTACGGAGACTATATACTACAGACCGATTTAATTTTCCTCTTCACTGAACAGATCGTTTCATACATACCAAATGTATAAATAGTGACTGAAAGTTGGAGACAGAGTAATTATTATATGAAAACTAGGAGGAAACTTAATCTCAAGTTGAATACATATTATCAACAAAAGGTTTTGTTTTTTAGTTATTAGTTTTTATTAATATTAAATTGAAATTGACGAAGAATAAACTTATGAAAAGGTTTTGCTTTTAAATGCTAACCAAAAATATATTTAAATGACGTATTGATGATGGCCAGTGAGATATGACTTGGTTTAACAATTTTACCTACACATTTCTCTCAGTTATTACTTATTATATCTAATATACAGGGAAGTAATTATGTAGTGGATAAAATCGAGTACAAAATCGAAAAGTCCTGATGGTCCCCTATTGGTCCAATTATTCAAACTGTACAATCCTTCTGTCGGTTAATTATTGAATAATGATAGCATCTTTGAAGATGACAACAATCTGAATTAACTATTCTTTTGCGCCAGTGTTCAAATTTAAACAATTGCTACTCAAAGATAGACGTATAATTGGAGGACGGGTAATATCGTGATTTCAGGAATAACATTTCAATTATGCATTTTTATGACATCCCGCAGTAGTTTCACTTTACGTCAATGTAATAATAATAATAATAATAAAGTCATGCCTTTGAAGAATCGGATCGTATTTTTCCCAATTTTCCAGCTAAACGAAAAATACCTGAAAACCTGTTTTTCCGTATGGTGCATGTCATATCAGCTCCGAGGAATATAGTAAATTTCGCGGGTAAAACCGTCTAAGAAAAGGCAAAATTTATATCATTCCAAGTACAAAAGTGAGTGCAACAATTGTGGAGTAATACCGAGAAGTTAAAAGAAGGCACAACAGCGAAAATAGCCAAAAATCAACACGTAAGTGGAACACTCACATTCTCACTATTCACGTGTCTTAAAACAACTTTTTTAACAAAACTAGTCGAGCGCTCAAATAGTTCGTAAATATATACCTAGCCAGCAAAATTTTTCCTGCCCGTAATCCACATACAACCCGAGGCCTTCTTGTTTGTGTACTGATTAATTAGTCACCTGGACAGACCCCCATGGTGTGAAGAATTGTGTAGCCTGTTATATCCCCGACAACCTTTGTAATTTAACCATTAGTCCGCTGTTATAACAAAAAAAATGCCAAAGGCAGCAACTAGAACAGACACCGCAAGAACTAGGACAAACGAAGATGATGAAGATCCCAAAAATTTTGAAGAAATAAAAAAAATGTTTAGAGAACTGCAAATATCTTTGAATTACATGTCAGAAAAATTCGATAACTTACAAAAAACCCAATTGGAAGTAAACAACATTCTGACAGAAAGCAAAAAAGAAAACGCAAAGCTGAGGGAGAGAGTAAAGAACTTGGAAATGACAGTGGAATGGTTGGAGAAGGAGAAGATTGAGAGAAACATCATCATAACAGGAGTTGAGCAACAAGATAAAAATAACGAGAATACAAAAGTAGTAATAGCCAAAATAATAAAAAATCTCAACGTTAAAATTGATGACAATGATATTGTGAAATTTCATAGAAAATTTGAAAATGGGCCAATAATGGTTCAATTGCAAACAATGGAGATAAAAAGGAAGATTATGGATGCCAGGAAAACTATTGGTTCCATAACCACAGCAGAGTGCCAGTTAAAGGGAAAAGAAACCCAAATATACAGGGTCCTGCAACTAAGCTCCCGTCTTCTGTAGCCCACTTACTCATTAAGCTAAGAGTTTGACATTTTGCAAGCTTACCCTGTACTTCAACGTACAATTCAAGAAATTATTTTGTATTATACAGGGTGTTCCAAAAATGTGCAACGCCATGGTAATATATTTTTTTAAATTGCATGCTATACATTTTTCTGCACATTTGGAAGCCTTTTATGGTTGCCTACATATCACCAAAATTTTATTGAAATCGGTTGAGTGACCGCAGCGGAAAAAAATAAAAACCAAAAAAAAATTATTTTGCATGGTAGGCTTTAAAAATCAATAAAAACCACAAAATGCACCTCGTTAATAAAATTTTGCGACGAGCTTATTAAGTTATATGTAATAGTCTCGTTAACCAAGTGACATTGATCCAAATTATACAGGGTGACCAAAATCGAGTGTCAAACTTGTCAAACTTCAAAGCGTGTTATTGTTCTTATTTTAAATTGGAACCCATAATTTTTTTTATGTTAAATGATGCAGAATTAAAAAATAAATATTGTTTCTGAATACAACCGCATCACAATTCCCAATATTTTAAAAGTTATTCGCCAAAAACTCATTTTTCAACGTTTCCAACGGCAATTTTAGATAATAAATATCGTACGTGGCTTTGAAAAACAATTTATTTCATAAAAAATAATAGACGTATTTTAGATTTGAGTGTATTTAATTAAGTAGTTAATCAAATGCTAAATTTACTGCATAATTTACGTATAGCGGTAAGGAAGGAAATGTGGGTATAGGTAAATTTTGCAGTAAATTTAGCAATTGAATAACTACTTAATTAAGTACAGTAAAATCTAAAATACCTCTCTGCGTTATATTTTATGTAATAAATTGTTTTTCAACGCCACGTACGATATTTATTACCTAAAATTGCCGTTGGAAACGTTGAAAAATGAGTTTTTGGCGAATAACTTTTAAAATATTGGGAATTGTGATGGGGTTGTATTCAGAAACAATATTTATTCTTTAATTCCGCATCGTTTCACCTAAAAAGAAATAGTTTGACAAGTTTGACACTTGATTTTGGTCACCCTGTATAATTTGGATCAATGTCACTTGGTTAACGAGACTATTACATCTAACTTAATAAGCACGTCGCAAAATTTTATTAACGAGGAACATTTTGTGGTTTTTATTGATTTTTAAAGCCTACGATGCAAAATCAATTTTTTTTGTTTTTATTTTTTTCCGCTGCGGTCACTCAACCGATTTCAATAAAATTTTGGTGATATGTGGGCAACCATAAAAGGCTTCCAAATGTGTAGAAAAATGTATAGCATGCAATTTAAAAAAATATATTACCATGGCGTTGCACATTTTTGGAACACCCTGTATAATAAAAAATAATTTCTTGAATTGTACCTTGAAGTACAGGGTAAGCCTGCAAAATGACAAACTCTTAGCTTAATGAGTAAGTGAGCTACAGAAGACGGGAGCTTAGTTGCAGGACCCTGTATATTAATGATCAACTCAGTCAATACACCAACAATCTCTTTTTCAAGGCTCGTGAACTAAAAAAGAAAAAAAGTTACTTATTTGCATGGTGTCGTGACGGCGTGGTGTACATCAGGAAGACAGATAAAAGCAAAAAAATTAAAATCAGGAATCTGGATGACTTAGAAAATATCCACTAAAAAGACAAAAAAAAAAAAATTAAAAAAAACATAAATAAATAAAAGAAAAAATGACGTACTCAATATACTTACACAATTTTAGAAGTCTTAGAAATAAATTCCATGAGGTAGAAATCATAGCCAAAACTTACAATCCAGAGATAATAGCAATAACAGAAACCTGGTTGAACTCACATGAAGAACAACTGCCCGAACTTGAAGGTTACCAAGGAGAATACCACTCTAGAAAAACACGAGGTGGTGGAGTGGCAATATTCACAAGAAACGACATTAAATACGAAGTACTACAAAAAACCACAATCAACGACATAGAAATTCTAAAACTAATATTAACAGAGAACGACACTGCTCTCACACTTATTTACAAACCACCCCATGTCATTCACCACACATTCATAACAACATTGGAGAACAATATATTAAATAGACGAAAAAAACAAATTATTATCGGTGATTTTAATATAAATATACTCGATAAGAACAATCCAACACAAGATTATATAAGAATACTAACAGAAAATAACTACAGAATCATGAATAAAATAACCCAAAAGCACTATACAAGAATTGATAAGAGTGGATCTGGGTCTATATTGGATCATATATTACACAGAAACAAAAATCACAATAATAAAGTTTCGAACACAAACGAGTGGAGAATAAGGCAATCGAGACGGAAATCTGTAAATTACGAAAAGAGCACGTCAGCAACTATGAAGAACTATCAATACTACTGCAACAAATTATAACTACAAATACGTTCACAGTGAAAATAAGGAGAAGAGAAGAATGCGAATGGCTGAACCAAGAACTACTACAAAAAATAAAAGAACGAAATAAGCTATACAAAAAGCAAAAACGTAATCCTACTAACGAACTAAATTACTGCCAATTAAAGCAGAAGGTGAACAAGAATATTAAAACTACAAAAGCCCAATACTACCAAAATAAACTGCTAGCACACAAAGACAATCCCAGACAAATGTGGAACGCACTTAACAAAATATTAGGAAAAGCAAAAAGAGAACCAAAAATAAAAGCCATGGCGACATCAGAAACAACAAGCACAGAGGACCCTAAAGAGATAGCAGACATTGTCAACTCATACTTTAACAGTATTGGAAGATCATTGGCTGAGAAACACAATATTCAATGTACTACAACGACCACAAAAAATAATGCAGTAGAAGCTGAATTTCAGTATACCAACGAGAAAGAGATGTACGAGGTTATAATAATAATAATAATAATAATAATATCTTTATTACCCAACAGGAGACCCACTTACAAGGTAATACATATTTAAATCAATCATTTGACAACAATAATAAAAACAACAACAACAACCGCCACGATACAATACCACAGAAGCAATACATCATAAAATGCAACAACAATAGCAAAAATATTATATCAACAGCATACAACAAAGATATAAATGTAAATCATGTAGAACAATATAATACAAGCAAAAGGTTCATATAAATTGCAATCAATTACATATTAAAAATATCCGGGAATCTAACGTCAGCGTTCACGCACATACGGTACACCGGGGATCTACGCATAACGTTTGTTCTAGCACGTGGCAAATAAAACGTAGACACAGAACGAGAAGAAGTACGCGGCACAAGGAAGTTAATACACGACAGTAAATACGCACTGT
Source organism: Melinopterus prodromus (assembly GCA_964023965.1). Classification (NCBI taxonomy): domain Eukaryota; kingdom Metazoa; phylum Arthropoda; class Insecta; order Coleoptera; family Scarabaeidae; genus Melinopterus; species Melinopterus prodromus. The sequence goes on from OZ030390.1 coordinate 96,611,598, forward strand.
CCACCTTATTATTAATGAGCCTGCACAGAAATCGCGCACTTTGGATCTCACGTCGCTCAGTCAATGCCATCAGGCCATGACGCTGAAGCAAGGAACCATAGTCCGCGCCGCGCTCAGGATACACATCATCTGCCCTAAATGAGAGGTATTTGAGGAATCGTCTTTGTACCTTTTCAACCGAAAGCTGGTGGCTGGTATAATAAGGACACCAAACTATAGAAGCATACTCCAGGCGTGAGACTATAAATGCATTGTAGAGAATCCTTACTGTATCCACATTTTGGAAAGGTCGTGTTGTTCTTATAATAAAACCGAGCAATCTATTAGAAGAGGCAATTATGGTGTCAATGTGATGTTGGAATGTGAGACGAGAATCAAACCACACGCCCAGATCCCGCACAAGCGTCTGTCTGACTAGCTTATGGCCAGAAATAGTGTAAGTGGACTCAATAGGCGAATGTGCACGGGAATAAGAAACATAGACGCACTTCTCCACACTAAGCCGCAGTCCAAAGTCGGCACACCACCTCTCCAACAGTGCCAAATTTGACTGAAGTACACTCACGTCCGTCAGGTCACCAACCACTCCATATATCTTCAAGTCATCTGCATACGCCAGAACTCGACATGTAAGAGACTTCAGCAGGTCATCAATGAATATATTAAACAGCAAGGGGCCCAGGTTTGACCCTTGAGGGACACCGGATGTTGAAGGAAATACAAAAGACCTATGTCCGCCGTAGAATACATAGTTGTTCCTGTCTTTCAGGTACGATGAAATCAACTGCACAAGCAACGGCGAGAATCCCATGGCGGAAATTTTCCGCAGCAAAACACCGTGATCCAAAAGATCAAAAGCCTTGGAAAAGTCCGTGTAAATCACATCCACCTGACCGCCTCGATCCAAAACCTCTGACGTAAATTGACAAATGGATGCTAAATTCGTGACCGTGGACCTGCATGTCACAAAGCCATGTTGGTTTGGTGATAAAAACCCTCTTACATTCTTGTATATATCTGCGTACAGCACGTGCTCCAAGACCTTCGAAAAATTAGACAAAATAGAAATTGGTCTGTAGTTCTTTATAACCGTGGGATCTCCTTTCTTGAGGACCGGCACCACTCGCGCCGTTTTCCAGCGCCTCGGAAAAGTGGCAGACCTTATTGCCAAATTGACAATAGATGTCATTGGTTGCGCCAGAATGTAACGTGCATCCTTCAAGAAGAAACTCGGAATGTAATCATCGCCGGCTGTAAATTTATTTGGGAATGTACCCATTATTGTGACTATTTGAGATTCAGTGATAAATCCAACAGAAAACGACAGCACATATGACATTTGCTCCCCAGCTATGACATCTGGACTCGGTAGCCGATAAACATCAGAGAAAAAATCTCCAAATGCATCAACAATGCTCTGGGGGCTACTGTGACTTCCACTTTCAGAACGGATTTCACCTGGTATCCTCGACGCGCTCCTCTTCTCATTGGCAAAACGAAAAATATTACCAGGATTCGCTCTGAGACCTTCCTCAACAGATCGCAAATGCTGTCGATACGCTTCACTAATTTGGACCTTCACCAAAGATCGAAGTCTTCTAAATTCATGATTGTAATAATCCCTTCCTGTATGATTAAACTTCCTTCTGTAGTAAGCCTTCGTCTTAATATTGCGTACGATCACTGGTGTAAACCATGGAGGGTAGCCATCAACGCTGAAAACCCTCCTCTTCGGAACTGAGACATCCAGAACACGGTATAATAAGGTATAAAACAAATCGGTCGCGCCGTCAACGTCTGTACATCTATCAACAGGCGACCAATCCACGTTGCAAAGTTGATCATAGAGCTCAACGAAGTTAGCACGTCGAAAATTGTAGGCGTAACCATGAGCCTGACGAAAAGCCGGGACGCGGGGTTCCGTCGATATGGTCACCTGTGCAGTTAGGGCCGGATGGTAAACGTCCTCCCGAACTAGGGGAATACCCTCCCGCTCCACACTCAAACCGTCCACATTCGTGAAGATCAAATCAAGCAGCTTACCATGTAAGTGGGTCTCCTGTTGGGTAATAAAGATTGGTTGTACTATGTGGCGAATTTTCCATATTTTTGCGATTGTTACTGCATTTTCTTGAGCTAGTTTGTTCACATGTGCATCCCATTTCAGGTCATCTTGAATGTAGAGTCCTAAGGATTTAACTTTGTGTACTTGTTTCAGTTTTATATTGTTGACAGTAACATCAATGTTAAGGTGCATCCTGGTGTTATTAAATATCATGTACTCCGACTTCTTTTCATTAATTGTAAGTGAGTTATTTCTGTACCACATTTCTATCTTTCTTAGATCCTCGTTTATGTTGCACTGCAGTGTCGATGCTTCTTTATCGGCGTAAATTAAACATGTATCATCTGCGTACATATACACAGTTCCTGTCAGATCTAAATCCATCATATCATTGGTGTATATTATATAAAGATTAGGTGGAATGATTCCTCCTTGTGGTATTCCATATTGTTCAGACTGCAACTGTTTACTGCTGGTTTCGTCTATTTTTGTTATTTGTGTTCGGTCAGTGAGATAAGTCTGTATAAGGTTTAAGTTTTTGTTGTCTATATTTATTGCTTTCAGTTTATCTACCAGCTTTTCTTTTGATATTGTATCAAATGCTTTCTTAAGATCAAGAAATATAGCAACCACCTTTTTTCCTTTGTCCATGTTCGTTGTTATTTCATGGATCAAGTCGTTCGCTGCTGATGTTGTGCCCGAGTTTGTCTGGTATGCGTATTGCTGTTGTCTGATTATATTGTTCCTTTCTAGGTGTTGTTTTATACGCGTTTGGATGACTTTTTCTAGGATTTTGTTTAAGGCTGAGAGGAGAGCAATGGGACGATAGTTTTCTGGGTTTTCGGGATTGCCTGCTTTATAAATAGGGTTTATTATTGTGGTTTTCATGTAATTCGGATAAACTCCCTCATCTATCACTCTGTTTGTCAAGTGGGCTAAGATTGGCGCCAGAGCTGTCCTATTTTCTTTGACAATGTTATCTTGTCGTTATCTTGTCAAACCCAGGAGCCGTATTACTCTTCATGTTGCTTATAATGGGCATGCTCCCACATTCGAGCCCACATATTTAAGAGGAAGAAATTTACGCAAACATCACTAACGGACACGATTAAAATATACAATAAACTACCCGAATACGTTACAAACCTAGCGCCACAATCCTTCAAGAGAAAGGCCAAAAAAATGCTGGTGACGGGCGCAATATAGGAAAGCAAATTAACATAACCATGCACCCTCAACACCGCTAGCCCGAGGAAGGATATCCATCAAAGACGGCGGAGATCCAACCCCGAGGTGAAGACAGAGGGAAGAAGACACGTTTTGTATTTATTTATTTTTCTTTTAGAGAGATATGAAACAAAATGTAATTTGTTATTTACAAATAAACTTATATATATTCTAAAAAAACACTGTGGCCATCCATGGTGGTCTCGAGAACTAGACGTCATTAGACGAAGATAGTAATGGGTATATCTCTTTCGACATACTCCAGAAAAAACGTCTCTAACTCGCTAAAATTTACATTTTTATTTACTGGACAGATTTAACCTACAAACGAGATATGATTAGGTTTGTGCCAAGAAATATACTATTATTTTATTAAAAACCCCATGCCAATTGTTAGGTTAGCTAGGGTATAGATATCGAATTAGAACTCATCAACAGTATGTCAACTTTTCAAGAGAAGCGAGAAAAGCAAACCAGCCAATCCATAGCCAGTAAATCTGGCCGCCCAAGCACAAAATTAACCGACTATATGTGCAGGTTTATATCTTACTGGCTATTGAAGATAATCTGTATTCAACTCTTCGAAACATCGCTTTATAGCATAATTTACAAAAAATGTTATCTCTCTCTCAGGTGAAATTGGTCCATGAATTAACCGAAAATGACTTTGATCATAGACAAGAATTCTGTGAACGAATGATGGAAATTTTAAAGTTTTAATTTACTGTAAATATGGATAATTGTCGGTGACCAAATTGTAGCCAATTATTGTTTGGAAATATATTCCTACACTTTCTTTTATCTCTCTTTTATCTCCCAATGGAAATGACCCTAACTTACCAGAAATAATATTTGTTTGCAACAAGATGGTGCTTCGCCACACTACTTTGTTAATATGTGACGTTATTTGGACAAAGTGTTCCCAGGAAGAGCGATAGGAATGGAATGGCCAGCTCGGTCTCCTGATCTGACGTCATTCAAAACCAATGTGTACGCAAATCGACCTAACAATTTAGATAACCTTAGGGAACGCATTCGATATTAGTGCCAGTTAATACCGCCTGAAATCTTTCTCAACGTGGTGAATACATTTTACAAACGCGTCAGATATTGTAAAAGATGCCATAATTTAAAAAAATAATAACAATGGAAAAATTTTAAAATTACTCTTTATATTCGCTGTAATTTCAACCGGAATTATCGATTTTATCCGCTACTGAATTACCATTACATTAATAAGTTTGCCTGTTGTATTTTCAGAGTGAACGTTGGAGATGGGGCACCAAAGTGGTTCCAGTATGTGCACTGTGGCATCAAAGGCATCCTCGATATTTTACCCTCAACTACACCTTTGAGAGGGTTAAACATTTTAGTGAACGGAACGATACCGCCCAGCGCAGGCCTGTCAAGCAGTAGCGCCCTTGTGAGCGCCGCAGCCCTAGCAACTTCTTACGCACATAATGTAAGTAATATAACTTCAAGATGAAATTATGTCTGCGTAATTAGTGAGGCTTTTAAGTAAGTGGCGATGTATACGCTGTTCAGGTAAACAAGTCTTTCCTCTAAAGGGTTTGTTGAATAGCAATCTCCTCCAATTAAACTTTGGAGACAGTGTTTGGCCTTGTTCCTATATTATTGGATTTACTGCCAAGTGCCAAGTTTGGGTGTCGCTTGATTCTAAACTGGCTATGGTGAAATTTATATTATAATTATTTGCGATCACCTACTTACATTTTGTTGAACAACTTAACAGTCTTGTTTGCGATAAAAATATTAACCTTTAAGTTTCGTAAATATGCTTGAAAACCAAGAAATAAATAACTAAATTTACGTAAATCGCTAAATTTGTAATTCCTAATTGTAACTGGTAAACCTATTATTAATATACTGCACTAATGTCTGAACAACATTAACAAAAATAACACCGTGATAGTCATAAACGTATCTTTTACAGTCCCTTTTCAGGAAGTGAATAAGGTACATATAATTTAATAATTATGCATGTTATTGCTACTTTTTGGTAAAACATGGATAACACACAAAATATTGTTTACTGAACAGTTAAAAATGAAAATACACAACAAAAACATCAAATCTGATGAGGGTTTGGTCAGATAAAAACAATATAATTCAGGGGCAACAAAATTTATATGTTAAACGAATGGGAAAAGTTAGAGGTTTAAATTGTTTGTTGATTCTTCTTCTAGATTATGAGGAGATTGATTTGAGGAAATATAGAATCATAATGGATATATTGGACTATTATTTTTCAGCTTCTTCAAGATACCTATAAATTATTTTTCAATGACTTCGATAGTGTAAAAAAATAGATATAGTTCACAGGCAAATCATTTAAAAAAATGTGCACTGACTAAGTAATTAATATTGTAGTAAAATTTACACTAGATCTAGGTTCATAATATAGACTTGATTATTTTGCAAGAGAAAAGAACAAGAACACACTACCTATCTTAAATTCTTTTTTTTACTAATAATCACAAGGTGCTTAACATATTAAAACGCATCTAAAAGATTACACAGTTTTCCTGAACTAGTTCGCAGAGTTTAGTTCTTGTAAATCATCGCACTAGATTCTGGTTGTCCAGGGAGATTCATGCTTGGCTTCGAATATTTTTATCTCTTGATGACCTGTGACACACCAAACCACGGTGCAGGTCACTGTTACAAATGTACCACGGAGCGTTATCCATATTCCTTAGTACTGTATTTCGGAAGATTTGGCTAAATAGTTGCTCTTACTGGCGCAATGAAGGCAATGCTAAACCTCACACCTCTGCACGTGCATGTTAAAAGAGATGCTGCTCTCGACGCCATAAGAATAATCCAGGCAGAGAACCTTAAGGCAAACCAGGCCTACGATCACTTAAGAATTGTCAACACGATATGTGGCAATGCCGTGGAAATGCCAAAGGACATGATGTCACCTATATACGCCTTTGATGGGGCAGTGGCAGTGGTAATTAATGACCGCGTGAATGCACCACAGAGGCTCAGACAGATCAGCGACTCTGCATCACTGTGGTTTCCATTGATGCGGGATCAAAGACCAAGGACGGTGTTGGAGTCGGCATTAGTGGACCTGATTTCTCCCTATCCAAAGCTATGGGCATTCTCCAACCATCTTCCTGGCGGAAGTTCACGCAATTGACTTATGTACCCAGGAATGGTCCCATAGGAAGTGACAAAGGGCAAACATCTACATATGCTGAGACAGTCAGGCTACATTGAAAGCGCTGCAATCAAAAGACCACAAATCCAAAACTATCTGGACTGCATACTTTATCTGGAAAAACTTGCAAAAGAGAACCAGGTTTCACTGATGTGGGAACAACTTACTCCTCGAACAACTACTGACTTTGCAAAAGACAACATCGAAGGACTCTAATGTATGAGGGAAATACAGAAGATCTTTTAGGTCAAAGTATATCGAAAGTCACAGATGCCATACGACCCAACTCTACCATTTTTTTAGCCAGACTGTGGTCGAGTGGTAGCGCGCTTGGCTATCAGTCTGGGGGACGTTGGTTCGAATCCAACGCCCTGCTTTCAGAGCAAAGGTTTTTCTGTGGTTTTCCTTTACTCCACGGCGAATGCTGAAAGCCAAACAACTTAAGGCGTGCCACAGACGCGGGCCATAATAATGATAATTCGGGCCTGCCGATGCCCCCGTAGTGGCGAAAGCTGTTGGGGGATGTTAAGGCGTGGATTATTATTATTATTATTATTATTTTGAGATATAGGATGCTAGCAGCTTGACTTATCGTGTCACAAAAAATAAAAAATATTGTTGAGCAAACCAGTCAACCTTCGAAAGTTTTCTCTATTACAAGACAGATAACTGTAGAAAATGTTGCCTATTTTGTGTATTTTCCGCCAAATGTTCAAACAAAACTCAAACATTGGCAAACATTGCTAAGAAGTATTCTTTCAGCAATATATTAAGGGCAATGGATTTTTTAAAATTGGCTTTATCCGGTACTGTATAGCATACGTAAACTCGCCTGTATTATTGTAGCAATGGATACGTACGCCAACATTGTATCTCCTCCGATGAAGATAAAATCATAAACTTTCCAAACATTTTCCCAATTTAGGTGTTGACACAACCCAGTTGGACAACCAGTTCCAGCAAACCCCCGCCGCCATATAAAAGCACTTTAAAATGCACGTTCTATAAAAGTTCAACGTACCTACTTCAATAACACTTTGCAGCAGCGCCATCTACACCGAACCCAGCACTCGACCTTTGCCATTCGGACTGAAATCGCAACTCCATTGATGTGAATAAAACAATGCGTGAAAATGCATATCGTTTCAGTTTCAGTGCCCATTAAATAAACCGTACAGTCTTTATGGACAAACATTTTCAGCGTAAAGGATACCCACAACGTGGACTTGAAGGCGCAAATACATACATAAACGTGCGATTAGATCGTTTTATGGGACCGGTCGTTTGTCATCTCTGGGAAAATGGGTATATGTCGCCCGCTTGCGAGCGTTTTCCTTAGTTCTTTTTCTGCAATTTAATTTCGTTCAGACGTTCTCGGTGTGTACTAAATACGTGGCGCGGTCTTCTCAAACAGTTCACCGAGCGATTTGTAATATCGTTGGCGGAGGAAAGATTAAATTCTTTGTGTGTGCATCGGAGCTTGTTATATAATGACACATGGAAGATTGATGTTCGCGTCACGATGCAGTCCAATCTGGTGACAATCGAGCATTTAATTCTATCAATTTTATGTTGAATAATACCTAATATATCTAACTAATATTTTTTGCAATTTTACTGTCGGGTAATAATTAATATTACTTTTAATGCCCAATTTTCCATCTCAGCTTGAACCGAAGTGTAGTTTAATTTTGTTGATGCTGATTACGCCGGTATAATTTGATTTTACTTATTTGGAACGGTTCGGCAGTTATTACGTTCCCAATTATCAAAAATAATGCTAAAAACACCCCTTTTACTATGTAAGAAACTTTGAACACCAAACTGTGTCCGATCAAATCGACGGATGTTGACGGTTCAAACGGTACCGGATGGGAAATTGGCCGAGGAATTCATTTCTGTAAGCCGCGTTGGTCTAAGGTGCGCGGTTCGCGAGAAAAACGCGATAAACCGCGGAAATTATAGTTTCCCACTTTCTGGCCAAACCGTACACGCTACGGGAAAACCGACCACACAGTTGAATTCAGCACATCCCAATGCATAAGCATGACTACATTAGAACGCTCTATCTCTCAAAAAGTTATATTTGTTTTTTCGTTCTAAATTTAGCACTTTTAGATAGAAAAAAATTGAACATTGCAACCGTTGGTGATAGAAAGGTTTACCCACTACCAAATGATAGCTCTCGTTGAGCCTATCAAAAATATGTATACTTTTATATGCCTAAGATTTACCATTTTCATGTTATGTGGTCCATTTCGCTTATTTTTGTATTATTTGAAAAACCGTAATTTCAGCACAACTCGGTAACCAGTAGAGACAGAGACTTTTCCTATGTAAATTTGTAATCAGCGCACCCATTTTAGTAAGATAGCAAAGGCTCCATGTTGGTCCGGGTCCTTGTTTTTGAGATAGGTGCGCTACTTAAAAATTTTTATTTAAAATATATGATTTCTTACAAAATTTTAGCCGTTCGGCTAAAACACAACTACCTTCAATCAAATTAAGGTTGTGGTTCTTGATACAATTTTTGACGCTGATTACGCCGGTATAGTTTTATTTTACTTATTTGGAACGGTTTGGCAGTTATTACGTTCCCAATTATCAAAAATGATGCTAAAAACACCCATTTAACTATGTAAGAAACTTTGAACGCAAACTGTGTCCGATCTAATCGACGGATGTTGACGGTTCAAACGGTATCTGATGGGAAATTGGCCGAGGAATTCATTTCCGCAAGCCCCGTTGCTCTAAGGTGCGCAGTTCGCGAGAAAAACGCGATAAACCGCGGAAATTATAGTTTCCCACTTTCTGGCCAAACCGTACACGCTACGCGAAAACCGACCACACCGTTGAATTCAGCACATCCCAATGCATAAGCATGACTACATTAGAACGCTCTATCTCTCAAAAACTTATATTTGTTTTTTCGTTCTAAATTTAGCACTTTTAGATAGAAAAAAATTGAACATTCCAACCGTTGGTGATAGAAAGGTTTACCCACTACCAAATAATAGCTCTCGTTGAGCCTATCAAAAATATGTATACTTTTATATGCCTAAGATTTACCATTTTCATGTTATGTGGTCCATTTCGCTTATTTTTGTATTATTTGAAAAACCGTAATTTCAGCACAACTCGGTAACCAGTAGAGACAGAGACTTTTCCTATGTAAATTTGTAATCAGCGCACCCATTTTAGTAAGATAGCAAAGCTTCCATGTTGATCCGGGTCCTTGTTTTTGAGATAGGTGTGCTACTTCAAAATTTTTATTTAAAATATATGATTTCTTACAAAATTTTAGCCATTCGACTAAAACCCAACTACCTTCAATCAAATTAAGGTTGTGGTTCTTGATACAATTTTTGACGCTGATTACGCCGGTATAATTTTATTTTACTTATTTTGAACGGTTCGGCAGTTATTACGTTCCCAATGATCAAAAATGATGCTAAAAACACCCATTTAACTATGTAAGAAACTTTGAACGCAAACTGTGTCCGATCTAATCGACGGATGTTGACGGTTCAAACGGTATCTGATGGGAAATTGGCCGAGGAATTCATTTCTGCAAGCGCCGTTGTTTTAAGGTGCGCGGTTCGCGAGAAAAACGCGATAAACCGCGGAAATTATAGTTTCCCACTTTCTGGCCAAACCGTTCACGCTACGGGAAAACCGACCACACCGTTGAATTCAGCATATCCCAATGCATAAGCATGACTACATTAGAACGCTCTATCTCTCAAAAACTTATATTTGTTCATTCCAGCCGTTGGTGATAGAAAGGTTTACCCACTACCAAATGATAGCTCTCGTTGAGCCTATCAAAAATATGTATACTTTTATATGCCTAAGATTTACCATTTTCATGTTATGTGGTCCATTTCGCTTATTTTTGTATTATTTGAAAAACCGTAATTTCAGCACAACTCGGTAACCAGTAGAGACAGAGACTTTTCCTATGTAAATTTGTAATCAGCGCACCCATTTTAGTAAGATAGCAAATCTTCCCTGTTGATCCGGGTCCTTGTTTTTGAGATAGGTGTGCTACTTCAAAATTTTCATTTAAAATATATGATTTCTTACAAAATTTTAGCCATTCGACTAAAACCCAACTACCTTCAATCAAATTAAGGTTGTGGTTCTTGATACAATTTTTGACGCTGATTACGCCGGTATACTTTTATTTTACTTATTTGGAACGGTTCGGCAGTTATTACGTTCCCAATTATCAAAAATGATGCTAAAAACACCCATTTAACTATGTAAGAAACTTTGAACGTAAACTGTGTCCGATCTAATCGACGGATGTTGACGGTTCAAACGGTACCGGATGGGAAATTGGCCGAGGAATTCATTTCTGTACACCGCGTTGCTCTAAGGTGCGCGGTTCGCGAGAAAAACGCGATAAACCGCGGAAATTATAGTTTCCCACTTTCTGGCCAAACCGTACACGCTACGGGAAAACCGACCACACCGTTGAATTCAGCACATCCCAATGCATAAGCATGACTACATTAGAACGCTCTATCTCACAAAAAGTTATATTTGTTTTTTCGTTCTAAATTTAGCACTTTTAGATAGAAAAAAATTGAACATTGCAACCGTTGGTGATAGAAAGGTTTACCCACTACCAAATGATAGCTCTCGTTGAGCCTATCAAAAATATGTATACTTGTATATGCCTAAGATTTACCATTTTCATGTTATGTGGTCCATTTCGCTTATTTTTGTATTATTTGAAAAACCGTAATTTCAGCACAACTCGGTAACCAGTAGAGACAGAGACTTTTCCTATGTAAATTTGTAATCAGCGCACCCATTTTAGTAAGATAGCAAAGGCTCCATGTTGGTCCGGGTCCTTGTTTTTGAGATAGGTGCGCTACTTAAAAATTTTTATTTAAAATATATGATTTCTTACAAAATTTTAGCCGTTCGGCTAAAACACAACTACCTTCAATCAAATTAAGGTTGTGGTTCTTGATACAATTTTTGACGCTGATTACGCCGGTATAATTTTATTTTACTTATTTGGAACGGTTCGGCAGTTATTACGTTCCCAATTATCAAAAATGATGCTAAAAACACCCATTTAACTATGTAAGAAACTTTGAACGTAAACTGTGTCCGATCTAATCGACGGATGGTGACGGTTCAAACGGTACCGGATGGGAAATTGGCAGAGGAATTCATTTCTGTAAGCCGCGTTGCTCTAAGTTGCGCGGTTCGCGAGAAAAACGCGATCAACCGCGGAAATTATAGTTTCCCACTTTCTGGCCAAACCGTACACGCTACGGGAAAGCCGACCACACCGTTGAATTCAGCACATCCCAATGCATAAGCGTGACTACATTAGAACGCTCTATCTCTCAAAAAGTTATATTTGTTTTTTCGTTCTAAATTTAGCACTTTTAGATAGAAAAAAATTGAACATTCCAACCGTTGGTGATAGAAAGGTTTACCCACTACCAAATGATAGCTCTCGTTGAGCCTATCAAAAATATGTATACTTTTATATGCCTAAGATTTACCATTTTCATGTTATGTGGTCCATTTCGCTTATTATTGTATTATTTGAAAAACCGTAATTTCAGCACAACTCGGTAACCAGTAGAGACAGAGACTTTTCCTATGTAAATTTGTAATCAGCGCACCCATTTTAGTAAGATAGCAAAGCTTCCATGTTGATCCGGGTCCTTGTTTTTGAGATAGGTGTGCTACTTCAAAATTTTTATTTAAAATATATGATTTCTTACAAAATTTTAGCCATTCGACTAAAACCCAACTACCTTCAATCAAATTAAGATTGTGGTTCTTGATACAATTTTTGACGCTGATTACGCCGGTATAATTTTATTTTACTTATTTGGAACGGTTCGGCAAGAGAAAAACGCGATCAACCGCGGAAATTATAGTTTCCCACTTTCTGGCCAAACCGTACACGCTACGGGAAAGCCGACCACACCGTTGAATTCAGCACATCCCAATGCATAAGCGTGACTACATTAGAACGCTCTATCTCTCAAAAAGTTATATTTGTTTTTTCGTTCTAAATTTAGCACTTTTAGATAGAAAAAAAATGAACATTCCAACCGTTGGTGATAGAAAGGTTTACCCACTACCAAATGATAGCTCTCGTTGAGTCTATCAAAAATATGTATACTTTTATATCCCTAAGATGTACCATTTTCATGTTATGTGGTCCATTTCGCTTATTTTTGTATTATTTGAAAAACCGTAATGTCAGCACAACTCGGTAACCAGTAGAGATAGAGACTTTTCCTATGTAAATTTGTAATCAGCGCACCCATTTTAGTAAGATAGCAAAGGTTCCATGTTGATCCGGGTCCTTGTTTTTGAGGTAGGAGTGCCAGTTCAAAATTATAGTTTAAAATATGTGATTTAACCAATTTTATTTTATTTATTAAAAGTTGTATATACATTTTATAACAATGTCTCATTTAAAAGTTTAGAGAGATAATGAGGATCCAGCACGCACCAATTACTCCATAATGTACGACCGTGAGGCGTAAACACCCGAAAAGTTGGACGACATAATTGCGTTCACTTTTCATAGCGCGCGCGCGCGCGCGCGTGGGAAGTTCGTGCCCTCCGAATTTGTTGTGGAGTGAGCATAATTATTACGTTGAAACGCCGAACAATGCCCGGTCGACCGTACGGTAGGACGCGATGAGCGCCCGACGGTATCAACGATTGTTAATTTAGGTTAGGTCGGTCCCTACTAACCCTACTAGGCGTCCTTAGGACTAATACGACGGTTCTGTTTGATAAAGATACGCGCCGGAACCCTTGCTCGATGAGCATTGCAATCAGATTACAGAATCGAGATTTTCTTTCAACCGAATGTTAAGCCTTCCCCTTGTTTTAGTTAGAGGTGGTCGTGGGCTTGAATTATTTACGTATGTTGGAATCTGGGTAGAATGATTAAGCACATTACCTTTGTTAACGTGTTAGAGCATGATAAGGCATTATTAGAATAAGGGCAGGAGTCCTTACCCCCCTCTGGATTTTGAACCCAACTATTACCAAATTATTGTAATTAGTTTTAAGTTTCATAATTAGTTGATTTAGTATTGTCGCCTTTCAACTGTTCTGTATAATAGTAATAATAACATTTTCGTTGTCGATGATCGTTATCACAGAGTTTTCGTCTTTTTCAGTATATTTATTCATTGTTTCTCGTTAATGCGGTTAAATTTTAAAATAGTTTTGTCGCCTTCTTATTGTTTACCACGACTTATTAAGATTTTTTATTGGATGCTCGATTGACACGTTTATAGAATTAAACTATTAATTGTGTTTATTTTGTGCCTGCATTTTTGGTTGTTCATTCTCTTTTCTCTACAATTGAGTAATTTTCAACTAATATTGCCTTTGCTTCGTTTATTAATTTGCTATACGAACTGTTGGCTCGTGTTCATCAAAAGCAGCAGAAAGGCAATAATATTGGTTGACAATCACGCGAATTATTGAAAGATAATGTTTAAAACCGAAAATACAGGCCAAATGGACAACATTGAAAAGTCTAAGATCGTGTTTATTGAAACGTGACAATTGTTCATTGTACATTAGGCCTTCCTCGATGAACAGGAGCTGGAAATTCTTATAGGAAATTAACTTACTCCAGTATATCAAAAGGTAATGAAGATTTTACCATCTTGGTTGGCAATGAGACCAAATCTTAAATTCTAGGATAAAAGATCAATGATTCTGATAAAATATATAATTACAAAAGTGTGTTAATAAAAATTATTAATGACACATTAATAAATGATAGAAAGACAGCAAATTTTCTTGCAATTCACTTAATATCAATATGCAATAGGTAAGTTGTCGTATCCTCGAGGTCACAACCGTGGCTAATAGCATAAAATAATGTATAAAATGAATGCAATTTAAGTTTAACGAACAATATGGGCTGTTTTTGTGTGTCATTTCAGAATACTAGCAAATAAGAATAATGTCTCTAATTATGAATATCATTTACAACAAATAACACACAACGAAAACGCTACAAAGTAATTAATAGCATAGTCATTCACACTATGCCACCTTTTATTACTAAAAAAATCTTGCCTCCCTCTGGAACATTTTTTAACGGCGCCCATGAATAAGGGTTTGTGTATAGTAAATAATGACAAAGATTATTACTGTCGCTGTAACAAACAACAGCACTGATGTTCAAAATTGACTTAAACGTTAAAATGCCTCCATGATCAGAGTGATGTGTTTGTGCCCATGGTGGCTATAAGAATTTCACTTCTTTCAAAACTATTTCCATTAATTCATTTATTGTTGCAGTTGTCGTTATCAAAGGAGAAAATCGCTAGTTTATGCGCTGAGTGTGAACGATACATTGGTACGCAGGGTGGTGGTATGGATCAAGCAATTGGGTTTTTGGCAACAGAAGGTGAGATATTTAATAGTTATTCCTAGTATTTCTAGTAATTACTACAAGATAAATCCTTACACTCTTTAAACAATTTGATTTTTATAGCCTATTTCTCATAAGAATATAGTTTGAGTTTGCAACTTAAATTAAACTTAAAATTTTTAAAATAATTATTTAGAAATAGCACATTAACTATATACATTTTTAATATTGTAGAGATGTAAAAATAAACTCGGTTTCGATAAGGATAGGAAAAGTTGTTATAAATTTAATACATGTCTTATTGTAGAAAAGCGTTAAATTCCAAACAGCTTTACGAAAGGTTTTGAATCGAAATAAGAAAGTACCGTAAAAGTAGGGGTAAGTACTTGAAAATGAATGAACTAAACAGATGTTTTTGAATCTGGGTCTAATGGATACCTTTTCACGTATCCTCGCTATTTTGAAGTAGGTTACGGTGTATAGAGTATACTTACAAATCCAGGCCTGGTTACTTTTCCAAAACTTTATGCTCACCAGGAGTATTATTATCATTTGTATCCTAATTCTGGTGCATATAGTATACTTTGTCATACTATGTATGATAAATGGAAAAGGTTTATCGACGGTAAGATATTCAAGGAAAAAGGTTATTTATCGGGCAATTCCGTCATTCGAAGAAGCAACCGTAGACACGTGTTTCGGACTATTAGTCCTCAACAGTACGGTATAGCCAAGGAGTAAGATGGACACTCAATGTCACCAAATTGGTGACATTGGGCACCCCCCTTATGGTCTCCATTTGAGTGTTTTTTCCATTGAGTGTCCATCTTACTCCTTGGCTATACCGTACTGATGAGGACTAATAGTCCGAAACACGTGTCTACGGTTGCTTCTTCGAATGACGGAATTGCCCGATAAATAACCTTTTTCCTTATGTATGATAAAGTAAAAAGGCATTTTACAATTATTGTTTGAAACAAAACCTGAAATTGGTTTGGAAATTCTGAAAGATAATTACTAAAAAAACTTTTGATAAAAATGTGCGATAGTCTTTTGGCGGTAAGTCATCAATTCATTTAAGTTGGACGGTTTGGAGTGGAAGTTGGACGGTTTGGCAGTAAATCCACAGCCGCGCCTAATTATTTTGTCATGGTTACCAGTCAAATTTAAATCAATTTTAAACACACAATTTATATGATTCAACATTATACCAATACACTATTATCAGCAATATACAAATAGAACATATAGTACTATTTCAGTAAACAAAGAATTACTTAAAAGTATTGAAAGATGTATGTTTGGGAAAAGTAGGTTTTCAGAACCAAGCTGTCATCAGCAAATGTCTGTATTTTTTACACAACAGATAATAACATCCATAATAAATCTGTTCTGAAATCCCATCTTTTTACCATCTCCGAAACCTACATCTTTTAGACATTTTAAAATAGTTATTTGTGTATCATGTACCACAATTCGTCATCTTTAATATGTGAAATTTGTTGTGCATAACATAACATTTCATGAGGAATTTTTTAATCAATGATAGTTTTTACTTAGTTTCAATAATAATTTCATCAAAGATTCAGTAAGCATTTTGATAACATGTTCTATCATATCATATCATTTTCATAGGTGGTTTTCATATTTGTCTACCTAAATCTAAAATCACTAACAACGAAATTTATCAAACAAATTAAATCGGAACAAAGCTAGTAAAAGATATAATGGTACTGCACACTCCTGTGTAATTGGTTATGATTTTAAACTAAATGTTCAAAACAGTTTCTGCCAGATGTCTCTTTCTTCCAATAAGAAGACCGACTTTACTTCTTCCAGGGCGCTAAATATGGAAGTCGTTACTCCACTGGACAATTGATGGAATTTTACGATGAATATCATTGCAGTTTTTTTTTCATGGGGACCTTTGACAACAAAAATTGTGGGGTGAAGATTTTTACATTGATGAACAAATGTTTCTGTGATAGGACGAATTGTAATTTCTCTTTATTCTATGCACTAATATTGGTATCCGATATCGTGTGTCTTATTGCACCAAAGTTTTCTATTATATAATATCATCCACTCAGCAAAGAATCACAATATCGCTCGTCAATTATCAAAGTGGTCGATCTCATTTTAAACCAATCGATCGATACCCTTTCTACAGAAACAATCCAAACTACCACTAGAAATATCCGGAATTTTGATGATATCCACCAGCGGAGTGCATTTCCGTACCAGCTATAACGAGGCCACAATTAGTAATGCAATTAACGAAATGAGCGTACGGATTGCCTCGAGCGGACCCATTTTGCCGAAGCTGCCGCCAGTGGTAAATATCAACTTCAGCCTGAAATCCTGAAACTTTTCGAGTCCGTATTTTAGAGCGCTGTATCCCGATAGCAAACGCATTAATCTGCGGATCCAGCAGTGTGCGACGTGTACGATTATGGAGCGGCCGACGCGTTGCCAGTTTGCCACTTAGCCGTGGTGTCGCGAATGATTGCTGCTAGCTGGTATATTATATGCTTTTTCGCGAAGCGAGTGCTGTAGCTTTGCCAAGTTTGTCGCATTTTATGAGCTTTACTTTCCGGCTAATGCTGTGTAAAGTACTGTAATGGAAGGACATGCAACATGAGCGCATTCGATTACGTATAGTTAAGCTATGAATATAAAATAAAGCGCCCTTATGCAGTATATAGGATAAATTGGTTTAACGTTTATTGGTGGTTTGTATAAATGTTTAAATATTTCTTTTTCATTTGATTTAATAAATAAATAAGTTATATAAATTATATGTGGTAAAAATCTATTCTTGGAGACTGTGAAATCGAAAGGAAAATTGGAAGAGTCTTCGGATGACCGTGACTCGAACGTGATTCTGGAGAAAACTGTGTGGACGGCGCTTTTCCGGACCCATGTTCCGGTAGACCTTTGATATTATAATTGGATAAATCCTGTGTCACGTCCTCAAATGTGTGATAAAAGAGCGAAAATAAATTGAAAAAGAATAACGTCGAGGCTCAAGTCAACGCTTTGCCGTTGAAGAATATAAGAAAACATGAATATATATTTATGAGGATCAATGGAAAAGGGGACGTTCTTTTCTGTTGTGTATTTATTCCTATCTTCTAATGACTATATAGTTTCGCCCGTACTGGGGCATAATTATACTGACGCTTCAAGAGAAAATTTACTTAGCCGCTTCGCACACGGTGAAACAGTTTAGTCGTGTGTGAGACTCAAGCATCTTGCGACTCGGGCAGCGGATAGACCAAATTTCCTAGGATAGTTTTAATCGCACATGTGTTGTTCACATGTGTTGTGTTGTATCGATGTTTGGCCGAGCTTGAATCGTCAACTAATATCAAATTAAAATCCAACTAAAACAAAAAATGTGAAGTATCATTCAAATCAAAAAACAAAACTACCTACATCGAGGATATTGATATTAAATAGGGCAACATTTTTACTTATTTGGCCAACAAAAACAAATATCAAATGAAGGGTGGCAACCCCTAATACGTGAATCTAGAATTACAAAATTGAATTGGTTTGACAAAATGTGGATTGGAATATTATTACTTCACCTGCTAAAACGCTCCTAAAGATACTCAAGGATTTTGTGAATTGAAAGTAAGAAGGCGTTTTGATAGATTTTTATTGTGCTGAATACGAATCCAGACTCTTTATCCAACCTTTATATCCGGTCAGATATCTGCGTGTTTAATAAATTGATTTCTAAGAAGTTCTTCTTAGGACTTAATAATTGGTTTCATACATAGTCCTGATCCTATGCTTCTTGCAACAGAGTGCGAAACGTCGACTACTTCAAAGTCATCAACAAGGTTTCCACACGGAAATCAATTTATTATTGATTCAGACTGCGGAAGTCGACAATCTATTTATTTGCATTTTGTCGTTTTTGTTTGGACAAAGCGTCGACCCAATGAGTATGTGATATAAAAAAAATTTTAAAATGCAATAGAAGACTAAAAAATATATTTTGAATGCAAAATATTGACTTTCTTAATGAGGAACTGCATTGAACCGCTAGTGTCCAAGGCAAGTGTGCTGAGTTTAGATCCATCTATCAACCATAGCTAGAATGCATGTTGAATGCACCTTCGAAGACCTCAAAAGATTAGAATTCTGGAACCAGTGAAAGAGCACAGCTGTGGAGAAGAGTATGTTTCGTTGAATGAATAGAGACAAAAGAGGTCTTTTTCGATGAAGGACCATCAATAGCTATCAAAAGCAATCAAGTTTAGCGAAGGAAATAGCGTGGAGATAGTCGAAGACCAAATAACCTTTTAATTTCTTCCGACTTGAATCCATCCCTTTTCTACCTTGGTTTGCTTGCTACTACTTAAAACTGGTAATCATATAAAATTGGATGTTTTACCACTTCTCCCACAAACCGAAATCTCGATGGTACTCGGGTAGCTTCGTTAGCGGAGTCCCATTGTGTTACAAAGAAAGTAGTTGAGTCGCGTCGTGCTGACGTCTCCAGTCTCCCACACGACTAAACAAAATTTCACCATTTGCGAAGCGCCTGTCGGAAAATGTCTATGGCGATTCGTTAGCAATAAAAGGCAACATAACCTCAATAACCTACACAAGAAAACGTTCATTAATACTTGAACACATGTTCAAATGCAACAGCAACGGGCAAAATAAATGCGCAATTATCCCAATAGTATATTATTTGACGAGCACATAACTAAGAATATAAACCGCAGGCATGAAGTTTATACGCGAGCCGTAGGCGAGCGTGTAAACGTGCGAGCGATTTATATCCGTTGTGTGCGAGTCGAACATGACATTTTATCTAAATATTTTAAATGTATTTGTCAATGACGGCGAGGCGAACTGTCACATAACTGTCATCCACGTATTGTTTGACACTTGACCACTAGGTTTGTATAATGATGACAGTTCGTTCAAATAGCGAAATAATTATTTGAACGAACTGTCGCTATTATACAACGCTAGTGTCATTATAATCATTGGCATGTATCATGATGGGAATTATATAGTCATAGATACGTATGCAATGAACTTATTATATGTGAGTCGTATATAAACCTTTATTTAAATAAATATGAAATTTAAATATCATCCTCATAAATACTACACCTGTTAACGCTGCCTACAAACGTGCAAATAATATGAATATAATAAGGTTTCTTTAACGGGTAAAGGTAGTCCCAATTGTATTATTGGAATGAAAGATCTTGGTTTTCCTTTAAGTATGGCTTTTTTATAATTATAAAAAAGCCATTTTTTATAATTATAAAAAAGCCATACTTAAAGGAAAACCAAGATCTTTCATTCCAATAATACAATTGGGACTACCTTTACCCGTTAAAGAAACCTTATTATCACTGAATAAGCCCAGTTAAATATTACTCTAGAAAATATGAATATAGTTGTTTTCCTGTAATAGTCTCTTGACAATATTGATTGTTATCATGAGGCACGCGATGTTGCAATGATAATTATGTAATTGAATAAAAGTTCTTATATAGTAATATCACTGGCGTAGTTTACCTGGAGCAGTTGGAACCAGGCACACGAGTCTCAGAGAGTTCATAATTGGAAAAGCGAAATTAAAACATTTCTGTAAAAAGAAATCGATTGGCCAGATTTTCTAAATAAAACTATGCTTTGTGTACTTGGCTTAATTATCATAATTTTGATTTATAGATTGGTATGGTGTATTTATTCATAAGTCCATATAAATTTAACATCTATTATTACATTTTATACGCCTAAAGCTTGTAAATGTTTGGTTTTTAAGCAAGCGCACTTCATAGAAGGCGTAAACCGGGTTTCTCATAGATTTTGTATAACTAAACTTTGTATCTGGTTTAATCTGGAATTGAAAAATTGGAATTGAAAGTGGGACACACTTTAAAAAACTAAACTTAAAAAACTAAAGACTAAAAAAAAACTAAACTTAAACTAAACTTTATTAAATGTTAAAAAAATGTCAGAGCTATTGCGAGAAAAAAAGGGGCGCACTGATTTTTACTCTCTCCAGGGAGCTGAAATAATATAGCTTTATGTAGGTATGCCACTGGGGTATAAACAAATTGTATATAAAAAACAGAATAAGCAATAACGTGCTTGTTCATTCTATTGATTTGGCCCAAATAGAAACCACGATGCCTTATTTAGTACTAAATAGTGCAGGTAGAATCTCGTTAGCCACCTTATTTTTTGACAGGTAAATATTAACTTTTGTTCTTCAGATGAGATAACATATTTTTTTCCACCTTATTTTATATTTTTTGGATTTTCTTATCAATTTTTGTACAAAACTAGACTCAATTCAGAATGCATGCAGATTCAGAGTCTATATAAGAAACAGTTTTCACTTCAGTCAATTCCTCAGACTAATTTTGAAGCGTTGAGGTGTTTACTACACTATTATATGAAAATACCTGCCGCCAGGTTTATTTTAAACACTTCTTTTCGAATGTGTAACTTCACACATTAAGTAGTAAGTAAGTAGTAATAAGTAGTAAGTATTTTCTTTTCAGATATCGTTAAGCGAACATGTGTTCTGTATATGCGTAATTAAAGCCCGTACATTGTCAACAATCTCAAATTTAAAAACAACATTAAAATAGATTTGTTTTAGAAGAGCTATTTGTATGATATTTCACAAGACCAGCATTCCCTGTACTGTTTCTAAAGTTGGTACTATTTAACTTTCTAGCTGAAACCTCAGGCGCTTATAGTTATTTAACCAACAAGTATATTAAAAAGAGCGATTAATGATCGAGACTGTTTAACGCGCGAGCGAAGCGAGCGCGTTAATTGTCGAGATCATTAATCGCTGTTTAATATTCGAGTTGGTTACAAAATTTTTCCGTCGATCGTATTCTTCTAGCGTCGTCTACATAGATTTTTCTTCGCCGATGTCTTTTTAGGTTATATGACCATTTATGTAATTTGACACTGACAGTTCTAGAGAGCGGTATGTTTTGATTGGAAGGTTTCATTTCACATATGTTCGACTGGCCAATCAAACGACGTCATTGCGTCTTGTGATTGGCTATAACAAATCATGCATTAATAGAAATCGTGCATTAATGTAGTACTTTAATAAACGATTTCCTATTCACTAAACTGACTCATAAATAAACGATCGACGGAAAAGTATTTAAAGAGATTGAAGTTTCAAATTTAGCTGACTCGAGAACCGCCCAGATGCTGCGGCGCTGCATTTTCAAATCAGATTTTATAATTAATTTAACTTACAGTAGGATACAGTAAATGCGGTAGTTTGGGGCGATATACCAAAATGGCCCTCGGAATGAAGACAATATTATTGTAATGTTGACAATTATTATTATTAATAATAAAATATAAACATTTTTAATAGGTTACACTCAAACGTAAGAATTTTCTTTAAAAAAATAGTTCGTGAAAAAACTTTTACCAATCAATATTAATACAATTTGACCCACTTTAGAAACCAATTCAATCTATCTGACGCAATATTTATGAGATGTTGGTGTTTTGTTATTCCGTTCGATTTATGTGCGCTCGTTTAAAAATAAGCTATTTTTCAAACGTGATGGAATTGGGGTGAAATACTTTAGATTCGATTTAAACGGAGGTTAATAATTCATGGACACTTCACCCGGATATCTTCAAACCACAGCGGAAACACAAGTCCTTCGATTTATTTCATCTCTCTCTCTCTCTGTCTCTTGGTGTAGGTATTGTACGTACCTACTATCTCCGAGTTATATTTCATTATAACTGATGTCTACCGGCATTGGTATGCCGCTTACTGGAGTGAGATGAACGCGACCGTCTGTTAAATGATGCAATAAGCACAAATAAACTCTATGAATAATTAACACTATTTACCTTGTCGATAACACACCTGTGGTATAATTCTATTTGGGAAACGGGATGGTGCAAATAGTGCAGACAATACTGTGGGAAGATGTCATCATAAATTTCATAGTTGCTATTATGGTGAAACCATCGGATTGTTGGATGCTCGACATTTTAAACACAAAAAAGGAAAACAAAATTTTTTCATAATTAAACATAAACTTAAAACTATCACAAAAACCTGAGATTTATTTACTGATGAAAAAATATTATTTTATGTTTGGAATAATTAATTAATTAAAAATATAATTCAATTTCCGATCAAATAGCTGATTTATTGGCATGAATTACCTTCCTGGAACTGTAAACTTTTATCTTTCCTTTTCATTATTATAGGCATATTTTACATATAAAATGAAAATATATACTATCGTGGCCATATATTATTGCCCCTCTTTTGAAGTCCATTTTCTCCCAAATCTATGGGCGAAAAAATTTGAAAAAATTCTGATGCTGTCCTTGATTAATATGCTACAACTCATAATAATTAGAAAGCTGTATATGTTGGCGTTTTCCCAATTTTTCAAAATTAAGACGAATTGGCGCTGTTTTTGCCCCGTAAATTTTATTCGTTAAACTTTAGCAATTAATTACTCCGGAAATAATCTATAGATTTCAACGAATTAAAAAGTAAACTCACCTGCGGAATGCTAGCTTTCAATGTTCATTTTTGTAAAATCATTGGATTACTACTTGACCCACAAAAAGCTATATTATGCAATGCCAGCAATTCCTTTATTAGAAGAGCCAGAATAATGAAATATAGACTATAGGCTACCCACTAATACATACGTTTAAAGCTTATTACATAATCATTGTTTATCTTGCACTTTCCCTACAAAAGATCGAGTTGAAGCATCTCATGATTGCTGCAATTGACGCGGCGCTCTTCGGTCTTGTTTACGAGATTTCCCTCGTACCGGGTCACATATTATAATAGAAATTATGCAAAAATTAAGAATTTAATTGTTAGTTAAAATTACTACATTGACAAGTTATCGTTCTTTTTGTGTATTGATAATAAGCCCCCCGGTTCTCTCAGCTGTGTCGGTTCTCTCCGACATGACAGCACCGCTACCGCCTCCCTTCCCCGCAGCACCCCAAAGACCGTAGAGCGTCGGAATTCACGTGGAGTTTCAGCACGATCTTTTGTATGAATAATGCAAGATAAACAATGATTATGTAATAAACTTTAAAACCTATGAATTATTGGGTAGCCTATAGTCTATATTTCATTATCCTAGGTCTTCTAATAACGGCATTGCTGGCATTGCATAATATAGCTTATTGTGGGTCAACCACTAATCCAATGATTTTGCAAAAATGCACATTGAAAACTAGTATTCCACAAGTGATTTTACTTTTTAATTCGTTGAAATCTATAAATTATTTCTGGAGTAATTAATTGCTAAAGTTAAACGAATAAAATTTACGGGGCAAAAACAGCGACAATTCTTCTTAATTTGGAAAAATCGGGAAAACCCCAACATATACAGCTTTCTAATTTTTATGAGTTGTAGCATATTAATCAAGGACAGCATCAGAATTTTTAAAAAAATTTTCGCCCCTAGTTCTGCGAGATAATTGACGTCAAAAGAAGGGACATAATATATGCCCACGATAGTACCTACACTTAAAGATTTAAACTTTCAAAATACAAGAATTTACGCAGCACTATTGTTAAATATAAATTTAAAATTTAGTCGTTATTGAATTATGCCTACATTTTAGTTGTGTACAGGATAATTTATAAGTACCAACTTTTAAGTAAAAATGTGATTTTTTTTCTAGATGGTTCTGTTATAGCCTTATTTGATATCAAAATGAGCATATGGCGACAAGAACTTTGATTTTGTAAAATCCTAATTGGATAACTTTTGCCTGCTAATGTAAACATAGAAAATTATCTTTTATTCAAATCTTTAAGCAAGCTAAAGATACTGTCAATTTAAAAACATGAAAACCAGCGCTCGCTAATCGCTCGCGCGTTAAACAGTCTCGATCATTATTCGCTCTTTTTATTATACTTGTAGGTTAAATATCTATTAAAGTGACCCACACCGGGTAGAATCTTTTATTATTTTAATCGATATAGAATCGGTGTTGTTTGATTTTTTATTGTATTTATGACAGAATAAAGATGTTCAGCACTAATCTTCTTAAACTGAAGTTGTTGTTAAACCTGAGATATTTATCTGAGAATCAATTAATATTCTGAAATTGCATTGCGACGTTGTTAAAAATAACCTTAATTAATATTAATTAATCTTAATGGCTTATTGTTGCCCGTTATAGATTTTAGAATTTTCTTTATTTTAAGTGGGTTATTTTCATTCTTGTGTAAAATGTTTTGCAAATATTCGTATATAATATTCCTCTTATATAAGATCCTATTATATAATATTTTAATTCAATATTGCAAACACTTTTACTTTATGATCCATACGTCTGCTTCACACCGTGTTTCTTCCCTCAATTATGTTGCCAATTAAATTTCCCCGAAATAAAACAAAACCCGGAAAGCCTCCCCCCCCCCATAAACCTACACAGCCGTAGTACCTACGCAGAGACCCATAGGTTGGCGGATGGAGCCCACGCGTTCCCATTGACCATTTATTTTACGGGATATAAACTTGCGTACACGGTAAACGGTTGCGACGGATCAAGTTCGAGCACCGTGACGCGCAACCATGCGGAGATCAAAGCCGTTACGACGCGACACGGCGCGCGGTTTACCTCCTGAAACCTCCTGAAACCTTCTGAAAAGGGCACCGAACTGAGCGACGCAATTACACAAAAGCTCACCTTTTGCACAGGCGCAGATGCCACGTGCGACGTGCCCTGAGCTTTTGGCAATTTCGAATTACTGAGTAAAATGGCACACGTTGAGCTGATCGCATGAAGACCTGTTACGACTCGCGTTTGTCTGGTTAAATCTACCTAATGTGCGGTGGATTTCGCTGACGTAGATTGCCGAATACACAAAGGGTAGGTATGCCGTTTTACGTTGACGCGTCTAGCGTTTCCGAGAGTACTGGAATGCATTTATGTCGAATCTAGCTCGATTTCGTTGGTTGGCTTCGTATGTGTGATATTGAGGCGTGTTCTCGCACGTGTGGCTACGCGGTTTTGTGGCTTTGAGTGTGTGTGATATGCCTGACAAGTGCTCAAGCATTTTTCGCCTATTTCCCAACATTTTAACGCAAAATCTGAATAGTCGTTTTGTAGCACAAAACTCCTACTTTCGAAATAAATTAAAAAAATTAAAGTCGGAGCTTGAAATCGGTTGTGTACACCCAAAGCACCTACTTATCAACCGCTACTTTGTCACGAAAAGCCTGCGCTACTACTTTAAAAATGGCGGAGTTATGATTTTTTTAAATACGCAGATTTTTCCGTTTTTTCCGAATTTCCTCCGTTAATTTCAATGCGATCAAGTCCGTGTAGGGTTTATTTTTTCGTCTTTTCATTCTCTACAATTGGTCTGTTGAAAGCATCAAGATTGCTCCATCGGTTCAGCTTTTACAAGCGAAAAACGAAAAAAGCACAATTTTTTGAGGTTTTTTTGTTATAACAAATTAAGTAATGATATTTGCGAGTCGAAAACACGTCACAATACATCTACGGACCGTTCCATGTGACCTGGGACCGTCGGCTTCCTGATACTATTTTTGTCACGAATTCAGTCATTTTTTGCTCGATTGCCTGGTCTATTTGATAAAGGGGCGTTAATAAGTCTAAGAAAAAGGCTTAAATGATCACGATATTAGTTTACATGGGTAAAGTAAGTGAAAATTCTAAATATAGTTGAGCTGTAGTTTCGTTGTTATTATAATTAGTTTTTATGATAATTTATGATTCATAATACAGCACTGCTTTTCCTTCAAATATTTTTGAACATTTGAGATTAAAAAGACGCCCTGTACTTTTTTTCTGGTACCCTAAATGTGTTGTTCTGGTTCGGTCAAACAAGTAATAATTCTAAAACTAACCTGGTATATAAAATGTACCATTCGCAGGAATAAATTCATTCGTGGAATAAAGTCGTAATGCGGCAGTAAAAAACGTTAACGTCTCGAAAGTAAAAAAATATGACTGGGGTTTCGTACATTTCCCTCGTGGTCTTTACAAGGTTCAACAAGGGGTTCAACATATTTCTGTACGTTAAAATATTACCTTGGATAAAAGGAAATACCGCAGCATTCAATTACAGTAAGTGTTTACAAAATAACACAATTTTTTTAGGGAGATATAGCTGACAGTTATCCATTTTTAATGATATGCTTTTTTAATTTGAGTGTTCTGCTTTCATTGGCAATGCCAATCACTGTATAGTATCCGTACAGATTCAATTGCTTCGATAAATATAAAATTAATCCCTAATCCTACTATTTTGTTTATACATCGGTTTATAAAATACAATTAACGTAATTGGGCCATCATGCGTTCACGCAATTTACGCACACAATTTGCACGCCCAATTTGAAAACCAAAACATGTTTTTATTGCAATTAAAATTATGACTTGCAATAACTCTTGCCACATGCCCCATTTAAATACAAGATATTTCATTTTCATGAAATAAAATATATGAATTAAATGAACAACAAATGAGCTTTGTTCGCCTAATTTTAGGACTAACCTACGCACGATCAAGTTTTAAAAATAAAATAGTACTGTATTAAATATTGCCTACATCACTGATATTATCTACAGAGCAATTTAAATGAACGCGATGTGTTAACCAAACGACTCTATTCATTCTAATTTAATTTTGTTCCTGCCGGGTTCACTGCAAACTACTTGTAACTTTTCACTGTTTCAGAGTAATGAGTTCGAGTTTGCGTTTGAGTTGTAACCCATTACACAAAATCTAGTTTGCCGTTGAACTTTTGCATTTTGTTATGATTGAATAAATCGCGGGAAATCAATTTTGAAATGCAGTATATATCAGGTGAAATTCAAATTTTATTACAGTTGGTGAACAGATATCGAACGTGATAAATTTTAATGAAATCGAGTTTATTAAAATCTGGTTGCGATTGCGTATGCAGACTGCTGAGCGCGGTGGTTTTATTATTGTTTGTTTTTCATCTATACTATAAAAAAGTAAAGTAGTATGGTATTAATGTAGTGTAATTTGTTTATATTCTATAGCATGTTTGTATTCTTTTTAACTACGAGCCCGGCTCCTCCACCATAGTGAGAAACTTAGAAATGTATGTCTTAAGATAAAATTTGTGTGAAGATTTAGTATTTATTTTTTTCTTCATATTTTCTGAAATTTAAACGTTTAAAATATACAAAAATTGGTTATATGTATTGAGTGTGGGACTTCAAAGCGACTTTAACGCTCACACAGACGTCCACAATGTTAAATCACCGTTTTTCCCAAAAAAGACAATGAAAATTGAATATTTAAAATTTTGTACTGGCTTTTAAACATTTGGAAAATATTATCGGATAGTACACATAGTACACCAGGACATGAGTCACAGACATGAGTGCCAAACGACAAAAAGTGGTACGAAACTCATTTTGACAAAAAAAAATTATTTTAAATGTTCTCAATTTTTTTAAATGTTTTTCGATTTATTGTCCTCTCTGAGAATGTTGTCTAAGAAAACATGTCAAACCTGTGAAACGGGTTAGTAATCATGACAAAGGTACACTTTTTGGGCTTTACTTGTTTTTCGATCTTTGGCTATATTAAGTTGTAACCCATTATACAAAACCTAGTTTGCCGTAGAACTTTTACATTTTATTATGATTGAATAAATTACGGAAAATCAATTTTGAAATGCAGTATATTTCCGGTGGAATTCAAATTTAATTACATTTGGTGAACAGATATCGAACGTGATAAATTTTAATGAAATCGAGTTTATTAAAATCAGGTTGCGATTCCGTATGCAACTCCTGAGCGCGGTGTTTTATTTATTTTTTTTACTTTTCATCAATGATATAAAAAAGTAAGGTAGTATGGTATTAATGTAGTATAATTTCTTTATTTTCTATGGGTTCTTTGTATTCTTTCTTACTTCCAGCCCGGCTCCTCCACCATAGTGAGAAACGTATTTCTTAAGATCAAATTTGTGTGAAGATTTTGTATTTAATTTTTTTCATATTCTCCGAAAATTAAACTATCAAAAAATACAAAAATTGATTATATTTATTGTGTATATTGTGTATAGTGACAACTATATTTGTTACTAGCAACCATTTGTTAGCCGACCCAAACAAATTAATATTCTAAGAATTGCTTAGTACCTAAAGTGTGGCCTAAACTTGGAACCGTTGGAAGCATTTGGAGGCACTGGCAAAATTTAATAAAAAGTCGTAAAGTTGTAAAAAAAGTTAACGCCCCGAAAAATAAATAAGACGAGACGGGTCGCATAAATTTACGTTTTTCGCGTCTTATAAGATTGAGCCTACGTATATACAAGGTAATATCTTACCTTGGATACAAAGGGAATTCCCTACAGCATTTTCTTGTTTATCCTTAATAAATAAAATTATGTTTCCGAAATTATTAAGGGGGATATACTCTATAAAATATATGAGCCAATATTGTGAGTATTATAGGATACCAATTCCATTTAAAAAATTTACTGTATTTATTGGTTTTACATTGACCCTTACTTTGCGAATTGTTTTTGCGATACTTTGCGGAATAAAATTTACATTTATAACGAAGACCACCACCACCTTCTGTGCCGATTAATTAAAAAGGTCATTAGTCTCTCAAACTTTCATTATTACACTCCAATGATTTTGTGTAATACGAAAGCGTGAAAAATAATTTTTTTCGCTACAAAACTGTCGTGGCAAACGTCCAAGAGTGAGGTGAACGTCCTTTCGAAACAGCAAAAATTCATTTCCCGTGAAAAGGGAAAGAGAAAAAACGTGAAGCAATAATTTAATTTAGTCTTCGCACCCTACGGTACAAAATTTCCCGTTCGGGTCCATCGAAATGCGTAGGTCGGCCTAAAATCTGACTTATCGCAGGAAAAGCTTCAAGCTTCCCCCTACACTGTACTCCGTTGGCAGAAATAAAAAAAACCTTGCCGACTTTAGCCCGTATTTGAGATCCTATTGACAGGATAAAGCAATATTGATATAGAAAATGTTAAATGTGACAGAGGTCTTTGAAATATGTTTATTTGGCTTTCAAATTGCAGTTTCGTTGGTTACCTGAAAAGCCCGAAATATTGCATTAATGAAATTATTTTATATAATTTATTTTCGGAATTTATAAAATACCTTTTTCATATTGACGTACCCCATAAAGAATTTTCTTTCTATTGACTGTCGTTATCTTTTATGGTTTTGATTTTAAATTTTTTGGGTAGTTATACATCCCGAAGGCTGTAACACTATCTTATGAACTCGGACCAATTTTAAAATAATATACCGTCAAAAGTGTGTTATAGTGAGACGGTAAAAAGTTACTAAGAAAAGTTATTAAAGCAACATAATCGGATGATTATAATATTTTATTAAAAAGGAAATAAACCGATGATTTTACAACACCAGCTTTTAAAGTTAGATTACCCTTACTTCTTAGCAATGTGAATGTCATCATAACTAACAAACATAACCTGAAATACCGAGTAAAACACAGCGAACTGCTACATAGCGGCACACAGATATAGGT
Source organism: Melinopterus prodromus (assembly GCA_964023965.1). NCBI lineage: Eukaryota > Metazoa > Arthropoda > Insecta > Coleoptera > Scarabaeidae > Melinopterus > Melinopterus prodromus. The sequence continues at coordinate 96,642,055 of OZ030390.1, forward strand.
ATCCTATGTTTGCTATACACTAAAAGCATAATCTATACAAATTCTTGTTTGAATATGTGCATTGTGTATTGTTGAAGGTGTCTAGCCTGGTGTCCAACCTGGTTTGTATACGAATAGACAACTTATTTGTATTGATGATTTATGAAGTGAAATTCTTTTTAAATCGTCCATTTGGACTATTTTGGATTTTCCTCAAACAAGCGTTGTGTAGGTGCTGAAAGTCGTCAAAAGTATCTATAGCTGTTTGGGTGACATTGTCGTTTCCCACTTGCAAGATTTCATTTTTGTTGAAAGAATGATTATGTATTCGTTCGGGTTTAATTTTTTTATGCATAATTATTTATTAAAAGAAAATGTTTTATTTACATGTTTTTTAAGTTATTTAGTTTACAATAAATATCGATTGAAGTTGACCAGAAATATCGCTCAAACCATCGGTAACTAACAAAATTACAAGTAAAATATAAGTAGGTATACTTTTCTTGAAAATATAAAATGATATTGGCACAAACATATCTATAAAAATACAACCACAATTCATATAAATTCAGTAGTATTCATGTACCTAAGTATACACTTAGAATCTCGTCCAAATTAAGAACGCAAACTGTCGCAAAACACGCCGATCTTTGTCTACGCCTGCATTTGTAGGCTGTATAATCGCGACGGGAATTTTTGACATTCCTATAGTTTAAGAATAGGGGAATCGAATGGTGTAGGTTTTATAAAGATCAAACAAAGAGTCAACGAGATACAGCCTATTGAATATCCCGATGTTTGCTAATATTTCGTGTCACCTAATCAGTTATTAATTAATTACGGATACTAATTTACATATTTCGGATCGGACTTTTCTACTTTTAGATTGACCGTAGAATGCTCGTAAAAATATTTAAAAACGTTCAATTGAAGTAGTTAACAAAACAAAAGTATTTGTACAAAAAAATGCAAGATATAATCTTAGAGCAAAAAAATTAAAAAATATATACTGTCTGTTCCTTTTAAAATAGGAAACGTTACCAAATTTCCAGAATAAAATGAACACCAACCCTTTGTTTCAAATATCTTTTGAGTTTTTTTATAGTCGAATAATTATTTAGGTGTTCCGGTAATTTTGACTAGCCCTGTATAACCCCTTTCGACAATAAGCAATTATTGTGATGAAAAGAAGAGTATTAGCAATTAGATGAAACTTTTGAGCTTCTACAATTACAATCAGCAGATCAAATGTAGTTATTTTGTTAATAAATTTGCAGTAATAGTAAAATGATAACTTGGTTGGAATTAGGTTGAACTTTGTTGTACTTCGGCGTGACACGGAGTACTAATTATTTTATAAATATGCTAATTATTCCACTATTGTTATTTCTAGGATGTGCGAAGTACATAGAATTCTCCCCTCTGCGGTGCCAGGATGTCGTACTTCCGGAAGGAGCGGTATTCGTCATCGCGCATAGCTTAGCCAAAATGAATAAAGCCGCCACAGCTGATTTTAATTGCAGAGTTGTGGAGTGCCGACTATCTGCACAAGTAAGTAAATTAATTAACTAGTTATCAAAGAAAGATATTAATTATAGACCAATTATACTTTCAAAACAATCTTTCATATTTGAGAACTTTCAAAAAGCGTAGACATTTTATCAATATGTTGGTAGGCAACTAAAACTAAACCATAGTAACTACAAAACTAAAATATAGTAAGTTAATTAATTAACTAGTTATCAAAGAAAGATATTAATTATAGACCAATTATACTTTCAAAACAATCTTTCATATTTAAGAACTTTCAAAAGGCGTAGACATTTTATCAATAAGTTGGTAGGCAACTAGAACTAAACCATAGCGACAACGAAACTAAAATATATTTCGAACTCTTTCCTACTAAGTTGTTTCTAATTAAAAATGATCCCAAATCCGACGTTAAGACGTTTGAAGAGGGCAGAAATAATTTGCGAGATGTCCGAAATCCAATGAAAACTTTTGCCGGTCATGTTTGCGCTGGGAGAGTCGGGATAGCGCATGAATTATTATCGTTTTAATAGTCCAAATATTTGACTTGTCACGAACCCGGCTGTAATTAATTTAACGAAGTGTCTCTTTTGTTTTGCAAGTCGAGGAAAATTTGATTCTCAACAAGGTATTAGACCGCGTGACATTTAAAATTTGATGAGCGCCAGAAAAATAGCGGGGTTGAATATCTTCATTATTAATTTTGTAATTAATAATTTTGTAATAGTTTGGTAAATAAATTTTTAATATTTGAGCGGACGAGTATACCGTTAGTGCGGAAACTATGGAAATAAGAAGAATGAAATCTCTGAGATGGTATGTTATTTTTAAAAAATCCTCGAACACCTCGATTTTTAATGATTGAAATTTGTTCTAGTTTTGGATAGTAGTATTTTGTTGACGCTCCTCTTTCGATTGTTACTTACTGTTTGACTGTTTGTATGATATGTATTTTTATATTCACCAAAGTTAAACCTGAGTTTTTACAATCTTTAACAACATTACTTCATTAAAAATGGTAAAAACCATCTTCATATCTTATATTATTATATTTACAGCTGGTCTGATGATGGACATAATTGTCCAAAATGAATAACCACAGATACAAATTAAAGACTAGTTCGTAGAAAAGGGATTTTCTGTTCTCTTTTCCTGTATACTCAAAATTACCCACGTACTCATGGATGCATTCATTGAAACCATTTTTATATTTTTGTTTTTATGTCAACTTTTATGAATAAAATTTTCTCCGGAGAGAGTAATAAAATTGTTTCTCATATGTTTCTGAAACCTTAAAGACGTACAATGTATAAGACTTTGAAAACCACTTTCTGTGCAAAATAAGTTTAAATTTTGTTTACCATTTTTCGAGTTATCTATTCCTATTTGCATATAATTTTCAGTGCTTCCCAAAAGTAACGGATAAATTCTATAAAACCTTAAATAAAAATATTTCAGAAAAATTCTCTGACACGTCGATTTTTATTTTTAAATTACTATCCTGACATACACTTTTCAATCCCCCACGCATTCATCCCTAAGGGGTAGTAACCCCAACTTTAAAAATTCAAATAGCAAAGTACCCCATGCGATACCTCAATTGATAGATTTTTTTATTCTTAATACAACGAAAAAAAAAATATCAAGATCGGTTGATAAATAACGATAATATTTACCAAAATGTATTCAAACAAGAGCGTCAATATTCGAATAAGCGCTATTGAAGCGGGCATAGCAATACTGTTCAAACAATTGCACCTTGTTTTTACTTATGTCAAGCACAATTCCGAGTTTTTCGAGATTAAGGAAATAGTAGCAAAATGAGACTTACTGAAACCGAAAGAATCCAAGTTTTAATGATGATTGGTTTTGGAGATAGAAGCCGGACGCATGAAGAAGTTCGTGGTTTGTTCAATGAAGCGCACCCGGACCGTCCGCCAATATCGCAATCGACAGTAAGTCGAATCGAAAACAAATTTCGCGATCTCGGTCATGTACGGGATAAACCTAAGGCAGTCCATTGGCCTTAAATGAAAACCAACAATTGGATGCTATTCTAATGGTGCAAGAAAATCCACATTCAACTCTTGCAGAGGTCGCTTCAGAAGTTAGTGTGTCAAAAAGTACAGTATCCAGATTATTTCGAAAACAGAAATTTCACCCGTATAAAGTGCACTTGGTACAAGAATTGTCCGATGATGACTTTGATAGACGAGTGCAGTTTTGGTAGACAATGATGGAACTCTCTCATGCAAATCCTTGCTTAATTAGAAACATCGTTTTTTTTTTCTGATGAGCCAACGTTTTGTCTGAATGGCACCGTCAATAAACAAAATTGCCGTTACTGGGCCCGTCAAAATCCGCATTGGATGATGGAAGCGAACTCACAATATCCTCAAAAGCTTAATGTGTGGGCTGGTGTGGTGGGTTCAAGAATTATAGGACCATATTTTTTCGACGGAACACTGAATGGTGAACGCTACCTGAACTTTCTCCGAAATGAACTACTACCTACTTTAGCGGTATTATTTCCCAACGCAGAAGATCCTGGTAGACACAGTGACATAATTTGGTTACAGCAAGACGGTGCGCCTCCACATTATGCGCGACCAGTTCGAGAATACTTCGATCAAGTATTTCCTAATCAGTGGATTGGTAGACGAGGACATATTGAATGGCCAGCAAGATCGCCAGATTTAACCCCATTAGATTATTTTCTTTGGGGCTATTTAAAAAGTAAAGTTTATTTGAATAGACCTGCAAATATTGATGCGTTAAAGGAAAGAATTCGTGCAGAAATTCACTTAATCACTCCAGAAATGTTAGACAATGTTCAACAAGCTTTTGGGGATAGACTAGGGCATTGTCTCGTCGTTAGCGGGCAGCACTTTGAACAATAAATTAAGGATTAATTAAGTAAATTTTGTTATTCCCTCAATTTCGTGTATAAATAAATCTTGCTAAATATCGCCGTTATTTATCAACCGATCTTGATATTTTTTTTTCGTTGTATTCAGAATAAAAAAATCTATCAATTGAGGCATCGCAAGGGGTACTTTGCTATTTGAATTTTTAAAGTTGGGGTTACTACCCCTTAGGTATGAATGCGTGGGGGATTGAAAAGTGTATGTCAGGATAGTAATTTAAAAATAAAAATCGACGTGTCGGAGCATTTTCCTGAAATATTTTTATTTAAGACTTTATAGAATTTATCCGTTACTTTTGGGAAGCACTGTAAAACTTTTAGAGCAAGATTCAACCAAAAGAAAAAATTAATTTTTTTTATTTGTAGTTCTAAAACAGAAGCAACTTGTCACTGCACTGAGAAAACTGTATAGAGACCAGTATAATAATTGTCATAATGCTTATGATAAAATATATTACCATTTGTGACAAGTATATTGAATTATGAAGTACAGTATATGAAATTTTATAGTAGATTTTATAATATGATGTTATAAAAGGTATAATACTTGATTTATAAAAATTAAAATACCCATTTGTAAGTATTAAGATACTGAATTATTTGTAAATGCTAATTTATGTTACTCAGAAAAGATGCTGGTAAAGAATTTTTTAATATACAGTGTGTCCAGGAAAGTCCGCATCATATGGAAAAAAAATTAAAAAAACAACAAGAAGTTTTTTTAAGATAGGTGGCTGTGACTGCATATTAGAATATAATTTTTACTTCTAAACAACATTTCCAAATAAATAAGAAATAATACGCTAGGCTTTCGATGAATTCTTTATTTCTGCTGGGTTCGCGCAATATTTGAATTTCAAGCTGTTCTGCCCGTCATCAGTTGCATACGTCAGTCTCTATCAATAAACATTACAATCAGTTTCAATCAGATTGAATCGAACTGTCATTGCACGCTCCCGTAATTGTGGTAAAGATTTTTAAGATTTTGAAGATGTCTGTGAGGCTAGTAATGGTGCTGATTGTCACGAATGCAGCTGATTGTAATGTTTGTTGATAGAGACTGACGTATGCAACTGATGACGAGCAGAACAGCTTGAAATTCGAATATTGCACGAATCCAGCAGAAATAAAGAATTCATAGAAAGCCTAGCGCATTATTTCTTATATATTATATCCGGAGAAAATCATGGAGATATTTCTTACCAAATTTCCAACTAAAGTTTATCGATAACAATAAAAAATAAAGGTACTTTACTCTTATCACAAAATCATATATTCTGAATAGCTAGGTATATGGCACCGATTTTTGCATATTTGACGGTTGCCCATTTGGTTTTATACCGGCCACCAACTTTTCTAAAGAATAAAATTTTCTGAGAAATGGATAATAAAATTCTTTTCCATATGATGCGGAGTTTGGTAGACACACTGTATAGAGTATAGAGTATAGAATAGACCAGATATTCCAATACTATACATACTATATTTTAAACACATTTTAAGGATACGATACCTTAATGTATGTTTACCATAAATAATTGTCTTACTATAAATTAGCACACCTCAATTTATTCGTGTCATACCACGTTAGCCATGGCATCTGATAAAGAACTAATCCGTATTCCTTCTGGCCTTATATAGCCAAAGATGACGGCTTAATGGGAGGAGAGAGAACTAAAGCGCCATCTATACCTACCCTTCGTAATAAACTACATACACACTTATAAATGGTAACATACAATATTATAATGTATAAGGAATGGTTTTATAGGCAAAATATAGATACAAATTAAAATATAGTATTTTACCGACTACAATAAATTTCGTATTTGTAGTAGGTAGCAGTAGTATTCTAAAGAAGTTGTCTCTTAATTTTTAAAATGTAAACCTGAAAAAATTAAATTCTCATATTTTAGTTTAGGTAATATCGTTTTCCTATTGAATGCTATAATATAATGTATCATAAAATTTCAGACACAAAATTATAATATTTCAAATTCAAATGATACGTATAATTCACGCATTTTACCATATATTTATTAAATGGAATATGTGTTTCGAACATACTCTTTCAAAGATATTAAAATACTTTTGGCTATAATACATTTTTTATAATACAGTTTTCTCAGAGTGGTATGTGAAAATGTTTATGCATTTTTAATATGCCGACAGCGATCAAAATCTAACATATTTCAAGTTTTTGAACACCTGTGAACACCGAGTGAAGTATTCAATGTCACCATTAAAATACGAATTAAAATACGACGTCGTAGGAGGTGATAATAAAATCCAATCATATCCTGGGAGAGGGCTCAAGTACACGGTTCAGCCATTAATTAACATTGATCACTTATTACACGCTGAAAATGTCATCTTAGCGCCGATGCCGATGGATGAAATTAATTAAAAGACTTCTGGAGTATAGCCGCCTTGAATGACAATGTAGTTAAGCGACGAAGATATTGATTTTAAACTGCGTAATTAAGGAGAGTCGGTTAAACGTCTCTATTAATTAATTTTACCGGTAGAACTCCGAGCTAGCGTTTTCAAACTTACTTCATTTTAGAACTTACACCGAAACAGTATATTTCAATTAACACCAAAACGAATAATGCAGGTAATTGAATTGGATAGATATAGAAGTAGCCCTAGCAAATATTATTCACTGTAGTATTCGATTTTTTACACAAATAAAGTAATACAACGAACTGTATATCTCACATAATAATTCAATGCCAAGGAAGTAATATATCAATGTTTGAAGCCGTTATATTGAGGTTGATGTTTATGATGCAAACTTTCGCGTGTGTGAGCTCCGGTGAACACACAAGATATCGTTCACATTTCAAAGGCTTTTCGACCTTTCAGCGATTTTTCTCTTACTATACGCATTCTAGCCGGGGACAAGATATCTCAGTTCAATTGAAATTCGATACCGGATCTGGGATTTTCTCGCATGACTTCAGTGGAAACGTCGGAAACGAAAGAATCTGGTAGGTAGTGAGTGATTGCTATAAACTCTAAACTTCGAAAAACCTATGAAAATAAGAAATCCTGGTAAATTCGCATCTTCCGATAGCCTGAAAGAGACTAAAATAAATAGTATTTTGTTGTAAGCGTTTTGCTTTATGTTTTTCTTGTCGATATATTGGTATTGGTTACATATTCTTGTATAACAGTATTTTGAGTAGAATTAGTTGGAATTATGTAATTAGCATTACTGTAATATCGTCTGTGAGCGAATGAAGTGTTTTAATTTCGTTGGGCTGTATATAAAGCCGGGCCTTAAAGTTGATATATAACTTTCAGATTATTGCGTTTTGTTGTTGTTTCTGTTATCGAAGCGCCCGCAGACTACTCTAAGAATTGCTGTAAATGCTTCAAAAACATTTTTGATTTGCTGGTAAGTAAGTAAAAACATAAAAGTAATAAACATAAATTGAATAACAAATTAAAGAAACAAATAAAACAATTCAAAAGCTTTAACTGGGTTTTAGAAATTATGTGTTATACTGAGTAAAAAGTTTCACATGGACTTATTGGATTTTTCAATTGTTTAAAAAGTTAGAGCAGTTTAAACTACGGTTTTGTGTTTATGTCAAACGGCTGTAAATCATTAACGAATAGAAAAAATATGATTTTTTTACGCAGTATCACATTTATTGTTTAAAAAAACTTTTTCAGGAAAAGTCTATCTCGTATCATTATAAAAACTATATAAAACAAGATATTTTTTGAGATAATCCCAAAAAAACTGAATCACAATATCACCACCTAAACGACTGACATTTTAATAACTAATTTTGACATACTGTTTAATAAAACGTCAACATAAAACTGGAACAAGGAATCAATTTGTTTCTTGGCCAGTTTGACGTAATTATAAACTTTTTCCATGTTTGTCCTTGATTGTTGGCATTTGATCAGCTTTCTTTACACCCCTGTCTTTCGAATTTCATTTTTGGTCATGGCAACCCTAATTTGACTTCAGTTGGTATAAATTGGTAAAAACTTCTATAATCACGTTTTTTTACATTTTGACAAAACTTTTTCCTATAAGCTTACGTGATGAGTCTTCAGGGCAAACAATACTAACCAAAACCCATTTTGATATTCCAATGACAAACTCTACAATGATATGATCATGAAAAACTATGATCCTCAATTTTAAATAATATATTCAATAATATTCTGCAATTTACAGTTCCAACGTCATACGTCAGTAGTAGCAATTGAAGGTCGAAAAGTTAATTTAACGTGAAAATGTACTTTTTAATTAAAACTCGACGTGTAAAAACTCGGTTTTTAAGGTAGGATGACGTCTGAACATATAGGGTATGTTTATTTTATAAAAAAAAATTTTCAAATTTTTAACTATCCGGCTCCTCCGCCAAAACGGACAACTTCTGACGTTTAGTGCTGCGTTGATTATTTTATTTAGTTTCATTATACAAATGTATTAATATCGTTAACAAAACATTATCAAATAGTACTTTTTGATTGATCTTATTCCGTTGTTATTACTTTCTTCCCATGTTTTAAACTCTCAGAATTTTGTCTCCAAAGTCATTACCAAAAAAATCATTAGTACACAAACGTACGCATTTAACAAATTATGCCAAAACCGATCCATCCGTACGAAAAATTGAGCCATAAACATTTTACTGGCATACCTCAATCTCTTCAAATGGCCTGGCTTATATCAGCTTCGACTAAATTCCCTCAAACCGCGCACTTTAGACGATCCTGAATAATTCAAGTGGCGAGACGACGCAGAGACAGTATTTACATTTCTATAATAAACGTTCCCCTCGTAATTGAATGAAATATGACGTCCCACGCTCTTCTTCTGCTGTTTCTAGATTATGGCGAAACGCCTGGGACTCAATTGGATCGGTATAAAAAGATTGGGCGAACTTCAGCTGGCGCTCGATGCAAATCTCGAACGGATGGACTCGCTGGTTAATGAAATTTTCCACGATGAACCGTACACGAAGGACGAAATCATGAAAGAATTGGAGGTTACGTCTGATGAGCTTGCGAAGTACAGCTTGACGCCGAATACGCTGCATATAGAGAGTTTTAAGCTCAAACAACGCGCTGCTCATGTCTTCAAAGGTGAGTTTTGTAATCTATTTTGTTGATCTGTTTTTTTTTGTTTCATTGATGGCATTATTATTTACTAAATTAAATAATGCAATTGCATCGGTGAATCGAAGAACAGAACAATAAACGAAAATATTCGAAAATATTATTATTATAGTTTAATCAAAACCGTGGGATTTTTTCGAAATTTTGGCGTAGATATTTGTGTACAAAATAGTCGATTAAAAAGCGTTGAATGACGTGTGAATGAGTGTAAAGAAAATACCTCGCTTTATGGCAAGATTATCTAAAAAAATCAAATCAATCGAATTGGAATTGACTGGGAGATGGTCGATTTACCGGTTTTGGTGACTTTACAGATATAAAATTTTGTTTAATTCAAATAAATATGCATTGACTAAAATCTGATGTTTCTATCGAGGCAAAAAATATTTCTTTGCAGATAAAATAGCATTTGCTTGAAATATTTCTATATTATAAGAAACAAGATTTATTTAGTTCAAATAATTATTAATGTGTTGAACGAAAGAAATATAATTTTATAAATTAAATGTTTTTTGATTAAAGACTATCAGTTTGGGGAAGGAATTAATATGGAGCTTTTATTGACAAGAATTTTTCGTTTGGGATGTCGCACATTCTGCTAAAATATTACTTTAAAGCAATTAAATCTCTTTTCGTGTACAAATATATTTGTTTGAATCAAAATTAGACTCATTTGGGGTAAAGAAACGTTTTTTTAATCGTTTCTTCATAGGAAAGAAATATTTGTATACAATTATATTTATTTGACTTAAATAAATATTCTAAACAAATTAACCTCTACAATCAAGTAAACTACAGCATCAATGAAGTAAATATAGTAAAACTACACCTGAGATGAAATGCCAGTGCGCCACTATTTTGATATCTTTTATTCTATAAGTATGTATTTCTCTGATTTTTGTACTTGTTAGACATGATTAACCTGAGGAATCATGTTTCGAGTTCCAAGGGTTGCGGTTCCCCTAATAATTCTACTGAAAATATGTACCTATTATTTAAATTTATTTGTTTTGTTTCATTCAGAAACAATAGCTCGTTACTTTTTAGTTTTTATTTTCCCTGAAATCCAAAATCCAAATCAGCTGCTACACGGAATTATTCATAAACTCATGAAGGGAGACTACCTTCTCACCTTCTAATAGCATGATATTTGGCATCAAATAAGTGATAATTACCATTAAACTGTCGTTGAAGATCAGAACAAATCCAGCCGATGGTTTAGCTAACATTTACTTTAATTGCTTTAGAACAACTACCAATGATTTACATTTACTACAACTTTTCTGTTCTGACCAAATTAGTAAAATGTACAGTTGTCAAACTACCCAGTTTTCTACCGTTTCCAAAAAAACGTTCTATTTGGACTTACTCTATTGTTCCACTCACGTGTTCAATTAACCTATTAAGAGGCAAGTACATTTTTTTATAGTTGATACAATGTACGTAAAATTGAGCGAATATGTAGCAGTATTTCGTCGCTGACTACGGCCAATGTTTGAACTAATAAAGTATTCTGCAAAATCCAGAAGGGAGCGTTAAAGTTTCATGTTACAGTAATTAAAAAAATATGAAACCGGGAGTCACATAGCGACATAACTATGGTTCTCCACGGCGCGGAAAATTAGAATTCGTGTCCCTTTGGGAGTCGTTTGAACGCGGTCCATGCCTACGTAACAAGAGTTTATATATTCTAACCTAAAAATTATATCATTAACGAAGCTTGTACTATGTAGTACAGGTTATTTATTGTTTTTCTTTCCGTTGGCATTTTATACAACGGTGACTGCTTTTTTAAATGAAATCACCACAAATGTATTTTATGTAAATTTAAAAACTATCAGGTAGAATTGATGTGATACGTTCATAACCATACAGGACTAATTATGCCGCTTTCCACATTTGGAACGGAGAGATGACATTACACGATACGCGGACAGAACATGAAATACCCATTTAATATTTATCGGGGTAAAACCGGATTTTTTTGTGGTGTGCGTCACCAGCGGAGCTTGAATCACATTAAAAGCGAAAATCTCAATTTGTTTTCCACGCTAAATATTCCACAGCCACAAGCACATGTGCTTTCATAAAAAAACGGTTTTACAATGCATGATTTCGGCTGGTTATGCCTTTTGCGAGAATTGAGTCTTCACCGTTAATTTTCTAATAACATATAGTAGGTACAAAGAAATATGCAGTATACTAAATGATTAGCAAGAAATAAATAAATCGATAAGCAGCGCAAAAGAGCAAATATCAGGGTTGATGGTGCTATGCAGTTTTGAGTGGGGAAAATTAACAAGTAAAGTAGGTACCTAGCTACCGTAGTTTATACTTCGTTTATACTTTTAACCAAAAGACCAATAAATTAGACTGGGAAATAATTTAAGACTTTCTTAACTGACTACATGTTAGGTTTATGCGTTTTTGAACTTATAGTTTGGACACTCGCAAAGGGCTTGAAGAAACCTACTAAATAAATTTTTAAAGATTTCAGGTAAAAGTTTAGACTAAGGACGAGTCTTCAGTTACAATTTTATAATATTATTCCAATCGAAATTACGAGATGACATAAAAATTCTACTATTGCATCAGATATCAATCAGGTTTGTGCTTAAAAAAATACTATTATTTTATTAAAAACACCATCTCAATTGTTAGGTTAGCTAGCAGAATATACATATAAACAGTGCTGTTTTATCCACTCTACTACCAGAGAATTCAAACTTCAAGTATGGTATGATGCAGAAGCTCATTACGGGTTTTGTAATTGGATTCGAATTACATTACAGAGAATCAAAATCCTGATGTACTATTTTGTTGATCGAAAAGGATTTCTAGACAAGAGATGTGACTAATTTTCATATTTTCGATGAACTGACATTAAAATCACCGAGATTTGCTGGCAATTACTGATTTATTATCAAATTTCTTGGTAGAATTACTGGAAGACGTCTATAATATTATTATATTTATGATAAATATTCTATAATGGGACATAGTCGACTTGTCAACCACTGACTCCAGATGTTTTTCTTCTCAAGTGTAACATTTTTATGAATTTCTTGAAATTATAATATAATATTAATAAAGCTTTATAATATTATGAAGCTTATGGTGTCTAATTATCGTTTATTAATAATATATGAAATCCAAATTGGTAAATAAAGAATAACTCATTAAATGTTTTGTTTTTCTGACACATTATCAGATCCCTGTGCTGTTGATGTACATACGTATGTAATATCGACACATGCAACGAAGACTATAGTAACTACATTTAGTTTGTTAGTTAGTTACGATAGTCTGCGTTGCATGGGTTGGTATGTATACTTGTGTGTTTATCATTAGCCAGGCATAAGTCTATTATTATCGGCTGAGAAATGAGTGCATAATCTATCGTACCAAGAGAAAGTAATCTGTAAACAAAGGTATTGGTACGGGTTTTGTATTTTACGAGGTATAAATGTGTATGGGCACATAACCTCAATACACTTTCAATATTCCACATATTCATAGTATTCAGTCTGCGTGTATTCATTGCACATGTTTTTTTTTGCAGATAACACTTCATAAACCGTAGACAAATGTTGAAGTTAAATATAAATATATAATATATATCTCAAATTCTCAACATAGGTTATGTCAACAATTTATCACAGTAATTTTTAGAGTTACCATGTTATGTTGGTAAGCATTGTAAAGAATGTAAAGAATTAGTCTCATATCAGACCAAAATCAGATTTAAAATATCTTCATCAGCACAGGCATAATCGTCCCAGGCTACTCTATTGGGTTATTATTACCTGTCTAAAAATACATTTTACGTCTTGCAAAAAAGTTTAGATTACACATACTATCATTTCGTATTAGACGATTAGTCATTTTACTCCGACATTTTTGTTCCAGAAACATTGCGCGTAGAGAAATTCATCGAAGAATGCAAGAACAGATCGTCCGCAGGTGTCGATTCATTAAAGATCCTCGGCGACTTGATGTATCAGAGCCACACCAGCCTCCGAGATCTGTACGAGTGCAGCCATCCGCAGTTGGATAAACTCGTCGAAATATCATCGGGGATCGCGCTAGGCGTTCGCTTGACTGGCGCTGGCTGGGGCGGTTGTGCCGTTGCTCTAGTTGCTCCTGACAACGTAGACAAATACATGACCACGCTGAAGGAAAAGTTCTATTCGGCGATGTTAACCGACACTGAGAACGAGGATAATGGTGCGGTCCTGTTCGCAACTTCGCCCAACGCCGGCGCTTGCATCTACGCCATCAAACCGGATAATTGAATTTCCAAGTCGACGCTACCGGTCTGGTTTTTCCGAGCTTACTGGATTGTGAACGATCACCCAGAAGTGTCACTCAACTAGATGTCAATCCAAAAGTTGCTCACTTTTATGTTTATTTTGTTAAAACTTATATAAATAATCTTACATATTCTCTGTGGGTGGTTTTATTTCTATATATTTTTCAGATTGTTTTCAGTGCTTCCTATTTTAAGCTTCTTGAGCTGGGACGATAATAAAAAGAAAACTTTAAGATTTCCTACACAATTCAATTAATTAAATTTGGGGTAGGTACAACCTGATTTCGGAGCCACTATACCTTATCTATTCGAAAACAAAAGTTAAACTGTGTTGTAAAAGAAATACATTTTTGTGAAAAAAAAAATTAAGAAACTTCAAGTAAAAAAATATCTCGAGAAATATGCATGTTACGATAAAAGTGTCTTAACTAAACTTGTAGGACGCGAAAAGGGAAATGAGATGGCTTTATCAGTTTCATTGCAGATGCTATTAAAACACTGTTTGAAAACAAATTGTTTTAAGCATAACAACCCTGATTAGAAAAGACATGTTTTATTTTGCAACGTTGGCAAACTGTGACAGGTTAACTGTCAATAGTGTCTTATAGTAGCAACTGATGTTTATTTCATTCGCCAAAAAGAGAGAAAGTGTTGACCCTTCGTGGAAGAAAATTGAATTAAATAAAAGATGGAAAAAGCGCCTAATAGAAGCAAAAAGAGCAACAATATCATTGTTGTGTTCGTCAGTGTCATTCACATATCGCTGAGGCATCGTCATTTCATACTTTTCTTAAAGATAAACCTTACAAAACTAATGGCGCCGTGTGTTAAAAAATGGTAAATCAATTTCAAGACATGCGAGTGTGCTCAAAACATTAAAAAAGACTACTTTTTTCAGTCGAGTTGAGGCCATGGCACAATTTAGGATCTTCACGTTGCTTCTTCAAATTCGACATTATATTAAAATTGCAGTTCTAACCTAAAATATTTTCTGAAGGAAGGAATAATACCATCTTGTAGCCGTTCAACAACGTCTTTTGTTATAAAATGGAATGAACTTTTAGCACAAAATATTACAACAAGAATAAAACTCGACATTGGTTGAGGTCGATAGAAAACTATATTTTGTAACTAGTAAAAAAAATACACGCTTTGTTATATCCTCTATGTGTACCTATCCATGAATAAGATAGTAAATACCGCCAAAACACATACACTCTGTCTCCAATTATGGACATAGTACTTCTATTTCTAAATTTTCTTTCCTTTTCACACTACAAAATTCTCCGACGTTGATGATTATCAATGAGAGAATTTTTCTTTTACCCTAACTTGTTTAACGATTTTCTCAATGGTATTAATTTATCATAAATGTATAAAAATAATTTGTGAATTATAGTTGCTTTACCAATGTTTAAATACTTATGCAACCGAACTGCTAATTTTATATTAAATACTTCACGATTATTTTCTCGCTAACATAACCACAAACAATAACATGTCCAACTGCAAACACTTTTCTACCATCTACAAGAAGTCGTTTTTTAGTCCTCCTTGCTCAGAAAATACCTAAAAAAGGCGCTCATACTAATCAAAGTCATATTTGACTATTGCATACCGAAAACAACGATGATTCAATCCCGGATAGAACGGCCATAACATTTTTTTACAGCGCCATCTACATTTGCTCGTCTACACGAATTGGCCAAATAGAACCATTACGAACTATGAATCATCCTGTACGCAGGATATCAAACTATGTATGTAAATAAATTTAGGACGTAGAAAAAAAATCAAAATCTACTCACAGATAATCCTAAATCGCTCATATGTACCCTATAGGGGTACCAGCAATACACCAGTTTCAGTTCAGGTTCAACAACGAAAACATTCCAATTTGATAACCACGTTTTTGCTGTTGAGGTTAAGTATACACAAAGTAAACTCACCGGTATACGATGACTGTCACATTTCACCACAAATCGTTGCTAGACAGTCAAACAGAGCCACCGGTAACACTTTTCGATTTATTTCACGTAATAAATTTGCAAAATGTTGAAATTAGAACGCAGCGAACAAAGCGCGGTGACATTTCCGATGCACTGATTAGACGGTGGTGGGGTACACGGACGCTTGCCTTTTCTTGTCATACCGATGCAGCTGATTTTGGACTGCGTATGTCATGTTGTTTACTTATTATAATGTTAGCGATGAAGAATAATGTTTGAATGCTATTAAATACCAAGTATGTATTATTTCGCGTAGAAATGTTTATTTCTACTGACAACTATTTATAATTATTTTAAATTAATTCGTACCCACTGTAATTAGTAAATTGACTCTTATATTAATTCTGCCTAACTCTTGTATTATAAGGGTGCTCGAGTATTTTAGATATTTTTACTGTGCTTATAAGTGTAAAAATTGTCACAATTAACCTGTCCAAAGTTGACACAGAATACCTATTGGCGTAGACTATTGTATTTAGTACAATAGACGAATTAATTTAAAGATAACGACCAGAAATTAACCGATGGTAAATAAACAGATTTAACCAGATTTACCAATGTTTCTGCTACAGAAATAATGCAAAATTTTTCTTCAAACTATATATCTTCAATAAAAATTCAGATGAACTAGAAAACAAGATGTTGAGATTTGGCATGGTTTTGTATCAGTACTTTTGAACTTGAGAGAGAAGATGTTCCTTATTTACCCCACAGGATGCCTCAATCTTAAACTAAAAACACAATTTTTGGTCTTCCAGTATAAATTAGCTAGAACATCTTATTTTTTCTTTAATTTGCAAAGGTATGTTATGTATAATAAATTTGCTAAATATCTTTACAGGTCAGTCGATATATCAATTAATATTGATATGTGTTAGTGACATATTGTACATGTATAGAGGAAGGTTCCAGAAAGGTTGCGTTTCTAGAAAAAAATAGAAACACCCATAAATTATTTTTACAGATTACAGTTACGATTTTTCCAAAACGTACAAAAATATCAAATATCCAGTCTTAGACACAGTAGATTATTGCATATTCATAAACTATACATATATTGGTACAGGATTCTGTATATTTTTGTTTTTGGGACTTAATAGCAGGTGGTACTAATTCATATACAACAGAAATTAATAAAAATTATACATACGTATTATCAGTGCAAATTACACAAGGAACTGCTTTGTAATCATTTAGCTGTGAGTCTCTTGTTGATAAGTGAATATTAAGTTTATATTCAGTGTGGTATGTGAGTTACCTAAAATGAATAATACATATTTTTCTTTGTAAAAAATACCATTTGTGAAAACAGGCGGCGTGGGCGATCCCAAAAAATAGTTTTAAAATTATAAAAATGTTAATGCATTTTAACGAACGATTTGATAAGGGGCCAAATAAGAACATGTAACATGTATAGTTTATTTTTCTTGGTAATTCTCTAAAAATACTGTTTTCAGTTTTGACGTATTAAATCTTGTAAACATTTTTTTAAGGTTTGAATAAAAATAATATTTAGTGGTTCCTATCGAGTGTCAAGCCTAATTGAAATAAATTAATTTTTATAAAGCAAATTATTCATTTCAATAAATTTGGGTATATACCAGGCCAGCAATCCCAGCAATCCCAGCAATCACTGGTGTTTGAATTTTTTTGTGTGAATATGTCTTCCGCTGTTTTTGCAAGATTAGTAGGCACCATTTATATTATTCTGTTACTTTTTTGGTTGAATTTTATTCTAAAATTATAATAGCTATATGTATTTAAAGCTATTTATTATGTGTACAGGGAGTCTCAACAGTGCGATCTCGGAAGATTGTGCACCTGTTTTTTTTTTTTTTTTTTTTTTTGTGGGGATGTTGCCATGTGCACAAAGCCAGTGGCTTGTCTGTGCGGCAGTCGGGGAGACGGAGTATTTGAAAAATCCCCTGCCTAACCTGGGCTTGAACCCTGGACTTCTAAGTGGAAGGCATTCGCCTTAACCACTCGGCCACCTCCGCTCAGTTTTTTTTTTTTTTTTTTTTTTTTTTTTTTTTTTTTTTTTTTTTTTTTTTTTTTTTTTTTTTGTGGGGATGTTGCCATGTGCACAAAGCCAGTGGCTTGTCTGTGCGGCAGTCGGGGAGACGGAGTATTTGAAAAATCCCCTGCCTAACCTGGGCTTGAACCCTGGACTTCTGAGTGGAAGGCATTCGCCTTATCCACTCGGCCACCTCCGCTCAGTTAATGAAGATATTTGAAAATTGATTTCACTCATATATACAGAACGCCGAGGCACACATTTTAAAATAATTAGCGTGTATACAGGGTGTTCCATAAGGTAGTACCAACTCAAACATGCTTTTTTTAAATGGAGCAACCTATATTTCGGCACGATTTTGGATTCCTCGCAAAATTTCACGACAATGAAAAATAATATTACCTACCCTAAACTTTATACTTTCAGTTTTATTGCCATTTTTATGGAGAAACAGCAGTCTAAGAAATATTGTATACCTCAATATCGGTTTTTAATTTTATTGCGCACGCTTAGATTAAGATTTAGTAAGAAGCGTTCTATTAGCGTGATGACCTACCATATCCAAATTGTGTACAGGCTGGTCATAATCTGCAACAAAATATAACAAACAGTTTTTCCAAAGAAAGTTAATTTTTTTTTTAAATGGAACACTATGTAACTAATAATTTTTTTACTACGCATCGTTCTGCACAAAAAAAGTATTACCACACCACAGTGCTAAAATAAACAATTGCAGAGATAACCTGTCTTCTTCATAAAAAAATCGAAATATAATTTGTTCCATTTAAAAAAACATCAGTTTGGGTGGACAGTACCTTATGGAACACCCTGTATACACGCTAATTATTTTAAAATGTGTGCCTCGGCGTTCTGTATATATGAGTGAAATCAGTTTTCAAATATCTTCATTAACAGAGGCACAATCTTCCGAGATCGCACCGTTGCGTTAAGACACCTGTATACAATAGTTATTATTATTCTTCTCATTACTTGTTTTTTTAAAACAGCGCAAAATTTAAAAAATACGACGAGTGAGCAAAAATTAAAAAATCGAGGCAAATAAAATGCCCATAAGCTTATCGATAAACTATACAAGGTGAATAGAAAAGGCAACATTGTATTTGTTTAATGGAATGAGGCTTATAACACATTATGGTGAACACACAATTTTTTTTTAAATTGCTCAAGCAATGAATTGGTGTATATCTTGACGAGCACAGTGAATCGAGTGCATGCAGTTTATATACGAACTGTAGGCGAGTGTATAAGGGGAATTCCTTCATTATATAGTCCAATTTCAAACAACTGATTTTATCACTCTTCAATTATCCGTCTTAAAACACTTCTACTAACCAGAGATGATTTTAAAATAAAATCTATGGTACCTACAGAAATTCAAATCGTCAAGATCCGCGCTAAAGTATCCAATTTTTCCTGACAGAGCACGGCCAAGCCTGACATCAATTTCACTCAGAACACGGCTACAATTTGTCCAAGTTTCCCCGTGAAGCTTAGTGCCCGGCGATTCTATGCCCTGGCATTTGCTAGATCCTGTTCGGCAAAAACTCAATTTGCTCGAGGGGCGTGAGGTTCTGTCAGGTTTAAATTTCTCACTAAATTGGATTGACCTAATGTTAAGGGCCCGCCCCGTCCGAAGTTCCTACGGACGGTGAAGTTATCCATCGTGCGTGTTTTACGCAATTCATCGAGCTTAATGTGCTGGAATCGAATATATTATTATGTAACGGCCGGTTAATTTTCCTGTCTAACTTGATTCATTATAGGCTCGCGCTCGTGTGTCTGTGTGCTCTGGCATCGATTTGGTTAAATGGGTGTTATAGTGCTATACCTCAATTACAGTGAATTACAGCTTTAATTTTCAGGAATAAGTATAGTGATGTCATCACTCATAATGAAGACATTTAATAGATGGATGTGATTTAGGAATCTAGTCTGATTGTAGTATTATTGAAAGAATATAATGAAAATTGTAGTGATTGTAAGACTTAATGAAAAAAATAGCTGCTGAATCTCTTACGGATTGTCATAGTTTTAAATGCCCACAAAGAAATTCGACAGAAATAGTCCTTAAAGTTGGTTACTAAAATAATAATAATAAAAACTGCTCCAAACTAATGCAAGAATGGATTGAAATGGTTATTAGTATGTTGCACATTCAAATCTTCTAATAGCTTTGATTTATCAATTCTTAGCAAGTAAAGTATGTCAACACCCGCCTGGCTAACGTATTTCCTTAAAGTTGAGGCGATGACTTCTTGTAGATATACTGCTAGTAACTGTTAAAATAAATAATTTATTTGTTTTGTAAAAAATCCGCTTTTTATCGTAATAGCACAAATTAATTTTGATAACCGAATTTGATAATACAGCTTAGCTACTGTAAGTGAGTCATTATAACAACTGCGCCTTTTAGGTGAATTTATTTGGTTTTCAAGGTTATCTAGTCAATAAACGGAATGAAGGAATTAAAAATGAGGGTCATCTAAAATTTGGGATTATTTATTATACAAGCCATATCGGACCTAAGACTTCAGCGCATCAGCCCCGAGACTCCACAACCATATGACTCTCCATCATGTGCGGAGTCATACCCCCTTTCCACGCGAGGAAAACAATTCTAGATGTATTCTTGATGTTATTTAGAAAATGAAATATATTTTGATCAGTCTTGTTGTATTTCGAATTCCTGATTTTAACATTTCTAATCTCTATTATTTTTAATTACGATTTTAATTAATGATTTACTCGAACCAGACTATCTGATATCTGAAATTTGAGATTCAAAAACTCCAATTTGAAATTTGAGCACACAATTAAATTTTAAAAAATCGTAGGACATATTTAGTTTAATTGTGAAAAACTTACAGTTCACTCTTGGACATTTCATAATCTCTACCATTTTTAATTACGGAAGTGATTTTGCCCGAACTAGACCGAAATCTGAAATTTGAGATTCAAAAATTCCAACTCGATATTTGAACACACAATTAAATGAAGAAATCTAATTTGGCCAGGCACCTTACTTTATCATACAATATATAAAATTAATAGTTTAGCTGCATGAGATTCTATTTGATAGAGATCGATCGTGATGCATTAAAATGACACAAGTTTGCAAGGATTTGACACTCGTTTGACAAAGCGTTTGGCAAATCCTGGCTAACTATGTAGTTTTAATGCAGACACGATCTCGATCAAATACAATTTGCTCTTACAGCTAAGCTATTAATTTTACCAAAAAATCTCATAGACATAAATTACAAAAAAAAATCAATTTATTATGTAACTATTTTGATGAAATTACAGAAATGGCGCCTCATTTGCAAAATCTTTGAAAAATGCTTAGAGAAGACATCCAGTTCCTTTGGACCCTTTTGAACCAAAAGCTTTTCAGCTCTAAGTTTGGCCAAGAAATTTCAAAATATGAAGTTTTGGCCCGATACCATTAGTTTTTCCGGAATCGTTGCCACAAAAACGGGTACATACACACACCCACCCACAAAAATTTTTTGGTACCTTGGTCAAAAATTTTCAGGGGACCCAAAACGGCATATTTTAACCATACATTGCCATACCACGCACGCTTAAGTGAAAAAGAAATAATCTACTAACTTTTGAGTTAGATATCAATGCATTTCACACATTTCCAAGTCCGTTAATTATTAAAAAACAATAATCTAGGCCAACAAAAATAAAGTCGTACAGGTGAAAACTGTTTCTGGTATGCTTTGTTCCATACAATCTGAATGTGAAAGCAGAAATGCCAAATTATGGCTCAAAAGTTAATGATCATTTTTTTTTTCATTAAGTTAACAACAGTGGTATGCAAATTTATTCTAGTAAAAGCAAAAGTTTCTTTGTTACTTTTTTATTCTATTAGATTATATGTATTCACCGATCTCAAATTTCACAGGAGTTAAGTATGGAAACAACTCGAAACCATCATATTATGATGTATTTATAGCAAAATTGTAGGCTCATGTTGTTGGATACGATCTTTTAAATACAAAATTTTTAGTTTGCAGATATGTACTACTTCCAGTTACATCGGAAGTACAGTATATTCTCTGCGTTTCATTTTTTGAAATCGTTTTTTTTTTTTTGTTAGATTTACTACTTTCTACTTACTTTATCTACGAAGGCCATAAAAAAGTCAATAACCATTTTTCTCACCATTTTATTTCTTTTACAAGACACGGTCCAATACGAATAAAATTTGCTCTGTTATAAAGTTGAAGACAATTGGATTAGATAGAATTTAATGTTATGTTAATGTACGTGTCTGTCTATACTAATAAGCTTTCCGCTGCAATTAACAGTCACCTGACAGAAATGTGGTTATTATGCATTCGAAACGCGCTAAACCGCTTTGAGAATCTCTCCAGGGTCTCATACAAAATATCAACACAAATTTAATGGTAAATTTGGCACGCAATGGCCGGGAGAGTTATCTGCACCGTAAAGCTGCATAGTATGAATAGTTATTTGCAAATAACGATGCAACCATATGCATTTTGCGACCACGCCCGTCGGTATGCACTTTCGTATCTTCCCATGTGTGCACAGGACTTGCAATCGCTGCCACCGGCACCGGCCTGAGAGCTTATATTATTTTATAGGTTTCGATATACACAAAGCTCGTTAAACACGTGTATGTTTACATTTCAGTTTTATGTTTCAGTGGCAATGTTTGTACGTTGGCCATGCGAAAAGCACAACATGGAGATATTGTATAAAATGGAATACTTTCTCGTTGGACTGGGTTAAACTAAATAAATAATACTCGATGAATTCATATCATGTAAATAGCAAAAAAATAGTATAGAATAATCGTAAAATTCGAATTCATATTCAGTTTTCGAAATCATATTTGCACTCGAAATCGTAGTACAAATAACATAATGGAAAATTAAATATGCATTAAAATAAAATTAGTTAGCCAGGATTTGACAGATTTAGATTTTGATTCTATTGACAGTAGGTATTGTCAAAACCATCTTCGTTTGACACTACAGATTGTCATTAGAATGAAAATATATGTCAAATCCTGGCTAACTAGTTTTATATGAATGCAGACACGACCGATCTCAATCAAATAGAATTTTCTCATGCAGCTAGTGTGCCTGGCCACATCAGATTTCTTTTATTTATTTACTGTTCTCATTGCAATACAATTTAATCATTGCATGAAGGGTCCATCTATCATAAAGTTAGGGTTCATCTTTACAAAAGGTTCTATGATCTGAGAATAATTACAGTAAGTTTTACGGTTTTACAATAAAATATAGCTATTGCCTCCAACTGTCATCTGAACTATAAAATATTTACTTACCCAAAGAAATTATTATGATTGTTTGTTTTAAAACATATACTATTATTTAAATTAAAATTTTTATTTTGTTTTACCAAATAATATTTTTCACATCATAGAATTTTTGCAACTTGATAAATGAAGAAACTTTGGTGATACCTTGAAAATGAAAATGCGTAAATTAACAATAACTGATTAAGTTAGCGGTCATGCGTTTACGCTCAAACTAAAAAAAAATAAAAAAAACTGATGTGGCCAGGCACATGACTTTATCATACAATACATAAAATTAATAGTTTAGCTGCATGAGAATCTATTCTATAGAGATAAATCGTAGGTATTGTCAAAGCATCAGCATTTGACACTACCTACACTACGTCATTAGAATAATAGTTATTTATGTCACAAATGCCGAAAGTACGGAATAGCGCGACGAGCGGTGATACGGCGCGTCACCGAAGGCGGAGTGTAGCCGTAGCATATAAGCGAGTCGCGCTATCTAGTTTTTGGCAGGAGCGACATCAACGTTTATTGTGTTGCTTTTTAAGAAATACGTATTTAAAAAAAAATAAAAGATTTCTGTATAGTAATTGCTAGGTTGGTACCACTTTGACGAAAGGTGCGTTCCGATTGGTAGGTAATGGTAGCTAATGGCGGTGGTAGAATACGAAATTATAGTATTTCTTACATATCGTGATAATGACACATATTAGTTTGCATGTACATAAACATGAGTCACTAGCAATTTTCCATTGGAAATACTATAACGGCGTCTGCTACCACTGCCATTATCACCAATGAAAACGCACCTTAAAAAGGTAATTCAAATTCTGACAGATTTATATTTGTTCATGACACATCCCTACCAACATACTAAAATAAAACTACACTCATCGCTATACTTTATTTATAATTTTCTCAATGTATCATTTTGAGAATTAGATATAGAGACGGGTTGATATTTCTTATCAACAAACAATCAAATTGGTGATCTTATTTTATTTGAAATTTTTATTTTATAGTTTTGCGCACTACAGCGGCACGTTCCATAGTGGTTCTCCAACCTCTGATGAGATCAGCTGTTTTCGAATGTGACAACACAAAAAATATTTGTCAAAATCCTGGCTACTATGTAATTTCATATCAATGCAGATGCGACCGATCTCGATCAAATAGTATTTGCTCTTGAAGGTAAACTATTAATTTTACCAAAAAATGTTATAGGCATAAATTATTCAAAATTTCCTCTACTTTAATTTATTAATTAACTATTTTGTCGAAATTACAGAAATGGCGGCTCATTTCCAAAATCCTTGAAAAAGGCTTAGAATAAACTAAAAAGCTAAACTATTAATTTTACCAAAAAATGTCATAGGCATAAATTATTCAAAATTTCCTCTGCTTTAATTTATTATTTAACTATTTTGACGAAATTACAGAAATGGCGGCTGATTTCTAAAATCCTTGAAAAAGGCTTGGAGTAAACACCCAGTTTCTTTGGACCCTTTTGAACCAAAAGCTTTTCAACTCTAAGTTTGGTCATGAAACTTCTAAATATGAAGTTCCGTGCCGATACCTTTAGTAGTTTCTCCGGAAATGAATTAACAAAAATTGGGTACACACACACACACACACACACACACACACACACACACACACACACACACACACACACACACACACACACACACACACACACACACACACACACACACACACATACACACACACACACAGACATTTTTTTGTACCTTGGTCAAAAATGTTCAGGGGACCCATAAAGACCTATTTCCGCTAAAATCTCAAAAAAAATTTTCGGCACGATTACAATACTTTACATACTGCGTATGATAAAGTAAAAACACCAAATGCAGTCATGTCAAAAATGAAAATCAAAACGAGTAAATGCTACAGCCAATAATCGAAACAACACAATTTTAGGTTTATGTTTAGATTCAAGGTTTTTCCGATCTGCAAGTTTATAAAATTTTGCGAGAGTACGTTCTACCAGGATAATAGTGTCAAATTTTCCATGCAGTTTTCGATCATTTTCTACCACTTTTCTAAAGACCAAAACTATTTGCTCCAAAATAGCTTTGAGGAAATGGGCATATTGCACAATCGGCTGCACCGAGCAAAACTTATTGCCAATTGATAACAATATCTTCTAATACAGGTGTTCTCTTCAGAAAATGTTGAAAGAGCGAGGAACATAAAACAACATAAAACAAATCATGCTTCAGTATTTATTTTGGCAAACACTACAATTATTGCATTGTTATGGAAAGGAGGCAATTGGATTAGGCTTCGTCTCGCAGACACAAGTATCATTACTGCAAGAACCTTCTTCATAATTCTTTGCTTTGCAGTCCATAGTGCACTTTCGTCCATCAGTACAGCCCTTGTACAGCTCTTCGCGATCTAAAGTAATGGTTTTCGATTAATGTTTGCATCGTCAATAAAACATACATATACTCACAATTAAATCCTCCCGCAACTAAAGAAATGACAGCCAAGAGACATATGGAAACCAATATTATACGTTTCATTATTGTTTGATTTTTTTAACCTGGGCTATGCGTGTATTTGTGTAAGTAGCGAGTATAGTTTATTTGTTAAGTAGCGAGTATAAATTTAAATTCTATACACTTGCAAGAATTGTTCTTATTAAATCGGCCGTAAAATTGTACGGCATTGTTCATTGTTCATTGTTCATATTAATTATCGTATCTATAATTTATCAATCCTATCCATATTTATGATAACAATATTTACTTTGATCAACTACTATAATGAATAATATTATGTATTATATTATGAATAGAATATGGTAACATACAGGCGGGATGTAAATTTTAAATAAATAAAAATGTACTGCCATAACCTGAATTTGAAACAGGGTCTTTGACAGTTGACCGTTGGTCAGAGCTTTGTGCTGGCGACACAAAGGTCCCTGGTTCAAATTCAGCTTGTGGCTGTAAAGTTTAAAAAATTTAAAATTTACATCCCGCCCGTATATCACCATATTTTATACTTTTATACATTATTTTCTGATAGCAATTGATTGAATGATTGACGTCTGTCAATCATTTGCAGCTAATATGTTATAAATATAGTTCGTCATTAAATTTTATAATTAGCCAACCACAAACGATTTTAAAATCACACAAAACAAAGCTTGGTATTCAAATAAAAAATCATATGGTTATTCATTAAATTAATAAATATGCATTGAAGAATTTTGACTCTATTAATACATAGTATGATAAAGTAAGTATTGTAATCGTGTCGAAACATCTGATATGGTCAGACACATGACTTTATCATACAATTTAGCAGTGTTTCGCGACGCAATCGATGATGTTCTGACAATATGTCAATGGTATCAAATTATCAAGAGTAATATTGTAGAGAAATTATCATTTAGATGTACCAAATACAGCAGCGCATATACATGCCGTAAAATTTCAGGAATACATCTGTCAATGAAATATGTACAAGTTAAGGTGAAATTTATTCTATTCTACTAATAAAAATTATACTATTGACACCTACTGTCATTAAAACGAAAATATCTGTCAAATCCTGGCTAACTAGCTTTATATTAATGCACACACGACCGATCTCGATCATATAGAATTTGCTCATGCTGCTAAACTATTAATCTTACAAAAACATGTCATAGACATAAATTATTCAGAATTTCCTCTACTTTAATTTATTATTTAACTATTTTAACGTAATTACAGAAATGGGGGCTCATTTGCAAAATCGTTAAAAGATGTTAAGAGTAAACATCCAGTTCCTTAGGACCAGTTCCTTAGGAATTTTTTAGATATGTTTAATAACACAAAAAAATTTATGTACTTTGAAATTTTCTATTTTTCACATTATCACATTTGAAGCAAAATAATTACAGTTTGCGTGAAATTGTATGATAAGCCGATCTCGTCTGTTACTGTTTTTGTATTGTAACGTTGGCTTGAAAGTTTGTTTGTGTTTTTTATTTATTTACTTTTCTCATTGCAATACAATTTAATCAATCATAAAGAGTAAGGTCCATCACGAAGATAAGGTCCATCCTTCTATGATCTCAGTACGATATTACAGTATTTTTTACGGTTTTACAATAAAATGTAGCGGTTGCCTCCAACTGTCATCTGAACTAAAACTAAAATATGTACTTAACCAAGAAACTTTTATGATTGCTGGTCTTAATACATTTATTATTATTTAATTTAACATTTTTATGTTTTTAACCAACTAATTTTATTCACACCACAGAATTTTTGCAACTTGGAAAATAAAGACAGTTTGGAGATACCTTGAAAATGAAAACGCGTATATTAACTCTGACTGTGTAGTCAACTTTCTAAAAACTAAAATCTGATTCAAACAATTGTAGGTTAGCTATCATTCGTTTACTTCAAACGAGAAAATATGATCAAATACAGTCCTGTCAAAAATAAAAGGCAAAACGCGCAAATGCTACAACCAAACGTTGAAACAACACAAGTGTAGGTTTAGGTATAGATTTAATGTTTTTCCGATCTTTAAGTTTATACAATTTTACATGATTACGAAGACAATCATCGCGAAACGAACGCGGATGGCCTAATTCGCACACCCACACACAGATCCGCTCCTTTTTTGTCTGAAAATTTTCATGCAGTTTCACAGCGTTTTCAACGACTTTTCTTAACACCAAAACTACTTGCTCCAAAATAGTTTTCTACGGAAATGGACAAATTTCACAATCAGCTGCAACGAGCGATAGGTATTGCCAATTGGTTACAATATCTTCAGGTCTTTTCTTCAGAAAACCTTGAAATGAAAAACAATAAATTACGTCAATCACTTCACCTTTTCGTGAACAGAAATTATCACTACATACCGGGTAAGTATTTGAGTTCCTAGGAAGAAATAATGCGATGTCGTTGGACACACGTCTAGCTGCTTCCAACATATTTGGCCAGAGGGACAGGCAGCAAAAGCTCTTCGAGTTCGTAAGTCCTTTGCGACAGGTACGAGGTACCACTCCACGGCGGACTTAAGAAGACCACATCAGCTTGCAGAGTTTCGGACAATTGGAGAAAGTCTCCAACGATAAGTTCCATTTTATGGGCGACACCATAAACTTCTGCGTTGTTTCTCGCGAGTTTTTCCAATTTTAGGTGGATCTATGTCGATAGCTATAACTGCAAAGAATTCATACTAAAATAGTAACTTTTGTCAGGATTTAATTTAATTTTATCATCGCATAATAACTGGTTTAAAAATATTTATGACTGAAATAGTTAACGGGATATAATGTTACCTCTATTTCAGGTTTGCGCAAATTGAATATTGTTGCCCCCAGCAC
Organism: Melinopterus prodromus; assembly: GCA_964023965.1. Taxonomy (NCBI): domain Eukaryota; kingdom Metazoa; phylum Arthropoda; class Insecta; order Coleoptera; family Scarabaeidae; genus Melinopterus; species Melinopterus prodromus. The sequence goes on from OZ030390.1 coordinate 96,670,670, forward strand.
CACCGAATACAATTATTATTTCAAATTTTAGCCATTACAGTACGTGCCGTACTTTTTGCAAGTTGTTCGGCGGTAACAGAATACCAACTCTCTGAAAATAATCAAGAAACAAAGATAAGATATAAAATAATGTATGTATAAAATACTTGTAGTTGTAAATGTTAATATTGTATTTGGTAAAGGTTAGATGCGGGCTAAATGGACATTTATTTTTTTTATTACCGGTATAAAATTTTGCTTATTGTGTAAAAGAAGTGTTTTACTTTATCATACGCAGTATGATGAAGTATTGTAATCATGCCGAAATTTTTTTTTTATTATTTAGCGGAAAATGGATCTTTTTTGGTCCCCTGAACATTGTACCAAGGTACAAAAAAATTCTGTGTGTGTGTGTGTGTATGTGTGTGTGTATGTGTGTGTGTACCCGATTTTTGTGCAGACGATTCCGGAGAAACTAATAAAGGTATCGGGCCGAAAATTCACATTTAGAAGTTTCATGACTTACCTTAGAGCTGAAAAGCTTCTGGTTTAAAAGGGTCCAAAGGAACTGGGTATTTACTCTTAGCATTTTTCAACGATTTTGAAAATGAGCCGTCATTTCTGTAATTTCATCAAAGTAGATAAATAATACATTAAAGTAGAGGAAATTTTGTATAATTAATGTCTATAATATTTTTTGGTAAAATAAATAGTTTAGCTGCAGGAGCAAATTCTATTTTATCGAAATTGTGTCTGCATTAATAGTAGGTAGCCAGGATAGTATGACAAAGTATAGCAATCGTGGTGAAATTCTTTTCACATAGAATTTTTGCTTGAATTTTTGATAAATGAAGAAACTTTGGTGATACCTTGAAAATGAAAATGCTTAAATTAACATTAACTGATTCAAACAATTGAAAGATAGCGGTCATACGTTTACATTCAAACTAGATAATACGACCAAATGCAGTCATGTCAAAAATAAAAAGCAAAACAAGTAAATGCTACAGCCAAACATCGAAATAACACAATTTTAGGGTTAGGGTTAGATTCAAGGTTTTTCCGATCTGCTTATTTATAGTTTATAAAATTTTGCAAGAGTACGTTCTACCAGGATAATAGTGTCAAATTTTCCATGCAGTTTTCCATCATTTTCTACGACTGTTTTTAAGACCAAAACTATTTGCTCGAAAATAATTTTCTGAGGAAATGGACAAATTCCACAATAGGCTGCAACGAGCAAAAGTTAGTGCCAATTGCTGCAATATCTTCTAATACAGGTGTTGTCTTCAGACAATGTTGAAAGAGCGAGGAACATAAAACAACATAAAACAAATCATGCTTGAGTATTTATTTTGGCAAACACACTACAATTGTTGCATTGTTATGGAAAGGAGGTATATGGATTAGGCTTCGTCTTGCAGACACAAGTATCATTACTGCAAGAACCTTCTTTATAATTCTTTGCTTTGCAGTCCATAGTGCACTTTCGTCCATCAGTACAGCCCTTGTACAGCTCTTCGCGATCTAAAGCAATGCAATTTTCGATTAATGTTTACATCGTCAATAAAACATACATATACTCAGTGGCGTAAATAGCAGGTGTGCGAGGTGTGCGGCGCACACGGGCCCACGAGCCAGGGGGCCCATTGGAGCCAGCCAGGTGTTTGGGAGGTCTCGCGAAAAATATGAGATCGTCGGCTTAAAGGTAAAGTCACTAACTAAAATCTAATAATTACGAAAACCTGACTTTAAGAAGGAATACCAGTAAATATAATGTAATTTTCTAGAGATTTAATGTATTTTAGACAACTTAGAACACTTAGTCATCGCCTCCTCGTATAAGATTCACATTTATAAGCATATGGCTAATATCAATTCCTGTTTCAATACATTGTAAAAATAGTTAGTGACTTTTACTTTTAAGTTGACGATATGTTGGCATTTCTCATAATTGTTCTAAAAATTAACTGATTTGAGCGCGGGATACGATTTCGTGCTAAAAAAGAGATCTGAGCAGTTTCTGGGCCCCTGAGCTGCAATAAGATGCTAGCATAATGTAAATAAATGAAGTCGAGCATTTCAAAAAGTAGGTACGCAGGCCTCCACGGATACCAATCTAAACTCGATACCATATATTTATTGTTACATAAAGAACAAAAAATATTAGTAATAATACAATTTCATTAAGTTCTACAAACACAAACAATAAACTTTTAATTCTAACAATAGAGAAAATAACTTTCAAGGCTGCTTTCCAAGCTATTTTGAAAAAAACAAAAAAAATTACATTTTAATTATGGTCATAACTTCTTTATTTGTGATCCCTTCAAAAAAGCGTTTTAACATTATAAAGGCACTTTTTACCTACAATTTGAATATGTTAGTTTAAAATGTTTCGCCACTGAATTCGTCAGAAACAAACGAAACTTTTGTTTTTCTTATGGACGCCATATTGGGTTTATACATGTTTGGATTCAGAATTTTTTCTGAGTTATTTGGTATGCCACTTGCCGTATTTACAACACAACAAGCCGACAGAATTGGAGAATTTCTTTAATATCTGAAAATCGCATGGTGTCATGAAAAACACATTTGAGTGATACAGTATTTATGTGCCCATAATCAAGTTACAGTAAACTTTTGGAATGTATTTATTTGTACTAACTACACAACATAAAAAAGTAATAATATTTTAACAAACTAAATAATGTTTTCAAAAATCTCGCCATGTTTACGGAAGCATTTTTCACAGCATTCCGTAATCTGGTGACGTTACCGAGGGTTCTTCTGTCAATCGAATTGAAAGCGGCGACGACAGTGTCGCTTAAGTCCCCAACGTTTCCAAAATTATAAACACCATACACCTTATTTTATAAGTCATTCCATAGATAAAAATCACAAGGAGTAAGATCCGGCAATTTTGGTAGCCGTAATACTTCTGAATAGGTAGCAATTACTCTCCGTTTATGTCTTATAGCTCAATAGTTCCTCACAATTCGGGCATTAAGCGCAGTTGTCTTGTACGAGCCACATACCTTATCGTAAGGCCAACAGTATATCGTCCATTCTTTCTTCCACGTCTTCAGAGAGCAATATTGCCGATACATCTCCGAAGTTAGATTTATGTTATAAAAAATTGGTCCGGTTAATCGGTTGGCCACTATACCGCACCATACATTAAAATCAAACTACACCCGATTATGGCGCTGTACAAAAAGGTTTTATTCTTTTTGCGGGCACAGTGCGTTTCAGTTAAAAATACCGCAGTTGGAAAAATATATTTCATTGGAGCATTATATTTTTTATAAATTCTAGGTTTTCACCAATTTTTTTCAACAAATGGTTACAGATGGGTAGATATCACAATATTTCACAAAACCAAATTACTCAGTAAGAAATGATGAATCCAAACATGTATAAAAACAATATGGCGCCCATAAGAAAAACAAAAGTTTCGACTGTTTCTGACGAATTCATAGACGAAAAAAAAATTTAAACTGACATAATCAAATTGTAGGGAAAAAGGTGTCTTTATAGTGTCAAAACGCTTTTTTGATAGGATCACAAATAAAGAAGTTATGATCAGAAATAATTTTTTTGGTTTTTCAAAATAGTTTGGAAACCAAATAAATATGCACTACTTTGTCCATGTAACTGACTTTCCATCTCCAATAATAACAAAAGTACTCATACAATCCAACGTTCAGTGAGACACTCTGTATAAAGTATAAAAAAACGTATAAACAATATAAAAAGTCTTAGTGGGCAGTCAAATAATTGTTTAAGGGTTTCAAAGTATTAAATAAAGTGGGGGCCCATTGTTTCTGTTCGCACACGTGCCCACTGACTCCTAGTTACGCCATTGCATATACTCACAATTAAA